>JAFVMD010000015.1:0-600000 GCA_023758005.1 Alternaria sp. BMP 0032 | reverse complement strand
TATATTCTATAGCTTTATACTTAGAATATCTATACTAAAATATCTTTTAATAAAAGCGCGTTTTTTGTATTCTTTATATTTCTATAACTTTTAGAAGTCTAAATATATATTAAGAACGTAAATAGTAACTTAAAGCTAATACTTAAAGCTAATACCTAAAGCTATAATATTAAAATAACTCTTTTATAAGTCTTTAAGGTATTTATAAGTCTACCTAAAATATATCTTATTACTAGTTACGTTACGCTTACTAATACTTAACTAAACTATTCTATTATTAATCTACTTTAATTACTTTTCTCTAAGTTATATTACTATTATAAAGCAACTATAAGCTACTCTATATCTACTAGAAGAGAGACTATTAGAAAGACTATTCTAAAAGCTACTCTAGTAGCTATAAAGTAAGATATTATCTATAATTTTATACTTAATATTTTAAGTACTATAATAAGCGTTCTAAAATGTATAAAGAGCTACTTTACTAATAGTTTTATTAAAGCTTCTAAAGCTCTTATTACTACTATCTTATAAATGTATTTACTTAAAGTAAAACTATTAATTTTTTCTTTTACTCAGTCTTACTACTAAAGAACTTACTACTAATATAACTAAGTTCTTCTACTACTCTAAGCTTATTATTAATATTAATTAAAGCTATTCTATTACCTTAGATATACTATAGGCCTATACTATCTATATCTATATATTTATATATAGACTAGTGTTAACTATTAAATTATGCTATTTTAAATTTATTTTAAATACTATAAAGTTATAAAAATTAGAGCCTTAAATAGAATTACTAGCTATTTTAATAGTATGTTTAAATAATAATACGAAGAATTTTGTAGATAGTCTTTTAAGCATTACTATACTTAAGTAGATAGCTACTATAATAGCTTTAAAGCTTTATAGTTAAGAATAGGTAGTTATTATAATTAAGTACTAGAGAGTAAATATAGTATTATGTTTTAGTTAATAGAGAATAAATATAGCTAATTTTATTAGTAGTATACCTATTACTATATATTATCTTAGTTATTTCTAGTTATTTCTAGTTATAGTATAAAGAAAGTTATATAAGTAAGTTAAGAACTTATCTATACTAGATATCTTTAGCTTTATTATAAAGTAGAAATAACTATATTACTATAGTAATATATTCTAAATTTATATTAAACTTATTTAGAAGTTCTAAAAGAGACTAGGTTAAAGTCTTTTAACGTCTTTAAATATCTTTAAACGTTATTCTACTATAAAAATAATACTTAATTAGAGTTAAGGTACTATTTTATTATACTTTATAAGATAGAAGCTTTAATCTCTATTCTATTTATATTTAAAGAGAGTGTATATAAACGTAAACCTAAAATTTAAGTCTTAATTAATATATTTTAAAAAAATTCTTTAGTAGTTTTTATTAAAATTCTAAATTAAAAATATATTCTATACTTTTAATTTAAATTTTAAAGAATATTACTTTATATCTTATAAAGTTATTAAAAAGAGTATAGTAACTCTATATAGTAGACTTAGTAGAGATATATTTTATTTTAAATTTATATTAAACTAAAGTTTTATTAATATATCTAATTAGAATCGAAATCTAAAGTAAATCTATTAGATAGATCTATCTACTTTAACTCTAGCTATCACTAGAGATAGTATCTTAGATGTTTAAAGTATAAGGCTTATGTATATCTTAGAATTAACGCTATCTATTAGCGTTAAGCTTTATTAGCTATATTAATATATATATATATAAGTATATTATATCTTATACTACGCGCGTATAATACTACTTCTATATAAAGTTGTAATATTTCTTACTAAGGCTTAGTCTCTAGCTCTAGTAATAAGCTAATAAAATGTATTATATTAGGTTATTACTATAGCTCTTTTACGCTAACCTCTATACTTATAGTAATCTATCTAAAGCTAATAGAATAGAATTTTAAATTAGCTAATAAGATATTCTAATTCTATTAATTATTTAAACTCTAAAGCTCTATAAGTAGAGTAATAATTTTAAGCTTAAAACTATAGATAGAATAAAAAGATTCTAGTATTATCTTAATTTTAGGTTAAGTGTAGATAATATATAAATAATAATTTATAGAAAGACTACTATAGAATATATAACTACAAAAAAAACTATCTTATAGAATAATAGAAACTATATTCTATATAAATAACTCTTAATATATTTAGAGATAAAAACTATAAGTAAACTAATTTACTAATTTTAAATATAGTTTTATATACCTATTAATAATATAGATAGTTTAAGTTTATACTAGTTATTAGCTATATTCTTGAATCTTTAATCTCTATTATATTTTATTTTTTTAATTACTTAACGCTATTTAACTTTTTCAAATCTATTTAATATTTTTTAAAAAAATTAAAAAATTCTACATAATATTTACTAGGTAAAGTTTTTCTAATATTTTCTAGGTAGAATAGATAATAATATTAAAAACTTCTACCTAAAATTAAGATTCTATTTACTTTAAGAAAAATTTATATATAAATAAATTAAATAAAGTTATTTTAGTAATCTTATCTTCTAATAAAAATTGTCTTAGTAATTAGATTATAAAGTAAAAGCTATAATATTACTACTCTAGCTAAGATTCTAAGTAAAACTTATCTTTTTAGAAAGGTTTGTCTTTATAAATTCTACTAACTAGATCTAGTATTATAGAAATATAAATAAATTTCTATAGTGCTCTAAGCTTACTAGTTTGTATTTCTAAATTAGAAGATTAATCCTTACCTAGTAACGTTAGTTAGAGATATTACTTAAAGTTATAACTTTTAAAATTATAACTACTCTATAAATTTTCTTTTTATAATAATACTTCTTAGTTAGCACTACGTCTAATATTTATTTTTAGTAGAAGTTATAGGCCTAGCTTATAAACTAGAAGTATTAGTAAAGTACGCTCTAAAAGTTAAAATAATAGTAGTAGTTATAACAATAAAAAAGAAGATAAAAAGATTATTATTATAACGCTATCTATTATAATAATATTAGGTAAATCTTTATAGTAATAGTAATAAAATTAAGAAGTAAGTAATTAAATAATAATAGAATAATTTTCTTAAATATTAGTAGAGTAGCGTAACCTAACTAGTTATATAATTAGATTTAGTCTAACTTAAAATTCCTTCGAGAGCTTATAGAAGAGTTACTTAGATAGTATAGCTTTAAGTATTATTAGCTTTAGGTTACTATTAGTACTTTTAATATATCTTTAAAGTTATAAAGATTATAGAAATTTAAAGAATAAAAGAAGCTCGCTTCTACTAGAATTCTACTATATACATTTAAACTATAACTTAAAAATAAATTACTTTGTTAAATTTAAGCTAATTAGCGTATATAATTATATTATAATTGTAAAGATTAAAATAACTTAGTAGTTATTTTTATCTTATTTTTTTCTAAGCTTTAAGATTAGGTTGCAATTTTATAATCCTAAACTAAACTTAGAATAAATTCTAGTAAATCTAATTACTTATATAATTAAGTAATTAGTAGCTACTTTTAATCTTCTAATATAGAAGATTATAATATAGTCCTTTTTAGGTTAGGCTAGCTAGTCTTAGCAGAATTACATAATTTAGTAATTCTTATCTTTATTATCTCTTTTATAATAACTACTAAAAAACTCTAAAGCAAGCATATTACTAGTTTATTATTATTAGTACTAGTATAAGTAGATATATTAAACTTAGATTATAAATTTAGGAGATAAGATAGGCTTTAGAGAATATAAGCGGATTTAATTATAAATCTAGTAGTAAGGTAGAAATATAAGAATATTTACGCTGTTATAGTTTAGAACTATTATCTATAAAAGATATAGTTATTCTCTTACTTTTATTCTTTACCTAGCAATAATATTATTACCTATTATCTATTATCTATCTTTATAAATCCTTTGTAATATTACTCTTTTAAGTTATATAATATATTTATATATATTATTATTAACTTACTTTGTTCTTATAAAGCTATATTCTATTATTAGAGAATAGTTTCTATTATCTATCTATTCTTCACAATAATTTTTCTAGAGAATTAAAAGTTAGAAGTTATTAGTAAACTACTCTAGTACTAGAATAGCTATACAGCTAGCTTAGATTTAGAAGCTTTTACTACTTTTTAGGTAGTAGCGCTAATACTCTAAGCTTTAGTCTATCTATCTCTAAAGGTAGATAAAACTCTTAGTTTTATATTTCTTAGTATATTAGTAATAGACCTTACTTCTTTAAAACTAGTTTATAGGTTATATTATTTTTAGTCTATAAAAAATACTTTTTAATATTTAATTTTTAATGTAAACTTATATCTATTAAAATAATTATTTTAACTAAACTATTTTATATATTTTAAATTATAAAAAAGAAGCTATTCTAAAAGCTTCTATAAGCTAGTATAAAAGCCTCTATCTATATTAACTTTACGTCTAGAGCTAGAAATTAAGAACAAATACTATTTAATACCTCTATAAAATTATTCTATTATATTTCTACCTCTAGTAACTTAGAAAAATATTAAGATATATCTTTTTCTATAAATATAGCTATAAAAATATCTTTAGCTATAGATAATACTTCTATTATTTTTTATTAAGTACTATATTTAGTAAAAAGTCTTAGTGTAATAATAAAGTCTAAGAAGCTTTGCTAGTAAAGAACGCTTTTTTATATTAGCTTTTAATAGATTAACTTATTCTCTAGTTATTAATAAACGTAAAAATAAGACCTTTTAAAAAATACCTAGAATAATATTAATAAAAGTATTAGACCTTATAGCCTAATCTAATATTAGTATTACTACTTAATTTAGAATATATATAGTTTTAAATAATTCTATTAGAAAGATAGATTTATTATAGTTTAGAAGGGGTATTTTATAATTAGCTAACTTAGAAGCTTTATTATTAGTAATAAAATTTAGCTAGCGTATATACTATATTTTAGTAATCTTTTATTAAAACCTAGAATATAGTATAAGAATAAGAAACTATAAGTATTAGATACTAATACTATTAGATTTATTAGATATAAAGAATTATACTAGATTTTATATATTTATATTTTAAAAATATAGAATAATACTATACTCTAAGTACTTTGTTAGTAAAATTAGATATAAAATAGTTTATATAATATTCTAGAGAAATTTAAGCTCTAAGAGATAATATAGCTATTATATTACTAAGTAAAGAGAGATTAAAAAAGAATATTAAAGATAAGAATAGTAGTATAGAGGATAAGAGAAATCTAAAAGAAAAAAAAAAGAAAAAAAAATATTAGCGAAGAAAAAAAAGAGAAAAGTAAAGAGTTTTATTCTTTTTTTAATAAATCTAACTTATATAGTATAATAATATAAATAGAACTCTTTTACTTTTTTAAAAGTAGCTATTATATTTTATATAAAGCTAGAGCTAAGTTTTTATATTAAATCTACTTAGAAGTTTTTAATAGTTTCTTTCTACTACCTCTAACTAGTTCTAAAACTTCTCTTAGTACTTTATTTCTTAAATAAATCTAACAACGCTACTATAGTACTAGTATTAGTATAGTAAGTTCTATAATTTAGATAAAAGTACTAATTAATAGCTAATAAATCTATCTAACTATAAAAGTTTATATATATATATATATATATTATACTTAGGTTAGTATTAAAAAAGTAAAGTAACTACCTTTTATTAAATCTTCTAAGTACTAGATCTTAATTTTTATACTAGTACTAAGGGGTATTAATATTAGAGTTAAAGTAGCGTAGTTTAGTATTACTATAGATAATAAGCGCTTTAAAGTAGTAAGAGTATAGATTAATCTTATAAAATTAGACTAAGTATTCTATTAAGAAGTAGAATGTAAATTACTAATATAGCTATATTTATAATTTCTTATATTAGTGTAGAGCTCTAAGTAGAATTTGTAAAAAATTTATAGTCTATTATTAATAGGCTATAGTAGTAGTATAACTAATAGTTACCTTAGATAGTATACTAGTTCTTAGTAAAAAGAGCTAATAATAACCTTAGTAATATATAAGCTTAGTATCTTACTAACAAAGATTTATAAACTACTATACTTTTATATACTTTTACTTAATTACTAATATTTAAAGATAGCTTTAAGTACTAAAAGCTCTTGGATTTTCTCTTACAATTTATACTATTTAATAGCTTTCTTTCTCTTTACTTTAAATAAAGCTTTTAGAAAGTAGTAAAATATAAATATAAGTCTTTTATATTATTTTAAGTACCTCTACGCGTATAGAGATAAAGTATATTTAATAAAAAATTACTATTCTATCTCTTTATTCTTTTAATATTTCAGCCTATAAAGTTTAAAAGTATCTAACTTTATAGCTTAGTTATAACTTTTAATCTCTAGAAAAGAATATATACTATTACTTAATATAACGTAAAGTATAAAAAAAAAAATTCTATAGTATAATTAGTTACTATACTACTAAGCTACCTTATATCTATTCTTTTACGATAGTATACTTAGTAAAGAAGTTATATAGTATTTTAATTCTTTAGTTAGTTTATAACGCGTTAAAAGTAGTCTAGTCTATCTAGATCTAAACGATAGACTCTCTAGAATAGGTTTTTAAGAAATAAGTAATTATATAATAATATATTAATATTATAACGCGTTATTAAATTAGACGTAATATTTTATTATTATAATATTTTATAGAAGTCTACTTTCTAGCTTAGAATATTAATAGCTATACTACTCTTTCTACTTATTATTAAGACATTATATATAATTATAATACGCTAATTACCTTATATATTTGATATTTTGTTAATAGCTACTTTACTATATATAAGTACTTACATTTACTTAATATACTAATGTAAAAAAAATAGTATTTAGATCTATTATAGAAAATAAAGCCTTCTATAGAACTTAAAAGAACTAAAGAGCTTTCTAGTTTACTTAAAATTTTTTTTATAATATTAGTATTTAGTAGATTAACTTATAAGATTAGAAAAACTAGCTATATTAACTATCTACTATAACTACTATTAATAATTACTATTACTTACAAACGTATATCTTATTAATACTATAGTTATTCTAGCTTTAAGTACTTTATCTTAAAACTTATATAACTTTACTTATATTCTTACAATATATATTTTGTAAGAAGGTTTAAAAACTTATAACTTATTATATTTATAATACTAATTTCGAGTATTACCTATAAAGTTTGCTTTATCTTTTATTAGTATTTTACTCTAAGCACTACTTATCTCTAGATAACTTTACTCTTTATACTTAGATTCTAAAAAGCTTTCTTTAGTACTATATAAATTAAAGTTAATAGCTTTAATCTACTTAACAAGTAAAAAATAGTAACTACTTACTATTTCTTTTAGTAGTTATTTGTTATCTTACTAAGAATCTTAAATTTTATTAGTAATTTCTATAAGTTATCTATTTCTATAGTAAATATATAAGTATAGAAGAGAAGAGATAAGAATTTAAATAGCTTAGTAATAATCTTACTTTTGTTTTTAAATACTTCTGTTCTTACTACTTATATAATTAGCTTTCTACTATTAGAACTATCTTAGAAGTAGAAAAAGAATATACTATTATTTCTAGTAGTATCTTTAAAAAGAGCTTATAAGGTTTCTATTAAGTATACTACTTTAGTTATTACTAGTAGAAGTATTTCTTAATTCTTAAATTACTTTAATAAATATAATCTAGTAATAAGAATTCTTTAAAGAAACAGAGAAATTAGTATATATTAGACCTAAGAAGTAATAATAACTACTTTTTCTTAAAGAATATTAAATCTTTCTTAATTTACTATATAGGTAACTAAAGTAATTTAAGGAATACCTAGAAAAATACTAAGCTAAAAGAAGTTTAACTATAATACAAAGAGACTTCTACCTATTAGACTCTATTTAGAAGTATTATTATAAGTAGTTTAGTTTTTCTAAGTATTAAATCTATTTCTATAATATAGCTCTAGCTTATATAAATAAATAAGTAGATCTCTTATATAAGGCTTTAAAAGAAGTAGAAGTATTATAATATAAGTTAGAATACAAAGAACTTTGTAATAGAATAGCTAAGCTAAGTTTAATATAATATAAATCTAAGCTATTTTTTAGAGTTACTATATAAAAAGTAAATATATTAATATTATATATATATATTAAATACTATAATAGTTTATCTACTAGAGAAAAAAAAATGTATTTTCTAATTAGTATACTTCTCTAACTTATAATTATATAGAAAGTTATATTTTACACTTGAAGATATATATAGAAGATAATATAAGTTTAGAGTCTCTTTAAATATAAATATAGATATAGAAGACCTTTTATAATAACTTTATAGTATTAAGTTTAAAGTTTACTTTAATAAATAATTATTTAAATAGATAAGTATTTACTTTAAAAAGAGATAGTAAGCGTAATTCTAGTAGCTATAAATAGAATAGAAAGTATTAAAGTAGTAATTATAAGTTAGGTAAGTAATTTATAATTAAGATTTAGATTTATTTAAGTTATATAATAATCTCTAGTTCTCTCTAGGCCTAAGAGATAGAGTCTATAGTGTACTTTTATTATAATTCTAAAATTACGTAATTACAAAATATTATATTACTATATTAGATTTTAAATTTAAACTTAAAAATCTCTAACGTAAGCCTAGATTTATAACTTATAATACTTATAACTATACTAGTAATATAATAATTACTATACGCGTAATTGTAATATACTAACTAGGTTGTATTTATAATATAATACTAATAGCTATTAAGATTATTTACTAGTAGTATTAACGCGTATTTTGCGTAACTACTAATACTAACAAGTAACTTAGTAAGTCTAACGCTAGTATAAAGCTCTTTAACTAACCTAAATTACTTATATAATACTTATATAATATTTACATAATTACTAGTAACTTATATTTTCTACCTAATTACTTAGTAAGTCTAATATTACTAGCTATATTTTACAACTACTACTAGCTCTATTTATTATTACCTACCTATTGATTTTCTATCTATATTAATAAGTTTTTAGTTTTTTATAGTAAGTACTTAAACTTTATAATAATACTTATATTATTTTTAAAGTTATTTCTTTACTATTTTTTATACTAGTTTATAAGAGTATTCTATTCTACTTCTAAGTTTATATCTAATACTTTATATATATATATAGTAGCACTACTTACTTTTAGCTAAAAGTCTTAGCGTCTTTTACTTTCTTTAGAAAGTTTCTTTTATAAAAGTCTAGTATATAGCTATACTATTATAACTTAGAAAGTAGCGTTTAAAGCTTTTTAAGCTAATTAGTTATAATCTTATAAACTTTAAGTAAGTAGTTACTATAGTATATCTAAGTATAAATACTTACTATAGTTAAGACTATAAAATTACTATTAACTATATTAATTTTATTTTATATAGTAAAATTCTTAGGCTTAAAGCTCTATACTAAATTTAAATTTTTTACTATATCTAATACTATCTTAGTATCTTCTAAGTTGATTAGTATAGAAAAAAAGCTATTTTAGAAGATTTTCTATCTTTCTATAAAGGTTTTTAGCTATACCTACTTCTACTTAAAAGCTAGATACTAGATTTTAATATTATTAAACGTAATAATAGAAGTAAAAGTAACTAATATATTAAGCTAGACTATTATAATATTATTATTATTATTATTATTATTATAGTTCTTGTTATTAAGCTCTTAAGAAGAGTTTTAAAAAGTAAATAAAGATATAATATAGAGAAGAGAATAAGTTTATAAAACATAAATATAGATCTTTTATATAAATACTATATATAGTAGTTTAGATAAAAACTATATTTTAACTATATAATTATCTTTAGATTTATAGTAATACTATAGTTTAGTATTATTTTAGACCTAGAGTTTATCTATATAGTAGTTTAGCTATCTATCTAGTTCTATAGCTAATAAAGAGACTTTAGTTTTATATTATACTATACTCTATATTCTACTTTATATTTTACTTTGTATTCTACTCTTCTAGCTTAGATTTTAACTACTAAAATTTTCTTATTATTACTATTAGTATCTACCTTAGAAGGCTTATTTCTACTTTAACTTCTAGATTACAGATATTTTAATATTTCTATAGCTCTATAGCTTACTTATTACTACCTCTAAATTCTCTAGAAAAGCCTTTATTACTATTACCTCTTGTAAGTAGGTTATTATTATTATTAATAAAGTACTCTATCTATAGAACATATTCTAAAGAGAGTTTTATTAATACTTACTACTATATTATAGTAAAGATAAGGTATTTAGAAAATATTCTTATATTAAAACTACTATATAAAGTTACTAGACTACGTTTTATTATCTTACTCTATATTAATATTCTATAAAAATTAAACTATAGTAGCTAAAGAGCTAAAAGAAAAAGTAAATTAAGAGTATAGTTATAAAAGTATAGTAATAAAAAGCGTATTTTAAGAAAAGTTTATTTAGTATTAAAGAATTTATTTGTAAATTTATTTAAATAAATATATTCTATCTAAGTATAATTTGTTTTTGTAGATATTATATATAATATAAACTTTAATATAATAATAGAGATAATTTCTAAAAATTGTTTTAATAATCTTCGTAAGTAAAGTATATAATACAATATATATATAAGCGCTAATAACGTATAAAAGATTTTAAGTTTTTATAAGTAGTAGATCTTATTAGTTTTAATATTAAACTTATTTTAGAAAGAAAACGTATAAAGAAAGTAAATACTAAAAAGATTAGCTTACTATTAAATATAAAGCTTACAAAATTATATAAAAAGTGTATTAGAGATATTAATATATAAAGAACGTATATATATATAGAGTATAGAGGTAACTACTAATAGTGTATAAAATAAAATAACATCTTTATTTTATAGAGCTTTTAAAGTAAAATAATCTAGTAAAATATATAATAGTTATTCTTAACTTATAAATAATAGTAAAGATTAAATAAGTAGAAGATTAAATATAAACTATAAGAAGTAGATAAAGACTATAAAAATTAAGAATAGTTTAGTATTATACTTAAGTATCTAAGCGCCTATAAGACTTATAGTAAAATATATAAGTTAAGTATTATATTAGTAGAAGTATTTCTATAGTAGAGTAATTATCTATATTAAAAGTAATAGTATTATAATATTACTAGTAAAACTATATCTATATAAGTAGCTAAATATAAAGCTATATTTAGTATACTAGTATATATATGTAATATAATATAATTTATATAGTGTAGAGTAATCTTCTCTAGGCCTTAGAGATACTATATACTATATTATATCTTATAATATTATACTATATTATAAATAATAAATTAATAAACTTTTAAGCTATTAAAACTAAGCCTAAACTTAAACGCGTCTTACGATCTATTTATACAACTTTTTTTTTAATATTTAACTTTATAATAAAGACTTATAGTATATATTAACTTATTTATTATAACTAATAATATATTGACAATTTCTAGTAGTAGTTACTACTATATTATATATAGTTCTTCTCTAAAGTAAGCGCTACTACTACTACTTCTATTATTAGAAATTAGTGCTTTAAAAAATAGATATAAAGATAGATCTAGAAGCTAGAGAGTATTTAGAATAAGAAGAATAAATATAATAAAAAGAAAGAAGAAGCTAACTATAGACTTTTTTACTTATTAACTATATTTAAGAGTCCAGTATATATACGCGTATAAGACTCTTTTCTAAAAACCTTTTTATAGAACTTTTCTACTTACTTATAATACTTATTATATATTAAATTTAAGATTATATACTACTATATATTACTATTCTATAGCTTTGTTTTAGAAATAGCTTTAAATACTTCTTAGACGTTTATTACTATTTCTTTATATTTATAGCTTTGTTTACTCTCTACTTTTAAATAAAGCTTCTAGAAAGTAATAAAGTATATATATAACTTCTAAATACTTTTCTAGAGATATATAGAATATAATACTTATATTCTTTTTTATATTAAATCTAGGCTTAATTCTAGCTTTTTATCTTTATACTTTTATATAAAGTTTTAAAGCGTTAAACTTTATAGCTTAGTTCTAATTTCTAGAACTTTTAAAAGAATATCTACTATAACTTACTATAAAATAAAGTATTTAGTAAATGTTTTTATGTTATAATTATATACTATATTACCTAACTATATTTTACCTATATTTCTATACTAGTATATTTAATAAAGAAATAGTATAGAGTAACTATATATTATATAGTACTTAATATAGTGCTTAAAGTAATTAGATAGTAGAAAGGTATAAGTATAGATATATTCTAAAACTACTAGCTAGGTAGCTACTTAAGATAGAAGGTGCCTAAAGTACTATAAAGTCTTAGTAGACTTAATAGCTTAAGAGTTAAGTAGGTATATACTAAATTAGACTAGAGAGTGTAGATTAATAGTCTAAGTTACTACTTATTAATTTAGAAAGCTTACTATTTTTATTTAGTTTATAGATTATAGTTAAGTAAAAAGCTAAAGAATTTAGAGATATAAGTTTTTTAGTTACTAGAATTTATTTAGATAAGACTATTAAAGAAGAAATTATTATAGATAACTTATTCTAAAATACTTATTATAGTAGAGTGTTAATATAGAGTAGAGTAATAATACGTAGTTAGTAACTATTTATAGTAATCTTATAAGAAGGTATATTTACTAAATACTTTATACTTAGTAGCTATAGCTATAAAATTAAAAAAAACTTTTTTAATAATATTTATTATAGATATAGTACTTTAATAATAATAATAATAATATACTAATAAAAAGTAATAATAATAGAAGCTTTTCTAGTAAACTTAGAGATAAACTTAGAAGTAGTAATAAGTAAGCTATAAAGCTATTAAGCTATAGAAATTTTAGAATACTCTTAATTTTAGAATTTAATATAGAAATACGCTTTCTAAAGTATAAATACTAATAGTAATAATAGAAAAGTCTTAGTAACAAGAGTAGAAACTAAAGTGTAAAGTATTTTATAATATTAAATAATAGCTTTTTTATTAGCTATAGAAGTAGATAAGAAACTATAGTAGAAGTAGTGTTAAACTATAGTACTATATAAGTAAGCTTTAGTTAGTAATAAAGTTAAATAATAGTATAGAGAATAGTAGTTTAAAAGAGATTATATAAAACTTTTTTTATAGAGAATACTTCTCTTTATTTTCTAATCTTTTTAATACCTTTATATACTTTAGAACTTCTAAGAATTTACTAATATATTTACTAACTATAAAAAACTTCTATACTAAACTTCTTTTTTATACTTACTATTAAAGCTCTAGTTTTTATAGACATTTAAATGTTATAACTTAAAAGTATAATAAAACGTACTACTTTAGTAAGCCTTACTAGTTATACGTATAGCTTTTTTAATTCTTTAGTTCTTTTAAAAAACTTTAAAATAAAAAACTTATAGTATATAGCTATAAGAATAAAGCTAAAGAAGAGCTTTTATTAAAATAGTAAAAAGTAAATAGAAGTAATTAGTACTAATAAAAAACGCTTTATAGCTTTATATATTATAGATATATACTATTTTACTTAAATAAGTCTTTCTTATAATATTATAATAATTATAAAAAAATAGTTTAATTAGCTTAGTATATTAGATAAGAAGCTTGGTAGTTAAAATCTAGTAACTTAAAATAAGCTTAACTTTATTAAGGTTATAGTAAGTAATATATTTCTTAGCTAAAGATAAGTAGCGCTTTACTAGCTATATAAAGTAGTATATATATAGTATAGTATTAGACTATACTAATAAACGCGTAATAGTAGATAGAATAAATCGTTAGTATAGTAGAGAATAGTATAATATAGCTAATATAGCTATACTTATAGATAATTATGTATAGAATACAGGTTAGTACTATTTATATAAGTATTATATAGGCGCTATATAGATATCTTAGGTTAGTTTAGAAGCTTTATACTAGTATAGATAGACTTACTAAGTTACCTTTTAGTATTACGTAATCATATTAGACTAGTATTAGTACTACTAGTTAATAGTCTAGATAGCTATTAGTAATATATAATAAATAAAAAGTAGTTAGTCTATTATAATTATATATAAAGTAACTATTATATTAGTAGTAAAAGAAGTATAAGTATAAGTATTATTAGGTTTAATTCTAGGCTTACGTTAGAGAGTTTTAAGTTTACTATTAGGTCTAATAGAGTAACGCGTTATTAAGTAATTATATAATTACGTAAATTCAAAAATAAAGTACGCTATAGACTTTATCTATTAGGCCTAGAGAAAATTAAAATACTTATATTAAATACGGATTTTAAAAAAGTAGGTATATTATTATTTAGTATTTACTTAACAATAGTTTTATTTTTATTAATATTTAAGTTAGATAAAAGATAAGAAGTATAAACAAAGAATACACTATATTAGTTTACGTAATAAGTTTCTTAACTAAGTCTATTACGTTTTTCTTAGAACTATAAAACTTAAGTACTTTAAGTTAAATATAACAAAGTAGCTATTTATTACTAAAACCTCTTTAAAGCAATCTATCTATTATCTTATCTTTAAGATAATAAGAATAAACTACTATTTAAAGTATGTATTTAGGTTATAAGACCTAGTAAATATATTAATATTATTATATTACTTACTACTAACTTTTTTAGTTAAAGAATAATATAAAGTACCTTAAAAATTTATGTATTTAATAGTATTAATTCTAATATTATTATTACTTTTAAATAGAAAAATCTTATTATAATAGTACTAAAAGTAGAAATTTTTTATAACTTAGTAATACCTAACTTTATAATACTTATTTTATTTTTATAAGCTATAATAAGACATCTTAATTTAAAAATAACTATAACGCTTTTAGCTCTTTTCTAAACAAAATAGCTTTTAATTACTATTCTACTTATAAACTTATATTACTACTATAACACTAATAAATAATTAACTAAAAGGCTAATTTACTTATAGGTAAAGAGGTATTAACTTTAATTTCTTATATCTTTACAAATATTAGAATTAATTATAGTTTACTAACTTCTTTTAGATACTTAATATAGATTTGTTTAGAAAATATAGTAAACCTTTTAACTATCTTTTTAATTTAGAAGTTAAGAAGCGTATAAGAAGTTTTTAGTTAATTATAAAAAGACTTCTTAGCTAAAGAGTACTTAAAGTATCTATATCTAGCATAAGTAGTTCTAGAGTCTTTTTGATAAATTTAAAATATCTATTTTAATATTATATATTTAATAAATTATAGATTACTTTAACGCTAGCTATAGTATAGACTTTAAGTTTTTGTTATTCTTATTAAAGATATATCTAATTTTTCATAAATTTAGATATTTTAATATAATATTATATATAAAAAGAAGTAATAAGCGTAATTTCTATAGGCGTAAATAGAATAGAGAGCGTAGATATAGTAAGTGTAAGTTTAGTAAATAAAGTAAAATACATATTATATTCTAATCTATATTTAAAATTATATTAGACTATAGTAGGTAAATAGCTATAAAGAAAAAAGCTAAAAGAAAAGAAAATTACGTAAGCTTATGTAACTTTTACTAGCTATACTAATTTAAGAATAACTTTACACTACTACTTAGAATACTAGTAAGTTAGACTACTAAAGTATAAAAAGTAGAATATATACTAAAAGAAATTTATTAGTTATAGTAATCTATAAGCTAAAGTAATTAATAATTAATTTACTAAAGCTATATAATAAGAGTTAAAAAGTAATAGATATTTACTTATATAAGAAAATTTCTAGAAGAATTAACCTAGATAAAAATAATATCTATTGAATATTCTATAATAAAAAAAACTTCTTATAGTAGAGCGTTAATATAGAGTAGAAAAATTATATATATTTTGTAACTTTAAATTATAATTTTATTATAAGGTATATTTTCTAAATGTTCTACACTTACTATATATAACTATAGATATTAAAACAGCTCTCTCTATAATACTTACTCTAGATATAGTACTTAAATAATAATAATATTAATATACTTATAAGTAGTTATAGTAATAGAAGATTCTTTAGTAACTTTACAAAAAAATATAAAAGTAGTAATTAAGATATCGTTAACTTATAGAATTATTAAACTATCTTTTATCTAGAATTTAAAGTAAAAATAAGCTTTATAAGATAGATACTAATAGTAATAGTATAAGGTTTTAGTAGAAAGAGAAAAAAATAGAGAGTAGTATAATATTAAATAAAAGGTTTTTTATTAGTAATAGAAGTAGATAGAAAACTATAGTAGAGGTAGTACTAAACTAAGGTACTATAGAAGTAAACTTTAGTTAGTAATAGATCTATGTTCTAGTAGAGAGAATAGTAGCTTAGAAAAGATTATATACAATTTTATATCTAAAAAATACTTCTATTTAATTTATATTTTTTTTTTTCCCTTTTACATACTACTAAAAAATCTACTAATATATTTAGAAAAGATACAAACTATTTATACTTAACTTCTCTTTTTTATTTACTATAATAAGTCTAGTTTTTATAGAAACTAAGATATTACTAAAAGATATAGTAAAGCTTACTAGTTTAATAAACTTTACTAGCTATATATATAGTAAATCTAACTCTTTAATTCTTTCTAGAAACTATTAAATAAAAGACTTATAAAATATAGCTATAAAAGTAAAGCTAAAAAAAAGCTTTAATAGAAATAGTAAAAAGTAGATAGAAGTAATTATTACTAATAAAAGACGCCTTATAGCTTTATATATTACGGGTTTATACTATACTACTTTAATAACTCTTTTTTATAATATTATAGTAATTATATAGAAATAGTTTAATTTGCTTTTAATATTAAATAATTAGCTAGCTAAGTTAGTCTATACGCTAGTAACTAAAGATAAGCTAAACTTTATTTAAAACATAGTAAGTAACATTTTTTTTAGCTAAAAAGAAATAGAGCTTTACTAGCTATAGAAAAGATATAGTAAATTTATAGTATAGTATTAGACTATACTAATAGATACGTAGTAATAAGAGGAATAAATCGAAAGTTTCTTAGAGAATACCGTAATATAGCTACTAATATAGCTCGACTTATAAGTAATAATATATAGAATATAGGTTAATTATATAAGTAATATTATAGGTATCTTAGATTAGTTTAGAGAATTTATAGTAGTAGTAAACTAACTAGATTATCTTCTAAAGCTACGTAATTATATAAAGCTAGTATTAGTACTAGTTAATAGTCTAGATAACTATTAATAATATATAATAGATATAGAGTAGTTATATTATTATATTTATATGCGTAGTAATTATTATAGAAATATTATAGATATAAGTATTATAAGTTATAAATTTAGGCTTACGTTAGGAATTCTTAAAGTTTACTATTAGGTTTTATATAGATGCGTATTATTGTATAATAATATAATTACGTATTTACTTTATTAAAATAATAGTTACTATAGACTCTATCTCTTGAGCCTAGAGAGGTTAAAAAATTTTAGTAAGACTTTTTTAACTAGAATAGTTAAATAAAAGTATAAGAACTTTAAAATTCTTAGTCTAGTATTATTACTAATTTAGTAATTAAAATAGTATTTTTACCTTAATTCTATAGAGTAAGCTTAAATTATAAAGATTATAATAACTTAGTTATTATTATCTTTTTATTATTAAGCTTTGTTAATATTACACTTATTATTATTTCTTTACAAGTTAGAATAGTTTCTAGTAAAGTTAATTGCTTATATAATAAAGAATGTAGTAGCAAGTTTTTATCGACTACACTAGGAGATTCTAAAACACCTCTATTTATCTTAGCCCGGCTATTATTAGATTTATTACGTAAGATAATAACTCTTATCTTTCTTATCTCTCTTTCTATAATTACTAAAAGATCTAGTAATAAACTAATTATTAGTCTATACAATACAACGCATAGACTAATATAACTAGTACTAGTCTAGATTATAAATCTAAAAGATAAGTAGAATTTAGTAGACTTAGATTATAAATCTAAAAATTAAGTAGATTTAATTATAAATCTTTATCTTTAGACGAAAATAGGCGGATATTTACGTAATTATTCTAGTAGCTATTTTCTATAAAAGAAATAGTAATTCTTTATAGTTATTCTTTACCTAGCAACAATATTATTACCTTTTACCTACTATCTACTTTGCAATTACCTTATTATAATCTTTATTAGTTATACTTTTTATTATAGTATTTAACTACTTTGTTCTACTAAAGCTATATTCTATTATTAGAGAATAGTTTCTGTTACCTCTCTATTCTTTATATAAATTAAATAGTAAAATAGATATTAAATAGATTACGTAATTTATAGTATTTTAACAAAAATATTCTATTTAACTATTAAAGAACTAGTTCTAGGCTATTAATAAAATTAGAAGTAGCTCTAGATCTATTAACTAAACGTTTACTAGATCTAAAAGTCTATAGAGTAAAAGCTTATATAGATCTATTCTAAAAAATTTATTATCTAATAGTATTATCTAGAAGCTCTACTTTACTAGTAAATTACTATTAAGAATTTTAAATTTAGACACTAGACTAAAACTACTAATATAGTAGCTATGCTTTATTAGAATATAAGAAAATATACATAGCTTATAGAAATATATATTAGAGCTAAATCTATATTACTACTTAATAGAAAGATATAATTACGTATAGTAACTAATAATAATAGTTCTAGAAGAGATATATATATAATAACTAAAGTGTAGTAACTTCTTATTTTATACTAGTAGCTAAGCTAGCTTATAAACAAAAAAATATATTAAGATATTAAAGCTTAATACTACATAAGAAAAGTAGAGTATAGTTTCTATTAAAGATCTTAATATAGTTATTATATTTTCTACTATTATTAGTAGAAATAAGGGCTTTTTTAATTAAAAGTTTATGTAAATCTTACTACGTAGCACTATAGTTCTATTAAGCTTATAGCCTATAAGAGTAAGAATACTAGTAATACTTCTACTAATATAGTAGTAACTTCTTTTAATAATAAAAATAAAATTAAACACTCTATTTTCTTATAATACTAAGAGATAAAGAAAGTTTTAAAATTCTTAAAGCTTATAAGCTAGCTAAGTATATAAGATACTTAGTAGTCTACTAAAAAAAAGTAAAAAATTTCTAAATCTAACTTTACTATGTTTTTTATCTTATAATTATATTAGGCTTTTAGATAGAGTATTACTAAACTATTAAATAGCTTCTACTAAAGATTATAATAATTAAGCTTATCTAGACTTTTAAATTTAAGAGTTTTTAAAATATAAACTATTATTAACCTTTACAAATTATCTAAAGATTAGTCTAAGATCTTTGTTTCTAACTCTATATTTTAATTACGTTAAATTCTATTTAAGTAACTAAATTAAGGTAAGAATATCTTTTACCTATATAAAGAGTCTAAAAAGCTAGATCTATTTTATACTCTTTTTAATTGCTTAAAGAGACTTTAACTTCTAACTTAATAAAGCCTAGCTTTTTTATCTAAAAAGTAGAATCTAGCTCTAATCTAAAAAAAGACCTTCTAGAGTAGATTATTAGCAAATAGTAGTTTTTTCTACTTCTTCTTTACGCTAGTAAATAAACTATTTAAGCTCTTTACTACTATACTTATTCTTACTAATAGAAATATATAAGTTTGTGTAGATATTAAACTTCTACTTAGTATATAGTATTTAGTATAGACTTTTAGTTCTAAATTACTAGAGAAGTCTATTTTACTATTAATCTCTATAAGTATATTATTACTATTATTTAAGTAATTTATTAATAGCAAATTTTAAAAGAAGAGCTTTACTTATTATTAAAAGAGTTTATAGTAAGTATAAAGAATTGAAAATATATATCTATGTTAAAGATTTCTATATAGAGTAACTAGCTACGTTCTATTACTCTACTCTATTTTAATTTTAAAATTTAATAAGTTAAGATTATTTTAAATAATAGTAGATAAAAAAGATTCTAAGTAGTATTAAGTGTAACTTCTATATAACTTAGTACTAAATAGAAAGACTATCTACTTTCTTAAATATATTATATGTTTTAAAACAATTTCTTTGCTCTTATATTATATACTATAAAATAAGAAATATAATATAAGTATATAACTATTATAATATAGCTAAAAATACTTTTAGAGCTATTCTCTAGTAAGTAACTACTATAGAAGAAAATATATATATCTTTATTCTACTACTATATTAATACACTTAGAATTTTAAAATTATAATTATAGCTATAGTCTTAAAAGAGACTTATAATAACCCTTTAAAAGTCTTTTAAAAACTAGTATAGCTATATTCTTCTTACCTTAATATACTTCTAAAGGTACTTAGAGATAGAGCTACTAAGAGATTTTACCTAAACTATCTATTAACCTTAAATCTTTTACTCTAGCTACTTCGCGTAGAACTATTTCTAGAAGTGTAAAACCTATATTAATATTTTATCTATCTAAAGAATTTTCTTTATAGTAAAAGCTATAGTTATACTTATCTAATAACCTTAATTTAAATATTAATAATCTATAACAGTATTACTCTATAAATATATAGCAAAACTATATATAATTAAGAATAAAGTAAATTTTAGCTATAAAAATATGCTAATACTAATTTACTAATACTACTATATAAAAAAGAACACTACTTAGTATTCTTATAGAAACGTAATTAATTTTTAGTATATTTACCTTTTTTTTATATTTCTATCTTTTTCTCTAAAATCTTAAAGTTCTTATACTTTAATAGGTTAGTAGCTATTTTAGTCGTAAATATATAAAGTTCTCTTACTTAGTACTATATTCTTTCTTTCTTAACTTTGTTATCTATTCTTATTACTTCTATACGCTATAGCTACTATCTAGTAGTAAAGAAAGCTTTTTTTTTTCTATTACTTTACTAACTTACTATATATTTCTTTCTAGACTCTATTAGTTATAAGTAGTTTATATAAATATTTCTTATATTACTTTAGTAATAATACTTAATCTTCTTTGTTAAGACTAAAACTTTATTCTAAGAAGTTAAAGTTTCTTAACTTATAATACTTACAGCTAAACTTTTAAAATTAGCAGAATTTTAATACTATATAAATACGTGTCTCTACTTTAAAAATAAAAAAATTAGCTTTATATAAGTTATAATAATAGTAGAAATATTAAGCTCTAGCTATAGTGTAAATCTTATATATACACTATTATAACAAGTATAGTAGAAGAATAGATTAGAAATAAGCTTTTTATATATAATTCTATAACTTCTTTCTAAACTATTCTATATACGCTAGAAATTTTAATAAGAAAAACTATTATTAGAATAATCTTTCTATTTAATAATAATATTTTAAGATCTTTAAGTTTCTTAATACAAGTAGCAAAGTACTAGCTAATATACTACTATATACTAAGACTAGTATACTAAGTCTTATACTAAGTATATAAATTTAATATTAATACTTAACTAATTAGATTATTTAAGACTTTAATACTAAAGTAAAGTAAAATATAATAGCTTTCTACTATCTTAATCTTAGAAAGACTTTAGTATACATTTTCTAATTATAAGGTTTTAGACTATACTACTATATAAGATATAAGCTACTAAGTATATATAATTTTATTACAATTCTTCTATAAAACTCTAGGTAATTATAAAATAGTCTATAATCTAGTCTAAGTTCTTTTAGAATCTTTAGCTACTTTAAAATTTTTAGTACTATATTTTTAAGCCTTATCTTACTTACTTATATATATCTAAGAGTACGTAATATTATTAATTAGATATACTTTAAAGTACTTATAATAGTTTTTATCTCTTTAGAATTAGCTCTTCTAAACTATAAGTATTATAGCTAAAGGTAAAGATTTATACTTTATAAAATTTCTTTAATATATATAGAAATCTTTTAGAAGTTTATATAAGAAACAACCTTAGATTTAATATTAATATAGAATTTAAAATTATGTTTTTTTTCTACTAGTATAGCTTAGGTAGTATATCTAGAGTATAAAATGACTATAAAGATATAAGAAAGAATATTATATTATAAATTTATATAAATAGAGTATTTATTTAATAGAATTTATAGAAAAATTAGTTTAGTAGAAAATAGCTTATTTCTTAGAAAGATCTTTTAGACTAATATATTATATATAAAAATTCCATTAATAAGTATAAGAAAAAGATAATAATAAAGTAGATACAAAGTTATGTAAAGATTAAAATAACTTAATAGTTATTTTTATCTTATTTTCTTCTAAGCTTTAAAATTAGGTTGCAACTTTATAATTCTAAACTAAACTTATATTAAATCCTAGTAAATCTAATTACTTATATAATTAAGTAATTAGTAGCTACTTTTAACCTTCTATATTAGAAGATTATAAAATAGTTTTTTTTAGGTTAGGCTAGTTAGTCTTAGCGGAATTACGTAATTTAGTAGTTCTTATCTTTATTATCTCTTTTGTAACAACTGCAAAAAAACTCTAAAGTAAGCTTATTACTAGTTTATAATTATTAGTACTAGTATAAGTAGATATATTAGACTTAGATTATAAATCTAGAAGATAAGATAGGCTTTAGAGAATATAAGTAGATTTAATTATAAATCTAGTAGTAAGGCGGAAATAGAAGAATATTTATACTATTATAGTTTAGAACTATTATCTATAAAAGATATAGTTATCCTCTTACTTTTATTTTTTATCTAGCAATAATATTACTATCTTTACCTATACTCTATCTTTATAAATACTTTATAATATTACTTTTTTAAGTTATAATATATATATTATATATTATTTACTTACTTTATTCTAACAAGGCTATATTCTATATTAGAGAATAGTACTTTTTACCTACCTATCTATTCTTTACAATTAGTAGAATAATAAAGTAAAGTAAGTAATAATAATTAATTAAGTTCTAACTCTTATATTAAAAAGCTACTTTATCTTATATAAAGCTTTTATAGACCTAATCTATTATAAATTAAGAATCTAGCTTAATAGCTTATTACTATACTATTCTACTCTAAAGTATATACTCTAGATTAATCTTTAGAAAAGTAATTTTATTTAATTTTATAATAACTTATTATTATATATAAGTTACTATATTAAAAAATATATACTAAATTCTAAAATATTTTAATAGACGTTAACATTCTAATAGCTAGATTAATATCTATTTTTAGAAAAATTTAGTAAAAATAAAGTTTAAAAAAAAGTAAATTAAGTATTATATAATCTATAAATTACTTAGTATTATATAGTATATTAAAATATAAGAAACTTATTATTATAAATTCTTTAAGTAGTAGTATAATTAGCTTAGTGTATTTACTAGAACTAGGTTAAATACTAAAAATAAAGAGAATTTATTTCCTTATTTTATAATTAATTATAGACTCTCTCTTTATATAAGGTTTACTCTTATATATATATAGATTAACTTTTTAATTATCTTCTACTTTAGTTAAAAACAAAATTTACTTATTATTATAAAAGCGTGTATTAATTGTTAGTATATATTTTTAAATATACTAAGAATAAAAAATATATTAATATAGTTATAGAAATAAGTTAGTAGAAAAGGTTATAAGCGTAATTATAGTAGCTTTAAATAAAATAAAAAGCAGAAATATAGTAACTATAATATAAGCTGCTATTTAATAGATATTCTAATCTAATAAAAGGTAAATATTAGAGTATAGTAGCTAAAGAACTAAGAAAGAAACTACTAATTTAGAGTGTAGTTATAAATATATTATAGTACAAAGCGTACTTTAAAGAAACTTTTCTTAGTAAAAAGAATATATTTTAAATATCTTCTATATAAATACATTCTATCTAAAGTCTAATATAGAATAAGATTATATAAGTAATTTCTAGAAAGTATTTTTAAAAGCTAAATAAGTAGTTTACATACAACTATATATATATTTATAAGTATAATTTTAGTATAAAAAAGTTTAAGCTTTTATTAGTAGTAGATTTTATAAATCTAAATATAGTAACTATTATAGAAAGAAAAAGAATAAAAGTTATAAACACTAAAATAAATAAGATTACTTTTAAATATAGAGCTTATAAAGCTATCTATTAGAGATATTTAAGTATAACGTATAGAAATAATTAAGTACTAATAGTATATAAAAGTCTATAAACTTTTTATAAGCGTAGAGCTTTAAAAGTTAAATAAGCTAGTATAGTATATACTAAGTAACCTTAACTAGGAGAGTAAGAGCTAATATAATATAAAGAAAAATAATAGTTAGTTATAAATTATATATAAAAGCTATAAGAGATTATAATAGTCTAGTTTAATACTTTAGTATCTAAGTGTCTATAAAACGCGTAGTATAATATATTAGTTAAAATTATATTAGTATAAGTATTTAAATTTATATAGTAAAGTACTAAGTAGTAATAGTAATATTATTTTAATATTACTTGTAATAGTATTTATATAAAAGTACCTAAGTTAGAAGCTTTATTTAGTATATTAGTATATATATATATGTATAAAATATAATATAATATATATAGTATAGAGTAATTATATATTATATAGTATATAAAGTAGTATATAGAATTAGAATATAGTAGATATATAGTAGAAAGATATAATTATAAATATAGTTATATTATAAGAATACTAGCTAGATAGCTACTTAAGATAGTAGGTACTTAAGGCGCTATATAGTCTTAGTGTACCGGTGCACAAAGTGTTAAGAATACTAGAGAGAAGAAGCTTACCTTGCTTAGGTAAGTAACTAGCATAAAGAACTCTATTAATAATTTTATCTACTAGGAGGTCTTTAGTAAAGGCTTCTTAGTTACTCTTCTATTAGATACTTTTATATCTTTTAGTAGACTTCTTTAATATAATTTCTTTATATAATACTTAATAATCTTATACTTCTATAATAGAATCTCTATATAATAGAATCTTATTCTACTAAATATTAGTCTACTATACTATTCTTTATATACTAACTATAGCTTATATTATTAAGGCTATATATTTTTATATACTCTAATACCTATATAAATAGTAAAGCCTATAGAGATATACTATACTTTATTATATAAATAGTAGTTTATATATAAAAACGCAATAGCAATAGCTATCTATAATAAGATATTAATAGCTACTTATAGTAGTATATTAATAGCTTTAGATAATAATAATAATAATAATATAAGAGTAGCCTTATATCTTCTATTTCTACTAGCTAGAGCCGCAATAATAGTTATATTTAGGTCTACCTTTTTATTATTATCTCTATATAATATTAGATAAGATAATTACTTAAAGCTACTAACTATTTAGTAATAATAAGAAACGCTAAGTAGGCTAATACTTAAAATAGTAACTTAGAAAAGTAAGAAAATACTATATTAGTAAGGTTATTATAATACTAAAGAGAGTATATTTAGTAAGTATAATAGTGCAGAACTATAGTCTAATAGAGCTAGTATTTAGTAAGTATAATAGTATAGAACTATAGTCTAATAAAACTAGTATTTAGTAATATAGAAAATACTAAGCTATTAGAACTATTTATAGTATAAGGATAACTTCTTAATAAAAAAGAGTATTTATTAAAGATTAACTAATAAGTAATAAGTATACTTATTATTTAGTTTT
This sequence comes from Alternaria sp. BMP 0032, assembly GCA_023758005.1. NCBI lineage: Eukaryota > Fungi > Ascomycota > Dothideomycetes > Pleosporales > Pleosporaceae > Alternaria > Alternaria sp. BMP 0032. Next base: position 574,174 of record JAFVMD010000015.1, on the reverse strand, counting down.
TAGATTTAGTATTTAGTTATTTATTAGTAAAGAAGTAGTAGCTTTTTTATAAAATATTTAGAACTTTTACTAAAAAAGAAATAAAAAAAGCGTAAGGTATTAAGAGACTTAGTTATCTCTTTTTCTAAGCGTTTATCTACTACTTCTTTATTATTAGTAATACTAGGTATACTAAGTAATATATAGTTAATAGTAAGTATAACTTTAGAAGCTATAATCTCTATAGTTAGATCTTAATAAACTACTCTAGTCTTTACTAGTAAGAATATTAGTAAGTTTCTTAAAGACTATAAGTATTAAGCTAATAATAGAGAACTTTTAAATAAGATAAAAGTCTCTATTCTATTAAACTACGTTAGTAATAAGAACTACTCTCTCTTGCGTATTATTAAGTAGCTTACTAGTTACTAAAATAAAAACTAAAATAAGCTTAAGAAGTTTATAAAAGACTACTAGGCTAATAAAAATACTATAGTTAAAATAGGTAAGCGCTTATACTTATAAGCTTTTATTTAAAAATATATTTATAATTCTTCTAGTCTTATAAAGTATTATACTTATTTTATAATAGTATTTAATACTTATATAGCTAGTAAGTAAGTTACTAAAAATAAGGTTAGAATCTTATTCTTTTATAGACTTTTAAAGTATAATAAAAAAGTAGTTATATTTATAATAAAGAATAGTTCTAAAGGTAATAATTAGAGTAAGTATAATATAGATAAGATCTACTTTTTTTTAAAAGTCTATTATAAAAAAACTACTAATATTAAAGAAATATACTTCTAGAAGTATAGAGTAGTAGATACTAAAATAAAGTATATTATACTTACTAATAAGTATATAACTTTTAACCTAAAAAAGGTAAAAAGTATAAAGGTAGATTTCTAGAAAGTAGAAAAATAGTAAAATACTTTTTTTTCTAAAGTAGACCTAGAGGTTAAGAACCTTATTTTCTTATTAAAGAATATAAAGCTTAATACTATAAGTACTAAGTACTTTATATATTTGCTATCTACCTTCTAGCTATTTAAGAAGCTAGCTAATACTTTCTACTTTTTTAGAAGAGTAACTAACTATAACCTACCTATAAACTAGAATAATAGTTTCTTTCTTTCTAAGGTACTAAGAAATACTACTTTAAAAGAAAAGAGTATAATAATAAAATAGATAGAGTATAATAATATATACTATATATATAATACTAAAAAATATAAGATCTTATTATATAAGTTATATAATAACCTATATAATATAAGTTAGGTTAGCTACTAATAAAATAGAGATTATAAGATTAGTATATACTACTTTAGCCTAACTTATAAAAGACTTAATAAGATTCTAGAAACGCTACTACTAATATTAAAGCTATAATAGTTAAAGTCTAAAGTTAAAGAGTACTTTAATATTATAGATAATATACTAGATTAGCTAGTATCTAATATTATTTTTAATAAGTTTAAGAGTAACTTCTATTTTAAATAACTAAGACTAGCTAAAGTAGCTAATATAGTTATATACTCTAACTATAGAAAAAAATATAAGAATATTTGCTACTAGTTTCTCTAGTTCTAGAGAGAAGTAGAGTACTTTAATAATAGTAGAGTAGTTAATAATAGTAATATAAATAGTATTATTCTAAATACTAAGAATAACGCTTTTCTCTATAGTATAGAGAGTAATATAGTAGAAAATTAATCTAATAAAAGTATACTTTAGAAGCCTAATTAAGTCTATAATAGATATATAAAGAAAAAAGAACGCTTAGTAAAGTATTTTTAAAGCTCGCTACTAGAACTATATAAAAGTAATAGTAATAGAATTTTAAATTCTTAGATAATAGATTTAATAATATATTAGAAGAATAGCTAGACTAGAGAGCTATTCTATTTCTAGGCTTCTAATACGCTATTTATAGTAGTATAGCTACTACTAGATATATATATTAATAATAGTATATCTACTAATCTAAAGTATCTATAATAGAGATATAGAAAGAAGGCTATTAAGTTCTCTAATATACTTTCTAATCTAAAGCTCTAGAAACTTATATAAGAGTAGCTTAACTATATTATAATAGCGCTACTAAGCTAAAAAGTATAAGAAGTTATTATTTTAGACTTAATAGAATAGAATAATATCTAGAATTAATTACGTAATTTTTTAGATAAGAATAGTATTAGTATTAATAGTATTAGAATAGTAAACTACTTAGAAGTTTACTAACTTATAGATTTTAGGTTAATTTATAGTCTATCTAAAATCTATACTATAGCCTACTAATATAAGCTCTACTAACGCAATAATAATATATATTAACTCTAGTAATATATAAGTACTATAAGATAACTATATAATACCTATAATACGTATAATACTATTACTATATACTGTTTAAATATATAAATATATTATAAGGTCTTTAGGCGTAGAGATATATAGACTAAAGGCCTTAACTATATACTAATAAAAACTATTTAAAAAGTAATTAGGCGCGTAGAGTACGTATTTATATAGATAGACTTACTAAAGGTATAAGTATATATATATAGAAACTTTATTAAATACCTTATTAATATAGAAGCTTAAATAAATATTCTTTGCCTTAGCGTAGTAAGAGTATTAAAGATACTATATAAGCTTTAATAGTAAAAGCTTAAAAACCTTCTATAAGGTATTACCTCTACTAATAGAGAGTATAAGCTATTTATAAAAATAGTTTTTAATATCTTTATATATATTAGTAGTGTAATTATATATACTACGTTCTATATAATTATAAACCTTACTTATTTAGCTATACTTAAAGAGCTATAGTACGTAGTATTATATATTATAATATAATATAATACTTTTAGTAGAGTATTTTATTATATATAGTTAGAGAATAGAACTAAAATAGTATTCTTTATTATATTAGACCTAGAGCTAACCTACTTATTAATAATAATACCTTATAAATAGAATATATTAGATAATAAAGTAGCTAGGTATATTTAGATTAATATAATAATAAATACTCTTTAGTAAATAGCGCGCAAAATACCTTCTATATAGTATCTCTACTAGTCTACGTACTATAATCTATTCTAAAATTTTAGAGAATATAATATACTATACCTACCTAGTATTTAATAAGGTTAGAGATAGTAAATATATATAGTTTTTAATAAAGATATTAAGTTCTCTACTAAAAATAAGAATATTAATATAATTTTTTAAGTAAAAAATAAGCTTTTATACTATACTACTATATATAAACTTAATTATTAAAGAGATTTAATATACGCAAAAAATAATAAATAATACCTAAAGATATTTATACTATATAAGATAGTAAATAAGAAAGTTTAATTTATAGATATTTTATAAGAGAATAAACCTATAGAGTTTAAATATAAGAACTAAAAGAAGTTAGCTAAAAAACACTATTAACTACGTATATCTATATATAAACTAGATTCTAGTTTATATAACTATATCTTTAAGCCTAAATATACTACTTTTCTAAAAAGTACGTATTTTATACTAAAAAGAATTACTAAGCTTAATATTAGTACCTAAGTTACTAAGAAAGAGAAAAAGCTCTTTATTTAGATACTATTTAATTAAAAAGTAGTATTATTATAAAAGTTTAATAAGTTAGAAAGATTATACTTTAATATTTGCCTACTATATAAGATCTATACTATACTATATAAAGTATAGTAAGTAAAAAGCTTTACTATTCTAAAGAAGTTAGAGTATTTAGTTATAGAGATAGCTAATACTTATCTTAATAGAAAAATATAAAAAAGATATAATAGCTAGTATTATAACCTATAGTATCTAGTTTCTAAGAAGAATAGAGAAGTAAGATAGATCTCTAATATATAGAAAATTAATATAGTTACTATACGTAATACTAACCTACTACTAATAGTAGATAAGTTTTCTAAATATTTTATAAAATACTTTATTAACTTACTTATAGATTTTTTCTCTAGCTATAATTAGATTACTCTTTATAGTTTTAGTAGAGATATAACTACTTTCTAAATACTAGTTAGGTTACTTTACTTATATATAATAGTTATAGAAGTAAGTAACTTAGTAGTAGCGTTCTAATAAGTTATAATAAAGATTCTTAAAAACTATTAGCCTAATACTATAGTATTTATTAATAATATAACTTATAGTAGTTCTAAGACTAACTATAATATAAAGATATCTATACCTAGTATTTATTAATTTATTTATAAATATATTCTTTAATTAGACGCTTTTCTCTCTAATATTAAGCGTATAGAAGAAATAGTTTTTAAAATAAAGTACTACTTTTTTATAAAATAACTTAAAGTTATAGAATATAAAATTAGCTTTAAAAAAAAATACTCTAATATAAAGAAGGTCTAGAAGCTTCTAGATTAGCTACTATATTAAGATATAAAGAATATCTAATTCTTTTTAGAACTATATATCTACTATTATATATAAGTTAAAGGTTTTATAACTATTATAAAACTACTCTTCTAGTTACTAAGAGTAGATATCTAGTATAAGTAGAGACTAGAGTAAGATTAAGCTATATATACTTTAAAGTAAGCTATATACTTAGCGCTAGTATTAGCTATATTAAACTATACTAATACTCTTAACTATAAGATCTTTCTTATAACTAATACTAGTTAAAATAAAGTAGGTATATATATTAAGTAGTTATAGTTAAATAGTAAAAGATACCTAATATAATTTAAGAGTATACTCTAGTTAGTAAGAAAGTATATATAGTATTCTACTAAGTTAAAATATAAAGTAGTACTTTAGGCGCTAAAGAAGTTCTATATATACCTATATAGTATTTATTTTACTATTAAAACTAATACTATAACTTTTATTACGTAGCTTAATTAATTTTTAACTAATAATTCTAGTTTAGTTATAACTAGATAGATATCTACTATTCTTTTATAGAATTTTAATATTAAGTATATTTCTAGTAGAAAGAATATTATAGTAGATACTCTCTTCTACTACTCTAAACTAGATAATTAAGTACCTTTAGAGAAACTAGAAGATAATCTTAAAGAGTTTATTAACTATATAATTAGTAATATAAATAAGTCTTTGCCTATTAAAGTAGACTATATACTTAAGTAAAAATATAGCAAGAAATCTAAGTAGTATATCTAGTTTTTTATTAACTTTAAAACGCTAAAAGATATAATACTAAAAGACTAGTTGTATAGAAGAAAAGAGCCTTAAACTTCTTTATACGTAATTATATACTATTTTATAAGACTTTAAGAAATATTATAATATATTATATTATTAATAATACTAATATACGCGTATAAGCTATATAGTAGATATATAAGTATTTTAGCTATTAAGAAACTAATATAGTATACTCTATACTTATATAAAGGTACTAGTAGATAAATATATATAAGAACGTATACTAAAGACTCTCTAAGTACCTAGAATACTAAATACACTCTTTTAAAAGAAAGGTAGATATATTAAGTAATATATATAGCTTTATAATATAGAAAACTATTACTATTAATATTATATATATACTCTACTATTAAGAAAAAAGGTTTCTTATTATTACGTAAGAATACTTAAGTAGATAGCTAGAGGCTAGAGCTCTTCTAAATAATAAGTCTAGTACTATTATAGTATTTATCTATAAAGATATTATCTATTAATAGAGTACTACGCGTAAGCTTATAGTTAATAAAGGCCTAGACTTTACTAAAGTAGTTAAATACCTTACTAAGTATTATAAGATTAATTATATTTAGTTATTCTTATATAATCTATAGGTAATAGATAAAATTAAGAGTAGATATAAGCCTATTATTAACGCGCTTACTAAACTTCTAGGTCTTTAGGTAAATAACTTTTCTACTATACTACTTATAAACTATATTTCTACTTAGTTATATATAGGCTATTTACTATACTAGCTTATTACTAGTTAAAACCTAGTTCTTTTATTAGAACTATTACTACTAATATAGTAAACTTTTCTATTCTAGTAAGTAAAAAATTACGTATAGTTATTTATAATATAAGTAATATAACTAGACTTAAAAAACTAGTTTATAAAGAATACTATTACGTAAATAAATAGACTTTATTAAGCTAAGAAAAAATATAAGAATTATATAAAGAAAGTATATAATAATAACCTAAAAATTAGTAATCTTATTTTTCTCTAGAACTCTATTTCTAAAATAGATATATTAAGAGATAAAAAGCTTAATACTAAATAGATAGATTTATATTATATATATTAAAAAAGTCTAGTACACCTAACCTTCTATTTTAAGAATCTTAATAGTACTTCTTTTCTATATACTATACTAGAATATAGACTTAAGCTTTTTTACTAATATACTATTTAAGATATTATAGAATAAGACTATAGTTATATAAAGCTTTAGAACCTAGAGAGCTAAAATAATATAAGTATTTTAGTTAATATAATAGCTAGTCTAGTCTTAGATAGTAAGAATAATAACCTAAAGGCTTATATCTATTTATAAGTTAAAAAAAGAAAAATAAGAAATAAGTCTTATCTTATTAGCTAGCTAAGTATTCTACTAAAAGTAGTAATTACTAAGATACTCTTTAAAAAAAAGAGAATAGTCTATTATAAGAACTTTCTTCTTTTATTAAAATCTAATTCTACTTTAGACGTAGATATAGTAAATAAGTAGACTATAAAATAGTCTATACTTTAGAAAAAAAAAAGAGAGCTCTAAGGCTCTTTTAACTAAAAGTTTCTTTCTACTTATAAGCGCGACTAATAGAAGTAGTAGTATAGTACTTATAGCTCTTTTCTTTATTATCTTTAGAAGTAGGCTCTATAGAGTTACTATTAATAATAAAGAAATACTAGTTAGAGTATTAGATATAAGTATTAAAAACTATTTATTATAATACTAATAATATTAGAATAATTTTAGTTCTAAAATATAGATTTTAGATAGATTTAGATTTACCTAAAATTTATAAGCTAGCTATACTACGCTATAACGTAATATCTATAATATCTTAAACTATATAAAAAGCTTTATAATATAGTTATAACTACTCTATAAAAGTATTAGAAAGTTAAATTAAGTATATATAGGCGTAGTGTAATACCTAGGTTAGTAGGCCTCTAAGCTATTAACTAATACTTTACTATCTAATCTACTATTTTATATAGAATAGACTTATAAATAAAAGAATATAATAGACTATAGCTACTATCTATATACTAATAATTATAATAGATAACTATATAATTATTACTCTATCTTTATATATCTACTAACTTTACCTAAGCTAATATTATAAAATTTTACTACTACTAGAATACTACTTTAAAAAAATATAAGAGATCTTTCTTACTATTAGCTCTATTTTTTCTTCTCTAACTTTCTCTACTTCTTTACTATAATATATACTATAGTTACCTCTTATAAAAAGTTAAGTCTTTTTTTCTACTTACTTTTTAATACTACTTTTCTTCTCTACTACCTAATATAACTACTATAGACTATATACTATAGTATAGTAAGCCTATAGGCTACCTAAATTCTTTCTCTAACTTATAGTAGTCTCTAATACTAATTAATAGTATATATACTTTAACTATTAAATAAATAATTTTATAAAGATATATATATATATAATATATATATATAAAGTATAGGTACCTACTTTAATATAGTAAGCTAGTCTAGTAAGAGTTTTTTTATAAAAGCTAGTTTAAGATATTTACTAAAAGATATCTACGCTACTAGAGGCTTAAGTAGAGAATATACCTATATAAAAAGTTAAGAAAAAGTAAGAAACTAGTATATAACTAAAGCTTTTTCTTTTATACTACTTTACTACGTATTACTCTTTCTTATATATAAGTTAACTAATTTCTCTAATTATCTTTTCTATTAGACTAATTTATATAACTTAGTACTAGTATAACTTTCTTTTATTAGCGTAATATATTAAAAGAGCTATTTATTATAATTAAGAGCTAGGCCTATCTCTAAGCTAAGAATATAGTTATTAAGCTTTTTAAAAAGTAAGTTTTCTATTCTAAACTAAATATTATAAAGTTAGTATAGAAGTTCTTTCTTAGTCTAGAGAAGAATACTTTAGTAAAGTAAAAGGTAGTACTTAACTATTTTATAACTAATACTAGATTAATCTTTAATAAAATTACTAAAATTATTATTAGAGTAGCTAAAGTAGTAGAAAAGCTTTTTTCTTTAATATTAGAGTTTAGAGAGCTAAAGAAGTTCTATAAGTAGTATAGAGCTCTTAGCTAAGTAATAGACGCTAATATAAAGAAATAATAAAAAACTATTAATATAATTAAAGCTATTAACTCTATTTACCTAGAACTAATAGAGTATATAAACTATTATTACCTAAAGATTAGGTTTAATAACTAAGTAATAGTAAACGTCTAGTACTATATATATTATATAGAAGTTATAGATATTACCTACTTTTTTACTTACTTTATTCTCTATTAAATAATATTACCTAATATAAGTAATAATAATACTATTCTTACTTAAGACTAGGCTTAAATAAAGCTAATAATAGATACTATTTTTAAGTTTACTAAGAAGAATATTAAGATAGTAAATAAAGATATTAATATTATAAATAGTTAAAGAATAGCTCTAGATATACTTACTAACTAGTATAGTATAGACTAGTTAAGTCTTAATAGTAAAATTATATAGCTAAATATATATAAGCTTTTAATTATAGATTCTAATAAGAGTAAGCTAAATAAAATATATAAATTCTAGTAAAAGATATTTACTCTTATAGATTCTAGTAAGAAGTTAGATACTACTAATATTTTAATAATAGTATATAGTATAAATAAAAAGTAGCTTAAGAAATATCTTATAAAATACTACTTAAAGGTTTCTCTATATTAGAAGCTTACTCTTTTAGAAGATACTTTATTAGAAAGTACTACTATTAGTTATAGACTAGTATTAAGTAATACTAAGAATAGTCTTATTAAGAGTAAGATATAATAACTAGAAGTAAGAAAGTTATATAGCTAGAAAAAATAATAGCTCTTAGCTAAACTAGAAGAAATAATTTTATAAGAGAAAACTACTAGTTATATAGTACTTTAAGAGTAGGTTTAGACTATTAATTATATATATAGAAAAGTTAGAAACCTAGACTATTTACCTACTCTAGACTATCTAAGTACTATAGTACTAAAGGCTACTAACACGTACTAAATAGTAGTAGATATATTTAATAGTATACTTAATAATAAAAACTATAAAAATAAAGATAAAAGTAATAAAGCTATAAAAGTAAATACTTTTATAAAGAACTATAAGTATATAGATACTACTTTATACTTTAACTAATAAATTATAAAGAGATATACCTAGACTACTAAGCTTAAAAACTATAAGTATATTAAGATTATTACTCTATAGTATTAAGAAGTTTATATTAACTATATAGATACTAGCCTTAGTTTTAGATAAGTATATTAGATTTATATATAAGTAATAGCTATATATATAGAAATCTTTAAGTAAGCTATAAATAAAAAAAGAATAAAATAAGTTTTTTTTTTTCTATATATATCTTAGAGTAAGTAGAGTACTCTTTAATTAGATCTCTAAACTATAGTACTATTTATTAAGTATTTTAAGACTAGAATAAAGAATATAGACCTACTAAGTTATTACTATTAACTTTATAGAGTTACTTCTTACTCTTTCTCTAGCTAGAATAGTATAGGTAAGAAGATAAAATAGAAAAATATTAAGTAGATATTTAATACTATAGATAATATTATATTTAATAACTTTATATAGTTATTTAAATATTTTTAAGTTACTATAATTATATAAGAGAGCTATAATATATATATATTTTACTAGCGTTAGATTAATAGCTAGCCTAACCTAGAATAGTTATATAATATATATTATTTACTTATATAGTAAGTAATCTATATAAATATTTAATACTAGATATTCTACGCGTACTTCTAAGAAGAATATATACTAGTTTTCTATCTATACTATACTAAGTATATAAAGGCTAGTAATAAGACTTTTTTTTACTATATAAACTATAACTTTATAAAGGTACTAGCTAAGAGTATAGACATCTATATAATCTAAAAATTAGTATTACTTACTAAAGAGAATAGCTATAACTATATAGAGGTACTTACTAGATTCTATAACTAGGTAGATAAGTATTTAGACTAGCGTAAGTTAGTAGATATTATAAATTCTACTAGCTATATTAAAAAATAGTATAATAGCAAGAACTAGCCTAAGGTAGCTTAAGTAGTAGTACCTAGAGTAAAGTAGAAAAAAATTATTTATAAATAAGAAAATATCTATATTACTTATTCTATAGTACTATATAGTTCTATAAAATCTACTATAGCTAAGTATTTTACTATACTTCTCTAGTTAGTTTTAGAATATAGTAGAGTTATAAAAGTTCTAGTAATAGAATTATATAATAATATCTTTAAGATATATTAAGATTATACTATTTCTCTATATACGCCTTTAGGCTATTCTAATAAGCATAGTAGTATAGACTAGACTTTTCTAGTAAATATATATATTAATTTTAAGTTAAATATCTAAAAGGCTCTTCTTACTTAGGTTAAGTAGAGTAATCTACTTATTAAAAAGAAAGTTAGCTAGTTACTTAACTTATCTAAGAAAAATATTAATAGAATTATTACTAATAATTACGTATATATTATTAAATAGATTAAGTTATTATAGTCTAAAGTTAAAATACTTAAAAAGGCTATCTTTATAGTAAACCTATTAATTAATTAACTAAATTACTTTTTTTTTACTAATAAAGGCGTATATCTAACGCGTAAAGAAAAATAGACTAACTAGAACTATAATATTAGTTTTAATAATACTTTAGACTATCTTATTATTAAATATAGCCTTAAATTAGATAAGTATAAATAGTTTCTCTAGAAGATAACTACTAGAACTATTCTAACGCCTATTTCTTCTTATTAGTATATATAATTAGAATTAGAATTACTTAATATTACTAATAGTAGTATTACTATACTCTAAGTACTACTAGTACCTTCTATTTCTAATCTACTACTAACTTCTATTTTCTTTACTTTAGTAGTAGGTCTATTTAAGTTTTATAGAAGTAAATATAATAAAAAGCTACTAGATTTATTCTAGAATATTACTAGTATATAGATTTTAGGTAAAATAGCTATTTATCTAAAATTTATTTAATATATATAATATAACTACTATATAACTATAGCCTAACTCTACTCTTTTAGTATATACTTATTTACTTTTCTTTACTCTTTTCTTTATCTTTTCTTTATTTTTTCTTTATTTTATAAGTCTTATAAAATATAATAAAAGTAGTATAATAGAACTATACTATAAGAAAAGAAAGGTTTATACTAGTATATAAAGTATTAAGTATACTAAAGAGAAAAAGCTTACTTTACTTAGGTAAGTAACTAGCATAGAGAACTCTATTAATAATCTTATCTACTAGAAAGTCTTTAGTAAAGGCTTCTTAGTTACTCTTTTATTAGATACTTTTACGTCTTTTAGTAGACTTTTTTAATATACTTTTTTTATATAATACTTAATAGTCTTATACTTCTATAATATAATCTCTATATAATAGAATTGTATTCTACTAAATATTAGTCTACTATACTATTCTTTATATACTAACTATAGCTTATATTATTAAGGCTATATATCTTTATATACTCTAATACTTATATATTAGTAGACTTAAAAGCTATATTAAGTAGGCGTATATAAGTTAGTTATTCTAATATAAACTAGAGAGTCTAGTTTAAAAGTCTAAGTAGTAGAGACTTAATATAATATATTATTTTAGAAGATATAAAAGCTATATTAAGTAGAAGTATATAGATAACTTATCTTAACTTAAACTAAGAAGTCTAGATTATAAGCTTTAGTTTAAATTAATTTCTTTTCTATAGTTATAAGAAATTTTTATATTCTTAATACTATTTTAAAATATAGTATAATAGAAGATACTAATCTATATAATACTCTACTATATTTATAAGTAGTTTAATAAATATTAAAGTTTAAACTAGATACTTTATTAAAGTAATTATCTTAACTTTAGCTATAAATATTAAGCTTATATAATACTAAAGAAAGTACTTTAATTTTAATAGTACTAATATTACAAAGTAGATTAATAAATTAGACTAAAAGGTTAGCTTATATTAGTTAATTATATAAACTTTAACTTATATAAACTTTTACTTTATAACTTTTTTTAATACTTTAAAGTAGCTTTTATAAGTTTAAGTACTAAATACTATACTTATAGCTAGTATACCTCTCTAAGCCTAAGAGATAGAGCCTATAGCGTATATTCTCTAGAATTAAGTAATTATATAATTACGTAATTACGTAATAGTATATTACTATATTAGACTTTAAAAGTAAACTTAAAAAATCTCTAATATAAGCTTAGATTTATAACTTATAATACCTATATTTATACTACTTTTACTACTAAGATAATAGATACTTTATATATAATAATAATAAGCTTATTACTTTATATTTATTATATATTACTAATAGCTATCTAGACTAATAAATAGTACTAGTACTAGTATTATATAATAATATAATACTAAAAAAAAAACTAAGTAAGTATATTACTAGTATAAAGCCTCTAAGATAATTTAAAATAATCTAAAATACTTATTAAATACTTATATAAATACTAGTAACTAATATTTTATATATAATTACTAGTAACTTATATTTTATATATAGTTACTTATAAGTCTAATAGCTCTAACTATATTATATAACTACTACTTACTATCTATATTTAGTATTACTAATTTACGTATTCTTTTTCTATACTAATACGTTTCTAGCTTTTACTACTATAGTTTAAATATTCTACTAGTTATTTTTTACTATTATATACTTTATAAAAAATATTAAAAACTTTTTACTTATACTTCTTATATTACTACTTTAAAGTAAGTACTATAAAGTCTACTTTTATTTATATTAGTACTATACTTCTATTAATATATATTTCTAATTTCTTTAGCTATCTATAGTATTATACTATAAAAGTTTCTTTTTTAGTTAATATATCTAAGCTTACTATTATAAATAGCTTACTTATTATAAAAATAGTAATAACTAACTACTTCTTATAATAAGGCTTATATAATAATAGTTTATTTTTAGACTTAAAACTTATATTTAGTTTTACTTATATATACTTAGTAGTATATAATACTTACTATTTATTAAGAAGAGCTTTAGTTCTAGTAAGTATTAGATTTTAGTTATAGTACTAATTATATATTAGATTATCTAATATAGTATATTCTATATTTTAAATTATTAGGTAACTTTTAAAGAGCGTACTAGAAGTAGCTATATTAGTAGTAGCTATAATAGTAGTCTTTGTATTAGTAATAAAGTTAGAGTTAAGTATTTTTATTAATATTAGTTAGTATTACGTTATAGAAGAGTAGTATCTAGATATTAAGAAGTTATAAAGAATATAAAAATCTTTTAAAGATATAAGAAGTTTTTAAAAATAGAAAAAAAAATATAAAAAAAGTATTCTATATATATATAAAGCTTTCTTTAATTCTTTTTAAGCTACTATTTTCTATACTATAGTTTACTTATATAAGTATTATTCTAGTAGTACTATAATTTAATATTATTTTAGATCTAAAGTTTATCTATACTATCTAAACTTCTACTTAATTACTTTTATACCTAAGAAAAAAGCTATATTATACTATACTTTAACTATTACTCTTTTTACTAAGATCTTTACTTAAATACTAAGAGCTTTCTTCTAAGAATCTTTAATATTAACTTTTAAATATATTTTAATATTCTTTTAGCTTTATAGCTTTTAGCTTACTTATTACTACTTTTAAATTTACTTTTAAGTTTACTAAAAATACTTTTATTACTATTACTTCTTATAAGTAAATTATTACTATTTATATTTATAGTAAATAGTAAAGAAAAAGTTTTATTAATACTTATAGTTATATTTAGTAACTATAAAGTGTTTAAAAAATATTCTTATATTAATATTACTATATAGATTTACTAACTCTATTTTATTACTCTACTTTATATTAATACTTTACTATAATAGCTAGTAAAAAAAAAGAACTAATAATACTTAATAAATAAGTATTTATAAACTTTATAGTTAGTAGTAAACTTAATAGCTAAAAGTAAATAGTACTTTAGCTAATCTAAATTGTGCTTAATATAAAATAAGTAACGTATTATACTATAGAAGTTATGTAGAAAAGTTTAAATCTAGAACTTAGGTAAGATAAGGTAACTAATAGAAGAATATGATTCTTAAGATAGCTTGTTTTTGAATACGCATCTAGGTAATTAACTAGTCTCTTCTTAGAGAAGCGGGATAAGTTTCGCCAGATCTTGCAATTTGATCGGCTTGCTAAGAAATATATTGAAGCCGCTTCCGTATGCTTCAGCCCGTGCAGCCTCTGACTGCAACGCAGTAACTGCGATAATCTTCGATGCCGCCATCCGATGCTTCTTCTCGTAGGCTCGGATCCGCTGAACAGCCTCATAACCGTCCATGACCGGCATGTTGATGTCCATAAGAATCACGTTTGGTATGCCAATTGCGCCGTTGCCAATAGCGTGCACTCCAGTGCCTGGTTGTGATGCAACATTTTGGTGAGCGTTCACGAATGCGTCAACAGCAAGTTGACCGTCCTGAGCGGTAAGATGAGGGTATTTGTGCTTCTTGGCAAAGGCAGCGAGAAGCTTAAGATTGACGTTGTTGTCGTCAACAAGAAGCAAGGTCGGCATCTTAGTGGCCGACACAACTACAGAAGCGAGTGGTACTTTGATCAGAGGGGGTTCCGGCGTTCGCGTCGTGGCAGATGGTGAAAACGAAAGCGCTTGAGGGTCGAAGACTCGATGACTCGGGGGGTGTACCAGCTGAACCTCTGCCGGCGACGATTGTACCGGGACTACGTTTGCGACCTCAGCTAGTATTTCTGCTGACTTAGCCCCAACCTGTTCCGTGACAGGGACCTTTGCTGTAGCCGACAGTGGAGCAAGCGATCGTATTTGGAGTTGATGATCAGTCTTAGCGTCGTGTTGTGCGACTCCATTCGCTAGAAGACCATTGCTGAGTTCTTCGTTGGCTTTGGAATTTTCTGACACTGGCATCGTACCCTTCTCGTGCAGGCGCAAAAGGGACGAGATGGTTCGAGCCACCTGTTTTCTGCTACAAGGCAGTGCGACATGCTCCATCGTCAAATGAGGCTGAAGCTCGTCCGTTGCCCACTGATCGCGAAGCATCTGTGCACTCGGACTGTTGTTGCATACGACGAGAATGGGCGCAATGTTGTCCTTCCTCTTTCTAGCCCCATCATCTGTAGTTGCTTCATTTCGGAGGCTCTCAAGGCATTCATTGACGTCGGCTTCCATAACAATCATCAGATCGTAGAAATTACTGTGGTGCCACTCACATCGTGCAGACCGTATGCTCAGGGAAGTGAGGACGCTTTCGATTGAGGTGATGGCTAACGCAGAAGCCGCTTCCGTTGGATCAGCTTTAACGTTGGCCGACGGATGCAGTCCCGTCACTAGGCCGACCTTGATCCTTTCGAAGGCCTTCGGGATGACGTTACTTCCGTTCAAAGCTCCAATGCGACGCTCGCTATTCGGGTGATCCTCGAGCGGTACCCGTACAGTGAAGCAGGTACCTGTCCCATCTTGATCGCTTACGACTTCGATACTACCACCCATTGCATACACTATCCTGGAGACTATGTGCATACCCAGGCCTAGACCATCGGACAATGTGTCCTCCTGAGCAAAGTCATGGAAGAGACGGTCGCTCTGGAACTTCTTCGACATGCCCTTTCCGGTGTCGGAAACGGTAAGCACAGCGTCAAAACGTCGCCGCGATCCCAGTTTCGGCTCTTGCTTTAGGAAGACCCGTATATGTCCGGAAGGCGTGTATTTGAGTGCATTGGTGACGAGATTGATGCAAACGCGCTTCCAGCCGCCTGTGGCTAAGCTGCAATGCCAAGGCCTGCCGTCGGATCGATCTATGTCGAGAATGACCGGTGGATGAGTGTGATCTTTCGCATTTTGGCCGTAATAGAAGGAGTATACGGTCGATACAACGGCGTCTTCGGTCAAGTCATCAAGTGCTATGTTCATGTCTAGCGCTTTCAGATCGTCGGCAGTAGAGCTCGTCGTTAGTGGAAGAAGCTTCTGGCTGATGTTTGAGCTTTTCACAGCACCCTTTCTCAAACGCCGGCTCTTGAGATCTGCAAAATCGAGAAGGTGTTCGATGATATCGAGCAAGGTACGTCCGCAGGAGTTTATCTGTTCGACAAAAGACGTAGCTATATCGTCCAACGTCTGTTCCGCTAGTAACTCGCACGAACCCAATATACCATGTAGTGGAGAGCGAAGTTCGTGAGATATAGTCGAAATGAAGTCTGACTTGGCTTTGTCGGTGCCCAGAACCTCCAGACGCTTGGTTTCCGCGACGATGATGTCGCAGAAAGCATCGACGAATTGCATCTCCGTGTCTTTGGCGATGTTTCTGAGTGGATCACACGTCCAGTAGAGACCCGCAACCGCCCACCGTTTTTTGGTGTAGTCCCATATCCCATTGAGCGCTATGCAACGTGATCCGGGAAATACGCCCTGCAGGATATCTCCATCATTTCGTCGATCTTGACGATGGGTTTTGCGTTGTTCATTGCTTGATGATCGTGCTCTCGCAGCACTGGCACCGGCTCCAGACTCGTCTGAAGAAACATCGTCTTCGGAATAGATTCTGAAGTCTTCGTCAAACTTCCAAACTCTTCCAAGCGGATTCCGACGCATGAGCCTGCGTAGGAACGATTCCGTCAATTTCGTGCGAGGCTCACCCGTCGGATGTCTTGTCCCCATGGTGTGGTTTTGCGATGTTTGTGCAAAGCCTAGCACCTGGCAGGCGGTTGCATGTTCGGTTCGTGACTCATTTGTAGGGTCCAAATGTGAAACAACGGCAGCCGAATCATCGCTATCAGCGTTACTCCCCTCATTGGACTCCGCATTTTGTGATTCGCTCAGTCCACCAAATTCTCGGACAGAGGCGTCGAGGAAGGCGACACCGTCTAATTCGAGTGATTGGCAAAGAATTTCCGCAGCACGTTGATACGTGCTATTGGGATCGTCGGCGTCTTCACGTCGGCGAGGCTGTGGATGGGCTGTGAAGCTTTCTAATGGAGAAGCAACATGTTTCGATGTATTTACGGTGTTCGTCCGCACATGTGGATCGAGCAACGCATGTTTCTGATCGGTTAGACGGGGAGCTTCGCTATAGTCGCTCGATCGCTGGTGATGATGAAAAGTGGGGTTCTCAGATACCTGCGCCTTGCCGGTCGATGAGCTGATTCCATGCTGAGTGGATGGAGACACTCCTACAGACTGTGGAGGCGTCGTATCGGGAGTACTTGTGGGGTCCATCAAGGCATCGGGCGAGCGATACTGAACTGAGCAAGTTTCATGAACTCCGACGCCGCCGTTCTTCACAGGCACATTAGTTGCGGGCGACGCTTTGCGAGCGGCACCCGACGTTCCTCGAACAAAATCTCCAAGACCTGCCACCATGCGATTGGTTTGTTGCCGTTCTGAGAGAGCACGTACAGATTCGAGGTGGTTTACAACAGTTTGCGACATGTCGCCCAGGAAGCTGAGATCTTTCTCCGAGATCCCATCGCGGACTTTGTCGTCGAGGATGCAGTATGCACCGATGTTGACTCCAGATGGTGTTGTAATGGGCACACCTGCGTAAAAGCGGCCGTTGGGAAAGCCAGTGACGTACGGCCTGGTAGAAAGGTCCGGATGCTTGGTCAAGTCGTTTACTACGAAGGCGCTCTTCCGGATGTCGCCGTCTGCAGCACTGGAGATGGGAAACGAAGGAAGATTGACGGTCGTCTCGCAACAGGCTACATCGCGGGGAATGATGGAGTGACCCATCCACATCTCATCTCCAGGTTCGTGGATCGCATCATCTACGAGTGATAGCGTTTGTGTCGCCTCGGCCATGATGTAGGCATGGTTGACATCGAAGAAGAAGATCAAACAACGTCGAGCCCTCAATCTCATAGCCCCCAGCTGGCAAAATGCCGTGAGGATCTTGTCGGGGCACGAGACGGCCTTGTGTCTCTCTCTCGCCTCGGGATTGCGCACGTCGCAATATTGGGGGCCATAATCAGACATCTGCCGGAAGGGGCCATAGTATCTTTACGGAAACATCAGTCCTGTCAAAGCATGGTTGGAAAGCAGCTAATGGATGATCGGGTGTACCGGTAGAATTGCTGCTCGCGCCTGCCTTCGCCGCGAATAGCTTTGCGAGACTCCCACGTGCGGCCTGGCCCTAGGCAAGCTCCTCCAGTGCATGCATCTTGCATTGCAAACGACGCGATTGAAGGTACTTGTATTCCCGTGATCGTTGGGGCAATGTGATAGTATGGTGTTGGGCGAGAAGGTTGTCAGTAGCGGCAAAAGCAAAGCGCGACGGTTTGCCACCCCTTAGGAATCTCGGGGCTAGCGCATCGTTGCTTCGCGGCCCGACAAGAGACGGGACGCGTCGCGCTGAGCTGTGCGCAACCGGCATTGAAATGGCTACGTGTTCTATCATCAACTTCGGGATGCATAACGCGTTGATTGATCCAGTCAATTCCAGGAGGGGTGAGGAAACGCGAATCTACGCTTTGCGCAGTATGCAGGTATGGGATCGGGAGTTTCAGATGCAGAGCGACGGCTATCTGTCGCCTCTGCGATGAGCCCCAACGCATTCTAGCTCCCAGCCCCACCAAATCGTGCATCGCACAGGCCTGCCGCTGAGTCCCCCATTGTGTGAGCGGGTACTTCCGCATCATTGCGAACCATCCTCTAGTAGTTTCCCGTCTGCTAGCTATTAGGTACAAGACACTAGATGTTAAGCGTGATGCAAAAGGCCTTTGTAGCGAAATTAAGCTTAATTGCTTGAACAAGTGCAGGCTCAGCAGGCCAAACCCCGTACCAGAACTTCGACTTGTCTGATCTCTGCTAAGGACCTCGGTAACGCAATGCCGTTAATGGGCACCACATTCCGAAGTGAGATGGGTAAATCTTGGGTGACCTTCGCGGAGCCAGTATCCCGCACTCTCCACTTCATCATTTCCGCCGTCTCCTACCGGTAGCTTCAGGGGCGGACTCGGGTAGCGCTCGAGAGATCTGTATTGTACCTGAGGCTCCTTGCTATCCAAAGCTCTCCATTGACTTCGTTTCTGCCAACCACTGGCGGGTGCTTCACGTGGATGCTGGATGATAGGCCGAGCGCACTCGATCGCTCTGTAGTGCGGTTCAGGCAGCTCGATTATCATATTGCGCAACTGTTTTGACCTCCAGAAGGCATCGAGTAGGGGTAAGGCTGGACCAGTGAGTAGATCGTGGCGATGCCGGTCCCAGTAAACGAGCAAGGACACATAGAATTGGCGGAGACCGGGGCAGTATTTGACGATGTTATCGAGAATGGGCTCTAGGTGGTCCATATTGAAGAAGGGTGTGCCATCATCTTTCTCAATACGATGTGCCTCAACCGTCAGTTCCAGAGAAGTGATCGATGCCAATCGATTATGCGGAATCAGTCTTGGAAGATGAAGAAGCAAGGGCTCGCTCTGGATGCTTATGCAGTTGGCAGAATACAAGAACTCAACAGCTTCCATGTACGCCTGCCTGCAAGACAGCAGAAACCCCATAACGCCAATATCATACACCCCAGAACGCACAGCGGGGTCGTTTGGGTCGCTCCTTCTGTGCCGGCCCTCCTCCATCTGCTTTATGCACTCATCGATCCACGGGCCTCTCCAATGCCATGGCATAGATGGCTTCCATAATGGGTGATTACGTCCGCAAGGGATGCCCCTCCATTGCCATGCGCCTGCTTGCTGTACAAGATCCATGTGGAGCATGCGTCTATCGAAGGCCATGGACAAGATGATGCTTCGGATGTCGTACGGCAGCTGGAAGAAGAGGCATGCTGGTGTGTCGATCGAACTCGGTGTAATCGGTCGTCGCGAAGAAGGTAGAAACGGAGGCTCGTCCGGGGATGGCGGTTTGGGGCTCGATTCGATGCGCAGGTACTTCTTCAGCCATGCGCTGAGCCTGGACATGGTTGGGAATGCGGCAGGAGGATGGCCTTGATAGACAGGGAAGAGATCAGGGAATAGGCAGTACGCTCATACATAGGTAGCTACCGTCTGCCCACGACATGTGTGCAGCGACGCACTGGCGTGATGGAGAAGGCGGCCGCTGATTGCGCCTCCGTTCTCGTTAACCACCCCTGCGTCAACCGCCAAGGCACGGCATCTTACCTACAATGATCCGATGTACAATGCAAGGGGCTTCACATCGTTAGCGGCGCGCATCCATCCATGGAAAAGACTGCTCCTCTCATTCGGGGTTTGGACCGTCTCCAGCCCGGGAGGTCCACGGGGCTAATCTATCTAGCGTGTTTGCCAAGACCATTTGCCGCCAGTCTGGATCCACCATCCACAATCTGGGCCAACACCGCGCCGCAAGACACCATCACCGCATGTAAGCAAATTTACACTTATTAACAGCTATCTTGATAACATGTTGACAGCGCCAAGGCGGCACGTTCTGCACCTAGATCTGCACTGCCATCAAATAGATCATACCCCAACGCAGTAGTAGTAATCAGGCCACAGGTTCTGGCAGTCATTGCCCACGGCGGGATTCCACTCGTAGAATTGGCTATATGATAGTGTCAGTATGAGCTTCGAGGTGATAGAGCTAAGGCCAAGAGAAGGAACCGTGGAAAGTGGTTGGACGCGGAAAGCACTTACGCCAAAGAGATGCCGGCGCCAGTCGCCATCGCGTAGCAGAACTCGTCTGGCTGCTGGAGGTGAAAGCTCACACAATTGTCCGCCATGCCTTCGCGAACAGGTGAAGGTGTCTGCACAGGCTCAGTTGGCTTTGATGTAGTGGTTGTCGGCTGCGTCGCAGTCGGTTGTATGGTCTCTGTCATCTGCGTCGGCGAAGGCGCGCCTTGAGTACGCGTAGTCGGCGTGCCGGGGCGACCTATACAGTACCATGCATCTGAAACGATGCCGGCGCAATCGCCGAAAACGGAGGGATTCCACTTCACGAATTCGGCCTCGCTGAAGCTACCGAACATAAGCGCGATAAGGTCGCACGTGTCGTCGAAGGTTGTCTGATACCATCGCGTGCAGTCGTTGGGGTATCCCAGAGGTATTTTGCCCTCCGTCGGTTTGGCCGTCTGATGTGCGGGCAGTGGGAGATCAGCATCCGCGTATGCGCCAACACAGTACCAAGTGTCGAGCCAAAGACCTAGGCAATTGCCATCGAGAGCTGGGTTCCACGACAAGAACTGCTGTTGCGAGAAGTAGCCGTACAACTTCACAATGTCATTGCAATTTTGGTCGGCTTTCGCCTGATGGAACACTTTGCAGTTCGAGGGCATAGGGCCATGCGATGGGACTGGTGCGAAACTCGAATCGGCTGTGGGTAGTGTAACAGGCGTGTAATCGGTCGGCTCAGGAGGCGCGGTGAAGTCTGGCTGGGCGGTCTCCCATATCAGATCCGTGTTACCTGTTTGTCTTTGAACGCCAACACAGACCCAGTAATCGGCGAGAAGCATCTCACAATCGTCCTTGGTCGTGGGATTCCAGCTCACAAACTCGTCGATGGATCTCAGACCGAACTTGTCTACCGTTCGCTGACATGTATCGCCGGGCATAACGCGGTACCATGAGTTGCAAATTTTCGTCTGCCCTGCGAGCGTCTTGGTAGGTGGCCATGCATTGTTGGTACTGGTAGCCGACACGTTCCATGAGGTGACGGGGTGCAAGACAGAATAAGTCGAGTTGTACGAAGTGCTCGTCGTCGCAGGGGTTGACGTGGTGGCCGTCTGAGAAGTGATTCCGGAGGAAGATGATTTGGAACCAGAAGTGAACGTGGATGTAGGGCGCGAGGATATGGTGGGTCTGGTACTGGTCTTTCCGACACTCACACAGTAGGCCGAGTCGAGCCAAAAGTTGTCGCGACAGTCGGAGGAAACCGCGGGGTTCCACTCAAGGAACTGCTCCGTGGATATACCGTAGGCTTGAGACACGATTTGACAATTCTCGTCCTTGACCACGGTATGCCATCCGTTGCAGTTCTCGGGCTGGCCCGGGTGTACTGGACCTGTAGGACTGGAGTCTTGGGCACCGACGACTGTGAGAAGTAGGCCCGCAGCCAGGCAACGCGTTTGTTGGCTCAGTAAACGCATGGTCGAACTTGACACAGCAGCTAGGCGAGCGGCTGGCTATTGAAGTAGTCGAGAGACCAGTGTGTACAACCAGTGCTCGAAGACTGGAGCTTGACGCAAGAGGATTCCGAAATGCTCTGGTTCTGCTATGCATGTACGGAAACGAATGAACACACCCTGAAGCCCAGGTGTGAGGGGATGTCTAGCGGCTCGAAAACCAGAGTGCGATACTAGAATACCCATTGGGTACATGCCGAGTTTGTTAAGGCCAGCCGTTCATCATTCCAGTTGTCTGACTGATGCAAGGATGTATGTCTGGGCAGGGTCTTTCAGGTAGAGCGGCGATGATGCTCGCTTCGTAGCCGCATGTCGTAGTGCTTGATGGTGCACCTCACAGGTTTAGGCTATCGGCGCAGATTCTTAGTGGGGCTAAGGCGGCTAAGCTCACCTGCAGGAACCCGCCGTGCCGCCACGGACAAAGTTTTATCATCCTCTTTCTTCACCACGTTACATTGCATGCCTTAGCCTCAGGATTCTGCCAAGCGTAGCTCATATGGGATGCAAGCAGGGCGTAATTGATAGGGGTCGGGACCTGCCTTTTTCGATTACCACGACCGGGACAAGTGGGGACGTATGATTGAAGCTAACATCTTATGCTGACTGGATGACCATCAGGGCGGGAACTGCACACCGGCAAAGTTTATTGGCGCATACTATCGAAAGAGACTGTAAGCGAAAGGTCACAATAGAGATGAGCATCTACCTGCGTAGGCAGCCTTGCGCAAGGCCGAGACCAGGGTCGGATGGGGCTTGAGTCCAGGTAAGTTGTGTGCTGTTCACTCGGCGCAATTAATCTTTGAATACTTGTTATCGCTGCTTGGTTTTTGGATATCACCAATTCGCCGTCTCGAGTGGAAGTCACTCGTTAGTTCATTCACTCATACACTCGTTCACCAACACACTCGTTCGACATGCATCTTTTTCCCATTATCATCTTTTTGCTCGCTAGCGCCGAAGGGGTTTTTGGTGGCAGTAGGTTTTGGGAGGCCAAAGCACCCAACAAACGTACAAACCCTCGCCCTGACTACTCAGCCATCGAAACCATCAACGCGACCTCGTCACTCAGCAAGCGCGCTTTTTCCATCGAGAGCCGGCCAGGTCAAGCAGAATTACCCCGCATCTGGCCAAAAAAGACGATCAGATACTGCTTCGAAAACTCGCAGGGTCACGATAAGCTCGAGGGCCTCTTCAGGTCGGCCATAGAACTGTGGGCTCAGCTCAATAGACATGGCTTCAAGTACGAGGAAGTCTCAGATGCAGAATGCAAGTCTGAAGACAAGCGCGACTCCGTGTTGCACATCCATTACAACGACTACGGCAGGTTTTCCACGACGCTGGGCATTCCCGTGGTCGACGCACAGGAGATCGCGGACAACCCCACGACAGCCGTCCGTGGGCCAACCATGCACCTTTCTGACAAGGAAGGTGTCGGTCAAGAAAACACCCCCGCCAATATTGCCCATGAGTTAGGTCACGCCTGGGGCCTTGCGCACGAGCACCAAAATCCGTATTACTGGGAACAGAGCAGCATCACTGGGCCCTCTTGGAGCGTTCCAATGACCGGGAAAAAGTACTTCGAGACCGACGACTTCAATTGTGGAAACCTAGAAGACCATTATAAGATCCACAAATCAGTACAGGTCCTGATTGATACGGAAGTGGACTTGAGAAAGCGAGATATCTTGCAGGGAGAGTACAACAACCTTTGTGTCTTGCGCGGCGTTGCCAGCAAATACGGTTTCAGTGCTGCTGATTGGCTTCCCATTAGCAACACTGCGAACATGGTTATAGACGCGCAGTTTGACCCAGATTCGATCATGTTGTATCCTTCTCAAGCTGGTGGTGGCGACAATGGCGCGAATCGACGTGTCATCATGAAATACAAGAAAGACTCCATGCCGAACCAAATTATCCCGATTCGTCACCGCCCCAGCAACATGGATGTCGACCGTATAGTCGCGCTCTACGGCGATCCCGCGCCTTCCACCCTGGAGGTGCCGCACAATTCAGGATCAAGCGAATTCCATAACAGACTCAAGGATGCTAGGAGCAGTGGAGAATTTTCTCGCGCCGGCGACACCAAAGATGGTACATGTGGATGAGTACCGTGTGTGCAAGTACCAGCCAAGTCCGTTCATGGATCATGAAGATAGACTTTCGTTATAATTACTGGGTACTCTTAGTTACAATCATATACATGTCGTCATACTCGTGTGAACACCACGTGAAACTGGGGGTTGATCTTGTCAAGGGAATAAATAGAGGCAATAATCCCCCCACAGGCCGTGCACTGGTCACGAACTTCACGTGGACGGGCAAGTATTTTTGCCATTGACCTGAAGATAACTTGCGATTGCGGTTAATTCATGGCTATGAAGGTCACTCATAACGAAAGGATCCAAGATTGTTATGCGAACATGCTCGGGTTGCTAGCTACAACTCAGGCCTTGCACCGCATTCATAGACCTGTCTTGGTTTGTACGTGGGCATCGGCAGTCTCTCGATGTTTTCGCCAAGAGCTTTTGTAAGCGTGCCATCGTCGAGATCTATAGCCCAGACCATGGTTCTGCATCCTCGTTAGCGAATGGTCACAGATTTGCGATGCATCAAGAACACGATCGTCGCACTTACCCTCCTAAGCAGTGCTGATGAGCAAAATCAACTTTTGTTCCCAACGTTTGAGTGTCGTCAAATGACACCCACTGGTTCGAGTCCCAAGTGACAATCTTGACAGCCGCCTCTTCATCGTGGGTGACAGTGGCGCCATTGGCGATGACCTCGTTGATTTCCGCCGCCGACAGCACGCCGGGCGTGCCCGTGCATGCGCCGCCGTTAGCGCCATCGCTAAACTCACAGCCAGCCGTCATGCATCCAGGGTCCTTCATCGTGAAGCTGCGACCATAGAACCCAAGACCCAATACAACACGCTCTGGGTTGATGTTGTTGCGCCACAGGAGCTCGAGACCCATCTTGATTTCGGTCAAGTTCGTATGAGCCTGGGCAATAGGGCCGAGACTGTCGATGCTGGCGTCCCAGACACCGTGGATGTCGTACGTCATCATGTTGAACCAGTCGAGATATGGCTCCATTCCTTGGAGATTGAAGCCGCGGAGATACCAGTAAGAGGCAGGCTATTGGGGTCAGTCGCGATGGAACAACAAAAAGTATAGCAGGGACTGGTTGCTACTCACAAGAGTCAGGCTAATGCCGTATTCTCGACCTGATGAGTTCAAGCGCTCGCGAAGCCTCCGCAGAAGATTGACGTAGTTGTCGAAGTCTTCGGGTATGCCGCCTCGATCCTCAGCCACAGGACTGAAGCGCGTGTGTCAGCTTAGCCAGAGATGATGAGAGTTTGTCACTTACTACTCCCAGTCGAGATCAACACCATCTAGGTTATATCGCCTCAAGAAAGTCAACAGTGAATCGAAGAACTTGTCTTGGTTTGCTTCGCTGGCGGCCATGTCGGAGAAGGCGGTCCGGTACGGGCCCGGATCGTTCATAGCCCAGCCTCCAACAGCAATCCAGATCTTGAGGTTAGGCTGCCTCTCCTTGAGGGCCGCGACACGACCGTATCGTGATCCGGTACCTGGATCCATGTCCTCGATGTGGAACGTTTTGGGGTTGATGAGAGCAAAGGCAAAGTTGATGTGCGTCCAGTGACCCAAGGGGATGTCTTCAGGCTCCATGTTACCACAAGGGCGCTGGAAATTCCAGCCCTCGTAGTAGCCGATGGTACGCGCGTCGGCACTCCGCTGCGAGAGGTCGCACTGAGGATGCGGCACAGGGTTAGGGCCGCAGAAGTCAACCGTCGTGCCACAGAAGCCATGCTCGCTACAGCACACGTTGAGTGGACAAGTGGTGAGGTTCGCATACTGGAGACCCCAGATGCCAGGATCGCATTCAGATTTACGATTGCAATCGCTGGTGCATTTGTCGCCGCAGAAGACGGGACCAAAGCCACAGGCACCGGTACCGGTGTCATCGCTAATGACTATTGTTAACGTCATGGCCGATTATACATGTTCATATCGACGACTTACAGAGGTCCGCAGCATCCAAGGTCACATGACTTAGTTGCAGTGCATGTGTAGTCGGGCTTCTCGTTTGCTTTGATAAGCATCTCTCTAGCCTCAGGCGTGGTTTCCTGGCCAGCAACGTTCTCCATGAGCAGCCTGACTTCCGCCTGTCCGCCGAAAGAGCCCAGATCAAGTGCTTCCGCAGTCAAGAGGAGGCCCAGACTGAGGGCCAGGCCCTTGAGTGAGACACCTCTGGATGTCATGATGATGTAGACTGAGTGTTCATACAACACGTTTCAATGAACAAGAAAAGCGCAATCAATTTCCCCAGCGAGAAAAACAGTCTGATGAAGAGCGTAATGATACCGAGTGGGACGAGACATTCACGACCGGACGATGGTCGAGCGGCGCGGAGCGCCAATTCCCGTACTGTACCTGGCTCACAGCTGCGGGCATCAGGGGCGGCCTGGCAAACATGCCGCCAGGCCCGTAGGCGAGCAAGGCGAAATCAATAAGAAACTCACTTGCTGGAGTGTCAGCTCCGGCGCGATGTATGTGCCAAGATGAACGAAGGATGAGGTTGAGTTTGTCAAGGTGGGTCAACGCGAGGACCCTGCCGAGCCGGGACGCCACTAAATTCCGCCCTGCATTTAGCCGCCGAGCACCTCCATCGTTTTAACCTCTATCAGCGACCTCCGACACTATCTCGTTGATGCAGGTACGCCCTGCAGCATGCGCCTAGGTTGTGAAAGCAAATGAGCTGGCCCGTGAGTGGTGGATTCGTACGTACCTGGATGGGATTCTACCATTGTCAGGCCGATACGCTGATGGTACCTGGGTAGGTCTCCACCAAAGACACTTTGTCTTGGGTAGCATCGCGTACATACAATGTTGCCTGCCTCATCCGACTTAGGCTTTTCGCCCCCATATCAGACGGGAACGTTCTTCTAGTTCTCGCAACCGAAATGTCACCCTGCAGACTACCAGGGTGAATTCATTGACGATATCCATAGTCTGGTCTTGGCTGAGAATCATGGTGCTGCGTTGAGGCGGCGAAGGGTCATCTCGACATCCAGACGCCTGATCATCAACCGCCTTTGGCTAATTCTTCTCCCGTCTCTTCCGAAGCTTCGCTTGCTTGTTCATAGTCTATGAGCCTAGCTCACACGCTCGCAACGTTGGCCATTCGCCCTACGCCTCACGCTCATTCTTCATTCATGTCTCTCGTTTAGTCCGGTAACACCAATCGACATGATTATCACGTTGATCTTGGGCCTCTCGGTCCTGATCAGCTCGACGAATGGCTACGTTCCACACCACGCACACCATGGAAGACATGCCAGAAGTGCAAGACTATATCAACGTTCAGAAGCTGCCTCATCTGTCAACTTGTCCTCCTCGCCGACACCGCCCACTCTTCGCAAGCGGGATGACGATCCAAGCAGTATGGAGTGGATCAAACGCTGGGCAGCCATCGGCGATAGCTACACAGCCGGCATCGGTGCTGGAAGACCTCTCGGCCACAGAATCACCGCGGACGAGGTAGCTATCAGAGTGCCCAGTGGGCTGGAAGAGGTTCGAGACAACTGGAAGTGTTCCAGATATGACATGGCATACCCCAAGGTTATAGAGGCACAGTTTGGTGCCCACGTCGAAAAGGACGGCGGCTTCCAATACCTCGCCTGCAGCGGCGATCGTTCTGAACAAATCTACCAGCAGGCGCAGGCCCTAGAGGGCAAGCTCGACTTCGTCACTTTCACTTCTGGCGGAAACGACCTTTGTCTCGCCAAGATGATTGCAGATTGCATCATGCTGCCCTACGGCAAGACATCCGCCTGCGAGACCGTCATCGCAAAGGCCCAGGAAAATGCCAAGAATATTATCACCGACAACATCTTTCAGATTTTGGAAGCCCTCGACGAGAAGATGAACGAGGACGGTATCGTCGTCGTGAACAGCTATGCTCAATTCTTCGACACTCAGGAAGATAACTGCGATCGCCAGTCGTGGGACTTCTTCTGGTTCCTCCCATTGGGTTCCTCGTACCGAGCTCTTACTATCGAACGTCGCCACGTCTTCAATCAGCTGGTGCTTGACATCAACCAGGCGATTCGCGACGCCGTTGACAAAGCCTCCAAGAGTGATAAGATCAAGTACAAGGTTGGCTACGCTGATTGGGATTACTGGGTCTCGAATGAGGTGGACGCCCGAATGTGCTCGCCGAGTAGCAATGGCGACTATCCGGATCCAAAGCAACCGAACATGCACTTCATCAAGCCCGACACGCACCCTTGGGATGAATGGCAAAATGATTTCGAGCGGTCGGAGCTACGCAAGCGCGACATGGATTTTGAGGAGATATTGAACTCGACGAGGCTCTCCAACTCGGAGAAACGCCAGGTAAATCGCATCAAGGCTATGATGGAGGCTCGCGATCGGAACCTTGAACGTACACTCTACGACTCCATTCTTTACAAGTCACCTGATCCACGTGCTGCCGTCAGGCACAAGCTTGACGCCCGAGCTCCCTCACCACCAGGCTGCCCTGGGGATGGTGGCTTTGATATGACCTTTGGCATGGGCATGCCCGACACGATTGGCCGTAACGTAAGGACTAGCTGCATCTAGGTACAATTATGCCAAGGTTATTTGACTGACATTTGCAGTTCCATCCCAACGAAGCCGGCCACCTGACCATAGCCTCCTTCGCTATCTCAGAACTCATGGACCTGCGCGCCATCGTTCTGGGCGTCGACTCACCCGCCTGCACCGCCGTCAAAGACGAATTTACATGTTTCTCAAAGACGGGTAGCAAGTTCTACGTCAGTGGCAATCGCACCAATGAGAACTACGAGGGGTTCTGCAAGGAAGTCCAAGACAAGCACGACAAAAACAAGATCAACTGGAGTTACTCCAAGACCTACGACGAAGGGACACCAGAACAGCACGACTACGTCGTCACCCTCAGCAATGGTGTTTCGGGATTCGACAAGGACGAGTGCGTGGACTCAATGAAGAAGATCATGAACTCATGCGACACATCCGACAACCCCATGAACTGGAAGGGTGGTGGCAGATACATTCGCAGCGGCGGAGACTACAAGTACGAGCTCAACCCCCGCCGCAGTAACCGCCCCTGGCCGCCGCCAAAAGCGCCATATGGTCGCTGCGAGGGTTGGTATAAGGGGACTCACGGACGCTACAAGGTCGAGGGTGCTGGCTTCTCGACCTGGGATTACGGAAAAGATACTCTTCGGCCTAACATGAATGGCTGCTATGGTCTTGGTACATCCTTTTGGAAGTTCGAGTACTTTGACAATCCGGCTGATCATGATGGGCACGAGTGGTATGCGACGTTTAGTACGCCGATTTGGGTACGTGCGAGATGTTGGGCGAATAACAAGATTGTCAAGGCGGCGGGTGGATGGACGAATGGGTGTAAGGGTAATGATTGAGGTGTTTCTCTGCGATTTGTATATACTATCAAATGACACCAGTACTCGCTTTGTCACATTGCCAAGGCAGGCTTTCATCAGCGCTTTCGAAATTTGGCCCAAGTATGTACACTTCTTCACATTCTCCACCACTGAATGTCATGACGAGCTACCCCCGGGTTCGTCGATTCATGCGACTCACATGCGAAAAGAGGATCGTGGATGAGAAGTTCACGCCTACCTAGGATTGAACTGAACACCGCAAAGCTTACGTTACCGTTGAGTCACCTATTTTGTAAGTTTTCATTTTAGTGTAGTCTGCAAATCATCCAGTTTTTTTCATGAATGAGGTGAGTTCATCAACTCCAAGTACCTCCCATCCTAATCATTATCCGAATCAAGTTACATGTCGGACGATTCCTCTACCGCAGGCTCTTGGTTTTGCTCATTCCCAGATCCTGCTTCGAGCTCAGACTCGCCACATTGTTCGTGATCATATGTGTATTCACCCTTCAAATACGCAATCCTGTTCCGCACCGTTTGCTCCGTATCTTCGACTCTCTCTATGCGGTCGTCGTATCCGTCGTCAGCGTCATCGCCGTAGTTATCGCGTGCCTCTTCGCGACCTCTGCTTGGGCTATCCTACTATCAGCTTGCGGTGCAGTGTCAAGAGTGCGATATGTGGGATTGGCGATCCAGTAATGATACTTATGCCTACATGGCCGATCAGGGGCCCCGGACAGGCATGCTTGTTTCCCGACCATGCGGTGGTAGACTGTTCAGTATGCCATCATCATCGCCTCTGGCCATGACCACGAGGAACTGTATCGCGCCAGCCGATCGCCATCAGCAAACTTCGCATCACCAAGTTCGTACAACATGAACAGGATAGAACCACATTGAGAGTCGTAAATCGCTAATCATATTCAGTCCAACGCCATGCTGATGCTGAGAATCATGCCGTGATATAGTACAAAGTCTTGGTATACACATCACCCACCTCTTGCCCACCCAATTATCCCTTGACCTCCTTCTCGAGGAGTTCTTTCGCTTCGTTGACTTTGGTCGCAAGGTATGGGCTACCGCCTCTATCGGGGTGGTTCAGGAGCATGAGCGATCGGTGCTTCTTTCGTAATAGTTCCTTCGTGATGCCGCGTTCGCTGGGATTCGTTAGTCTCTGTTCGTCTTGCGAAGCATGGGTTCGTGGGAGGCGTACGGCATCTCTAATATGAGAGCAGCTTCTCTCCGTGTCATCTTGGGCTCAAAGCCGCCTTTGTAGTATCCGCGTCCTAGTGCTCCGGCTCCACCTCCTGATCTCCGCAATGCCACGAGAGCTGCGCGACCCTATTCATATACGTCAGTACATGCCCCTAGAATATTGAGATATTCTAGCAGTTGCCAATCCAATCAAGATAGAGGCATGACTAAGGGAATTGGAAGCCATACGAAGAAAGCAGTGGCACCGGCGCCCAATATCCAGACCCAGGCAGACATCTTTTGGCGCTATTATGGCTCAACTATGCGATTTTGGTGTTTCGGTATGCGGGTGGTCGGAGTTCGCGATACAGCGACGATGCGAGGGTACGTCAGATGGCGATGCTTAGGTGGATGGCGGCGGCGAGGTGGTCAGAAGGAAATTTGCGGAGGTGCCTCGGTCGAGAAGCATCGCAATTGGCGGGCCAGAATGGCAGGTGGGTTGGCACGCACGGGCCACCCAAAATTTCGAGCCGGCGAACTTCTCGAACCTCAACCTCGACACCTTTACACGACACCCGCCTCACCACCGCCAACACCGTGAAGCGTGGTCGACCTTTAAATATTCCAATCTCAGCCCGTGCTGAAGATTACTGCGACGCGGAAAAGCGCATACCTACCCACGATAAGAACGAGCGCGATCGCATTCGCACCACGACGACAAGATGAGAATCGAGACTTGCTACTTCTGCTCTT
Source organism: Alternaria sp. BMP 0032 (assembly GCA_023758005.1). NCBI lineage: Eukaryota > Fungi > Ascomycota > Dothideomycetes > Pleosporales > Pleosporaceae > Alternaria > Alternaria sp. BMP 0032. The sequence goes on along the minus strand of JAFVMD010000015.1, from coordinate 542,316 downwards.
CGCCGGTGTACCCGTCCAAGGGTATAACCTTTGGTACGCATAGATAATCACACCTCGAAGAAATCCTTGCTGACTCATCAGTGCGCAACGATGCAAAGGCCTTCCGGTTCTGCAAGAGCAAATGCCACAAGAACTTCAAAATGAAGCGCAACCCCCGCAAGCTGGCCTGGACCAAATCCTTCCGCCGCGCGCACAACAAGGAAATGACCGTCGACTCGACCCTCACCTTCGCCCAGCGCCGCAACGTGCCCGTGCGATACAACCGCGACCTCATCCAGACCACCCTCAAGGCCATGGGCCGTGTATCCGAGATCCGGCAGAGGAGAGAGCGCGCCTTCTACAAGGCGCGCATGCGTGGAAACAAGCAGAGGCAGCGTGAGGAGGACAGGAAGTTGGTCGAGGAGAACCAGCACTTGCTGCCGCCGAGCGAGAGGTTCGCCAAGGAGGATGTTGAGCAGGAGGAGATGGAGGTCGATGTGCAGAAGGTCAAGGAGAAGGTCGCGGCTAGGAGGAAGGAGCTTGAGGCTGAGGAGAGCGAGCTCAGTGAGCTGGAGGAGGAGCTGCCCAAGCAGAAGACCAAGACGAAGAAGATGCTGAAGAGGAAGGTTGGTGGCGGTGTTGAGGCTATGGATGTCGACGAGTAGGACTGCGTCTAGGGTACAGATGGTATTTTCCGCGGTATGAAAGGACTTTTCCCGACAGTCATTAAATCATCTTCCGACATAGTCTTGGAGTTTGGCGTCTCACATTATGGTAGATTACGGACATGATTTCGATACCACAGCAAAAGCAATTTTCCATCCCAAAAGCTCACGGCCAAGTGTACATTGATGCAGCTTGTACTTTGTGTGTGCCTCGTTGTGTGCCCTACGCCAGGGTCCCCAACAAACAGTCGTCAGCCTCACGTTGAACACTATCCTGAAAACTCTCAACTTTCGTGTGTGGTAAAGGACGTATGAGTCAACCCACAGTGAATGAACAGTGACAGTGCTGCCACCCTCACGTATCTCCCACCTCACCTCTCCATCTACACTGGTCATCGCGTTGGCGGAGCTTTGAATGTTACCTGCAGTAATTGTTTGATGGTGCATCTTTTTTGAAGTCTGCACGATCGCTCCTACGCTCATTCCTACGCAAAGACGATGTGGCAGTGCTTGATGGAATCAGGTGTCACCGGAAAGTGCGTCCCGAGTGGGCCCAAGTGGGGCTAGCGTCCGTGGGCTAGATGGAGCGCCTCGTGCGCGTCAAGGTCCCCACTCTCGCTTCTCGTCCCAGAACCATCTGCCATGACAACAATCCGAGCCTTCATCTTCACTTGACTCGTCAGGTTCATCATTGTATTCTTTAGATGGAAACGCTTTAATTCCGACGTCAAGATGCAGTCTGTAGCTAGGCTTCCTGTCCGTCCACCCAGCCATCGTCGCTGCACAGCCTTGCATCACGAAGCCTTACCATGTTGAGACGGCCACAGCTGCACCAATGAGTAACGATTCTCCAAGCCGCCTTCAGGCGTGACTTCAAAAGCTGTCCCGCCGCAGCGAAGCGAGTCTAATCAGCCCTGGCCGCCGCTCATCTTTGCACTCGAATTTCACCTGTCGCACCCTTTTCACCGCAAGCGCTCTACGGCTCCTTTTCCCGCGACATTTCTTTCCAACCTTTTGGCAGTATCACCTGTTTTGCATGTTGTCAAGATACTACCGTTATGCGGCTACTCCATCGCCCGTCGGGTTCCGACCAATTCCACCTGGTTGAGCGGTTCGGCGGGGATATCCCGCCTTACGCCATCCTCTCGCATACCTGGGGTTCCAACGAGGATGAAGTCACGTTCTTGCAATTACAAGATCCCCAGGCTAAAAGTATTCCTGGATATAGCAAGCTCAGCTTTTGCTCCGAACAGGCTACGAAGGACGGTCTCAATTTTTTCTGGGTTGACACATGCTGCATTGACAAGAGCAGTAGCACCGAATTGACGGAGGCACTTAACTCTATGTTTAAGTGGTATAAGCAGGCGGAGAAATGCTATGTCCTTCTATCCGATGTAACAGTCGAGGGCCCGGTTGAGGATATCGCTCAGATACAATGGGCACAAATATTCCACAGCAGCAGATGGTTTCGAAGGGGATGGACGCTGCAAGAACTGCTTGCGCCAAAATTTGTTGAGTTCTTCTCAGAGACTGGCGCGCGTCTTGGAGACAAGTTCACGCTGCTGGAAGCTCTCCACCGTAGGACGAAATTGCCAGTCCCAGCACTCCAAGGCTGTTCGCTATCACAATATAGCATTGACGAACGCATATCATGGATGGAGGGACGTCAAACGAAGAGAGAGGAGGATGTAGCATATTCTCTTCTAGGTTTGTTAGGCATTCACATGTCGCTCCTGTACGGCGAGGGACGTGAGACGGCACTGGCACGGTTGCGGAGAAAGGCGGAACGTTCGCAGAACGTTGAAGCGTCGATCAAGCCATGCCCGCCACGTCCATGGACCGTTCCCTTTCCGCGCAATGGTGCTTTCATCGACCGCGATTATCTAGCGGAGGTGTGCCACAGATGCTCGCAGCCTGCTGGCTCTGCAACCCTGCTTGGGCCTCTAGGTGTTGGGTACATATTACTTCCTTGATTATATTACGAAATACTGATTTGAAATCCAGAAAAACACAAATCGCCATCGAATACGCCTACCTTGTCCGTGACCAGATGCCATCGAGATGGGTCTTTTGGATCAATGCAGCGACGCGGGCGACTTTCGGGGAAAGTTACTGCGCCATCGCCAACGCAGTGAAGATGAAACACTACGACAACCCTAAGGTTGACATTATGTCACTCGTGCGGAGCTGGCTGTGCGATGGTTCCAAAAATAGAGAGTGGACCATGTTGGTGGATGGTGCTGACGATAGAGACGTGTTCTTTTCTCACGGTCCATGGCATGAATATACTCCAGCCAGCTCGCACTTACACTGGCGTCTACTTTCTGATTTTCTCCCACAGGTCCCTAATGGATCAATACTTGTTACATCTCGAGGCCGGGAAGTCACACAAGGACTCAAGGATCTGCTTTCAAGCAACGCGATTATCGAGATTACGGCAATGAACACAGATGAGGCACTGGCTAGTGTTGGGAAGCAATTGGGCTCTCTAGCGTATAGAGACCAAGCTTTACGACTCTTAGATATCCTTGACTCTACGCCACTCGCGGTCAGGGAGGCAGCTGCATTTATAAACCAACGTAAAATGGGAACGAAGTCATCATGCCGACCAGACGAAGCCAGCGGGAGCAACTTCAGCCATGCATCCTCAATACACGAGGTTCGAGAGGCTACGGCGCAAACCATGGTGCCAAAATCCGAAAAGGCAATGGCCGACGCTGATCCGGGCCTATCCACGATTGTGCATCGTCTCCACACAGCTATCGAGGATTTGCATGACCTCTTCCCCTCAATACGAGCCGTGCAGCCTGGGCACAGGGTCACGAACACTTCTTTGTTGAATATTAGCTCGCTGCCAGCTGCCGATCAGCGCAAGCCTACCTTATCCATTGCTCAAACTTCGCCGACTAAGTCCACTGACACGTCTTTCACTAGCAAACCAACCGACATTGCATCAATCGTTGCAGGTACCAATGGCTTGATGCAGTTGGATCTATCGGTGTCAGATTTGGCTTTGCTTATTGATCAAGGCAGGAAAATCGGCAGCTTTGCTCACGCTAGGACCACTAGTCGGAATCGATTCCAAAGGGGAGAATGGGATATTGATCTTTTCCAGCACATGGACGACAGGAACGACTCCCTCGTCAGAAGGCCCGGTCTTGTGGACGTAATTGAAATGGAAAAGAGATGGCCAAGCTTGAGATTTGTGCTGAACAATGGTTTGCACGAAAAACAACCCCATGAAGAGGCGCCGGACAAGTGGGATAGCTTCACTTGGGTCATGGTGGCAATTGTTTCGGCATTGGACGAGTGTATGCCCTCTTCAGGACTTCAGGACCTTCTTTTTCGTGTGTTCAACACGATAGTAGATCGCCACGTCGACATGTCGCCCTCTATGAGCTTCCACTTGAAGAAACTTGTCGAGTCGTGGAGATCTTTCGGGTGCACCAGAGAGATAGCATTCGCAATCAAGCGGAAAATGCGTCAAAGTTGGTCGGAAAACCCCGTCGGTCAGGGGCCTCTCAGCCCAGTTCCCCAGCTGAATGACGCGGAAACACAAGACGCGGAGAACATGCTTGTTTGGCTTTTCAATGGGGACATGTCAGTATGCAATGTCTTGTCTCCAATTACATTTTCCATGGCTGAGGCTTGGAGAGAGGTAAAGCTCGACTTGTGCACTGACGGAAACCCTTCGCATGAATCGCAAGCCTGCATTACATATCATCCCCAAGGTCATTTGATTGGGTCAGAGAAAGTCGACCTAGGTCTAGCTGCGGACGAAACACGTACCGAGCCCTACCTTATATCCTGGCCTCAGGACAAGCCTCAGTCAATGATCCACTCGCTTGGGGTCGGAACTCCATTGGAGAACATGATGTTTCATGCATGGCAATGCGGTTCGGAAGCTGCTGATAGTTTGACTTTGATCGCGAAGGCGGACGCACCGTATCATGCTGGAATGGAGGTATACTACACCCTCGAGGTACCTGTTGATGCACGAGCGTCTATTCAGTCCGCTCCGCACATTGGCATGCTTGCCGACCAAGGCTTTCCCACAGACAGCAACCAAATACAAAAGACCCTTGAGTGGATCCTTGAAGGAGAGTCGACAGAGAGCTTACGATGGCTCCAGGGCCACGTTGCAAACGACTACCTACTGCGGATAGAAAAGTCGTCCGCGGCGATTGATCAAGCGAACGACCACCGACTACAGGATGACTGCAGGTCCTCGTCATCCCATAAAGCTCATGAGACCATCTTCTTCAAATACCAGGCTTTTCTTCTTGGTTTCTACTATCAGTTTTTGAAACAAGTCTTATCATTCGAATTGGTCGAATCTAGATCTTCATTTCACAGCATATGGAGTACAGACTGCACGACTCTCCTGGCATTGTGCACCCAACTTGGTCACTATTTGAGAAGCGATGGTAGGGTCAGCCGTGCTCACATAATATACGTGCTTGCAGCAATGTACAACGGCCGTCGCAAGATGTTCAATACATGCTCAGCACCTCACAGACTAATCGGTGTTCTCGGTTCTACTTCGGTATTAGCGCTACCTCTCATACGTGCTACGGACGATCCAAAGGAACTAGGAAAAATCGCCGTCGTCGATATTCCAATCAGACATCAAGGCGTCGATAACACTGAAGGCGATTTGATGGCAGGAAATGGGGGAGGGCTACGTTTCAAACCCTGGTTTGGTGAATACTTGTGGCCCCACCCCACGATACAAGCAGCTGGCCCAACGGAGATTTGGAGTGTCCACCCGTACATGAGCCTGGCTATAGATAAAAGCGGCATCAGTGGCGTAGTCATGGCAGCTCGATGTGGTAAGAGACTTGTGGGGTGGTTCAATCCAGTAGCTGCTGATACTTCGTTCCTGAGCTCGGCTTACATCAAAGAGTCTCATAGCAAAGAGGAGGTTGTTGCATTCGAGATGAAGGACGAAAATTGGCAAGCTAGCGAGGCCCTACTGCCAGACTCATTGAACGCTTTCGGCGCCGTACGCTCTAATCAATCGCCCGACTTGCGTTATGCCGCTACCGGTTTGTATGCTGAGCAAGGTGTGAAACTAGCGGTCGCTCGATCCGCTAATGAGTTCTCCGGGGCATTCGACAACCTGCAAGCACAAGGCAAAGGCATGATTATTGGGTAACAAACGTCAGTCTCGTGTTTTCTTTCTTCCTGTCTCCAGCAATCTACAATCGACTCCCTTTCGCAACCTTTACAATAAACCCCAGGCGCGGGAAATGGATTCTAACATCCAACTCAGCTTTCTCATCCGGCTTGATGACGATCTCTTCGCTCCCGATCTTCACCAACGTGCCCTTCGTAGGGTTACCGCGTCCAGTGTCATCTGGTACAACGCTCACTCCCACCCCCGGTACCATCCCTCTCCGAGTATCAAGCACCTCATGTGGCGCAACCACCGTAGGAACCAGCAGCTCATCATCTTTCAGCAAAGGCGTCCGTCGAAGCGCCTCCTTCCACCGCTCATCACCTTCCCTCACCGTTACTTGCCTATCAGGCAGGCCCTCAATGTACTCCTCAAACCTCTCAAACCACCTCATCAACCCCGGATACCTCTCCTTATTAAACACCAACCCCACAACATCCTCCTCCCCATCCGTATCCCTCGCCCCACCCCCACTAAGATCCCCAATCCCCCTCCCAGCACCGATATCCAGACCCCACCGTAATTGATAATACAAACTCAAATCCGCCAACGACGGCGTCTGCGTCGGCATCGCCCACGTCCCCGACGTGAACATCGGCTCCAGCATCGAGAGATGCATATCCAGAAGCGAAAGGTTATCCGGAATCTTAGCCTGCAGCTTTTCGGGCTGGATGGGGTGCCCAATAAGCTGCGCGCGGTCTTTACCGAAATCCGAGGACCAGACGGAGGGGGGTATAAAACCCGTGGTTGTTCTAAACAAGGGTTTCTGTCGGCAAATCAGCACCCATTTACCACACCTCCCCCTCCCTTCTCCCTTTCCCCTTCCCCCTCCTTTCCCCCTCCTGTTCCCTACTCACAGCAAAACCACAACTTACATCCGTCCAAAACCCCGCAAACCCCCTCGCCATCGCGCGATACGCCCACTCTCCCACTCCCAAACCCTGCGCTTCCGGATACACAGTACCCCAACCCTGATTCCTAGGGAAGAAATGCTCCAAGGCTTCGACGATGAGCGAGGTGTCGCAGTAGATGTGTCGGCCGATTGCTAGGATGGGGATGCGGCGGTACTGCAGGCCGAAGGTTGAGGTTATGAGGGGGCGGGGGAGCATGGAGGGAACGGGGATGTAGGCTTTGGATGGGTGGTGGGGTTAGTAAGTAGCCGCTTTGTCGAGAATTGTACCTGGGTATGGTTTGATAGACGATTGAAATGGTGCTGGCTTACAGAAGGGGATTTGTTTGATGCGGAGGGCTAAACGGACTTTGTTCGTAAATGGACTTGCTGTGCTGTGGTCAGTTTGTGTGGAGTATGTGATTGATGGGGATGTGCTCACAGTCATAGCCGAACAAGACCACCGGTGGGTGGTTCGTCGGTGGCGCCATGTCTGTTTGATTGTATTATAGCAATTCTGTTGTTGTATGCGCTTCCAAACTGTAATGTTGATGGAAAAGATACAACGGAGTGGTGATGCCGAGTGGTGATGTCGGCATACCCCGCCCAGCCATTCATGTGCCGAGGTCCTGGTCGGGACGTACGGCATGCGATGTAATCGATCAAATGTCAATCGAGTATGTTTTAAACTGTTGTATATGGTGTTGCCGGTTATTTGTGGGTCGCAATGCAGATTCTTTCGCAGGAATTGGTAACTTGATTCACTTATCCCACGAGACAATTGCACGGCGGAAGACAGTTATATGCGTGTTTACTGTGACAAGAGATGATGCAACAATAGTATTTGGCAGTACTTTTACAAACCCTCCTCTCGATTCAGCCTAATCCCCCTCTCAACAAGCCCTTCAATCCATCCATTAAACTCTTGCCTCATCTCCGCAGGCAACACGTGCCCCTGACCCTTGATAAAATGCTTCTCAATCTCACCTTCTTGCCAAACATCGTCCTCCTCTTCGACACCTAACCAGTTCTCTTTACCCGTCACACCCTCGCCCTTCTCCAGTCCACGCCACAGCACAACACCCAGCGGAAACGTCAACATACGATCTTTCGTACCGTGCACGACCATGATTCTGTTCTTGCCGACCGTGGTCGCAATCTGTTGGAGTTGTTCTGGGCTCTTGTGATGCCATCCCGCGGCAATGGCTTGTAGCATGAAGCCCGCCTTGCCAAAGTATTGGGGGTGTTGCCTTTTCCATAGTTCGTTGGCGGCGAAGCGGTCGCCGTTTGTGGGAAAGGCTTGGACGACGGGCTCGAGCGTGTCGGGTGAGTCGAGCCACTCCTGCGTGTAGAGATTCTTTTTCACGCCTTCGATTTGGGCGTCGAGCGATTTGGGAATGAAAAGGTTGGCACGGTTGATGAGGTTCTCGAGGAAGCCCTGGGGTTGTTAGTAGGCGGAGGGTGTTTGATGTGGTGCTACTCACGGTTGTTCGGAACAGTTGTGCGGCTGTTGATACGAGAGAGAGTGTGCATATCCGCTCAGGTATTAACATAGCCTAGATGTTTGTTAGCGGTTTCGTATGGTGAAGGCATGACGACTGTCCGCAATAGGCAATTTCGCCGCATCCCCCACGATCGACATACACGACCGGAGATCATATGTGCTCTACTATCGAACACGTGGGGGTGGGGTCAATCGAGCGGAGCGGAAGATACAAGCGCCGATGAGATTACAGGATGATGCTGGGTATCAAAAGTCCATAGAAATGTTTCTGGCGACTACATGTAGAGGATTTGTGTTCGATAACGGAACGTGTAGCTTCCGAGTCGGAGATCATGACGAGGAAAATGTGGTCGACTTACTATCTCCTGAGCTATCATTCCACCCATGCTTATGCCAATGACGTGCAGTTCACGCTTGCCGGTCCAGCCGATGTGGTCGAGGACTTCGACCAGGTCTTGAGCCATGGCAGAGGTGGAGTATCTCGACGTGGGCTTGTCAGAGTCGCCGATTCCCCGATTGTCAGTCACCAGCGACGAATACTGGTCGCCTTTGTTGTGAGCGAAGTCTTTCGTCTGGCGCTGCCATGCGTACTTCATGCCACCAAGGCCCATTACCCACTACATGGCGTCAGTCGTTGAGTCTTCACGATAACAATGTGTGCGGAAGATGCCGGAAGCGACTATAGAGTGAAATGTATAAGTGTGCGAGTTGGACAACCTGAGACACGACGCGGACGAGTTGAGACGGTCATTGTGACTGAAACGAAACGGTGACAGGGTGCCGGTACCCGTGGATTGGTAGAAGAGGAACATTACAAATGCATCCCGGTCAAGAACAAGCTTTCTTTGGCGTGATATGCAGCGCATCATGTTGGAGCAGATATTAATACCGAAAGTGGGGCGACTTACCACGAGGTGTCTGTCGCCATGGCCGTGGACCTCGTAAGCGATGTTAAGGGGACCGCCACGGTCTTTGGCCACAACGGCCTTGCCTTTCTTTTCTGGTTTGAGGTCCCAGATGGTGTGGTTGAATTCGGGATGGTGCTGCAGCTCTTCGACTGTCATTGGTGCCATGGCGGGGAGTGTTGCAAGCCTCGATCTGGAAAGTTAGTCAGAGGTTCAGGTGGAGTGTCAGGCAGGTGGAATGTCAGGAGGGGCGGAGATGCGAGGATGCGACGGGAGTGGTGGCGCAGCAGGGTGGACAACGTTGTCGTGTGGCTGCCGGTCGGCATGTGTCTCTTGGTAGCGGTGTGCCTATAGCGCATCCCGGCAAGCGACAGGTACGCGAGCGTTGTAAGCGGAAGGGACCAGGAATGCTGACGTACTATTTTGGTAGGCGCTTACGAGCCTTGGAGTTGGGAGGTCTAGGCTGCAGAATTAACAACTTCAGGCTTACAGAGTGGTATGCTCTAGACTGGCCTGGTGAATGTCAAAGAAATGAGTTGGTGCTAGGGCGTATAAAGTTCTTCACCTGCCAAACGCGTGGGAGAAGCAATATCGCAACGTCATGTCTGCTAGCCCGTTTCCAGCCAGGATGCAGGCCATCTAACCAAGGGCATGCTGAGACATGGCATGCTAAGACCTACTAAGTAAATTAATCCTAAATTAATCCTTAACTAATTCTTAACTAATTCTTAACTAATCCTACTTTATATATATATAACTTTTTAAATATAAAAGATATAAAAAAGTTTTATATTATAAAGTTATATATATAAATAAGCTCTATAACTTTATAATATAAAACTTTTTTATATCTTTTATATTTAAAAAGTTATATATATATAAAGTAGAATTAGTTAAGAATTAGTTAAGAATTAGTTAAGAATTAGTTAAAAATTTAATCTTGCTTATTTTCTTAGGTAGTAAGCTAAGAGCATACTACGTTTAAGGAATTACTTATTAGCGTTAGGCTATGCTATGTCTTGGCGCGCCCTTGGTCAGATGGACTGTATGCACGTTTCCAGCCCAGCTGGCGTGGCTCGTGTCTGACTAAGGCGGGCTGGACGCGCGAACTACGGACGACGCGGCTCTCTAGGCTGGCCGTAGTTATTGTAGTAGACGCGGAGAAGAGCTGCCTCAGGTGTCGTCTCAGCTGCTGCCAGACGACTAATCACCCTTACCGCCATCCTCGTGTTGCCGTTTTTAGCGGGCGTTGCGCATCTGCAACAGGCCAAACAAGCTTTCTGCCTCACCCGTTCACCGTCGGCCACGATTCGACACTCGGCGAGTCTGCGACACCCACCCCCAGGGCCCTGTAGATGCGATCCTCGGCAGCGTTTCACCCTGCTCAGCACTAGACCTCCAGACCCCCAGCACGACACCCCTCCGCCCTCACAAAACACCACCAAGCCCCGAATACTCGCGAGGGCCCAATTGCCCGACGACCTCACGACTGACGACATAGCGCTCCTAATACACCATGAACCCCGCTCCCAACGGCTTCTATGCCACCGGCCCGCCTATGATGAACCCTCCGCCGCCGCGTCTGTTCGGCAGCGGCACCTACGACCCGTCGCAGATGCCGCCGGGCAACATGTTTAACCTCGACGATGACGACCACAACGACAGCGACCCCAAGCGGCGGCGCATCGCACGGGTACAGCGCGCGGATATGCGGGTGACGACGGCATGCTGACAGGATGCAGGCGTGCGACATGTGCCGGAAGAAGAAGATCAAGTGCGACGGCAAGATGCCCTCGTGCACCCACTGCCAGAACTACAAGACCGAGTGCATCTTCACCCAGGTCGAGAAGAAGCGGCAACCGCCAAAGGGGTAGGTGCGACCGAGGTGTTGCGCACATGGCATACTGACCGTGCACAGCGCCAAGTACATCGAGGGTCTGGAGAACCGCCTGGCGCGCATGGAGTCGCTGATGCGCCTCTCTGGCGTCCTCCCCGAAGACGACGATGGCAGCACTGACCTGGCCACACTCGAGCGGCGGCTGGAGGCACGAGCCGGCCGATCCGCTACACCCCGGAATAGCATCGACGACCGACGAGCCTCCATGGCGCCGCCCACAACAGGCCACTCGACCGCCAATGGCACACCGGCCCAGCCAGCTCTCCCCAGTCCGAGGAGCGGCACCGCCTCACCAGAGCCCCAAGAAGAGATGGACACCACCAAGGACAAAGACAAGGAAGAGGACGCGCTCGCCGAGATGATGTGTTCCCTGGTGACGAACAACTGCGGAGAGACCAGATACATCGGTATGTCCTCCATATCCGTCGTCTTCACCGCTAACAATCCCAGGTTCTTCATCCGGTTTCTCCATCTTCTCGCCCAAAGGCATACAATGGGTCAACGAAAAGACCGGCGACAACTCTTTCCGCGACATGATCTCCACAGCCGCCGTAGAGGACAACAAGTGGATCCAATGGCGGCCCGACGTCTTCCAGGACATCTTCAAGCGCCGCGTCTACAAACAACTACCGCCCAAGCATGAGGCCCTGTCTTTACTTAAGGACTACTTCGAGAACTTCAACTGCATGTTCCCGCTGTTCCACGAACCAACCTTTATGCATCTGGTCGATAAGCACTACTCGAAAGACCCATACGAAGGATCTGGCTGGTGGGCCAGTCTGAATGTCGCTCTGGCTTTCGCACACCGATTGCGCGTCATGAGCAATCTGGTACCAGCAGAAGAAGACGAAAAGGCGTGGCAGTACCTGAAGAATGCGATGAGTGTCATGGTAGAGCTCACCATGCGCAACACCGATCTTCTCAGTGTCCAGGCTTTGCTGGGAGTGGTATGTAATGACGGACTTTGAGGATGTTCTCATCTAATGATTTCAGGGTCTCTTCCTCCTAGGAACGCCGAATCCACAACCAACCTACTTCTTCGTTGCCACCGCCATGCGACTTGCGCATAGTATTGGTCTCCACAAGAAGGGTGCCAACTTCAGTCTCAACGCCGCCGAGGTCGAGCAACGAAGGCGTGTATTCTGGATTGCCTACATGCTGGACAAAGAGTGAGTTTGTAATCTTCTACCAGTATACACAGACTAACCCCCACAAGCATCTGTCTACGGTCTGGCAGACCACCCGTACAAGACGATGACGATATGAACGTCGAGCTACCCAGCGAGACTCCACCGGACAATATCGGTAACATCCCGCTCGCCGATGGAAAGGGCACCATGAACCTGTTCCGTCTCATGTGCACCTTCTCCGTGATCCAAAGCAAAGTCTACAAGGGCCTCTATTCTGTAAAGGCATCAAAGCAGACCGATGGCGAGCTACTCAATACTATTGGCGAACTCGACAAAGAGTTGGAAGCCTGGAAAGACGACATACCACTGGAATTCAGACCAGAGCACGACATCAAGGCATCGCACACCCCGCTCATCCTTCAGGTCGCAGTGCTACATCTCGGATACTACAACTGCTTGACCACTATCCACCGCATGAGCGTGCATCACGGATACTGGACCAGTCGATTATCCAACTTCGCGATACAAGGTCTCAACGCTCGCCCTCTGAACCCCAGAGTCTTCATGTCCGCCCAATTGTGTGTCCAAGCCGCTCGAGCTTCGATACATCTCCTGAAGTACATACCCAAAGGTGACTTGTCGTGTGTCTGGCTGGTCATCTACTTCCCTGTCACCGCTCTGGTCACGCTCTTCGCCAACATCCTACAAAATCCACAAGACACACGATCGCGGTCAGATCTCAAGCTAATGAAGCTGGTCGTCAACTTCCTGAACATGCTGAACGACGACCAAGGTAGTGGTAGTGTTAAGCGCATGTGCACAGTTTGCGCCGAGTTTGAGCGCATTGCTACTATCGTGCTGGAGAAGGCAGATCGCGAACACGCATCGCGGCGGAAGAGGAAACAGGGTGACAGCGAACAGGATGCTCAGATCGAAGCAACCGCGGCTGAGCTTCTTTCGACAGGTCGTAACCCACAGTCCCCACCTCAGCAAGTTACGACCCCACAAAATCCCCCCGCCCAAGAGGGCATGATCTTCAATCCAGATTTCCACGGATTCAACGAGGTAAGCTACACCACCGAGGTGCTAGTTGAGAGCTAACTTGTCCAGCCATTCCCTTTCTCACCGAACTTCACACACGACTCCTTACAACCCAACATCCAAATGAGCCAATACGGATCACCAGGAATCACCGCGCAAATGCTCCAGCAATCACAAAGTCTACCAATGACAACAGGTGGTGACATAAATGGCGTAAACGCAAATATCAATGCCATGGCCGGCATGGGCCAGTTCGATCAGACTCTGAATAGCGTTCCACAAGACCTATGGAAGATGCCAATGACACTGGAATGGGATTGGGCGGATATGACTGGTGGCTTCTCGGGATACGAGGATGGCATCAGCATGAACGGTGTACTTCCGGATTTCTCGAATAACACCGGCCACGGAACAAGCGAGTTCAACCAAGGCGCCATGAACGGCGGTCGATGATGAAGCTTATTCGCAGCCCATCGGATGGAGCTTGCCGTCCCGACAATGGTGTTGCACAACATCGATCATTACGTTTTCACCCTTCAATGCCAGCGGAGCATTTCCTCGCATCTAGGAACGGATGTTACCGCCCAAATCCAGCACGATCTTGCGTGCTTCGCTATATACCATTTCCACCATCGGATGCATCTGTGTGTATGCATCTAATTATGAATTTCGTAGCTGTGTAGAATAATGTTGTATCTCCAAGCAAATACATCTTTGTAATAGTACAGCTGTATAGCAAGAGCAAGCTCTCGACTCGTGGCGCATGTACGGTAATCACGTCTCGCAGCTGCAAGATCGACCATAGGCTGCCACTAACATGACGCTAAGAATCATAAACCGGAGATCCTCGCTGTACGATGATGCTTACCTGTTTGACGTATGTCCACCCAGACATCTCGATATATCTACTAACAATCCCTGTGCTGATCACATAGCTTCAATTAACGCCTTCCCAGTTGCTTTCACCTTCCATACCCTCGACCTACATGCCAGAATTGGTCGAACCAATACACAATGAAGAACATAACAGCCCTCCTCTCCACCCTCATAACCGCAAACCACATCCTCTCCCACCACGCCGTCCTCGACCCCTTCGGCCACATCAGCGTCCGCAACCCAAACACAAACACCACTTTCTTCATCGCTTTGCAAATCGGTCAGTCTCACCTCCCATACCAGTTTCTCTTGATACCAAGGACCCATGAAGCTGATTGTAAAACATGAAGGCCCAGCGACCGTCTCCTCCCCCGCTGATATCGGCGAATACCACATCGCCGACGATTCTCCTCTTTCTGGTACTGTTGGTGGATATGCAGAACGCTATATTCATAGTGAGATACTGAAGCGGTATCCGGATGTTAATGCGGTTGTGCATAGTCATAGTGAGGATGTGCTGCCGTATACGGTGGTTAATAATGGGAAGGGGTTGGAGCCGGTGTACCATGTGGCTGGGTTTCTGGGTGGTGAAGTGCCGAACTTTGATATTGGGGATGTGTATGAAGAGGGGGAGCCGAGGGATATGCTTGTTAATAGTGTGAGGTTGGGTGGAGCGTTGGCGGAGATGTTTGGGAGGAATGAGACGAGGGTTACGTTGCCTTTACATACGACGGTTTTGATGCGCGGGTAAGTAATCTCCTAGGCGATGAACGCATGATGGTATATCTGCTGACAGCTTGTTCTAATGTATAGTCATGGCTTCGTTACAGTGGGCGATGGGATAGAGCAGGTCACGGATTTCGCATATTACGCGGCGAGTAATGCGAGAGTGCAGACGAAGGCGCTGTTGTTGGCTGGTGTTGGTGGCGGTGAGGGAATTGGAGGTGGTGTGAAGTATTTGAGTGCGGAAGAGAGAAAAGCGACGAGTGAGATGAATCGCTGGATTGTGTTTAAGCCTTGGAGGCAATGGGTTATGGAGGTGGAGAGGAGTGGGAGGTTTGTTAATGTTTTGGGGACGCCGCCGCTTGATGTGGAGTGAGGATTGGAGAGACGGTCGGATGTTTGGTGGTTATCAAGCTGCAGAAGTAATTCGATGTTTGAAGCTCGATGTTCTACGATCGAGTTGTGTAGGCGTGATCCCATCGTGGGGTTGATACCGATAGATCTGCATGACGCCATCTGCCAAGCCCCAACAGCTCGGGAGCGGAGGAAGGCGGTAGGCGTTCTTCCTCTCCGCCCTCTCGACTGCCGTCCGTCCCCACTCACGTCATGTTGAGGTTATACCGCGAAAGGAAGCTCGATATTGTACCAAGACCTTAGCAGCTGAAAAGACGTTAAGATGGCTGCGAGGTATCCATGGATGCAGACATCCGCTCCTAATCCATGCCTGATAACGTGCTTATGCATACACATCACGACTTACCGGAAAGGTGTCAAAGACTGACTTATAAACATGCATCGCCTACAGTTTTCCAGGCGATGTGTTCCGCAGTACCTCTCGAACCATCTACTAGGTCATTAGCATCGGACTCCAGAGGACGTCGACTGTGAACGCATCGATCATCATGAGGGCCTCATACAAGACAGTCTTAGCTGTACTTCCACTCTACGCAACTACGACCATCGCGGATCGATATGCCAGCAACACACGTCCGGTAATTGTCGATGCACCCCAAGTGGCGGCCAACTTTCCCGACGTCCATGGCACCCAGCTGCTATCGCCGGCTTTCATAAATCCGGAGAATGTACCTGCGACATTTGCGAACGGCACCTCCGGGCCCACTCCACAGCGTGATCTGGGTATTTCCCGAAGGCCACAATATCTGAATTGCTGGGATTGCTAACTTTCAACAGAAACCTTCGTTAAAGGCCTTACTCAGCGCAACGGATGGATCACCTACAACAGCGAACTGAGATCCGAGGAAGATCGCGCGATCCCATACGTCACATTGACAAATGGCAAGAAAAGCAGTGAGAAACTACGGATCTGGATTCAGGGAGGCCAACATGGGAATGAGCCTGCAGGCGACGAGGGCGTGCTTGCATTGCTTGGAAAGTTTGCGCAAGACTCCCAATGGAGCGCCAAAATCTTAGAGAAGCTTGATCTGCTGATTCTCCCGCGCTACAACGTCGATGGCGTCGAGTACCTACAGCGACAACTGGCTTCCAACTACGATCCCAATCGCGATCATGCGGTGCTCGAGCGACAGCAGACACGAGCTATCAGGAAGCTGCAGTCTGAGTTCGATCCGCACATCTTCATCGACGACCATGAGTACACAGGCGGCAACTTGGTAGCCGAGAAGTACATCCGCGCGCAGGATCTTTTAGTGTCTGCCAACAAGAACCAAAACGTCAATCCCAGCATCCGAGCGTTGAACCAGGAATTTGTCGACGACGTATTCTCAGTTGCCCAGAGCAAAGAACTTAGGATCTTCCCATACTTCACCACTAGCTTCGCAAACGGTACGATAACGATCGAAGAGCCTGATGCGCTTGCTGCGGCAAATCACAAGGGTGCTGGTAATTACCAAGCCCTGACCTTCCTTGTTGAAACGCGTGGCATTGCTATCGCGGATCAGCACTTTCAACGCCGTGTCGCATCCCACGTTATCGTTCTGGAAACTATCCTCAACAAAGCAGTCGACGAGTTCGACGATGTATACAGCACCATCGAAGCCGGACGTAAAGCGTTTATCGAGAGCAAAGACGAGATCGTTGTAACCTACGAACAGCGCATCACCAACAAGACAGTTCCTTTCATCGACGAATCAAGCGGCGCGATTGTTGACGTCCCAGTCCGTTCCCGAAACAGCGATCCATCCATCGTCACCCTCTCTCGTCCCCGCCCAAAAGCCTACGTCTTCTCACGCGCCTGGGCCGATGTAGCAGAGCGTCTCCGCATCCTTGGTGTCACCGTCGACGTCCTGGAAGAAGACTTTGTCGGAACTGTCGAAGCGCTCGTGGTCACGAAGGCTGAGCTCGCAGAAACGAAATTTGAAGGCATTGCCGGTACCACAGTCACGACTAACGCGACGCAGCGAGCAGTCACAGTACTGGCTGGCGGTTTCTACGTCGATACTAAGCAAAAGAACGCTGGGTATGCGTTTACGCTGTTGGAACCAGAGGGAGAGGCAAGTCAGGTGTATTATAACAAGATTCCGCTGGACGTCGGAGATGAATATCCCGTATTCAGGGTTCTGTAGGCTGTCCGTACCGAGAGAGCTTTACGAAGAGTATACAACGTCTTTCTCATCCCTTCCATTATTTGAATGGGCGGATTCAGTCATCGTGTATCTCGTGTGTGTTTCAGGAGCCGGAAGAGCATACAAACAAGCCATCTGCCGATATTGTCCGACTTCTCCATCCAAACGGACATGCATAACCCCTTCTTCAGCCCTACATCTCTCTCATGCAAGTTACTAGCGCCCGGTGTCGTGCTTCTAGTGGTGTTCTAGCTGTCTCCAACCAAATCGAGTGTCGTGATGGTGATCTGGGTGGCCTGACACCAGGTTTACCATGTATACCCTTGGTTCTCCTCGTTTGTAGGGCCGAAAGAACTGAAACTCTGTTCCTCGCGATCGTGAGAGTAGGTGGGCCGGGGATTAACGAGGATGTAGTGTACGGCAATTGCTAGTGCTTACTGCTGTCAGGCGAAGTTTAACCGGCAGGAGTGCTTGTTTGTACTGTATGTTGGGAGTGGGTGGTAAAGATCAGTCTGAGCAACACTGATACTCCCATGGGAGATGGATATCTGGCATCGTCTCACTCTTACTGACAAGTTATGAAGCGCTTCTTGTTACCAATTCATTCTCATAGATATATATACATGAAAGTCATACCCCTACCAACCCCTCACAAAACGGAATAAAACAAAACCGAAATGTAATGCGCCCAAAGCCATAGGATCCAAGTCATCTAAGCACTGCCGCCAAGCTGCTTAGTAACATATTGGGTACCCAAGTTCTGCGTGGGAGTGTCCCTGGGGTACTGAAGATGCTGCGCGTTGATACCCTGACCGTGTGTAGTATCGCATACACCATCGCCCTGTTATCATCGTTAGCCGCCATTTCCCTTTTCACGGAACAAGGGATAACTTACAAAGATGCACACATCCAGCGTCTTGCCCTGCCAGTTATCCGGAATGCCCCTGCTCAGAGCCGCAGACAAACCATTGACGTTCTTCGTCGTAGTACCACCGTTGTTATCCACATTGCAGCTCAGTCCACTCTTATGCGCCGGGTTACCAATAAGGAAAACACCCTTGACAGCATCGAAGTTCGCGCCAGTCAATTGAGACATGGCGTTGACCGTCGCCTGAGCACCCTGGCTGTATCCCTCGAGGATGAAGCACTCATCCGGGTTCGTCCTGAGTGTAGACTGGACTTTGTTGACGATATCAGCGGTACCAGCGGCGCTGTTCTGGCTGAAGCCGGCGGCGTAGACGGTGTTGTAGATCTTGCCGCCTGAGACTGCGGACTGGATGTTGCGGTTCATGGTGCGGAAGCCGGAGGATTCGCCTTGGATCTCGCCGGTGCCGCGGGTGTTGATGATGGTGTAGGAAGAGCATGCGGCGCGGGTGGAGAGGTTGTCGACGGGGGCGGCGGTGGAGAGAGCGAGCAGCGAGGCTGCGGGGAGGATGGTGGAGAAACGCATGGTTGATGTGTGAAGATGGGTATGGGTATGTGAGTGAATGTATGAAGTATGACAGTGAGAGAAGTAGAGCCGATGATCTTATCGTCAGGGTGGTGTCGATATTACAGCGGATCTCCTCTGCCTTATATGTCCATCCTCCCCCCATAGACAACCCGTGTGTAATAGGAAAAAGCACCCTCTACTACCCATAGATCCCACCTCACCTCGGCAGACATTCTTAGCGCGTTTCACTCGCCGATCCCCAGTCTGCACGTCTACACCGAATAGGACGGAACCTGCATCCGCTTCGGAGCACTAAGTCATAATCGTGGCCGTCTATCCTGTAGGCGCCTCGATCGACACATGGCCTAACGGCTGTCACCGTCTGGAGTGGGTAGAGATCTTCTCTACCTTCTCGATTCGGATGACTTCATGACCAGGAACGGGGATTGCGGGTGAGGTGTCGTGACGGGTATTCGGTGTCTCTGTTCATGCATCGACACCATTGTGTCAAACGCATATGTCATATGTATCTTTGATCCCAGGATACCGATGGCGAAAGGTGGCGCGGCATGGCTTTTCGAAACTCCTCAGTCTTGATAGTGGCTGAAGCGGCATGGAACATTCCATCCTATCCCGTCTACTCGAAACAGTCAGGAAGTGGGGGTTGAGTCTCAAAACTTCCAATGACATGGCAAAACGCATTCATCGTGCCTCGGGGGAGCGACTGCACCATGGTGGACACTGGACCACCCGGTGCGCCTCACAGTCTCTAGGCGCAGGTCCTGAATCGCTCCTGCGGGTCCGCGGATTGCTGGCCTTACCACGTTCGGTATACTTGCCTGCTGTTTGTGGTTTGGAGCCTGCCGCAAGGAGAGACCCCAATTATTACTCCTTGCCGTCGATCGGCATCGAGCCTCGGCACGGCAATGGAACAAGGGGAGGTGCAGCGTCGGTGGAAGTACCACAAACGGATGGTGAGGATGTGGAAGTGAGGTCGGAAATTATCGAAAAAGCAAGTCATTACTCAACTCAGCGCGGGACAGGCAGGTCCGACAGCGGCACGAACAGTTCGTCGAGAGAGCTACAATGCAAGTAGCGGACACTGACAGAAGACGTGCAATGGTGGTGCCTTGGTGTGCCGAAACCAGGGCCGATCTTCCTACTCGCAGTATGGTACGGGTGATCGTTAGCGGATCCCGCTGATCCGAGGAACGGCTCTAGCGCTGCGCTATGCCAGACGTGGCAGGCTAAGCTCCGAAAGCTTCGACTTCAGGATGGCATCTTGACCGAGAAGTCGGCTGGATGTTGACCGAGGTGGCAGTAGGTGAGTGCGACTTGGAAGCGGAATTCGATGTTTGCCTGATCGTTGAGCCTTACCCCGCCAGATCATTCCTAGGGTGACCCCGCGGGAGCGAGCAGCAATGTAAGCGCATCAGCTGATCGATTGTGGTCTTCACAGGAACTGCCGAAACGGCGAATTCAAACCTTGGAAGGCCGCGACCGAACGGTGACATGGAAACTCTAAGTGACGTCTTTGCGCTAGACCATGTGTCAAAAGGTTACCTCAAAACGTCGCCACGTGTGACGCTAGTTCCACTTCTCTTCCTCGTCATTTCACTCTCCAGGTATTCCCGACTTGTTTGCATCGCAACGACTCGTCTCGAGCATTTTTTGTCCGCGGAGTGTTCCATCAATATCCTGATGTCGCTCGATGGGACGGCACTTTGCGCCGCCTTCGTTCTCTTCAGTCTTCCATCACATCATTGTAGGTGAATTTTGATCGCGATGACACTATTCTCAAGATGTAGAAGGGAAGGATAGGACATCTTGCAGGAGGTCAATTTGTATGCGTACCCCTGCTCCGATTCCAGAACTCCAGAAACATAGACATCACCATTGTGAACTTTGAACGGAAGCAAGCAACCGACACATCGGCGCTCAACCTTTCGATTTGGATCAACTTCCCCGGACGCCTGAGCCCATCGAATCTCCGAGTCAGAATTTTGGTGCCATTCTGAACAAGTCCTTATCTGCTGTTCCTTTGCACCCACAGACGAAGCAGGACCATGCCATCTTCACCAGATCCTTTCCAAGATCATGAAAACGGTAGCTCGGCGTTTTAGAGAACAGACTCTTTTGGTGAGTGTGAGGAGTAAGAGTCAACAGCCCAAAGAGACGTTTTTATATATGTAAAACTAGCGCGATCGCCACCCGGGCAGTACAAAATCTCCACGCCATGGTAGATCGAACAACTCAAGGGTCAGTAGGCGTTACCAAACCTCCAAAAGAGCAGAAGAACAAGTGCATGTTCTCTGTGCCCTTCTCCACAGTCAGAATCAAGCGCAGTGCCTTTTTCGAAGCTTCCGAGCACCTACGCAGATAATCACATCCATGTGTCCCTTCTCCATGAGGAATTCCGCTCTGGTTTTTGCTGTTGCACAACGGGGAGGCCGACAAGCTTACACCATATCGTTGAGGGTCTACCTTTTCTAAATTCTCATTTCCAGAAATTAACGTAGTTTTAGACGAGTGATGCCAGCAACCTTTTAGGAAAAAAAGTAGGAGCTCCGATGTCAGAACTCAAGTTTTATATGCGGCTAGAACGCAGGCTAGCTGGCGCGCAACATAACATCTCCTGGTAGGCATTTTGGATTAACAAAAAGCGGTTGTTGGCCGATTTGGAAAAGATAAAGTCTAGGTCGTTTTGGAAGATGAATGGAGGTACATTCGTAGAGAGGTACACTCTATAAGCAAGGAGAACGGAGGCTGGCGGGAACACCGCATAACTGGAATGTAAACACCTTTTGCTCTCCATGCGAAGTATGAGTACATATTTTGAACCACCGGAAGCCATAAGGTCGATGTAGAAATGATTTTTTAATAAGAGCCAGAAGGCAGGTATAAGTTGCGAGTCGCGCGGAGACCAGCAAGCGCACCGCATAATATCATTGAATATCTCTTTTGATTTTCATGAGGGCGAACTGCCGCTTTTTTGAACCTCCGAAGGTTAGTGTAGCGAGACCGGAGGGAGACATCGACGGTCCCGAGGTCGGTGGAAGGTGATTTTGCGATTGAGCCGACTGGAGGCAGACGCCCGCACAACATAGTCTTGGATCCATGTCGTTTTTTATCTCCATCAGGATGCGATAGTAGCTTTTGAATAATTGGTAGCTGGGGTATTGGTGCAGAAGAAGGCTGCAGTAGTCGCTGGAACGTGGCCTTTGTACGTGAGCTAAACGGGGATAGGCAAGCGCACCGCATGTACGCATCTTGGTACTCTTTCAATTTTCATGAAGCGTGGTTGGTCATCTTTCGAGCTTCAAGAGGCTAAGGTATGTGCACAGCAGGAGCATACTTGCAAGTCTCGATGTCTTGAGAGGTAGGTTTTGAACGCGGGATAAACGGAGGCAGCCGGAAACGCCACATCAGATAGTCTGGTGTATTCTTGATGTCCATCCAAGAAGCATGAACAAGTTTTTGGACAATTGCAAGCTGGTTTGTTGGTGAAGGAGAGAGGCCCCAGAAGTCCTCGGTGGCCTTTATATGCGAGCCGAACGCAGACGCGCAGACGTGCCGGATGTTGGGCTTCAGAAGGCATTTTGATCTCCATGTAGCATAAGTGCACGCTTTTTGATATGTTTGAAGGCAGAATGTTGGTACAGAACAGACATATCCATTATCATGGGGATGTTGGAAGACGAGTTTTGATTGCGAGCCGAAGGAAGACAGCCAAAAACGCCACATAAGCGAAGCTGCTTGTGATTTTGGCGTCCATGTGGATGGCGAGCATCTTTTTGGGTATTGGAAGCTGGAGTGATGGCATGGGGAAGGAGAGTTGAATAGCGGCCGGAAAGTAGAATATATATGCGGGATACGGTCGAAACAAACGAGCGCACATACAGCTGTCATCTACCTTTTTGAGCTTCTCATTCAAGAATCGCCATCCATTCTCGGTAGATGGCGGCGAACGTGCCATCGAAGACGACAAATTTTAATTCTCGGAAGGCGGGTAGCTTGCGCGCAAGCAGAAAAGGCAGGAGCGGAGGCACAAAACATAGGTACTCTGTCTGCTGTTTTCAGATTCTCATCGCCAGGTTTCGCCATTATCCTGAGAAGATAGGTAGAACAGAGCTTCAGTCTCAGAAGGAAGACATGATCATCGAAGAGCGGTCATTTGGATGAGTGTGGGAGGACGAAAGGCAGACAGACATATCTTATTGATGTGGTCGCTTTTGAAAACTCCATGCGAGCTTTTCCTCGTGGGTTTTGGTAAAAGGAACCCGGAACAATCGTGTAAGAGTAAAAGTGCCGTCGCGACAAATGCGGGTTTTTATATGCGTGCAGAGAGAGCGCGCAGGCACACAACATAGGTGTGCAGAATAGAGGTTATTTTGGGTCTCCATGACATCCTTGATCATTTTTTCTTGGACCCATGGAGCCTCAGCACAGGGTTTTGGAGCAATTTTCTAATGATCGAAGGATAGGTAGCTTGTATGTGCGTGCAGAAAGGAAGCAGACGCACAAAACATGTTTGGATACCCAGATCTTTTTGATCCTTCATGGAGGGGATAAAGTGTGTTTTGAGAGAAGAAAGCCAGAAGAGTAGCATTAGAGTGTAGAATTAGTCGCGGCAAAGAAGGTGGCTTTTATATGCTTGTGGAGAGAAGGCGGCGGAACCACTCTATCGTTCTAGAACTTTTGCGTTTTGAATGTCTATACTAGGTATTCTCATAGCTTTAGGCCGAAGAGGGTCGGCGTAATGGTGTCGAAGTGGAAGTCCAGTCATAATCTCGTAGCGGCCGATGTTCTGTAGGCAGAGCGAAGGCGCAAGCGCAAACATGCACTGATAGTTTCCCATCTTTTGGTTTCCATAGGAACTCCTTTGCTCCGTTTTAGTAAATACAACTCAGAAGGTTGGTGTAGAAATGAAGCTCTTGTTGCCAGAAAGAGGCGGTTTTATATGCGACCGCCGAGTCGGAGACGGAATACTCTCAGCATTTCGTTGAAGTTTCGGAATTTTTGGAGGTCTCATCAAGACCCTTGCTCGTATTTTTGGTAAAACAAGGAAACGAATGTTGGTAAAGAAGTAAGACTGTAGCCGTCAGGAAGCAAGTTTATGTAAGCCCAGAGATGTTGCGGGCAGGCGCGCAACATTCAGCTCTAGATTCATTGTTTCTGACTCCGATCATGGGTATTTGGATGCAACATTTCTGAACAGCGAAGACCGCGACATCGCGCATAACGATTTTTCCTTTGAGTCTTCGGCTCGAATGCTGTCTGCAGGAACGAGAGGCAGACATCACACATACGCACTAGGCTTTTTGAGTTTTTAAACTTCCATCATACTCATCTTCTGAGTATTTTTAGGAAGTGAAGACTGCAAAATTAGAGAGAAGGAATACATAGAGACTTTCTTATCAACTTTATAGTTGAGTTGAATTGGAACGCGCGCACGCGCAACATACTTCCATAGTACACCGGTCTTTCGTCTCCATGGGGTACCATCATCTGTTTTTATAGTAGCGAAGATTTGGAGGTGCATACAAGCGTCTGGGTTGCCTTTTGGGAGGAAGTTTTGTATGTCGAAAGGAGGGAAGAAAGGCAACGCCATATGCGTTAAGATTCGTTGTTTTTAGATCTCCATGCCTGGAAATAGTGTTCTTTTTGAAAAAGTAAAGAACGGAATGTAGATGTAAGAAGTTACACTCCAGTCGCCAGGAAGAAGTGGTTATTTACCAGCAGGAAGAGGAGCCAGCGGCGCCATCCAGAGTTTCGATTTCGATTTCGATCTCCATGGAGAAAGTCATGTTGGCTTTTGAAACAGCGGAAGCTCGCATGTGGACGAGGGAATAGATTTTGAGAAGAAGGCGGAGGACAGTCTCATAGATACGGTTACGGATTTCTCTTGAACTCTCCATGACCTTCTCTTCTGCCAGTTTGGAAATCCGAACATCTGAATGTTGATGTAGAAGTGAACGTCACGCAGCCGGAAAGTCGTTTTTATATCCCAACTCCAAGTCCGCCGCTCATGACATGTGCGCTGTATCTTTTGAAGAGATGGCTGTTTTGCAGTAATGCGCGGGAGGGTTGCCGCGACACCATGTGATAGTGAGTAGGATGTTTTGGAAAGACTCAGGAGGAGCGAGGGAAGAACATTTGCTTATGTTCGTGAGTTTTTGGACAGCGCCATAACCCGAACCACTGGGCGTTTTGGAAAAAGAGAATTGGAAGTGTGGATATAGAAAGGAAGGAAGAGCGAGAGTGCGCGAGGTATTTATACGCCGCCGCCGGCCCATCTCACCACCTCTCCACCCCTCCACTCCAACTCATCCCATCCCAACAACCTCGCTGCCATCAACACACCCCTCACTTCCACGACAATAAGACGATGCAGTATCAAGAATAAAATAGTCATTAAACCATACTAACTCGCTCTCGCTATATCCTTGCATATACCCAAGCCTCTCGTAACAAGACCGGCAAAGAAGATGAAAACCGCCATCCTAGCATGTAGCGTAAAAGATGGCGAGATATTTGGCCCATTTTCCGTAACTCAGAACGCCCAAATACTCAGAGTGTACGCGGTCGATAACGCGTCCAAAGGATTGGGGGTATATATCCAATGCCTTTTATCCAAGCTTTTTCTTTCATCCTTCCTCTCTTACTTCCTCTCCTACTTCCTCTCCTACGTCCAATAGTTGAAGATTGTGAGACTGCTGTCATGACGCAACAACCTCAACCCACCCCTCCCTATTCCTCTCGACCTTACTCCCATCTTCACCGGCCGTCAACTCCTTCGCAAGGCCATCTTTCGCACCTCTCCGTCTCGCCCTGTCCCTCACACTGCGCTCATCTTTCTCGCACTCCTTGATCGCTTCTACAACTTCCAGTTCTTCAAACCGCGCATCTTGCAAGTTGAGCTTCTGCCACTGGGGATGTTTCTGGCAGCGCTTCTTCAGACACGCTGTTTCCTTGTCATCAACGTCGATGTCCATTGCGTCGGTGCCGTTGGTCGCGGGTGTAGGTGTGGAGGAAATCTGTTCCGGGGTGGGAGTGAGGGTGGAGTGGTGGAAGGCGGCGCGACCGTGTCTGCTGTTGCGCCAGAGGAGGAATTCGGCGTCGGACCAGGAGAGCCGCGAGTCGTAGCCGCAGAAATCCTTGGCCTTGACTTTCTCGCGGTCGGCGAGGCGGACGGCTTGTTCTTTTGCCATGCTGACGAACTTCTCGCGGTCTTTTAGGACCTCGAGTCGGTCTTTTAGCTGTGTCTTCTCTTTATGGAGGGCGGTCAGGCGTTCGATCTCGCCGGCGGTGAGGGCGAGGTCTTCGCCGTTGGAAGGGAAGGTTGCGCGGGATGGAGAGGCGGTTTGTGGGGGTGTGAGGACACCGGTTCCGAGGTTCTTGAAGGCTTGGATGTTTGGCGATGCGTCGACGAGGGCTTTGAGGTCCTTGGCTCGTAGTGTGCCACCAAGTGGTGTCGGCTCTTCTTCCTCTGCGCCTTCAGTCTCCGCAGGCTTCTTCTTCTTCTTGGACTTTTCCTTCATCCCGTTGGCGCCCTTGGCACCTGCCGTCCGTTGTAGTTGTTCTTGCATGAACAAAACTCCGCAGTCGTCGGAGCAGTACTTGCTCTCCCTGCCGTGATTGAGTCGCGCAGGTTTCCGACAGCCGTCCCGCCGGCACATTGGCTTCCATGTTGTGTTGCCCTTGCCGTTCTCCTCGCACTGCGGACATATGAACTTGTCGACCAGTTCCTCGTCCACTTGCCTCATGTTTACGCAGTCGCCGTGGAACCAGTCGTCGCATCCGCCATCGCATCCAATCATCCACTTGTGGTTGTCGGGCTTCTTGCATATGCAGTAGAGGTTGTGATCTTCGGACGATTCGCCGTCGTCGTCGGTAGCGTGTTCATGACCTGGGGCGGGCGAGGAACCAGGGACAGGTGTGCCGGCGTGCGAGCTTTTCTTCATCGCCCTGCTGCCCGCCGACTTGGGTATCCTCGAGGTAGGCGTGACGGAGCGCGCGCCATCTTCCGTCTCGACCTTGCGCTTCTTGCTCGGCTTGGACGTCTTCGCGGTGCCCTTCTTCTTGATGGCGGAGGCGGATGATGGCGCAGGTCGCTTCTTGGTTGGGGCGGGTGCTGGCTTGGACTCGACTGGTGATGGGGCGCTTTCTGCCGCGCTTTGGTTCCGTCTCCGCAGCCCAAGATCGCTCTGCTTGGCAATCTCGAGCGCCTTGAGTGTGTCGGCGTCCATGTTCTCGCCGGTCACGGAACTCTGTCGCTCAGTTTGGGAGGCGGTGATGGCAGGAGTGTGTTCGCGCGGTGTTCCAGAGGGCTCGTCCTTGATAAAAGGCTGCGGCGAAGGCAGAGTAGCGTTTCCATTGTGTGAATCAGGCTGGAGGGTGCTCGCTGCAGGCTCTCGGATCTGGGAGGTGGTGGGCTCGTCGCGCGTGAATGCAGGTTCGCGGTTCTGCGTGCTGTCTCGTTCGCCGTCGTCCGATGTGACTACCTGCGACACGTCCTGGCCCATGGGGGCGTCCTGAGTCTGCTCTTGCAGGGCCGAGGACAAATTTTGTATTGGCGCGAGCACTGGGGCGGGCGAGGTCCTCGACAGCAACGACTGACGGCGCTTCTGCTCCTCGGGCGAATTGGAGCCATGGTGATAGTGCTCGAGCGTCGGCGAGTGCACCTGGGGCTCGTCGAGGGGTGGCGAGGGCTCGACGGGCGCGTGGTGGGAGCCGAAGCTGCTGGTGCGTCGCGGCGCGTGGGACGAGGCCGTGGGCGAGGGCAGCTCGCGCGTCGGGGCGGGCACGAACTGCTGGCCACTGCCCAGCGTCGCCAGCGTCGTCAGGGCATCGGCAGCGTCTTCGGTCGTGGTGGAGGCAGACGGGCGGCGCTGCAGGCCGGCGTCGGGGTTGAGGAGGGAGTCGATGCTGCTCATTGTGGCTGGCGGTCTTCCTAAGCGGGCATGTCGGGGCGGGATAGAGGGGATGGAGGGGATGGAGGGAATGTCGAGGACACAAGAGCGAGCAGATTCGAGGCGAGCGAGAGGAGAAAGGGCGGGTGGTGTGGAAAATAGAGCCGTTTCAATCAGCTTGGCGCGCAGAAGCGCTTGAGGGGCGGGCGAAGCTGCGTGAGCCTTGACAGCATGCAGGCATTGCTCGACCGCCTGCTACCACTGCGCCTGCCACCTATTACCGCACACCTACCAGCGCGACGTCCCTCGTGACGCTGACAAATGGCAAGCCACTACATGTACCCCAATATCGCCTTCCTCGCCGCGGGTTTCTTGTCTTTGTTGTGACGGCTGCCCGCAGCTCTTTGGCGCTTGCCGCCGATGATGCAACTCGACACTGGGTCCCTTGAGGGGAGCTCCGAGCTAGCATCACTCAACATGACGTTGGTCTCCCAGTAAAGAGCATTAACATAACTACATAGGGTATCATAGACGTCTCTATCCATATATCATCCACCAGACTATTCATCGTCGTCGTTCCTCGGCCGCCCGCGTTTGCGCCCTGCCTCCTGCGATGCACCTTGAGTCGCCTCGACCGGCGCACTGTCACTGAGGGCGTCCGCCACCTGCAGCGTCCGCTGCAACTTCTTCTCCAGTTCCTCCACGTCCTCGCTCTCCCCAAACATCATCCGTATAAACTGCGCGACGCCCTCCCGTCCTACCTCGACCTTGCCGCGAGGCCCGACAATGTAGTCTACTGTCTCCTCGCCCCCAGCAGGCGTCTCCCTGATCTTGACAATATACCCGTCTTTGGCCATAATCGCAAGCGTCTTGTCTTTGGTACCAACAGGCGTCGTCTGGTCTGCGTTCATGCGCCTGAGAGCGCGGTCTAGCTTGCCTTCTGGGATCATACCGCCAGATATGACAATGAGGGCGATGGCCATGGTGTACAGCCCGACGTATGAGTCTTCTCGGTTTATCTCGTCTGAGTCGGCTGCTAATGGTCGCGAGGGGCCGATGACCTCTGGTATGCGGTACTGCTCGGGTAGGATAGTCTGCAGCACCCATATGCCGGTCGATTTGCTTTGGGATTCCGAGCCGGCGGCAGCTGGACATGTTAGATCATGAAGAACACAGTGAGCCTGAACACATACCGCGCTTCTGTCGCAGCGTCACCTTGTCCGCTTTGGGCAGCTCGACAAACTGCATCCCAAAGACGTCCATGAGCTGGCTGTTAGCCTGCGCGAAGACGTCCTTGAACAGGCGAGTATAGGAGCCCAGGACTACAACTGTTAGCCTCCAAGTCATAAAGAACTGTCCATGCACTCACCCTTCTCGTTGATGTCCGCGCGCTTTATAGGCTTCCGTGAATGTTCGCAGGACAAAGCATACCGCACCAGACCCTTTGCTAGTTGATCGACGCTGCCGCTGCCCTGCGCCTCTCTTATGGCGTCCTCCATGTCGATGTCTTCATCTTCGGGTGTGTCATCTCGCCTCCGTCGCTGTGTCTGTATAGGGACTGGCGAGGATGCTTGAGTTACCGCCTGTCGTGATCTACGTGGAGGCATCGTGTGTTGTAAGTGACTGAGGCGTGGGGTAGACTTAATCAATCACAGAATTACCGCGTAGGGCTGACGCGACGCGCCTCGGTGAAAGCCGCGCTAAGGTGCTCGCTTGCGGGCCGGCGACGACATCATCGAGGCCTGGTCCGAGCTGCTCCTCCGCAATGCAAGTCTCAATCCACCCATCGTGACTTACCCCAGCCAATGCAGCCACCATGAATTCCATACGGTTTGCCGCGCGACGGCCCATATTCCGCTGCCTCAACACACCTGCACCCCTCCGCTCCAACCCCCAATTCCGACAGGGCTCGCGCTCCAGCAGAGCAGACTTCGAAGCCATTCTCAAGCAAGGCGCCCGTCCCAAGGTCCCTCGCCCAGATGAAGACTTCGTCTCCGTGCACCGCGCCGAGGCCATGCGCCGTGCGCAGTTGATCAAGAGGCGGAATTGGCTGGCTCTCGGTGCTGCACTCTCCATGATTGCCCCCATTTTCCTCGTCAGGTTATGGGATGTGCCGCCGCCCGGGGAGAAAGATGAGAAGCCAAGTCGCGGCATATTCGACATGATCATGGGCCCGCCCACCAAATGCGATGCACCGCGGAAGGCAGCAGAAGAGTTCCAGGGCAAGAAGGTCGTCATCGCAGCCGGCGACAAAGTTATTGCTACAGCAGGCGACTCCGACAACCCCCAAGCCTCAGACCCCGACGCCATCGAGCTCGTCGAAACAGGCACATCCTACGTCCCCTACTTCCCGCGCACCATCCGCCTCCCCACCGACACCGCCGGCCCCGAAGCCATCACCAGCGACGCAGAATACACACTCCTCGGCCTGGGCATCCGAAAAGTCTCCTTCCTGCGCGTCCAAGTCTACGTCGTAGGCCTCTACGTCAAGACCGCCCACCTATCCACCCTCCAAAACCACCTCATCAACACCGTAAACCCTACCGCCTCGGCCCTCATCCCCAACGAAAAGAAGGACCTCCGCGAAGCCCTCCTCGACCCCGAGAAGAGCAACAAGATCTGGGAGTCTATACTGGCTAAGGATGGCACCGCAGGCGTCGACATGGCCTTCCGCGTCGTCCCCTGCCGCGGCACAGATTTCAAGCACCTCCAAGACGGCTGGATGCGCGGCATCGCCTCGCGCACCGACGAAGTCCGACGCAAGCAAGCCGAGCTCCTCCGCCAACAAGCCGCAGAAAATAAATCCATATCGCTCCCCAAGCCCGTCGAAGAAGGCGAGTTCCAAGACGAGTCCTTCGGCGTCGCTATGAAGGAATTCCGAAACCTGTTCCAGGGCAAGGGGAAGGCGCCTAAGGGCTCTGTTATTATTCTAACGAGGGATAAGAGCGGGAGTCTGGGTGCGTTGTACCAGCCGCTTGTGCAGAAGGGGGATAAGCAGGAGACGATGGGGAAGAGCAGTTGGTTGGGTGAGGTTAAGGATGAGAGGGTGGGGAGACTGGTTTGGTTGCTGTATCTTGGTGGGCAGAATGTTAGTAGTGAGCCGGCGAGGAAGAGCATTGTGGATGGGTGTATTGATATTGTTGAGAGGCCGGTTGGGACGTTGGAGACTATGGTTCATTAGTGGGGTGGGTGTGTATCGAATCGAAGGGGATTGGATGCTTTGCGCATGCGAACACGTGAAGAATTTCTCCATCTCGTCTCTTGGACGCATATATAAACCTCGCTCAGCTGTCCTCTTTCCTTTCTTCTTCACATTACTTCCCATTTCCAAAACATCGAAAAGGGACATCGGATCGCGAATGGCTCGTCCGTCCAGCTCTTCTTTCAAAAATGCCTGTTTGAATCGGCCATGTCTTCCCCGGTTCTTCTTCCGCCGACTACTACCCTACTACGTCGTCTATCCACCAAAATCTCAGGTCACTTTTTGACATGACTTCCTCCTCGAGCACTTCTTCCAAAACCACTACGCCGTCGCTCGATGTCCGCTGTCCTTCCCGCCCCCTTCGCCAACTACGACCGCGACTACAATCCTGATTTCGAATTACCAAAACAAGGACGCTTTCGACATGGTGCGCTCGTCGAGCACTTCTTCCAAAATTCGCAAATAAGGAGATATGGCTGGTTCTCTTCCTGCCTCCCGTCGACGATCCAGAATACCAAAACAAAATTGGAAGGACTCAATGGTGTGGTTCGTCGAGCAGTTCTCCGAAACCGCTATGTAATGTCGATATGACTGGTGTTCCTCTCGCCTCTTCGCCGACCACTCGACGAATACAAAAAGGAAGGATTCGACCGTGTGGCGCGGTCGTCGAGCAGCTTTTCCAAAAAGCCGGTCGAGGCGCTCCATGTCTTCCGTCTTTCCCGCCTCTTCCACTACTCCTCGGAATATTAAAACCGACTCGGTGTTTGCGGTATGGCGCGTGCGTCGAGCACCTCTTCTAAAATGACTCTACTTCTATTGTAATGGCTGGCCTTCTTCCCGCCTCCTCGACTGCTACCTGGAATGCTCAAAACGAAGAGAACGATGGAGGATGGTTTCTCGTCGACCACCTCTCCAAAACCATAATCCGACACGTACATGGCTTCCGCCCTGTCTCGGCTCTTCGTCAACTCCCCAAATACCCAAAACTCCGGGAACCGCCCCGCATGTCTGTTCCGTTGAGCACCCTTCCACTAGAAAGCTTTACAAGGAGTCGGCATGCCCTCTGCTCTCTTCTGGCTGGCGACTCAAAATAGAGAAGTAACCCGAAATGTCTGTACTTCTGGAATCGCATTGATCAAAGAACATGTCTGACTCTCCTCTCTCGACTTTCGGTCTTATCAAGAAATCGCCAGATATTGCAAAAAATGGCTGGCTCGTCCCTCGAGCACCTTACCGTAAAACATACGATGAAAAAACTTATGTCTCCCGCTCTTCCCGCCTCTTTCCTATTACTTAGAAGAGCTAGGCGGGTACAACCATGTCTCTTCCGGAAAGGTTCTTCGACTGGGCGCATGACTGTTGCTCCTCCTTCGCAATCTGGTATTCCCAAAAGCCTCAGAAAATCCTTTCATGGCTAGCCTCGCGCTTCTCAAAAACACCCTCCGCTTTGTCATGGCTCTGAGACTGGGTGCTTCCGCCTACTACAATAATGCCTAGCTCGTACTGACATGTTTGTTCCGATCTCTTATGATTAAACAGCATGCCGGTCTCTCCTCCTTCTTCGTCCACTATCATCCAAACTTGCGGGTATACCACTGATGGCTGGTTTCGCTTTTCCAAAAGATCAGACCTGCATACGCATGTTTCTGTATCTGAGGTTTTCCGCAAACTACTCAAAACCGCACGAAACGAAGGCATGTCTCCCTCGGCATTCCTCCGCGCTTATGTTCCATTTCTGCCTCCCAGTTCTTGATACGGGATACCACGCCATAGAAAGCATCAGAAACCGCACTAATGGCTGGCTTCGCTCTTCTCAAGATGTATGACATACCGCTGTTTGGTTCTTGGACTGAGGTTCGTTCCCAAAACACTCAAAGAAATCACGCTCTCGTCCATGTCTCCTGCCGCAAAACTAAACACTCACCAAATATGCCTGTTTCTCCGTCGACGAAGAATTACCTCTTCAAAACAGGAAAATATTCGAACCATGGCTGGCTTTGCGCGTCTCAAATCAAGAACTCAAAGACAGCATGGCTCTGGCTCTAGAAGACTAAATCCGAGAAGATGATGAAAACTAGTCACACAAGCATTGATGTTGTGAGAGCGAATATAAGAGCCTCGCATCGCCGTGCCTTTCTTCCTTCCTTCAACACACACCACCTGGATGTTTTACCAAAACAAGTAAAGATACTGTATTTGTCTGCGGCGGCGGGTCTTTTCCAAAAGAGATGTTGAACTGTATCATGTCTTTCTCTGAGAGACGGCGCCTTTTATCCAAGATTCGCCCGTTCCGGAACATGTTCCAAATCCCACTTGTAGCGGCAGGATGAGCATATCCAAAGTTGTTGAGATCGCGAGAAAGTCGCTGTCCCTGCTTGCCTCTATCAACACACACCTCTTGGATGTTTTTACCAAAACAGACGAGCTGGAATACTATGTCTGTGCCCGCGAGGCTTCGGCCAAAATGACATGCCAGAAAAGACATGTCTCTGTCCGAAGGACTGCGCCCTCTACCCAAAAACTCTCAACGATCTGATGATGTTCCAAAAACTTTCCAACCCAGACCACATAAGCACGTTGGAAGAGCCGAGTATAAAAGTCTCATATCGCTGCCTCTGCTTCTCTCCTCCAATCCACACCCTTCCGGGTGTTTTACCAAAAACCTTGATCGAAGCACGCTATGTCTGCGCCGGCGCGGTGTCTCAAACGCAACGTCTAAAACGATAATGTCTTCCTCTGGGAAGCCACTTCTTTTGTACCAAACGCTGAGCAAGTACGGGATGTTCCAAAACATCCACGCAAAACAATGATGAGACTGGTGTGGCCTTGTCAAAAAGCAGCAGATGTTCTTCTAAAACACGAGATACTAGGCGCGCATGGCGGGAGAAGAGGTGGTGTTGGCTACATGCCGAAATGAGAGGAGTGACTTCCTATGATCTGGCCGTCTCGACTGCACTGCCCGGATCGTGTATAAAAGCTCTTCTTCCGCCGGCCTTCTTGCTGTTTCCTCATCTACGCTCCTTGTGAGCTTCTCCAAAACGCGCGGACGAAGAACTCATGTGCTCCTCTTTCGTTGCTTTCTCCAAAAAGCATCAAGGCCATGGGGATGAGATCTGGTCGTCTCCGCTCGGTTTCCAAATCGCTATACAAGCTCTTCATGCGCTGGCTTCCTGCTTCTTTCCTTACCTACACTCGCTCTGAGCTTTTCCAAAACGCGCGAGGAAACGTGCCATGGGCTGTTGCCTCCTCTCTTCCTCCAAAAAGCACCGCCCATCGCCCCATGAGACCTGCGCGTCTCCAATGCGCTATCCGGGCGATGTATAAAGGGCCCTCTCCACCGGTTCCGTCCTTCTTTGCTCATATACACTCGTTGTGAGCTTTCTCCAAAATAGGTGATGACGATGACCCATGGGCTGCGTCCTTCTCCTTCTCTCAAAATTTCCACCACAGCTACCTATGTTCTGTCTTTTTCCCTCCGCGTTCAAAACTGATGGGACTGCA
This sequence comes from Alternaria sp. BMP 0032, assembly GCA_023758005.1. Taxonomy (NCBI): domain Eukaryota; kingdom Fungi; phylum Ascomycota; class Dothideomycetes; order Pleosporales; family Pleosporaceae; genus Alternaria; species Alternaria sp. BMP 0032. Next base: position 507,938 of record JAFVMD010000015.1, on the reverse strand, counting down.
CCTGAATGACTCGTTCTCTTGAGTTCAATAACCCCAACACTCGCTGCATGTCTCTGGACTTCGCCGTCGACTCATTCTAGCAAACGTCGTCCGCTTATGCTTTATGAGCAGATGGAATCGACGCTGTTCTCAATGAACGCCAGTAATTTCCGATGGGGATCTTTTAAAAGCACATCCGATCGATGAGAAGAGCAGCGCACTCTGTCCTGCCTCTATTCTCAATCCCGCTGCCTTGCTATCCACATATAAAACACGTTTGCGCCTCATCCATGTTCCTCTCCGGCCACCTCTCGCGACTGGGAAAATGCCAAAACTTGATCATCAGATGCCCATGGTCTTCGCTGAGATATAGTTTATACCAAAGTCACATCAAACAAGCGGGATGGTCTGAGAGTCTTGCGCTCTTCCAGGCTACTGCTTCTTTACCTTCTCTCGCTTTGAGCAGATATCAAAAGGCAAACATTGGAGATGCGATATGTGTGACTGTGTACCTAGGCAGAGTTACAATCGTGAGAACAAACTAGAGCACGATTGTGGTTATGCTTCTGGAGTCTTCTTCTCTCTCACTTCCATCCTTCTACGGCCTCTCTCAGCCCAGCGAATATCAAAACATGCCAACTATTGTTCTATGTCTTCGCTGGTTGGATCTCGAGACCAGTTCCACGGACTACAAAAGAGTTATTCAACTTTCCATGAGTCTAGAAGTGCGATCTTCTGCAGCTCTCATTATCTTCCGTCTCTGTTACCTTGCTAGACACTAAAAGAAACTCTTCACAACTCTATGCGCGTATCTGCCTGAGCCGAGATACAAAAGAAGACCATTGTCGTCTATCATATGCCGCTGGACTTCCTGGGCTCCTGAGTTCATGTTTCTGCATCTTCCTAGGCTTGTCACACTACCAAAATCTGAAGATAATCGTTATATGTCTTCTGCCTGCTCGATTTAACTTTACCTCAAAGACCCTCATGAAAGACGCGCATGCTCCTGGGCTCTCGGACTCCCTACAGCGCTCAAATACTTACCGTATATTACGTATTCACCTTTTCTCGGACCAAAAGAACCATCATAGCAAGACATGGCTGAGTCTGGCTGTGCCGAGCTCTCGGGCCAATACCAAAAGCTCTCACAAGCATTGCGATGAGTCTGAGAGCCTGCAAACCTTCGCTCCTTTACTGCATACCCAGCGTTCAAAAACACAAAATCGCGTTATCAAGGCTCCATGAGCATGGCTGATTGGCCTGCGACTTGCTACCTAAAACAACTCACGTCTATTATCATGCTTCTGGGTTTTTGGGCTTGCTGGTTTCTGTCCTCCTACATTTCACTCGCCTTTGCGATTAACCGAAAAACTTGAAGAACTGCGGCATGTGTGGGGCTGGCTGGGCAGAGACCTGCTACCTAAAGTACATTTTTAACATCGCCATGCTTCTGTGGTCTTGCACGATTTCCCTTCCACTCTCTCGCCAGGAACTCGCATTTCGAAATACCAAAAAGCAATCGTCGAATACGTCATGTGTCAGGCTGCTTGGACTGAGAACCCGGAGTAACAAAGCGCCATTTCAAGGTGACATGTTTTGAGTCGGGGATCTTGCTCTGTCCTGCATCTACTCTTCTGCATCACACTTGCTTTCCAAATATTCCCAAAAATCTACCAAGACGAACTCATGCGTCCGACTGGCTGGACAGAGCTCTTCTACTTCAAGTCTTACGACACTGCATACATGATACCGCGGCTTCGCGTTCGCTAGCTTTGATTATTTTGCGATATACCCGCGTTCTAATCATCTAAAAACGAAGTAAAAGTAACGAATGTGGACGCGTTGGTGAAGATGCGGAAAAGAACCAGAGACAGCCCTATTTTTCCCAGTCTCGGGCGGTCCGACTCTTCTTCTCTTACTACACACATGTCTCTGCGAAATATCAAAAACGTCCCGATGCAAGACGCATGACGTCTGGGAGTGCCGGGCTTTCGAAAAAAGCACTAGAGATGACGCGGATGGTCCACGCTTCATCTTTTCTCTCTTATCGCACACTCGTCTTTGCAGACTACCAAAAGAACAACTGGCTGGACATATGTGCAGCTTTCTGGCATCAACAAAACAGCACTATCCACTATCCGATGCTGCCAGTTCCTCGGTCCCGCGATTCCTGGCCTATCTTCCCGCATCACACCAACATTGTCTGTCCTACAATACAAAATGAAAAGATGGAGATGTTGAACAAATGTCTGTGTCTGCGCCGAGCTCTGAAAGAAAGCGTACATGCTTGCGAAGTCTTCGTCTCTCCGACTCTTACAACCTTCTACTTATCTCCCAGGAAGCTTTTCCAAAAGCTGATCATCATCTGTCCATGTGTGCGTGGGCTAAGATCAGATGTTCTTCGGCAGCTTCTCATGCTTCTGAGGCACGGAGTTCGCGCTATCACCTTTATTTTGTGATTTTCAGTGCTCAAATCGACAGTAAGGAGGTCTTATGTGTGTCGGCTCGAGCTGGGAAACCAGAATAAAAAACATAGATTCGAGTCTCATATCCCCGGAAACCGCATTTTAGATACGTGTCTTCTCAGAATGTCCGCGATTTACGTAACAACAAAGGTGCCCTGGCGGCATTTTCATGTGCGAGCCAACGGCCCAGCACTGTACCCGAAGAAAATAGAGCACTTGCCGGGTACTATAAAGCCTGGGTTCCTCAGCTGTTATCCTCCTGAAACATCGTCCAACCCTCAAATACTAAAACAGTAACTGTGGGCGTGCATGTGTGTGGCCAGCCGAGCCGAGATGCAAAAAAAAAAGAGCCTGACCTCATCTTCATGGTGTTGGAGTCTGGCTCTCTCGACTTCCATCCCTCTACTATATCCTTGCCCTGCGGATTATCCAAAAATATAACGCATGGGACCATGTTCGCCTGAGTTGAGATCAAAACGTGGTTGCATACTTCGAATGGTTCTGAGACGCTGAAGTCACGGACATTCACTCTTGTAACAACTTCGAACCTTTCTCTACAAAAGAATAGGAGGGTTAAATTACATGTGTGTCTAGCCGGGTAGGCTCTCAAGAAGAAAGACCAGCCCTCCTTATCATGAAGTGGAAGTCCTGGACTCTCGACAGCTACCACAAAACATCAAAACAGAGTGCAATCCTTGCCATGTCTGCCGCCGACTCCAGAACTCAAAAAAACCAAACCATGGAAGCTCTATATATGACCTAAAGCCTCGCGCTCTTCAGAACTTGCATTCCTACAACATGCCTACTTCATCAAGATACCGAACCATGGAAGAAAGCACTAAGTGTGCGTGCCAGACCGGGCTGAGATCCACTACAAGAAAGGTTGGGATGACTTGTTCATGGTTTTGGAGTCCTGGGCTGTCGAAAGCTATCACTAGAAATCCAAAGTAGAGTCTCACGTTCTTATGTTTGCTTCTGGGTCAAGGTGCGATAACAAAGAGAAAAACGGAATGGGTTATGCTTCTTGCGTTGCGTGCCGCAACACATACACCCCTACAACATCTTCAATCTATCAAAACACCAGAATGCACTATCAAGCACAGCCATGCCTGCGGGTGCGTTGGGATCAAAAACAACCACAGAGGTTATTCATGTCGCCAAAGTCCCGGCGTCTTATGATATCGTTCTTTGCCTTCTCTCTCGCCATCTGGGATCGCAAAAGCTACGGCAGCCTAAACGCATGTGAGACCGGCTAAGCTGGAGTCTAAAAAGCATTTCAGGTTTGGAATACGTATAAAGTCTTTGTTCATTAGCTTTAGCTTCTGGCTTCTTACAACATTCTCAAATTATCAGAATATCAAAATCTAGCTACTGTGTCTCCATGTCTGTGGGCGCGCCGAGATTGGAAAAGGACCTAAATCATCGCCATGCTGCTGAATTCATTCCTTCCAGACTATCTCGTCCTGCTTTTTCCTCGTCAGCCTGCTTCATGAAAACAACCGCAAGAGCATACATGTGTGTCTGGCTGAGCTTGTCGAAGAGGCACTTTTCATCTTGGGGGCATATAAAGTCTCCGGGGCTTTAGCTCCTGAACTCATACTATACTCCTATTCTTCCAAATACCAAAATCTTGTACGAGTACGTACATGCCTGTGGGCGCGCTGAGACCGGAAAAATATCTGGGTCGTATTCATGCGGCTGAAGTCATGCTCGCCAAGTCTCGTTCTTTTACGTCTTCCTCATCGGCCTGCATTGCAAAAGTGGACAGCAATAGCTTCCATGCATCTGGCTGAGCTCTGATTTGAAGAAGCAATCCAAACCCTTGGATGCGTATGAAGTCTTTGGGCACTTGGTTCCTGGCTTCTTACTACATTCCTATTCTGCAAAAACCAAACCTATATATGGCACGTTACATGTGCACGACTGGCTGTGTTGTGAACAAAAAGCTTTCGAGGGCTTAGACATGTTTGGGGAGCATTCCACAGCTTGTCGATGTGTGCGTCGAGCGAGACAGTCAAAATCCACCAGAAAAACAACGGAACAGTGAGCGATGAGACTTTCTGTCCGTCTGCTCGGACTTGGAAAATTGTATTTCCAGCAGCATGTGCTGTTAAGTCTCGATTTTGAAGACACTACATAAGCTTCCCCAGCCCAACAGAGCTTTACTCTACTCACATCAAGTCCCCGTTGTTTTCATCAAAATCAACAGGACTTCGCAATATGGTCTGCCTATATTCGGCGTCTTCCAAAACAGTCCTGCAGCATTGCGATGCTGCAAAGTGCACTCATCTTGTCGCATGAAACTCTCGGAGAGAGAACGAAAACAGAATGCCTCGGTCGCATGAGAACTTGCTGACACCTTTCTTAATATTTGCGGCGTCGCTAAGAGACTCCACTGATCGGCGTTAGCTGTGATGGCTGTATAAGTACCTCCTCGTTCTTGCAGGTCTTCTTTCTCAGCCAAACATTCTTTGTTGTCTTTTCAAAACGACGTAGATTTCGACCTATGTCCTGCGTTTGTCCAGCGCTCCCCCAAAATAGTTTGAGAACGCGATATGTTCCAAAAACAAGCAATGAATGTCTCATGAGTTCTCCGAGAGATTGAAACAAACGCGATGCAGTCTTCGGTCATGGGATCCTGCGGCCACCAAGCTGAAGGCCTTGACGGCGTTGAATTGTTTATGACTGAGTACTCAAACCGTTCTAATTGTAGCTTCGCAGAGGGGATTTAAAAGCACCTCTGCTTTTGCAAAGCTTCTCTTTTTCTCCACAAACACTCCTGATTATTATTCCCAAAATTGAAAGCGCATCTCGACATGTCCTGCGCGTGCCGGCGTCTTCCAAAAAGCAGTACGAAGCCTTCATGCTTCGAAAATCATCCGCCTCTGCCGTCATGAGTATTCCGAAGATCGAAACATGATACTCCCGAGACCATGGAAATCCGCCGCCACTCTTCTGATTCATTGTCGGCGCAAGGTCGAAGCCTCATTTAGTCTATTCTGCGCTCTTCAACGACTATATAAAGAGCTTCTTGCTCCCACAGACCTTCCCTTCCTTCATAAACATTTTTTCCTATTGTTATCAAAATGACAAGGGGGAGCTCGGAATATCCTGCGTCTGCCTATCGGTTCCCGAAATGACAAAGCGTTGGACGACATGTCTGGCAGAGTCGCCTGGTTGAACGTCAAAAGATCATTGCATTCCGCAAACGATGTAGTGCGGCCAAAAGAGCGCGCTGAGCCGTACATGTGTTTCTCTTCCAGATTGTTTCTACGTCCAGTTTGTCGTACTGAGATTCAAAACGCGCAAAGAAAACCGCATGAAGAGCACTCCGGATTTGGTGCTTGGCTGGATATAAAAACAGTCTTTCTGCTTGAGAACCTTGTCTTCCGTATTCCCCTCCCAAATTGCTCCATATCCAAAGAACGAACTCTTTGCTCTATGTCTGCGTCCGAATCGCGTCTGACTAAAGGAACTGGCTTCATCTTCATGTCTCGGACCAACTTCTTCCAGTTGTTCGAAAAGAAAGCAGAGCGACCCGATGTTCGAGAGAGCCAAGCAGGAAAGAACTTTGTCATGTGCATTCGTCTCCAAAACGGCAGGAAGACGACGTCATGCTTCTCTTTTCTGGTTACCTCGTTACTTCACCATCTGTCATAAAAGTCCACATGGATACGGTATGATCTGAACAGCCGCACCCCACAGCTTCCAAAGGCATGCTTTGATATCGCAGTCGCTTGCTGACGCGGTCGAACCTGAATCTGAAAACAGCGTTACTACCTGCTCATGTGTCTGTCTGGGTGAGACCAGAAGATCGGGTCATGGCTGTCATATGCTTCTGTCTTCTTCAAAATTGAACAGAAATCTTGCGATGTTGTTCCGTTTCTCCGGTCGCCGCGTTCCCATGCAACAGATCCGAAGGACTCTCGTGCCATGAAGAACGATCTCATCTCGACAAGATGACAGCCTCGTGGCCGAGGCGAGTATAAAAGCTCTCTGCCTGACCGCACCCTTTCACTCCTTTACTCCACTCGTGGAATTCCAATTTCCCAAAAGACAAAGAAAACCGGGGATGACCGAGTTTTGTGTGTGCGCCGCGTTCATCCAAAGAGTTCAACGAAAATATCATGGCCTGCGTCGATCCTGGCCCTTATCATTGAAGCCGGCAGTATACCTTGATGTCGATACATGAGAAAGCCGAGGGCGATGGCGACATGACCGTCATCTAAAAGGCATGGCCGAATGCCCATGCTCCTCCTCCTCTTTGCCGCTCCGCACTTCACGAGAAATATCGGTTGCCTCGAGTCATGCCATCGTTCCGCGCCAACAGCCTTGATACTTCACCAACCCCTCCAAAACATCGAAAACCAACAACCAAAAGTCCATGATCATCATCTTATGGTGGCACCATCACTAATCACCCACCTACCCTTGTCTTTCCACTCACCCGCACCCACAAAACTCACTCATAAACCGACCCACAAAAGCCACCTCCGATCCGAAGTTCTACCGCGGAACTGGTCGGCGGCGATTTACGTACACGCTACAATTGCAGCGAACCGGTGCTATCTCCAGGTGCAAGTTCCCGATGGTTGGATCAAGGCGGTGAACGTGCGGCTCGGCGTCACATGAGGATGTGCGTCTTTCTCCGCTTGAAGTCTCCAGTCTCCGCAATTTGTCGGTGGATGGTGCTGGTGTGGGTGGTCTGGGGAGGATATCGCTGTGGGTGTGTAGGGAATGTGGCGATATACGCCGTGGTAAGCGGTATCGCAGAAGATTGGACAGGGAGTGCACGAGAAGAGTACTGGTGCCATGCGACCTGCGACTGCAGCTTGCGACGTCAATTCTGCGCTTTGCATGCGGCTCAAATCCCCAACCTAAACGCCGTCCCGTGCCCGCAAGCCGTTCCTTCCCTTCCCTCGTCGGAGTGACGCATGCGCCTTCCCTTCGCTTCGCCTCGGCATGCATTAACGCGGCCGGCTGTCGGATCCTGCCTGCCCGTGCCCATCCAAATCCATTACATAGTCACATAGTTACGCGACGTCGCGATCGGCTTCTGAACAAGCCCCAGCCAGAAGCCGAGCATCAGTACCGGCACAGCATGCAGTCGCGATCAAGCCCGCCTCCCGCGCAACCTTAGGTGCTTGGAGTTCTTGGTCGACTTCAAGATGGCGGGCCAAGTGCTCGGCCTACTAATCAATTAACAACATCGGTACGGGTGGCTGATGGGATTGGATGCACGGCAACGACTCCAGACGACCAGGGACGGAGTACGAGCTAGTGCGGGGAAAGACTTCTTTCGCAGGCACAAATCGCCGCTGGTTTCCCTCGCCTCCATCGCTGCATGAGTCGTGCGCGCAGACTAATCAAATCAGACTACACGAGCTACCACCAGAAAACTCTGAAGGATGACTGGGGCATTAGCTCTGTATGCATGCGCGCATTGGGGTGACGGCGGGCGGAGGATGCAACGGTATTTGGTTGACGGCGAACTACCTGCATGCTAGGCAGGCCAAGCTCCGTATAGTGGGGTAAGGTTACCACAAAAGTCTGGAGTATGCGCAAAGTCGGAGGAGCCGACTTGTTTGTGTATATTAAGAGGGGACCCCAGACTTCTCTCATAGAACGTCTGTTCAACTCCGGTTTCTTGAACGTCGCGACAAGGAACGCTGCTCGGGAATTGGGACCGTTTGGAAAGACCTCTGGTAAAGATGGTGTCGACACAGTACCCAGCGGACGACAAGATCTCCGCCCACGATGCCGCGCAGATTTCCGAACACCATCACGCAGCGAAGGTGGGTGGGCTTGCGGCGAATATGAGTCCGGAGAGGAGAGCGGAGGTGGAGAAGAAGTTGAAGAGGAAGTTGGATGCGAGATGTTCGCTTTTTGTGTTGATTTATATCATGAACTGTGAGTAACGACCTCATCACCACCTACACAGCCAAATGATCTGTTACTAACGAGTGTTTCCAGATCTCGACCGCAACAACATCGCCGCCGCCCGTCTGGGCGGTCTGGAAGAAGACCTCAACCTCTCCCCGACGCAATACAGCACATGTCTGTCTATTCTTTACGTGGGATATATCTTAATGCAGGTCCCGTCCAACATGATCATCAACAAGATCCCGCGTCCTTCGCTCTACATCGCCGTCGTAATGCTCATCTGGGGCATGATCTCTACTTTATCCGGAAACGTAACTAACTTCGCTGGCATGGTCGCCATTCGTTTCTTCATCGGCTTCGTCGAAGCCGCCTTCCTACCTGGTGCGCTGCTTATCCTGTCAAAATGGTACACGCGCCGTGAGCTCACGCTGCGAAACGCAATCCTCTTCTGCGGAAACCTGATCTCAAACGCCTTCTCCTCCCTCGTCGGCGCCGCGGTGCTGGGGAACATGGAAGGCACGCTCGGCCACCGCGCCTGGAGATGGCTGTACTGGATTGAGGGCGCAGCAACGATGGTCATCGCCATCTCCGCCATCTTCATCCTTCCCGATCTCCCGCATAACTCGAAAGGCTTCACCGAGGAAGAGCGCGCCGTTGCCGTCCTGCGCATGACTGAGGATGTCGGCGAAGCAGATGAGGATTCTGCTGAGCAATCCGCCTTCGCAGGTTTCTTCATGGCGGTCAAGGATCTTAAGATCTATGTTATGATGCTCACGTTCACGGCGTATGTGGTCGGATTGAGCTTCAACGCTTTCTTCCCTACGCTTACAAGGACCCTCGGTTTCGGTTACATCACCACACTGCTCATGTCTGCGCCGCCGTGGGCGTTCGCATGCGTCGTCTCGCTCATCAACGCATGGCATGCGGATCGACAACAAGAACGTTTCTGGCACATCGTCTGCCCGATCATGCTTGGAATAGTCGGATTCGTCATCTCGATGGCCACATCAAACACCGCAGGCCGCTACGTCGCCCTCTTCCTGCAAGCCTCCTCCTACGCCGGCTTCATCGTCTTCTACTCCTGGATCTCCTCCTCGTTCCCGCGTCCACCCGCCAAGCGCGCCGTCGCCATCGCCATGATCAACGCGTTCTCGCAGCTCGGCAACATTGCTGGGAGTTATGTGTGGAATATGTCGGATAATGGGTATAGGAACAGCTATGGGGTTGTTACGGCGATGTTTGGGGTTACGATTGCGGGATGCTTTGTTTTCAGGGTTATTTTGGTGAGGTTGAATAAGAGGTTGGATGATGGGACGGATGCGTGGGTTGTGCATGGGGATGTTGCGGAGCAGACGGCTGCTGTCGAGGGGGTTAGTGTTGAGGAGGGGAGGAAGCAGATGGGTGATTTTAGGTATCTTGTTTAGAGTGATTGGAGAGGTACGCGGTTGCGGATCTAATGAAAGACTTCCAAGGTTCTATTCACCTAGTCCACAGCTAACCATCGTGTCGCGTTGTATTTCGATTGCGACGCTGAGTACGATGAGCCGTGGATCTTCGCATGGTACTTCATTGCTAGATATGTAGCCATCAAGCTGTACATTCACCCCTTCGCAGTACAAATATCACCTAATATATTCGAGATTGCCTCGCGCACGGACTTGGTTCACTATTTTGCCCGTCGCGCAATGACGCAGGTCCAAAACAAAGATCTCGTACTAGCTCCAACACAAGCTTCATCCCTCATCCCCACGGCCAGCGCGCCCACCCCATCCCAGCCCTGCGCGCACAACCTCAAACTTTCTTTTTACCCTCTCCGTCACTCCCATCACAACCACAACCTCAACGCGACAAATGGCACCACCAGCAATCATCGAGCGCACCGCGCCCGATGTCGTCCCAGCACCCAAACGCGCACCCGCGCGCTCGCGTCTGCCGACGGCGCTGCGCGTGCCCATTCTCATCAGCTTGAACATGGGCATCAATATGCTGCTGTGGGAGTTTACGGCGAACTTTCTGCGTCCGGAATTGGGTGCTGTGAGTAAGGTGCCGCAGGAGGACGATGTCACGTCGTTTTACTCGCCGGCGGCGCGTGTCGCGATGCGCTGGGTTACTGTGTGGATGACGTGGTATTTTAACTATGACTGTACGACGCGCCGAAACCACAATAATTGAACATCGAGAGATGATGGGAATGCATTGCTAACAGAGAGGATAGTCTTCGACGTCTCCGCCCTAACCGTCCTCACCTACGCGCCCTTCACCTACCTCCTCACCACGTACTACGAAATCAGCGCCCTAACCGCCGCCGCCAACATAACCATCGAAGTCCTCTCCTTCGCCATACCCACGTACCTCCTCCGTCCCCGCTCCATCGTCCACCGCAACAACGAGCCCCTGCGCAACCGCTTCCTGCTCAACAGCATCCAAGTGCAGGTTTCGTCGTCTATGCTCGCCATCGCCGTGTACATTGTCGTGCTGTGGGCGGGCCAGACAAGCGGTTTCCTGAACACGTTCTTGGTCCAGTACTTCGATATTCCTACGCTGGAAGCGGCGCATAATGAGTCTCCGGTGTCGATTTTGGCGAAGACTATTGTGGTGGGCTGGGCGGCGAAGGCGTTTTTGCTTAATCCGAGTTTTGCGGCGCAGAGGAGTGGGGTGGCGACGCCGGTTGAGGTTTTTGATCCTAGTACCGCGACTCTTCCCAAGACTATTGAGTACAACTTCTTCAACTACAGCAAGAGGACGAGGACGCTTATTCAGCAGACGGTTATTCTGAATGCGTTCTTGTTCGCGGGTACCGTTCAACGGTGTATGACGCTCATTGGCACCGATGTTGTCGGTGCTGTTGGATACGCGGGTGTCTGGGTCGCGGCGAATACGGTGGTTGCGCTGTGGTATGGTTGGGTTGGTGACACCAGCACGGATTACCAGCCGTTGTAGGGTTGTGAGGGCAGTAAGGGTCGGTGTTGAGCCGATGTCAGTGTATTAGTATGCGAAAGAGTCTGAGTTGAAGGGTTTGCAGCATTCACATTCTTATGGATGTCACAGCAGACAAGGTCTGAGAAGGGTTCCGAACATGTGGGTTTTCTCGGTTCATTTGGTGGAAGACACATGGGTGTGTCGGTGGCTCTATAGCTCATTTTGATACCAGTTATTTTACAGTTTTCTCGCCTTGACTTCCAACCTTTACTCTCAGGACCCCTACTTCTCTTTCGGTAGACCAACTTCCCGCTGCCAGTGTTCAAGTTCCATGTCCCTTGTCTCAATCCGCCTCTCCAGGGTCTCGATGCTGCGACTCTGTCGGTCTGCCTGCTTCTTCAAGTTCTTGATCTGAGCCTCTTGGAAACGTACACGCTGCTGCGACTGGGCGAGAGAATCACCCGTTTGCTTGACCTTGGCCTCCAGCTTGTCCTTCAACTCTTGCAACTCTCCTTCTTTGGCCTGATTTTGGAGCGCGTTGGCGCTTTCACTCTTCTTGGCCTCGGCAAGTTCCTTCTTCAACTCCGCGATGGTGTCGTCTCGTCCTTGTACGTGCTGCTCCGACATGGCGAGAGCGTCATCCTGCTCCTTGACCTTGGCGTTCAGTGTAGCGATAGTCTCGTCTTGCTGCATGGCTTTAGCGTTACAGCCATCGATATACTCCCTGTCGCCCTCGTAGTAGTCGCGAAGCTCTTGCAGCTCGTCCTTCAGCTCTTGCAGCTCTGCTTCTTTGGCCTCGTACGATGCAGTGAGGTCGTTCATAGCTGCGCTATGCTCGCCGGTCTTGGTCATGTAGGTGACTTGAAGCTCCTTATGCTCGTTCTTGAGTTCCTGGACCGCATTATCCTTCATTTTGATGACTGCAGCGAGCTGGGCCCTATAGAGAACTTCCATGCTATTGCTGGTCTTCGAGCTTAAGTTTTGCTGTCGAAGGTCCTTGATGATATTGTCTTGTTCATTGACCTTGTCAGTCAGCTCACCGACAAGCTCTTCGCTGCGGTTCCAGTTGTCGCGAGCCTCATGATAGTCGTCCCGAAGCTCTGCCCGCTCAATCTTGGCCTCTTGAAGCTCGTTTCGCTGATCGACGTGGGCCGCGTTCTTGGTAGAGAGGTCGCTGTTGCGCTCTTGAAGGTCGCCATTGCGCTCCCGAAGATCCTTGATGACGGCGCGAAAGTCTTGAGTCGCTTCCTTTTGGATGGCGACGGTGTCGCGTAGGTCTTTTGTCGCCTCATCTTGCCTGGAGATGGTTTCCTTGAGGGTGTTGATCTCGAGCTCCTGGAGCTGAAGGGCTGGACGCTGCGTCAGTGGGAGTGGGTTAGATGGCGGGGTCACGTACCTAAGTCGAGATCTACTTCGCTGCGAGGGGTTTCTTGACCTCCAGAGGGCGGGTATACGGATTGGCCAGCCATAGCAGCGGAAGATGATGTCGGAAGAGCGAAAGGCGGATGAGTGAGTGGTAGCGGAGGCAGTCGCAGACCCTGGAGATGTGCCTGCGGATCGAGGTGGAATGGCAGAGACATGGATAGAAAGCGCCTTCAGAGGGAGAGCGAGTAGACGCCAATAGATGTGAATTTGCCGTATTGGAAGCCTCGCGCGTCCAAAGGTGAGGGCGTGAGACTGGTGTGGCCGGAGAAACAAACGTAGGTAAAGGCGGATATTGACTCCCACAGTGCGCCAAGCGAGGGGCTGACTAACCCTCGATCTCCTTCACTTTTGATTTTAGTATTGCAGAAGGTATCGTTATCGCGTCTGCAATGCGCGATTGAGCAGGGAGTGAGGCGTGGAGGTCGACGTCGAGGTGAAAGATCGCCACTGGCGACGCCGTACATGGAGACGACAACGACTAACGGCAAACCTCAAAGAAGCCTTGAAACGAACCGAAAACCTCCGGGCTTACCCATAAGTCCGGTCGAATGTTCTCGTCGTATCTTCACCGCTTTAATCTTGCGAAAGACTTTGATGACATCACCGATGGGACGCCGACCTTCCCTGCTGCCTGTAGATGTTTCTCGACATGGCAGCTGGAATACACCAGGACTCAAAGCATTGGAAGAAGAGACGGGTGACTTCAGACACCAGTATATCGAAATGACGTCGGTAAAGGAGGAAAGTGAGTGCCAAAACGGCAAGTGCGAAGAGCGACATCCCGAGATAGACCAGATCGTGTGAATCTCGAACTCCGATATCTACTGGAGGAATACATTACCTTGACAGTTTGTCAAACACAAGGATAAGTCATATTGTAGGCCTTGACGGAGATACACGTAACGTCGCGACCGTCGCACTCACCTCGTAAGGTAATCTGGCAATCGCTGCATCGTCTGGCATTCGTTCCCGCATTCTTGCTGAGCTATTTATTGTGAAACTGGTGCCTTGATGCATTGATTTCGTTGCGAAGGTTGAATATGGTAGTTTCTAGACGTTGGTGCAGCTCTCTGAACACCTATCCTCGAACAGTTGAAGTTCTAGCGTCCCTGCCCCACGCGCCATCGTCACTGCCACAACCCAGCCATCAAAGCTCCACCCAAGCTTCCATCCCATGATTTACCATCTCCACATATCACCCAGGCATCCAGCCTTGCCCACAAGTCTGCCTCACCGCCAAGCCTTGAGCCGCAAGAGCCTCGTTTGATCTCACAACCCGCCTTCAAAACATCGTCATACCTGATTAGGCGTACAGCTTTGTACCCCACACTGACATGTTCACTGCCACACACGCCGGGCCGTACAAGCTCCACCAAGCTTTGCCCCTCGGCACATGATGTTCCGACCAAGACACGCTCACATAAATAGACGCGACGGCCCGTCAATAGGAGAAGATAGCTAAGACGGACAATTACCCCTCCAAAGCTATAGCTCTACGAATTCTCCCGCTACAACAACACTACCACCCAAACTACCAAATACTCCTACCACCTTCCCGTCACACCAACAACCAAACGCCTTAACCGAACTTCCATAATGCCAATGTGGCAGGCTATCACGGATCCCGTCCTCGCTCTCTCGGGCGGTCTTGCAAACGAAGAACAAACTCGCCGCAAAGTAGCCCGTGAAATGGCGATCAAGAACGGAGAAGACCCGGATGCGCTCGACAAGAAAGACCAAGGTCCCCGCAGAATAGGCCAATGGCTGTGGCTCAAACCAGAGTGTGTGCAAGAATACAAGAAATGCCATGCGGAAGTCTGGCCTGAGGTGCTGGAGCAGATTAAGGATTCGAATATTAAGGACTGTACGTTGCTTATTGCTCATCTGAGTTACCTATCAATCAGATTGAGCAATTTTTGCTAACGTGTTCTATCAGACTCGATATACATGAACCTCTTCCCCCGCCCCATGCTCTTCGCATCCTTCAAATACGTCGGCGAAAACTTCGACGAGGACATGGCGCGCATGGCGGAGAACAAGGTCGTGCAGAAATGGTGGAAGATGACGGATAAGATGCAGGAGAGCCCTGTCAAGGGTGCGAAGGGGAGTGCGACAGGACCAGGGTGGTGGGGGCAGACGGAGGAGGTGTTCTATGTCGAGTAGAGAGGGACAGAGAAAGCAAAGATGGAGTGGAGCAAGAAATAGAGGAAGCATGTGTACAAAAGTAAAAGCCGTTGGGTACCAAAATCAAGGTACTATCGTCTCTTCCTAGAATCACGTGTTCGTAATCAGCGCTAGCCGATGTAGGCAGTTACTAGGCTCAAAAGGGTATTTTCCAAGCCGAATACACCCTCCAGCCTGTTTCTTGCCAAACATGCCGTCTCCCCGTGTGGATTTGTCAATACAAGGCTGTGGAACATTGACTTCGCGTATGCAAGCCATCGCCAGGCCTTACGGCATGGCCGGTCACCTTCCGTTGGAGGCTGGGTACAGGCACACGCGACGCGTCTGAACCCCGCTGTTGTCGATGCTCGCGACTTTAGGCATCGTATACTGGGGATCATACGCGTTTGCTTGCTTCAAAGACTTTACTGATTAGAGTCCAAGGTCAAACTGACTAGGCAGTTATTCTGTGGGGTTGCAACTAGTAGTGTCGCGTTATTGTGTCCTAGTGTATGCTACCTAGGTACCTAGGTAGCTAAGTTTACGTGACTATTACCGCGGGGAACAACAAACAGCAGCAAGTTCTAAACGCATGTTGAAAATAGGTAGGTCACTCAAACCTGTACCTGCGCATTTCCATTGCAATGGGCAGATAGTCCGTCCATGCTTCGATGTCTTTGCCCCACTGCCAGGTCTTGAGGGGCTTCTCCGGGCGATCCCGGCTCCAGAGCCTTGGAATCTTCCACAGTATCCAGTACCAGCTTGACAGGGCGACGCCTGCCTGGTATGCTACGCTAAGCAGTTAGTTCCCGTCGAACTCTGGAGACATGTCACATGGCAGGTCGCCTCCAGCCACAAACACTTCCAAGGTTCGCTACTTTACCAACCTGATACCTACATGCCCCCACAATCACATAACGGGTTCCCGTCACCCTGTCATCACGCACTATGATCACTATCGCGATGGCGACCCGCAGCTCCATGCTATGTGCAGAGACCGCATCACTCCCATGGCCAGTGCATATGGGTCACCAATGGAGAAGAGCAGACTTCACCGCTCTTACTTGTCGTCTTGTTCCAGAACTGCGACAGTGTGACATCTGGCACGGGTGGCTGCATGAGGACAGTGCAATGGAGACGCCTGGTCTTCCACACACTACCTGGGTGATTCGCCTGTGCAACATGGCAGGGTTCCATGTTTGATCGGGGGTGCGAGGGGATCCCACGCTCCAGTACTTAACCGGAGTCTTTTCTGTGGCCAGATTTCCGTCAGCGTTGAGTTAGTCGACTCTCATCGAAGTTTAGTCTTCAGCAACAGAGCTCTTTCTACTACTGCGCGTTACTTCAAAGCAACTTTGTGGATGCTCTCCTACCTTGTGCATCGGGATTCTGAACAGACGATATCGTAACATTACTTCTCTGTCACCAAGATGTCTTGTTGTTCATTTTGATGCACAAGTCTTAGTTCGTTCGTCCTGCTACACGATATGGATCGTGATCATATCTCGCGATACCGCCCCTCTCAGCGTCCAGAACGAGACGACACCGATCGTTCTCGATCTCGATCGGTCACGCAGCGCCGTTCGCGCTCCCCTCTACCACTCCCTCCACGGGAGACATCTCGTATTGGAGAAGTAACTTCCAATGGTCTCATGGAGGAACAATCGACGGCGGAATCTTCAGTACAACCTCGCTCTTCTATGAGTGCTCGGTCACGCGCTTCAGCCTTTACAGAAGCAACAAGTGCGAGTTCATTGTATCGATCGAGATTGACCCCCCAAACATCCACTACTTCGTCAACACACCGATGTGCCAGCCCAACATCGAGATCACTAGCACGACAGCGCTCTGTGGCGAGACATACTACACATACGCCTCCTCCCCGACCGTCCGTTCCATACCAGACACACTCAGACTTCTCGATTGAGGGTGAGCAAGTCCGCGAATCGATCGGAATCACCAATGGTCGAGCCCATATCGATCAGTCAAGAGCTGCGTCGGCCCAGCAGCCGAATCTTTCATCCGCTTCACCGATCGACGTCCTCAAATTGATCGAAAACAACGAACAACTCTCGACGCTGTTGACTCAAGGATGCGGTAACAGACACGATCCCCATTCTGATCACAGATCAGAAGGCGTCGCCCTCCATGACCCAAGATACAAGGAGGCAGAGGTACAGTCAGGGAAGACCATCACCTCTTTGATCGCTGCTATCAACCTTGGAAAGAATCACTGGCACAATACATGGGATCCACTGGCTGAGGAAGCAGAAAAATCTGTTTCACCCTACATCAGCGGGCCGATGCGAATTGGCATTGTAGGCGAGACTGGGCAAGGCAAATCTTGCCTTATCGGAAGTCTGTTAGGCGACGAGGGTGTTGTTCAAACTGCAAAGAGTGGCGAGAGCCTGACCAGAGTGATTCTGGAGTACCATCACTGGGCCGATCACGATTCACGCTTCAAGTACCGCGCTATTATCTCTCTCCTCCCGTGGGAATCTGTACAGAAGCGGATCGAGACGTACTTCGAACACTGGAACCACGGGCTTTTGTCACATCAAGACGAGAGCGAGCATGAAGATGAAGATGAAGATGGAGAACAAAGCCCAGATCCTGCAGGCCCAGATTCTCCTGGGGCAGATACGGAAACAGCTACAGGGTTTTTCCAAGCACTGTTCCGTGGAGACCCCCATTTTGAAGACGAGGAGACCATGAAGGAGTACCTGTTGAGCAGTGAACGGTCACCTGTGCGACATGATATACGAGATCAGCTCATCAAGCGCGCTCGCGACATGTACGACGAGCTTGATTGTCAGGATACAAATATATACAAACGAACCACCGAAGAGCTGTGGCATAAGCTTGCTCGATTCACGCATGGTCGCTCGGCCGATGACTCAAGAAGAGGTTGCGACGCTTGGCCCTTCGCCGAAGTTGTCAAAATCGGCGGCCCCTTTGCCCTAAGCGAGCACATCATCATCGCCGACACGCCAGGTCGAAACGACTTGAATCGCCTTGCACGTGCCAGCGTGGACGACTATCTACCGTCTTGTTCGTCCGTCATAATAGCATGCAACATTAGTCGCATCATATCTGACGACAGCCTCCCCAATCAAATTGAGAAGATCCAGCGTCACCGTCCTGTGACAGTAGTCGCTACATTCTCTGAGGTACGAAGAATCGATCTATCAGGACGCTCTTGCTGACTCCAAGATAGGACGTTGGCCTAGTCCCCAGCAGGCACACTAAGCTCAGCCCAGGCGAGAAGCATACGTATATGAGGCTTCACGAAAAACTCAAACAGCTCCAAAACGAAGAGTTGGACCCGTCCGCCGCTGAAGCTATACTACGCAACCAGTTGAAGCAAAAGCATCTTAAGAAAGCGTACGTGTAGTGCCTGAGGATTCGGGCATTAATGATACTAATTGGGACATAGCATTGCGCAAGTGCTTGTTGAGGAACGCAGCCGGCGCGTGAAGGAAAGGCTTATGGCAGCAGCACGGGGCAAAGGCCGTCCTCACGCAGTGTTTTGTGTGTCCGCTTTCGACTATCAGCGTAACATTAGGGGGATTGCTGCTCACGATTCCGCCCTTCTTCCTCTCAGCCCCAAGGACACGGAGATACCTGCATTGAAGCAACATCTCATCTCGTTATGCTCGCCCATGCGAGTAGAAGAGCTAGTCCGCTATGTGGGCGCAACATTACCAGGTCTCATGCTTAGCATGCAGATGGGGATCAACAAACGAACTGATGTGTTCCAAATCAAAATCGAAGGTGGCGTCGAAAATCTGAGTAGTGTAAGTGGTTTAGAGTGCCACGAAAGCCAAACTAATACCGTCCCAGACATGTGTAAAGAAGGTCCATCGATGCATCGACGATGTATTCAGGGATCGAATCGAAAAGCCCTTACTGGTCACCTTGCGTACGCGGCTACCTGCATTTATCGAACGTGCTGAGGAACTGTGCGAAGTGTGGCTTCAGGTGGGATTTGAAAATATCTTAGAGATACCTGCTAACGCTTATAGTGGCATCATAATACGCACAAAACATTTGTCGGCAACCTAGGTAATAGACACCTTCTCATCTATAGAAAGTTCGACTGATGGCGTTCAAGGCAATTACAAAAAGCCTAGAAAGGGCAAGCCCAGTTGGAACCATCAGTTGCTCGAGCAGCACCGCATGAGCCTCAACCCGATTTTTCAGAACATCCATGAAGCTCTATGGAATAGTATCGAACCAGTGAAACGAGAAATTCTGTCAGCAATGGGGAAGCTAGCCGAGGACATTCGCAGTGAGTTGCCTATACGAAACTTGACTCCCCAGCTAACGATATGAAGAGCAGTATCCTGGGTCTAGACCTGCTGAGCTGAACCTACTCCTCAACAGCATCTACATGAAATTTGCACCTGTTACCACGATAAAAACCAAGTGCATTACCAATCTGAGAACGTTCATCGAGTAGGTACTCGGCGAGCGGACGCCCCACTTCTTTTGCTGACTTCGACCGTAGGAAGCAGAGATTACGCTGTCTTACTGACACTGACGATATCTCCTACTTCGGGTACGCCATGATCGATGTATACAACAAGAGCAAAGAGACCAGGCGAGGAAACAAAAAGGAGGAAACACGAAAGGTCATGCAACATAGAACGTTCAAGAGACTGCTTCGCGACGAAGATACAACGCCATACCACACGATTTGTGTAAAACTGAAGAAAGCCATCGATCGTCAAAAGCAACTGATCAAGGAGTACTTGGAGGAGAAGATTGAGTCGTTGTTCCAGGCCATCGGTGATGATCTGAAGCGATTGGGAGTGGAGCAGGCGAGCCTGGACCACGGCGAAGACCGCGAGGTTTGTGAGTCGATTGGCAGGACGCTTTCGAAGGCGAAGGAAGATCTTGGGACGATTGAGGCGTTGTTGAAGGAGAGCGGCGTTGATTGGGATGGTATCAAGAATCAGTTGACGTGACGATCTTTTTCTGGATATGCATTAGATGACATCGGGTGATGAAATTCTATTGCTTTAGTGTTGTTGATATTCTTCCTCTCTAAAGTCAACTTCTGCATACTCACCGCACGAATCTGCCCACTACTTCTCGCGTCTAACAATGAAGAATTTACCTAGGTCGTCTGTTCTTCTACTCGCAAAGGTATCAACTAACAGAGAATGGAATATTATGCATAGGTCATGCTGCTCGTGTTGAGTCAGGTCAGCGTCTGCGCTGTTGCTTCGAGGATGCGCCACACTGTTATCCCCCGGGGGGATAGTGTGGCGCGCGCTCGGCTGTCTCGCCTTTACCACGAACTACCTAGGTACGTTTCCAACAGAGGCCCAGAGATAGATATCACAAGACAAAGTATACGATTGCCCGCATCGAGGTCTGAAGCGACAACTCTGTTTCGCAAAGCAGGAAAATCACGAGTCCGAGCTGTTACTTTCGTGTCGAAGAAAAGCAAAAACGCAGCGGCAGGCATGCTCCTATTTCGGGCGAGACTAGACCACGCTAGCCACGAGCGCTAACACCTCCCTGCATCAGCCACCCAGTTCTCCCAACCATCCCATCTCTCCGACATCGACATGACACACGCCTACGCATGCGCGCTCGACTCGTATGTGGAGACGACAGATGCTACCTGGCCATGATAAAGTTCCGGCCCTGGGACCCGCTGTCAGGGTCTGGCTGCGCACGCTGCGCTACGGCAAGACACCCAGACCAATCGACCGCCGATGCGAATGTGAGGCTGTCACTTGGCGGCGGGATCCACCGCTACTCTTTTGCTACGTATGATGTGCTGGGATCTGATTCAGATGCTGGGCTTTCAGGGACCGTAGAGATGCATGCTGTGTGGCTTGCGGCTAGCAGGCTCTTCAGATGTTGAGTTGAGTATCCTGGTTGCCATAACGAAGGCACTATGGAGACAGGATGCAATGGCGAGACTAGCAAGTTTGGTCTGCGTCTACTCTCCGCGCTATACCCATTCGCCTGGTATGCGCGAATGCGTTCGCGATCTATCTGCAATCGCAGTTACATGCTCTTCATTTGTAAGCTAACGACATCTAGTCGCTCACCAAGGCCTACCTAGGTAACCAACACAACAAGCCAGCAAAACAACCCCGTCACAACTCCCGCACAAACTCATGGCTCTGCAACATCGTCTCCCCCCGCCCATCTATACTAACCCTATGCAACCTCCCCACATTCTTCCCCAAATCCATCTCCACCAAGCGATCCCTCCTCTCTCCCCTTCTCATCCGGGACGCAGAGCCCGTCATCTCCTGATCCACAATCTCCGTATCATCAGGCATAACCTCATCCTGCGGTACATCTTCAATGCGAAACAAGAGCTGATATGCCGGCGCATCGTCCGGGCGATTGGGATCCTTCGTATCCCGGAAAATCGTAATACTGGGAATATGTTTTAACCCCAATTCCGCCTTGTGTTGGAGCAGCATAAACGCTTTGTTTGCGCCGACGGGTGTGCCTAGGAGTGCGAGATACTCCTCACTGGACTCGTCTACTTGGACACCTGGCCATTCCGGTACCTCTTTATAGCTTTTGCTTACGAGAATCCGGTTGACGACGGGTACGGTTTCGGCGTTGATGATGTTGCTGCCGAACCAGTATTTTAGGTTTTTGGGATTGGGGTTGCGCAGCCAGAAGGCGGCCATGATGTCGGAGGCTTGGCGGAGGAGAGGGAGTTGGTCCGCTGGGAAGCCTTCGGCGTAGGTATCCATGGCGGCGGGCCAGGGGGCGAGGAAGTTGTGGCCGTAGATTGCTGGAGAGGGGGGTTAGTGCGTCGTGGTGGTGGTGGTGGTGGTGGTGGAAGGATGTCTTACCTCCTTGTTCAGCATTGAAAGCGAAGCGGTAGTAAGCTCCAGTGGCCTACGTATAGTCAGCCAAACTGTCAATGTTTGGCGTATCTCTCTTCCTGGAATACTCACGCCATACTCTTTGTCGTCGTCTTCGTCAGGGAAGTAGGTCTGCATGTCTACCGGGAGGTCATCACCATCGTCGTCCACCGCGTTCTCATCCATGTGCTCGATAGAGTAACACTTGTTCTTGCCACCAAATTCTACCGGCTTGGTATCCAATCCGAGCTTATTCAGCGCAGCCTCGATCCTGTTGTTTATCTCTAGGTTTGCGAAGTGGTCCGAAAAGTCGCAGTTGATTTCCGGGTCATAGTCGGCTTCGTGCCAGTACCAATCCCTTAGTTCGGCTAGATGAAGGTCAGTGTCAATGACTGGATATAGATGATCATTGAATGGATATAACGTGCCTTCAAGTGTTCCCTTCCACTGGCTTGCCGCTGATGGCGGATTGCGGTCCAGGTAGTTGGGCCAGTTTCGGCCGGCGACCTCGTCTGGCATTTCCATGAGGCAACGGAGCCAGTTGCCCTTCTTCTTGTACTTGTCCCAGCTGGCATCGTTCGCGTAGTCGGTGGGGTCGAAGTCCACAGCAGTTTGAACTAGATTCGGTTCGGAAGGGGAGGCTTTGTCGTTGTTTGATGGGATGTTCACTGCGCTATCGCGACGATCTAGAAGGCTTGGTGGGAAGGCTGTGGAGTTGGAGGAGCCAAAGGACACTTCGACATGCTTGCTGTAGACCTGCGTTACACAAATCACGTTCAGGAGAAGTGTAGCAATCTTCATGGCTGATACGACACACGGATTTCGTTTCTCGGGGTATGGGTGTGAATTTGGTTGAGCATTGCATTACTCCAAGCGAGAGAAGTCAGGAGTAAACACACCAAGCACTCCGTCATAGTCGTGAGTGCGCCTAAACAAGTGGATACAGTCGTTGATAAGAAAGCATACGCGGCGAGTGGCGATTGTTCAAGGGCGTAGAGTAAGGAGTGAATGTATACCTCGAAGGCGTCATCAAACTTGCTCAACCCCATAACTAACCACCGCCGTTCTACCGCCCGTATCAAAACTTATCTGATGCGATTTCTTCATATTCCTCCCTAGACTAACTGCCTCCACCACACCATTCCTCCTCCTGGAGACGTCCTCCATATTCATGTCCGCATGTACATTAGAAAATCACAACCCCCGTATCCATATCGTCAGGCCTTAAAACATCCTCCGGAACGTCACGAGAGAGCAATTGAATATCCGCCTGAAATGACGGATTCGCCTTGTAATCTCAAAAGATAAAGTTAGTATCTTGACGTTGATCAAGTTATAAGTCTCCCGGTTCCGCACATGATCGGGGTTGAACTTGACAGCGAGTGGTGGGCGCGCGTGGCGGCTGATTTCGGAACAAGATTGACAGTGAAAGGATGCGCACCAAGTGCATTGCGTAGTTAGCAAACAATAAACAAGGCGGGCTCTGGGGGGCAGTAGATGCAGTACTTCACGCACTCTCCAGAGACTGAACGCCCACTTAACCTAGCATACGATTTGACATCACCATATTTCTCCCATGAATGTCAACGGAGCCAAAGTCTAAGCTACTCATGTTCTACAGGCACGACGTCCAGCCAGGTATAGGGTAATGGAGGCTTGAAATAGAAGAGATGCAAGACCAAAGAAAGAGGACGGAACGAAAGGAAATTTGACCTATACCAGAGGTTGCGGAAACAGCGAACCATCGACCAAAATAGACGAAGAAGACGGATATAACTTCTTGACCGCATAGCCGCCAACTCACAGTAACATCCCATAGCGACATGGTCGACTCGCCCTGTCATATCTCCATATAGTCCTCCTTTGATCCCGATGCCTACCCCCTTTCCCACATATCAACTCACCCTTACCCTTAAGACGCACGCTTACCAACACCATAAGGCTGAGTACCACATCGCCGCCTCAAGCATTCCAGAATAATGTTGGTCAGACCGGCTCATCTCACGCCGTCATCTACCCGGCGCCTTGGTTTACGGGATGCCGGTCGCACAACACTGCATGCTTGCTTTTACCCGAAGCACGCCGAACCAAAAATAAGCAAGCAAGCAAGCTACGTTACTCAGCGCGATGGCGCTGTATCATGGATGTGCGCGCGCGTCGCGGGAACACATGTTCGACTATGCTTAGGTGTACCGGAGTGAGCGTGCTGACTGCGCGGTGGAAAGGTTGGGTTACTAAGGGTGGGGATGAGTGGTGATGCAGGAAAGATAAGAGCGACCGTCGCCTCTACCACGCATCCTACACATGTTCGGCCATGCTAGGTGTACCGATGTTCGCGTGCTGACTGTGTTGCGGAGTCGAGCAAGGCTTGTGGTATGTTGCGCGCGTGAGACGGGCCGTAGTCTGCTTGGTGTATGGATGGGCCGCGCGGAGCGTCGCGGAACGACTGTATCAGCGCAACAGCTGAGGTCAGTCGTTGGTGTTGAGCAGCAAGCCGGAAGAGCTGCGTGCAGTAATGGTGACCGCTTCATGTCATCATGGAATGGTAGTTTGACCAGTCAAGCTCGCTCACTAGGCGGTGGTGTGAGGGAATCCTGGATATTGGTACCGCGAGGGAGATGCCGTATTTGGTGCCATGCCCATGTCTATCGAGAACCCGAGTCCTGGGTTCATGCCACATGGAAGGCGTAATCGTACGAATGCAGTAGCTCTGCCGTAAACCTGCAACCGGTGCAATTGGGCTGACCGGGGGAATGGGGAATAAGGAAAGCTGCCGACACGATGATTGGAGACGCGACGGGTAACGCATGCAGCCAAAAACCATCGCAATTGGAACGCCATTCCCATCCGAAGTACAAAGAGGAGTAATTCGAAACTAGAGTTTGGCGTTACTGGGAGGCTGCAGCCGGCGCATTCTTTTGGGATATCGGAGGAACAAGAAAGTGTATCGATAGTGGCAGGTTATCCATCGTGTTCCGGAAGCGTACATGTGCATCGCGCATGTGGAACGGCATCGTGTGTCTGAGGAGAGCTGATGTCACTAAAATTTTCCTAGTGTGCATCGAAGAACTCTGTTGCAGTCGATACAAAGCTGAGGAAGGTTTCTCTTTGTGCAGCGTACCTTGAACCTACCTGGTAGTGCTGACTGCACACGTGGACATGTCGGCGAAGAGCAGAGGAACTGGTGTTCGGCAGCTGCAGTCAGCCTCGGATGCTAGCATATTGGAGGGCAGCCAGATGACGCACGAGGCCTGGCGTAGCGAGCTTCAAGACGGCGCACAAGAGTACCGGAGCAGCGGAATGATGCGAAAAGGTACATACTTCCGGATCGACGGCGGAAATTTTTCTGGTGCGAC
Source organism: Alternaria sp. BMP 0032 (assembly GCA_023758005.1). NCBI lineage: Eukaryota > Fungi > Ascomycota > Dothideomycetes > Pleosporales > Pleosporaceae > Alternaria > Alternaria sp. BMP 0032. The sequence continues at coordinate 482,897 of JAFVMD010000015.1, read as the reverse complement.
AATCATTGAGTCGCGAGAAATGTCGCGGGGCTGGCACGCGGAATTGCTCAGGGAACACGATCGGGGGAGAGGCGGCCTCGGACTGTGTAGCCCAAAGAGTAGTGATTTGGGCGCCAGCGCAAGGAGATCATCAGGGACGAGTGATGGGCTACGTGGATGTGAAGTCATCCTTGTTGATCGCTTCCACGCTGGCGTCCGGGGAGCTCTGCGACAAATCCGAGATGAAGCAGGTCTTTCAGCAGTGGCCTCGCAATAACCCGGCGCAACGTCTTGCCTGCTTGGACGTTCAAAGGTAGTTCCTACGTTACACTGTAAGGCCCGAATAGGGCTGCGTGAAACGCTATGAAATGCGACGCTCGAAAGCTGAATTGCCTTGTGTAGATGGCTCCGCCGGCTAATGGTACCGAATCCCCAGCCAGTACCTGTCAACATGACAGCTAGTGCGACGGTGCTCATGGAACTCTCCTTCTGCAGCAGCGCAAAGTTCGTACAGCGCACAGTTGGCCTTGAGTCGGCATGAATGCGCTGGTACATCGGCGAAGCGGCTCGCGGGCCCTCTTCCAGTAGTCAGGCGAAGGTCCACACAGAGCAGAATTCCACGTGTAGACAGGGTTGTCTTTGTACGCGATGATCCTTTTGGAGATGACAACCCTTGCTTCGCTTCTCATCGCTGGGACTGGCACGCAGATTGCAGTAGCGCGCTCAAAGAGGAAGTGCCAAAAGCCGTTCCAGGACCCACTTTCCCTCCTCCCCGCAAGGTCTAACTCACGATCACAATTTCGACAAAGTTTTCTGTGGAGAAATCCGTCAAACACCTGTCAAATTGCAAGGCGGTCGGAATCGACAGCGATGCTGCCAGTAAAACGTCGGTGGCTTGGACGGACGTTGAGAGGAAGATGACCTGACGGAGTTCAGACCCTGTCGATGTGTGACGACGCTGCACTGGTTATCGGATGATGGCTGTGAATCACGATCGCGAGGATAGAGTTGAGCGAGCATGGACTGAAGATCGCGAACGCTGTTTGAGCCCTCAACGCTCCCGCACTGATAGGCGCGAGGCTGTGGCAGCCCAACGTACGACGGGCGCAGGTATCAGCGGAAGACAGCGATCTTTCAGTGCAGTACAGTACACAAGACGGTATGAGCAAACACGCTGGTCGAGCGCTGGGCGGTGTCGCGTGGCTTTCGGCATGTCTCTGCGTGAGGCTAGTGGATAAGGACGGGATGCCCTTGTCGCGCGTCTCAGCCTGATTGTGAAGCACACGACCCCTGTCGATACCCAGGACGGCGAATCAGGGTTGGTGCTGCTTGCGAATTATATTATTGGACTGGCATAACGGCTGCATTCTGGCAAATGTGTTTACGATGGACGGCGGGCTGTAATACGGAGGAATCCCAAGGGGGAAAGAGCGATGTCATCGTTCCTTCCGTGCCAGAAACAATTCGTCATGGCGACGGCTGGGCTCCGTGGTGGGTGAGCGAGTGCGTCAACGAGGCTGCGACGTGTAGGTTTTTTGGAGAAGCAAGCGATTGTGCGCGAAACCTTGCTGGTCATGATCCCGGGACGTCGAACGCATGCAGCATCCGTGTGCTTGGAGGCGCGGAAGGCTTGCAGTGATCCGCGAATGCGACGTGTCTGAGAACGACCGGCGGCCAAATTTCTTGGTCGTGAATAAGTGCGCATTCTGTGTCAGTTTGTCTGCGATGATCAGGGACAGCCTGGGAGTGAGGGCGACTCAGCGGGCGATTCATTCATCCTTCCAGAGGCTTTCCAGAACAAACCGCAGGCGAGATTTTCGTGGCGCCGGGCCCACTCACCGCAAGCCGGGCAACGCTCTCATTACGGCACCTGGCGATGCTGCTGGCGAATTGCTTTGGCGGCCGTGGTGCAGAGGCATAGTTGTTTGCACGCCGCAGATGTGATGGTGGTGCTGGGCTGCGGCGAGGGCAGCTCCTTCCTCATCGCCACGCACGCGAGGGTTGGTTGAGGCAGGAGCAGCCCATCCCACGTGGCGCAACCCCGTCACAAGCAACGACAGGAAGCAAAGGCTGCAAGACACCTACGGTTCATCAAACCACAAAAGCAAGCTGCTATGAACATGTCCCGTCAAACATCAGCCGCCACGGTCAAAGGCAAGTGCACTGCGATCCCGACAGCCAGTAACCCGGTTGGCTGGGAGGCATGGAGGGCAGACAGGGCTGCCAGAGAGGTGATTCAGCATAGGCAGTGGACCGGCCGGGGAAGGACATCCGGAAGTCTGTGTGGCGTCTCTGAACCTTCTCTTCTTGCTTCTGGCGCAGTCCAACAAACGCGGCACGAGTCGACGCCGCCGGTCAAAGCAGCGAGACGGGAGCGCTGACACTGTCTCATCTAAGCCGCCGTGTCTGGAAGCGCGCGGCGACAGCCAGACAAAATGCGATAGGGCCGCGAGCCCAAGTGAGAGCGCTGGGAGTCGCGCCTGAGAATCGCCTCCATGGTACGCCATGTTACGCCATGTTACGGTGAAAAGGCACTGAAGCGTCAGCACAAGCACACCCTTCGCAGGTTGGCACCCCAGCGAAGCCGTTGGCATGGCTCTCGTTAGCGCCTGCAGGTACGGCTTTCTAGCGCGGCACTATTCAAGGGGGATAACCAGCTTGGTGGTAACAGTGCGCAGATCACCCTGGCTCCTGATGATGGCAAGGGAGCCTACCTTGAAACAGGCCGAAAGACCCGTCGCTCCCGATGCGCAATGTAGTCAGGGCTTTTGCTCTGAAAAGCACTGTCTCTCATTTCATTTGTCTCGCCGACAGCCAAGACCACCTTTGGCAAGTCAGTAACAGGCCCCCTTATTCTAGCCGCGAATATAGAAGCTTCAGGGCGCCCTTCGTTTACTGCCATCATCATCTTCACTCCCTTCAAACTACCCACACTCATTCCACCCCTCCCCACTCCCCAGTCACTGCTAGCCAGTCCACGGGTACACGACACTATCTAATAAAGCTCGCCCACCGCTGCTCCGCTCTTTGTATCGCCTTTACACGAACCAACGCCGACTACCACACTCACTTTTCGTCCTTTCAAAATATTCGCACAGGCCAGGTGTTCAGCCCGGCACCTCTCACAAAACGCATTCCTCAATTGGTACGTCCTGCATTCACCGAGTCTATATTTGACTTTCTTGTGCAACATCATGCTGACTTATAAACCAGAGAACACACTCGTCAACAACATGATCTTCAGAGAGTCAGAGTCCAACAACATGGGTCGCGGAGCCTACGACACCACTGGCACCCCCAAGCCTCCTCCACCACCGCCCAAATAAGATGCGTCATTACCTCTCGACGGAGCATTTCTTTTTTCGCCTGCCGCCATTGCCTGCTTCCTCGCAATGCCATCACATTGGCAAGCTACTTGTTCCGTTGGGACTAAAGGGATCCATCCCACGCCTCGTAAGTCACAGACACGTCGCACCCTGCATGAACACGTCAACTAACAATGACTCAGTCCCGCGTACAACACATTTCCAGCGCATTCACCGCGCCGAATTTTGGGTCTACGGCGCATCTTCTTCCACGGAGCCTCTTGGACTTTACGCACTTTAATCATCGGCGACCATTTCGATTCTTCAGCGACCTAATACCCCTGCGACTTCGGCTACCGGCGTTATCAAGCGACTCTCCTCGCACAGCCTCCTCACTCTCTTGCGTCACACGTTCAGCGACATTCCCTTACGGCAAAAAAGTTCTTTTCATCGGCGTTCTTATAGACGGTTGGGCCCAGGCATAGATACCAAAAACGGACCTTCATTTCTTTCTTTCGGACAGCGCACTGGGGTAGATTGATCGTCGCCAGCCTTCACTGGCACTCATGGCACGAGTTGTATTGTACTATAGCGCGTTGGAGTGGTCGAATCGGCGACCACGACTCAACGGACTTGTTTTCTTTAGACGGCTCCTCATGAACGACATGCATGGGCCGCTCTCCCCATAGCTTTGGACATTAGACTGAGCGCCTGGGCCATTGTACTTGTGTCTCGCGACTCAACTGGCTGAAGTTTAGACTAATCAACATCTACTACTATCATATCCTCCTCCACGATGATGACATTGCCTGTGCTGTGATCGCTTTCACCCACCCCCATGGTACTCCCGTCACACGTGTGGCGCTGCGGATCTCCGCCGCGGGTACATCGATAGGCCTTAGCGATCCGCATGCAGCGGAATCGAGCGGCGACCCTGGTTCGTGCTACCTGGTGGGTGTTTTGCCAGACGTTGCGGGCGCTGGACTGGGTAGCTTCAAAGCTTGGCGGGCAGAGTGGAGACATGGCACTGCACCCCACGAATACGGCGCGCCGAATTGCAACCTCACCACAGCTCCACCACCAACCCAGCCGTCTCTTTGCAGCTAGATACTCTTCCGTACACAAGCCTCACCACCCACCATGGCCAACATCAACTGGCGGACCATCAACATCGACGCCTTGGACCCCGACAGCCCCGCCAACTTCGACCTAAGCTCCCTCGCTCCCGCCGTTGCGCCTGTCTCGACGGCCGATGTCCAGACCAACGCCCAGTCAATACGGCAACTGCTACGCGGTGGTGACAATGAGGGCGCCCTCCAGAGTGCCTTAGAGAACCCCCCATATGGCGCGGACGACAAGGGAAAGGTACGTTGCGCCTCAGCATAGCTCGAGACAGCTCCAGAAGCTCCAGAGACAACTCAGAGACACGGCACTCCCAGTCCAGCGGTTTGGATGTCTCTCCAGATATAGACAGCTGGTCACATCACCACCGCGTCTCTGGACTTGGGCTACCGACGACCAGGTCGGCGACATTGCACCACCCAGGACCAAGCTGACAAGTTCCACCACCACAGGAAGTCCACCTTTCGGTCGTCATCGAGATCCTACAATCCATACGCCAGTCAGACATGTCACCAATGCTCAGCCGGATATATGGTGCGCCGGGTGGAACCGAAGCATTGGACGTCCTGATGAAGTACATGTACGTCCACCGTCTCGTTTGGGTCTCTTCCAAGCCTCACCGCCCACTGACCTCTACTGCCCATCGTGCCTTCCCGCATCACCACGCGCCACCGTCGCACATCCAGAAACATAGACTAACGAAAGTACTCGCAGTTACAAAGGCATGGCACAGGGAGCACCGTCAGGCACCAAGCGCGACATCACCCCCCAACCGACCGGCTTCTCGCAGATTCATACTCGTGGCGGCGGCGAGGGTGGCGGCCAAGCCATGAGCGTGCTGCTCAGCTGGCATGAGAAGGTACGACCCCACGCACCTTCCTCGTTATTTGAAACTTCCCGCCCACCGGGTCACATCCCACGCTCTCCCACACCACATCTATTTTTTGTTTCGTCACTAACACGCCTCAGCTTGTGGAGATAGCAGGCCCAGGTTCCATTTCTAGGGTTATGAGCGATCGCCGGACAGTTTGAAGTCGTGCTCGCAATTGCAACCATGGCGAAGCGTCATTTCCAAATAAACTCATGGCTGGCTAATCGCTAGCTCATCACCTCGATAGCGTTCAATCGATATGGACGCGCACACAATTAGGCCCAACGGCAAAAGCAGAACCCGAACAAATCAAGATACGTCCTCTAGCCCACGGCTCTCTCTCCCGTCTTCCTGCCTAGATACTTCTGAACCCAAAAATTTCACAACAAGCATATCCTCCAGCGCGCAATATTGACCACGCAAGCCATCGCGATCTCTCACAATTTTCCCTTCGTTCCCAATGACGCCGCAATCCATGTCCATGCACAACTCACTGCGCGCACAGACAACCAGCCTTCCTACCGGCCTTGCATCATTCCCCAAACCCTTCTTCAGCCCTACTTATCCCTCCCTTCGCAGACGCATCCTCATTTCGCGGACACGGGAACCGCTTTCACGCTAGCCCGCGTAACTTTGATTAAAGCGGCAAGCCCAGCGCAACGCCAACACTGCCCTATCGACCGCGGCATAGCTTCCACGCGAAGTCTCGTGTTGTACTAGCGTCAGCTTCCCTTCCAGCCCGACGCTTTCCCACGCTAGCTTCCCAGATAGGAAAGTACCTAGGATGGGCGGGCAGGACGTGGTACGCTATACCTAGTAAAGACGCCGTTGGGTGCTGAAACACCGTTGGCACGGGTTGCGAGTGATGATCTCAATTCTTTGACAGACCGGCACCACTCGAAGTTTATAGGTGGGATTATTTGAAACGACGACGCGACGGGCAGGAAGTTTGTCATGGGCTTTATCGATTAGGCAGGCAGTGGGATGATGTGATACGTATGTTTTGTCACAGTTGTGTATATGCAAGCTTTCGCGATGTAACACAGGAAACACGAACTGCATGTTCCGGTCGCGAAGACCTTGGTTTGGGTTGGAATGCTGATTACGATGTTGCTGGTGCGGTGCGATCGCTGAACTGGAATGCACGCGACTGGAATGACAGCTCAATCTGTTTGACGCGCGCGCGCTGAACAGGGCTTGGTTCGTTTGATGCGCGAACGTGTTTCTAGAAAGCGTACCTGGAAGGGTACAAGGTGGGCTCGGGGGTTATGCGTAGGGCTGCGACATGTCATTACGCCGAGCTTGAGCGCTTTTCTCCGTCCCTCCCCCGTCTTCCGTTTGTCATATGACTTATGACCAAGGCAATCAATCACACAGGAACCTTTTGCATCGGGTTTCAAATCGCCATTGAAGAGGATATTTGGAAAGTTGGGTTTAAAATGGCAAATTCAGTACAGCTGTCAAATCTTGGGCGACAGGCGAGAAGATATGGGACTGGTAGGTTGGCACGCTGGTAGAGTTCCAGCGATTGAGATTGATTTGATTACAAGTACCCTTGGTTACCTCGGTCCCACAATCGGCACATCACCGGCATTAACACCGTCGCGATCTCGCCTCCTCGGTACAATACAACAGCACCCATTCATCTCCAACATCTCCAATTCTCCCCCTCGTCTCATCACCTTCGTCTCACATGACCAACCGCTCATGCAAAGCCTTCAAGCTCCTCCTGGTTTAGTAACGCAGTAACGTTGTGGTTTGGGAACAAGCAAACCTGGCACCTTGTCTGCATTGAAATGCGATCGGTCGGAGCTGTCGCTGTCGCATGTTTACAGGGAACACGGGTTCGGAACCCACGTGGGAAATGTGATGCAGTGGGGCTTATGTCAGACGCCCGTCTTGGGTATGACATGCATGCAGATGGAGTCCGTGTCGGGGCTGCCGAGGAAGAGGGTAGGTTGACGCGACGTTGGGTTTCAGAGTTGAGGAGGCTGACGGGGTGGGCGTCGGATCCGCTGGCTGGAGGGCTGGATGGGGAGCGGAGCCGCAAGAGGCTCGTTTGTACTGTATGCGTGAGACCGGGTGTAGGTATGAACAAGCTCGTGTCAGAGGTGTTGAAGCTTGGTGATCGATATAGTTGCTCTTCGTGGACAGAACCTTTCCTTGAGGTGAGGTTGAGGTGAGTTGTGGCGGTAAGCCGGACGGAGACCTAGGACAGTTTCTTCCTTCGCTGCAATGATGATGCCGATGAAGATGACGTTATGTCTTGTTCTATGGGTATTACAGATGAAGCGATGTTTGCCTACCGATGCCTGGCAGGACCGCTGCGAGTATCACAAACCACATTATTGAGAGTCGAGGCTGGTTGTCGAGATCACATTTTCTATACATCGCGTTGATTCAAGGAGTCGTCTTACTAAGAACTCCAATACTTGCCCCCGAGGTCTTTTTCTTGCTCTGCGCATATCTCCCGTATTCGCATACGCTTTCGCAACCTCCTTGACTCTTGTCACAATACTCGCGTTCTCATTATCTCATAATCCTGTTTGCTTTTCTTTTTCATGACTGCTGCTGACTCTCGCAGCTTTCGCAATGCACACGACTCTTGCTCTTTCCCCCCCATCCTCCAATCTCAGCATATCATTACTCGCGAAGCAGTTGCGTCATCGGGTTTCTTGAGCGTCTGGAATGAATTATTTGTTTTTGCTCTTTCCACCCAAAACCTTGGTCTCCCCATTCCATTCCACATATACAACACTCCACGTCATCGTGGCTTTTACGCCACTATCTCTCGCTCCCTCCCGTCCTCCCGAGATCTCCCTTCTTCTTTTTTTGTATCATTCTTGTCGTGGCTTGAACTCTCACAGGGTCTCCTTTCTTTTTCTTTGCTTTTTTGCCGCATGGAAAGATGGTGGGGTCGGAGAAGCGAGGATCGGTTTCATAATATCCCTATGGGTGTGCACTGTTCCGTCGTTCCGGCAAAAGAAACGTCGTGGTGGCGTTGGGTTGGAATGAGGCTGGCGCCGGGGATATGGATGGTGGCGTGATGGGGGCTGAGGGAGGTAAGAGGGTATGTGGTGGTGGGGAAAGCGGTGTTGGGAAAAGGTTGTATGGGATGCTGGGTATGAGATAGCTACTGTAGACCAAGTCTTGAGTCTAATGTTTCTGACAGCGTGCAGGTCATCGATAAGTCATGCGGCGAGGATCTGAACGTGTAGGCTAACCGTGCACCCGCGACCCCAAGTAGCTGAGTAGGGATAAAGGTAGATACTCTCTGCGTTGAAGAGATTGCTATACGTGGGTAGCATTGTCACCTTGTTGTATGACATGCCCACCTTTAGGCATCGACTCCAATCTTTCACGAAGAAGACAACATCACAGCATGTACATCCAGGATCGACATTCGACAACAGTGCATCCACGTCAGCCTAGGGAAAAACTGAACACCGTGGAGCCTACATTATGGTAAAAACATACAAAGTAGGTGGCCCAAGGTCAACGTAGGCTCCAGGGGTGTTCGGTTTTTCCATTGTATGAGATGCATCATCAACATAGCCAACGCAAACGATTAAAGAATTACTATTATTCATTCTCATCCAAGTAAAAATGCTACCAGGGTATCAATACTCAATATCCCACTCATGCCTAAACGCCATCGAATACCGAAATACCTTCACCAAACCCTCACTCATCTAGACTCCTGGGGACTCAACGGCCTCTCGCTGATGAAATCCTTGTTCTTGTTCAGTAACTCCTCACTGCGTTGCCTAATCATCTCATCCCTATCCGGATCACTCTCTCGTAGCGCCCTCCGCACTTCGGCCCTATTCCGCTCTATGAGTGTCTCGATAGGCGTCTCTTCAACAAGAGTCTCTTCAACAGGACCATGCACAGCATCCCTACTGCCCCACCTTCCAAGAGCAGGTGGGTCTGCGGGTCCGTCTTTGACAACCGTGATGTCCGTTTTGTGCTTCTTCTTCAGCTTGTTCAATTCTGAATCCCGACGAGGAGTCCAAGGACCAGGACGACTGGAAGGACCGCCACGGGAAGAAGGACCGGCATGGGAATTGTATGTGGGAGGAGCCGATCGGACTGGAGTTCCGTCTTTGTACGCGGTGACGACAGAGGGCGACTTGCTTATGTTCTGCAATTCATGATTCTGGTGAGGAGTCGAAGGACCCAGCTGAGAAGGGTCGGGACGAGAGAGGTCAGGACGGGAGTCCGCTGTGATGGTTTTACGAAGCCAATTCTATACGGCGTTGCCTTTCGGTTCGGGCTCTGCGCCATCTTGAGCGCCATCAAGATGGCGGGCATGTGCGGAGAAGACTCCGAGCTTGTCGATGTGGTTCAGCGAGTGCCAGAGGAGATACGTGCTAGACAAATGAGTCAGTAAGAGTGGTACGATAGCACCTCATACAAGGGAAAAACTGAACACCCTAGAGGCTACATCAAGAAGAAAACCTGCAAATTAGGTGGTCTAACGTCGATGTAGGCTCTAGACCTGTCCAGGTTTTCCCTAGGTTGAGGTGACAGGACCGATAGAGGTGACTTACCTGACAAAAGTGAAGATCATGCCCGGCCACAAAAATACAACACTAGCAATCGCCCGCCCATTCTTGTTGTAAGCGAGCGGAGTCTCACCGGCCTTCTTGAACTGCGACAACAGGCCCTGTCCGCGCTCGAAGTCCGTGCCGGTAAGGTGCGCACTCTTGCTCGCGGTGATGTAAGTGTATGCAAGAGCGTCGGAGAGCGTAAGCATGCAAGCAAAGACTGAGCAAGCTTTCCAAGCGTTGATGACGCCTCTCGACTCTTGTCGCTCGGGCCAGAAGAGATCGAAGAAGAAGGCGGCACCGAAGATGGTGGCGACGAAAATACCGACGAAGATGTTGTACGATGCGATGCCGACGAAGTTGTTGTTGTGGATCATAACGTTACGGTCGAGCTTTGACACGAACTTTTGCTGGTCGACGTAGTCTGCTGGATGTTAGATGATGTTCAAGTTGGAAGATAGCAGACGCTTGTCGTCGCCACTATGAGTAGAGATGAGACGAGATGTCATACCAGACAGCGCGGCCGTTCCTAGACTCTCACTGACAACGCAGAGAATCATGGCGAGTTGGTAGATGATGAACTTTGTGCGACGGTTGTGGTACGTGTTGTTCCACATGTAGCCGGACTTGAACTTGCCCCATTGCATCTCCTTCATGTCGAGACCCCAGATTACCGCCATCGTGACTGGATATTGATGCTAGTAATGAGATGAAAGATGGGGTTGCCTAACGAAGTGCGCGCGATGAGTTGGCTGGAGAGAAGGATGGCAAGTGAAGCGCGGGAAGGCCGGATAGAATACACCTCCGACGTGATGGTCGCGATAGCCAGGAAACTTGTCTGTAAGGTAAGCACCGCGCGAGTATCGAGCCTCCCCGAGGTCCCATGGGCAGTTGCATACTTAAGGGTCCTCTTTCCTGGCCACTCCACACCACCTACGTCGCGCCTCCACCCTCTCTGTCAGCCATCACCGACGCAATCGAAATCTTTCAATGTTAAATCCGTCTCCAGACCCGCCCAGTCCACAAGGGAAACAAGCACCCGCCAACCGTCGCGGTGCTAGCGTCGATCCTACGCCATCGTTGCTTCGCTGAAGCTTATCACTTCCACGCGCAGCCCCAGACCCACGAATGACAGTGCGAAAACAGTATTAATCAGCGTCTCGGCTGGGGTCGGCGAAAAGATCACGATGGGAAAGTTGAAAGGTGATTGGGAAATGTTGTTAAAGGGAGGGTGGGCGCGACGTCATCGAGCGGGATGTCGGTGGGTCGCTGCTTAGCGAGAATGCTTAGTGCACGGGTGGGGCGTTCACGTCATTTGTTGCACTTTCTGCACGCAAGGGGCTTGATGTCACACAATTTGAAAGATGTGAGAGCGGTAGATATGTCCGCTGCTTGGATGTCACGCACGTCATCGCAGGACTACTGCTCGAGCAGAGTCAGTTCCTTCGAGGCATATGAGCTGTGAGTCTACCAAAGGACAGTACCTAGGTATTTTCTCGAGTGTCTTGTCTGATCCGGGTTCCATAGCCACAAAACCCAGATCTAACTATGTGGTATAGACCTCACCCGACATCTCGACCTCTGTGACATAGCCAACAACGCCTCTCCTCACCCCACTCATCTATGCGCTCCCCATAACAAGAGCTCTGTTATCTTGAAAGATTTCGTGTAGATGTATCTTATTCCTCCGCCCATCGTCCAGAACCGAACTTCGAAGTCTCAGAGACCGGAATGAAGCTGTGCCTGGGGCTGGGGCCGGATTGGGGACGTCTTTGATCCTGAACAACAAGTGTACACCAACTCTCAAATGCCTGGGATAATTGTTTCTGAAGATCACAATTTCAGTGACATGCTTGGTACCCAGCTCTGCCTTGTGTTGGAAAAGCAAGAAGGCGAGCGTGCGACCCAATGGAGAGCCTGGGGTGCGTCAGCGTCGTTACCACCCACAACCCTTGGATGTTGTATGGGAGTAGGCCAGGACTGGTTCCGTCCTGTTTGCTCCTGGGCAATGTAAGGCGCTCAAGACTACTCACCAAGTAACGCTGGGCCTTCCTCGTCGTACATGTTGGCTATCACACCAGGCCAGTACGGTACCTCTTTGAGACCATGATTCTTCAACACTCTGTTGATGAGAGCGAGAGTCATCGTATTCTTGATGGTGAGCACAAGATAATATTTGAGGCTTTTGGGGTCAATATTGCCGCGAAGCCAGTACGCCATCATGATGTCCGAGGCGCGCTTGAGCTCCGGGAGGCTAGCTTCTGCTGGGCTGTCATCCCAATTTGCCAGTGCTGCTGTTCTAGGGTTGAGGAAGTCGAGACCAATGATCACTTTGAGCTGTTAGTATGTCTCCTAGTATGGTGTGCGTGAGTAGAGCCGGTAGCGCACGAAGGTGAGTCTACGTCCACTCGGAGATACTTACGTCCGCCTCGTTGGTTGATACCGAATCGAACATGCGCACCGGTACACCGCTCCCAAACACCATTGATGTCGTAGTACTGGTTTTGCGCCGCAAGAGTGTCTCCATCGTCATCTTCGGCGCGCTCGTTGTAGTGTTCTATGCTGTAACACACATTATCTCCGCCTTTTGTATGGGGCCTGGAATTGATACCAAGATCCTGGAACATAGTTCCTATAAAAGGTCAGTATCTATCAAGAACGATATCCAACCCTGAAGACTTTCAAGGAGGAATAGGAATGAACGCCCTCGCGCAATCGACGTACCGACCTTGTTGACATGGTAATCTTCGTTATCATCGGCAAATTGGCAATGCGATTTCTGGTCATATTCGCCAGTAAACCAACCCCAGAGACTTATCTCACTTGTGAGCGCGGCATCGGGCCATTGATTGCGCGCCGAAGGCGGTGTTCGTGTGTCCATATTTAGTCTACCAGCAGCTTCGTCCGTGGCTTCGAGTCGACATATCAAATCATCTCCCTTCTGGCGGGCTGCAGCCCATTCTGCGTCATCCGCGACCTTCTCAGGTTCCCATAGGACGTGTACCTTGGTAGGCTCATCGCTGGCTATATCTTCGGTAAGAGCGATCGAAGCCACGACAGCTATGAGCGTTAAAGAGAGTCTCATGGTGGGCTGAGCAGAAAGCCCAGGTGATTTTGAACAGACTTGAGTAGCTTGAAAAGAGATATCGGAGTTTTTAGCGATGTGTGTTGAGCCAGAGTGGGGCAGCAAACAACCGCCATTCCTCTCACTAGAGATTGCAACATGACAAGGGAGATAGATAAGGAAACTGACATTCTAGGGTATCGTGGCTTCCCAGTAGACACCAGCGCCACGCAGATTCAGACCAGCCGCCCATACCCATATCGTACATCCAAACGCATAATAGCCAGTCGTTCTAACATCTCAACGAACCTCTTATTCAATCATCCTTCTCATCATCGTCATCATCATCCCCCTTCCCAGGCACAGTCTCCATCTCCACCTCGCCCTGCACCTTGCCCTTTCCATCCTTCTGCACAATACGATACTTGCCGCCCTCCCACAGATCCTTGAACGTAAGTTCCTTCGTCCTGCCGAGACTCTCGATCGCACCGATACGCTCGAGCGTCGCTTCGAGGAAGTCTTCAAACCCAGGCTCGGCGCAGATCTCGTTGAAGGCGCGTTGCATGGGTACGGAGTCGGCGCGGACAACAGCGTGCGAGTCGATAGAGAAGATGGAGAGGTCGTGGTGCTGGCGGATGAAGTCGGAACGCGTCATGATGAAGCGGGCGCGGTGGAGGGGGAAGGAGGGCAGGATGTGGCCTTCTTTTGGGTCGTAAGTTGATTCCATGTCGTGGTAGAGTTTGTAGAGGGCGTTGGCTAGGACCATGGCTGTGGACTGTGGGGGTTAGTCAGACGTATTGATAGACGAATGTTTGTATACGTACAGCGTATTTCTGCTGGTCCATGACATCGTCGTCCATCTCCTCGCCGAGAATTGCGCAGTTGTTCAGGAACCAGATCTTTTCCATTTCGCAGATGCTGTTGCATTTTGCGACCATGTCTTCGGACTTAGCGACGCGGTTGAGGAAGGTTAGGCGTCCGCCGACTTTGTCGTATACTTCTTCGAGGATGGAGTCTTGCACCTTCTCGCCGTAGTACTTCATTCGGTAGTTCCGTAGGGCTTGCATGGCCCGGTCTTTGCTCAGATCCTTGATTTGATGCACTTCCATGCGCGTAGCATACTGCTTCAATCGCTCAAACACCCAATACTTGTCCGAGTTGATGATGACGGTTGCGAGGTTGGCAGCTGCCCATTGCTCTGCCCGCTGCTGAATAAGTTCGAGCAGGTCTCGGCCGTCGTCATTGTCTCGGATCAAATGTGCGGAGTTGATAATGAGAATGAGCGGTCTGCCGACAGTTGCGCGTCGTCGCAGAGCTACTTTCTCAAGCTTGTTGAACGCGCGCTCAATGTCAAGGATGGCGCCAGCATCGCGTGGACCGCGGATAGAAAAAAGCGATCCGATGTTGTCCTCGTGGTACTCAAAATCGAGACAGCGACCTAGCCGTACACGGAAGACTTCGAGATCTGCATGGGCTTCCATCATCGAGCATCCCTCACCATTGATCTTATCCATGGCGTCGATGAGCATGGAAGTCTTCCCAGTCCCCTTCTCGCCAAGAAGCAGATGGTAACGTCCTTTTGTCTCACCCCAGACAATCTTGTCAATCCTTTCCTGCTCATCACGTGGGATCCAGCGATCATAGTCTTTATCATCACCGTCCAGGTCCTTGCTGACTTGTAGTCGAGTAGGCTCACCCGCCTTCGGCATCTCCTTTCCAGTAGCTGCAAGCTCTAATACAGGATCGCCTTCCCGAAAAGCGTTCTCCATCTTTTCGAGCACGTTCCATTTGTAGTACTTAGTATAGCCAATGCCGACGCATCCAAGGATGAAGATGCTGGCTCCAGTAGTAGCAGCAGCCTCAAACATCTTCCAGGCTGTGCTTTTCCACTCTGCCTTCTTTTTCTCGCGTTTCTCCTCTTGCTGCTCTTCCTCTTCCTCCAGACGCTCTGCAGCGTCGTCAATGGGGTTTGGCGCATCGTTGCCAGGAGTCGGAGGACCGGATTGGCCACTCAGAGCGCGCGCCAAAGAGGGCTGGCATAACCTTGTTCTTTGCAGTACCGGACCAGCCTGCTGAGACCGATACGCGAAAGGTTGTCGTGTCAACGCGGCATGAGCGCGCGTGATGTGTCGTAGCATTAACATTATTGCGCTGGCGCGTTCCAAGTCACGTTGGTGTCGCGTGCTTTCCAATGTTACACGTGTCAAACGTAGGCGCAGCCAGAGGGTCAACAGACGTGGAATGGACTAGGAAAGGAATGAATGAGAGTTAAACGAGAGACAGACGCGTGAAAAGAGAGGTGATTGAGATGGACGGGACGAGATTGGAGGAGAGGGACGCCAAAGGAGGTACCGCGGCCTTGTTACGCTGGTGTTGCGATAATTCGCCGCAGGGGCCAAGTGCGCGAGTGCCAAGTGCGAACGGCAGGAGCGACCGTGGTGACAGCATGGTGGAACTCGCGTCAATCACCATATCGATAACCGGCGTGAAGACAGACACGGCGTGTAGGACATAGCGACTCCAGTACTCCGGAGTCAACGCGATACTGCTGACCCCGGTGCATGGGGGCCGTTTTCCCGATGACATGCCTGTGGCCTCGGAAGTGGAGAGCGAGCTTAGCGGACCATCCCGGCGCCCTCAAGAAAAATATTCTGGAGACATGACCGGAGAGTCACCTCTCTCCCCATCACTCGCCGCATGTCATTGTACATTAATGCGCCTCACCTGTATATCTCCTTCCTTCCCTAGACCGATTCCCTCTTTCCCCAGTCGTTCTTTCCCGGCGTCGTAGTGTTTCTCGACATATCCACAGCCCGCCATCATGGCCGCTAGTACCAATGACGCTTCCAAGTCTGGTGAGCTTCCCGCCCGCACACGACTGCGATGGAAATTTATTCCCAGGCGCAATAACTCTTTTTGCACCCCATGGCTAACATCAATGGCAATGCAGAGGTCGAGAAGACGCCCAGCAAAGACGTCACCACAGAGGGGCAGAATGAGGGCACAGAGGAAGATGGCGCTGGCCAGCAGCCAGACAGTATGTCAATTGACTTATCGTGTGTGGGAGATATCTAATAATGTCGCAGACATCTTCCAGGTCACCATCAAGCTCCCACACGAGCCGTTCGAGATGCCGATAACGGTGCGTATTGAGAAAGAGAAAAGAAAACATAGACGACAAACTCACGACTCCAGATCTCAACGGCCGAGCAGGTGCAAGACCTCCGTCAGAGCATCATCGAGACGCCCCACACGTTCCAGTACTCGTGCTTCCACCTGGAGCACGATGGCAAGCGGATCAACGACTACGTCGAACTCTCTGAAGTCGAGGGACTCAAGGCCGATTCGGTACTCACCCTGGTGGAGGACCCATACACAGAGAAGGAGGCGCGGTTACATGTGGTCCGCGTTCGGGAGCTCATCGGCGCCGCCGGTGACCGTACCGATGCGCTGCACGGTATCATGGCTGGTCTGTCACTGCACGACACCGTCGGCCACGAGCAGATCTCCAAGCCCAAGCAGGACGGCCCGGAGCAGTCGCCATTGGCAGACTACGATTTCAAGGCATCGGGCAACATCAAGAACCTGCTGCCGCCCACCGAGGAAGCCGCGCCCAAGACGATCAAATCCATCGCCGTATCGCCCTGGAATCCCCCGCCATACCACCTCCGATCCAAGGGCCACCTGCTGTATCTGGTAGTCACGACCAACGAGAACGAGCAACACCACATCACAGCTCACGTCTCCGGCTTCTACGTCAACAAGTCGTCGAATGCCAGTTTCGACCCCTTCCCGCGCCAGCCACCAAAGGACAAGCAGGCACACTCGCTCCTCACCCTCCTTGAGGACCTGTCGCCATCTTTCCGCACTTCGTTCCAGGAACTGCTGGAGCACAATGCGAGGAAGGAGCTGCTTACCATCTTCCAGCTCTCCAACGCCATTCCTGCCAACCCATGGTTAGTGCCCGCACCCACGTCGTCCCTCACCCCACACCAGCCGGATCTCGCGCGGACACAGGAGAGCTACCTGATTTCGGGTGTTGAGAACACCGAGACCCTCCGCGACTGGAATGAAGAGTTCCAGTCGACGAGGGAGATGCCCAAGGAGGCTGTCCACGACCGTGTCTTCCGCGAGCGCCTCACATCGAAGCTGTTTGCCGACTACAACGATGCTGCGACCCGCGGTGCCATGCTGGTAGCACGGGGCGAGATTGCGCCTCTCAACCCTACCGAGGCAAAGGACGCGCAGATCTTCGTGTACAACAACATCTTCTACTCCTTCGGCGCTGATGGCGTCGGCACATTCGGCGCTGAGGGTGGTGATGAGGCTGCGCGCGTGGCTGTGGGCAAGGATGTTTTCGGTGTCCGCGCTGTGAACAACCTCGATATCAACAACCTCTTCACCTCCGGAACCGTCGTTGTCGACTACCAAGGAAAGCGCATAGTTGGCCAGAGCATAGTGCCCGGAATCTTCAAGCAGCGCGACCCCGGCGAGCACCAGATCGATTACGGTGCGGTTGAGGGCAAGGAGATTGTCGCCGATGACAAGTCATTCGTCCCGTTGTTCGAGCAGCTCTCTAAGGCGCTGCGCGTCAAGAAGCATCCTGTATGGGACAAGGACAATGTCCGTCACGAGCTTGAGGGAAGTGTCGAGACTAAGGGGCTGATCGGCACCGACGGCAGGCGGTACGCTCTGGACCTCTACCGCCTCACACCTCTCGACGTTGCCTGGATAGAGGCACACTGGACCGAGCCCAGCAAGGAGGGCGAGAAGGAGGCGACAGACAAGGACTACCCCCACCGCATGACAACACTCCGCCCTGAGCTTGTAGAGTCATACGGCAGGGTCAAGCTCCGCGAGTACGTCAAGGAGCAGATGGCCAAGAAGACCACAAAGAAGGACGAAGCCCCTGCGAAGGAGGTCAAGGCTGAAGAAAGCTCATCTGAAGAGGAATCTTCGGAAGAGGAGTCATCTGAGGAGGAGTCTTCTTCGGAAGAGGAGGACTCTGATGAAGAAAAGGAGAAGATGCCCAAGGCCAAGAAAATCTCCAAGGCGGAGAGGAAGGCCGCGGAGAAGGCTGCCAAGGTTGCAAAGAAGGAGACCGCCGACGCCGAGAAGAAGCCTGAGGCCGAAGACCCTGAGCAGGAGCGCGTTGACATTTCCGGATTCTCCTTCGCGCTCAACCCTGATGTTTTCTCGGGCCAGAACCCGCAATCAGAGGAGGACAAGAAGGAGTGGGCTCAGGACGAGGCTGAGGTCCGCGCTGCTTGCGAGCACCTCACTTCGGAGGTCATTCCTCGCATGGTCCAGGAGCTCAAGGAGGGCGAAGTCGGTTTCCCAATGGACGGCCAGTCTCTGAGCAACCTTCTGCACAAGCGGGGTGTGAACATGCGCTACCTTGGAAAGCTTGCTGAGCTGGCTGACAAGCCTGATCCTAGGCTTCAGGCCTTGAAGCGTCTCATCATCCAGGAGATGATCGCACGTGGTTTCAAGCACTTTGCCAACTCCAAGCTGCGCAACGTGTCTGCGCCTTTCGCAGCACCCGCAGCCGCCCACCTCCTCAACTGCTTGCTCGGAGCCGATGTTAGCGCTAAGCCTGTGGCTGAGTGCGACAGCAGCCTCAAGAAGATGTACCCCGAGGATGACTTTAGCTTCGAGAAGCTCACACCTGAGGCCCTCAAGAAGGAGGTCGTAGCTCAGGTTGCACTACGATTCCGCTACGACCTCGGTCAGTCGTGGATCGAGTCTGGCAAGGAGATGCAGATGCTCCGTGAGGTCTCCCTCAAGCTTGGTCTCCAGCTGGAGTGCAAGTCGTACGCCTTCACCAAGGAGGCCTTTGCCGCCAGCCAGCCGGCTGAGAAGCCCGCTGCGCCGCAGACCAACGGCCACTCCACATCTTCCAAGAAGAAGAAGAACAAGTCCATCAGCACGCCGCCAGCCCGCACGGCCAGCCCCACTGTCCCCCTTGCTCCACAAACCTTCCACGCAGACGACATTCTGAACATCGTCCCTGTCATCAAGGAGGCTTCACCCAAGAGCTTGTTGGCTGAGGAGGCACTGGAGGCTGGTCGCATGTCCATTGCCCAGGACCAGAAGGAGCTTGGCCAAGAACTGCTCCTGGAGTCTCTCCAGCTACACGAGCAGATCTACGGTGTACTGCACCCTGAGGTAGCTAAGGCTTACCACACCCTGTCGAACCTGCTCTACAGCCTTGACGACAAGGTTTCAGCTCTTGAGCTTGCACACAAGGCGATCATCGTGTCGGAGCGCACTCTCGGTGTCGACCACTCGGAGACTGTGCTTGCGTACCTCAACGTCGGTCTGTTCGAGCACGGCTCGGGTAACACCACAGCCGCTCTGATCTACGTCCGTCACGCGCTCGAGCTGTGGAAGATCCTCTACGGCCCCGACCACCCCGACTCGATCACAACTCTCAACAACGCCGCTGTCATGCTGCAGGCCGCGAAGATGTACCACGAGTCGCGACTCTGGTTCGAGGCTTCGCTCGCCGTCTGCGAGGAGGTCTGCGGCAAGAACTCCATCAACACAGCGACTCTGCTGTTCCAGACCGCCCAGGCTCTCGCTCTCGACAAGGACATGCGCGGTGGTGTCAACCGCATGCGGGAGTCTTACAACATCTTCAAGGAGGTGCTCGGTGCAGAGGACCGCAACACCAAGGAAGCCGAGAGCTGGCTCGAACAGCTCACCCACAGCGCTGTCTCTCAAGCCAAGCAGCTCAACGACCTCGCCAAGACGCGTATCCGTCGCATGCAGCTCCCCGGCCGCAACCCCCTGCGACCTGCTGCCGCGACGCCTTCCGCTAGTGATGCCGCTGCCGCCGCCGGTAGCCAGCGCACTGGAAGTGGTCGCGTCGACCAGCGTAAGATTGAGGATCTCCTCAAGTACATTGAGGGTGACGCGCAGAAGACACCGTCGAAGAAGAAGCCGACGAACCCCAGGAAGCGTTAAAGTTGCTATGTCATGTTTTTGACGTTGTCTGATATTGTTACGAAGCTACGCCAAAAGTATACGTACCACAAAAAGTGCTGTTGTTTGCGCGATAACGATGTGTATCATACCTGCAGAACTTCTTAGCAGCAGCTCTTACGAACCTGATGCGCTTTCTCTTTTGATTCACGGGAATCTGACTTTTTGGTATGGCTTCGGCTTGCATTCTTTGGAGTTTTTGGGTTGGTCGGGCAACAACTGGGGGAGGTGAGATGGATGGGCATGTACTTTACGCATACCGACGACACCAAAACGCGCTCGCTGTATATCTAGATAGACCAGGGCGGATGGCTCAAGGGAACAAAATATATGTCGGATGTACATGGACTGTATGGTATGGTAAATAAGGAAGGGGTGGGATGGATGGAAGGATCGAATAGGGAAGGAATATGGACGACGAGACGAATAGATGTACTCAATACCAATGCAAGAATATCTCCTCTTCATTCACGTCACAACTACTCCATGGAGGTATCAAGCCGACGCCTAGAGGTAAAGACGCTGTGAATATTGGTAGACTGCCCGAGACATCGATGGAACTTACATGGGACCGCACGAGTGAGTGGCTTCACATACAGAGTTAGTACAATCTCCTACTCTTGTACACTAGCAGCTGATACATACAGGCCATCTCTTCTTCCTCTACCGCATGACACTAGCAAAAGCATCTCTCAAAATGCGCTAGAATCTCAAAAGTGAGAGTGCAAGTGAGTTATCAGCTCCTCGCTTGTTGCACTGCGTTGGTCAAATTTGAAGATTTCACTCTCCTAATTTCCCATCCTACGCTGGTCCTGCTCCTTCCTTCCCTGAAGACAGCTTTTAATACTTCAGTCACCAGCGACTTGTCGCTGTCCCTCCGCCTGCTTACCTTCGTCCGCTCCCTTCGCTCCATCACATCTTCGCTTCCCTCGACACCAACCGCCTTCATCCGCTCCCTCCGACACCGACCGCCGCCATGACTGATCCCAGCGCGCCTTCAGAGGGGGACGCTAGAAGGGCACGCATAGAGAAACGTACGTACTTCGAGCATTTCCGGTACTGAGGTGGCTGTGCTAACTCAATGTCCAGATCGCGATGTGGTCGACATGCTGGCCAAGGGCATGACGAACGTCAATCTGCGATCGAGTGAAGAGTGGGGTGCTCTTGTACGCGATAACCAGACAAAGGCCGCCGAAGAGCTCAAGAAAGAGAGGGAAGCCTGCGACACCAAGATCGAGAAGATGAGAGCCGACTGCGATACCAAGATCGAGAAGATGAGAGTAGAGGTCAAGGAGGCCCAGATTACGTCGACCTGGAATTCAAACAACCTCTACAAGACAGAGGTCAACAAGGCCGCCGTTGAAAAGCGACTAGAGACTCAGGACGCGGAAGTCAAGCGCCTGCAGACATTCGCAGACTCGAGCGCTGAGAACACAATGCTCAAGTCGACTATAGAGAAGCTGCAAGCTCAGCTCGATGCCGCGACCGCAAAATCCTCGAAAGAGGCTGCTGAAGTTCGGACCGAGGCTTCCATCAATCTTGCGATGTCTGCAGCAACACGCGAAGCTGAGAGCGCGCGTGACATGTTACAAAAGACGGAAGACAACAAAGCCTCTGAGCTCGATGCCCGCGATAAGACTATCGCGGCCCTCGAGGACTGGATCGCCGCAGACAAGGTCACTTTGAGTCATCTGCGCGAAACCATGCGAGACTACCGTCTGCAGCTTGACGAGATGAAAACTATCATTGCCCAGCGATCCGCCGCCGTGGACAAGCTGACCGAGGCCTACGATAAGGTCACGACTACGAACAGCGACCTCTACCAACAGCTACACGAAGCTTACCTTCTCGCGCAGACGAACATGGAAGCGACACTTTGACCTAATTCACAGGACACCCTAGAGCCTACGTTGACGTTAGGTTAGTAACTTTGCGGGTTTTTGTCTTGATGTAGTCTGCAGACCTGTTCAGTTTATCTTGTGTATGAAGTGGTGAGATGAATGTAAGAAGAACAAGGACGTTGATATCACCATGAGTGTTGTACATCAGATCTTACGTGATTCACGGTGTCGTCAAAAGAACCCGAGATTAGTTACAGCATTTTCATATTCTACGGACATCTTGTAGCTACATCGAGAATCTCCAGGGTTACCCAGTTGTCATGAGAGTGCCAGCGGAGACCTGTCGCAGCTCGTTGTACTACTTCTAACGCTCTGCTTCGAGCTTTGCGACACGCTCGCGGAGGTCCTTGATGGTCTCGCGGAGATCTTCCGCAGCAACCATTTGTATACCGACGGTGTCTTTGAGGGCGTCGATCGTGCCTTTGAGCGCATCGATCTCGGGCTTCTTGTCGACGTTCGCGGTCTTGTCGTTGACGTCCACATGCTTGTCGCCGACGTCCGCCTTCTCGTCAGTGAGTACCTTAGTATATGTTCCTTCGGCGACTTCAGGTTCTTTGGTCTTCATTTCCTTGAGCTCCGCAAGTTCCAAGCTCTGGTCGGCGAAAGCACGTTGCAGAATCGCGGAGCTCTGATTGAGCCTGCCGAGGTCGGCCTCGTAGTCCTTCTGCGCCGCTTCAAACTCCAGTGCGTGTTTCTCCTTGATCTCGGCGATTTCGGTCTCATGGCCCTTCCTCATTTCTTGGAGCAGCCAATCGCCGTGTTTTTCCTCTTCGATGAGCTCAGCCTCGTATTTCCTGATGGTTTTCTCGAGCTTGGACTGCGATTCGTTCTCCATGTGGGCAATCTTGGCCTCGTAGTTCTCGGCGAGGTCGTTGAGCTTGATCTCGGATTTCTTCTTTATCTCGACGCAATCATGGTTGATGAAGTCCCTCACGCGTTCGATCTCAATCTCTTGGAGTTTCTCTTTTTCGCTGAGCTTGGCCTCGTAGTCCTTGATAGTGTTCTCTAAGTTGGCCTGGGACACCTTCCTCATGTCGGCGAGCTTGGCTTCGTAGTCGGCCTTCTGCGCCTCGAGGTTTTCAGTGGCTTCCGACTCGAATGAGAGCGGTTTGTGAAACGGATTACTAGGCACGTTCGACGCAGGACCCATGAAGTTATGTTGTTTCTCAACTACCATCTCTGGGTGCATAGTCAGCAAGGGTAGTGTAGATGGTAAGAAAAGGGCGCGCACTTACCATGTGCTGTAGTGGGCTGATTTGCAGAGAGTTGATAACCACGAGGAAGGAGTGAATTTCCACGACGTGTATAGATTGGTTCAGACATTGCAGCTGCGGGGTGAGTGAGAGGCGGTTGAGGGAGGAGCGATTGAGTGAGAAGCGGTTGAGCAAACGGTCGTGGAGCGGTCGCGAGTAGTTAGTTGCTCGGAACATGTTCGCTCCGGAATGACAGTGAATGGTTGGGGTGTAGAGAAACCCCGGACAGAGGGCGTTCAAGGGCGCGCTAAAGTACTCTGGATTCATCGGACTTTCTACCGCACATCGTACACAGAGGAGAGTATCTCTGAGTTTTTCGGTTTTATTCGACAGCTATACACAATCCCGTCATCGGCATCCACACTCAACCGCCTTGAGGACCCACGATATAAGTCTCTCTAGGGACAGACAGCCCATCAGAGAGTAGACGGGGAGTGATAGCCACTTTGTTGTCTCCTAAATCCGTACAACAGCCGCTATACAAAGAAAGCGCGACTTTTGCCAGTTCCTCATCCGTGTGAAATTCAGAGCTCATATCAGGGGCCAAGCCAACCGGCACCTTGGTTTCTGGATCTACGAGAAACAACTCATTTCCGAAAGCCTTCTCATCGGGCGGAGGCAGATGTTGACCGACACATAACAAGGAAAGAGGCTCTTGTCTTTGATGCTTGGGTTGACGTGCATGCTTTGCCAAAAGACCGACGGAAACAAAGGTTTCGTGGTGGCGAATGAAGACGGGGACGAAGAGCTTGTTGACCCACGCAGCGGCAGATAATGGAATGCGACAATTGACCATGCCAGCTAGGAGGAGCATGGTACATAGGAATGGTGTTGACGAGAGACCTTGCATCTGTTGCTTGAGGTCGGCCCAATCTGCTCGCGGCGCTCCACTCATGTGATGTATCTCATATTCGTTGTTCATTAAGTATAGTAGCATCTTCCTGGCCTGCACAAAGAGTGGTACGTACTCGCTAGCCTCGCTCATGCGCGCCTCTTGCTCAGTCTGATCAAGGCTCCTGAGATCCGCTATACTTTCGTCTTCCACGAAGCCCAGTCCAGGGGCAATGTTCGTCCAAGAGTGACTTCTGTCATCGGACACTCGTATCGTATCCTCTGGATCAATGGGCAGCCAACCGCAGCTCATGGCATCGGCGTGATCGAGCTTCCAACGATGATCCGGAAGATGTCCGAATTTGGAAAGCTCGCCACCCCCATATGATTCCAGCCATTGCATTTGGCACCGTTTAAAACAGGCTTCTAGCCGGGCGATGAAAATGTCTGGCGAGCATTCGCTTTCTAGTTCTTTGATCTGAACATCCGAGGTAATGTGTACATGCCGTGAAAAGGCGTTCGAAGCCTCGGGTACGCGTTGTCCCATCAGCTTGAGGAAATCGCCGAGCGTCGTCGGACTTGGAATATATTGGCTTGGTCGCCAACCGTCCGTGGGATCTGTGCATGCAGGATCAAGCATTGAACGAGTGAACCTGCATGTAAAAGCATGTCCAGACCGTTCAGCTTGTTGATAGAGATCCAGATAAATCTTTCCGAATGACATCGCCAAGGCCTCTTTCTTCGGATATGTATACCATGGGAAAGAAGGCATGGTCGCAAAGATGTAGTCGCGAGGCATAGTAGCTGATCTACGCGATGCGCGGTTCGCCGGTAGAAAATGACCCGAGTGGATGTCTTCATCCAGTCTACGCTTTACGCTACGTGAATTGATAACGGTGCCTCCATAAACATAAGCTTCGACAAACTTATGTATGGCGGTGTTGCCCTGAAAGCCGGAGAAAGAGTAGGCTAGAACCAAAAGAGCAGACGCGAGAGTCATGCATTTTGTCTCATGTTCTGTCTCATACTGGTTAATATCACTATCGTCGCGAGCCCGTTCCCGCATCGCGAGCTCCTTGGGTTGGTCTGAGCTTTGGTCAACCACAAGCAACAAGCAAATTGCTTTAACGTACTGTGATCTCCAACCACAAACTCAATCGTATGAGAGAGTAAGCACTCCTGCAGGGTCCACAATCTCTGAAGGTACGATTCAGCCCAGAGATGGTCGATACGGTTACGGCTATGATCATAAAGTCTTTGGCTAAAGTCCGTGGAGTTTTTGAACCCAGCAACAGCAGCAATGCAGCAGTTATGAAATCCGTCGCATTCCCTGACCGCCATTGTCTTCTTTGCCATCCTGAAGATATCGGGAATGGCATCCACGATCTCTGAGACTTCAACTGGATTTCGCTGATCGACTGTCAACGTGTCCATCCAAAAGGCACCATCACCCACCAAGGCGGGAAGGCGGGTTGCGATAAAATGTGCCTTCTCTTGTGATGCTTTGACCTCGTACGGTATGCCCTGGATCGAAACCCAGGCCCAGTCGCCCCAGACATGAGAGAAAGCGATGTAATTGGTGGATTCAAGAGGTGCTTCGAAGAGCTCAAGAACCGCGTTCTTGAAGCGCGCAAATCTGATAACCGTTTTTGCTGTGTCACCAGGAGCCATGATATGGGATTTGTGTCAGGAAGAAAAGTTGAGACCGGGAGCTACGGCCTTAGAGCCGGCATGCACTGGTTTTGATCTGGGGCATTGGGTGGCAATGTTAAAGATTAGACGCCTCAGCCTCGTTGGCTGCGGCTAAGCAACGGGTCGCCTGGCCTCGCAACGTCCAGCGCCTGCCCAGCCTCTCATGTACATTCTCGCGACCCCTGTTCAGCGCTGCCAATGACAGAAGGCGCTGGCCGACTCGTAGCAAAGAAGGATGGTATGGCTTTCCAACGCATGGAGGCCGCAACATGGACTATTTGTTGGTACAAGCAACACCCACATTGCTGATCGTAGCCTGCATACAAAGCCCGTTTTACTGAATACATGTAACCCTTACATACCATTCGTCTGGTGACTAAAATGGCCCCCAATGTGATGCCTGACTAGTGAGCGGATGTCACAACTGTCGTTTGTGAATCTGTCAAGATGACAAACGACAACTGTGACATCCATCCACTCCACAGGCATCACATTGAGGACTAAATAAACTATCTACACGGTGTAGACTTGCTATCTACAAGGATCAAGTCTTTCCAAATGTTGGCTCGTGGGATTACGGGAGAATTTAGCCATCGAAAAGCTGAGACGAGTGTTGTGGAGTCTCAGCGACACAGACATGGCCTGGGTAGAAGAGTTCCAAGCGTGAACGGGAATCGTGACGTGCGTGCTAATGCCTGTGATATGCGCATCGCAATTGGTGAGAGTAGTGTATACCTATGGGAGCAGATAGGTGATTGACCCATGCCAGGGCTGACGAAGGAACGTACCGCACGACAATAGTAGCGACGCGTGATGTGATGGTCCATGGTCGCAGCGGCCACTACTCAAGCATGAATCTCTTGCACTACCATATCAGCCTGCAGCGCAGTATGGATCTAGCACGGGTCGCCCCGAAGCAGGTATGTCCTCGTGGTTGTTCGCTTTGACGAGCCGCCTTGAATAAGCGTGGAGGAGCCGTCCGAACTCTTGAATGCGTAATGTCCGGTCTGGTTCGAAGAACTGACGGACAAGATTCAAGCCAAGAAATGTTGTGATCTTTCAGTTTGCGGATGCGTTCAGCATTAAACCTCGATTAGCGTGCGTGGCGAATATTTGAATGAGAAGTAAAGCATCCTTGCAATGGGCGCTCAATCACAACATGAGCACATCGGCGACCAAGCCCTACGACGACCACGATTTTGAGCCTTAGTCTCCGTCCGCTTCTGAGTCCGCTCAAACTGCCGAATCGCAGCGCCCACCTCAGGCTTATCCTTCATAATTGTAGTTTTGTTCTTGATAAACCAAATGTAGGTCTGAGGCACTTGTGCCACAGTCTTTCCTTCATGCTTGCCGAACGTGAACCTGTATTCTCCCTTACGCGGAGTCCCGATGGGTGGGTGGTGGCGTTCGTACTCTGCGACGCCTGCAGCGAGTGTCTCGTTTGTCTCAGTGAAACCCTTGCTTTTTAGGAAGGCCATGTAATCGGGAGGGACTTCGGCGATGGTTTTGCCTTCGTGCTTACCGAAGTCGAAACGGTATGGTTGTTTGCGGGGTGGAGGTTGAGAGGAGGGAGGCTGCGGGGCAGGTTGCGAGGCAGAGAGCTGCGGTGCAGAAGGTTGCGAACTATTCGGCTTGTTGTCCTTGCAGAGGGAGTAATGGCTAGGCGCAGTAGAAGGTGGCGGCTGAGCCTGCTGCGACTGACTTGCCATGGAAAGCTGGCTAGATGCAGACGGTTCAGATGATGGCGGTGGCAGAGCCTGCGAAGAAGCCTGACTTGGGGCCGTGGATGCCATGGCGATTGGAGGTAGACCTTTCTGCATCAAGCCGAGCGCATCAGCCAAACCAGGCAAAGTAGCCAACTTGTCTTCGCTCGCACCAAGATAATAGAGGTAGTCCTCTGGTACCTCGAGTAGAGTCTTCCCCTTGTACTCGCCGAAAGGGAGTATGTATAGGGGACCATCGGGCGATCCTTGAGTCGCCGTGGGCTGTGACGAGGGAGGAGCATACGTTTGCGACGGCGCGAACTGTGGTGGCATGGCATGTGACGAGGGAGGATATGACTGCTGTGTGCTAGGTGGTGGTGACGGCGAGCGAGAAGGCGAAGGGGGATTTGTGTATTTCGAGATATGCGTGCTCGATAGCACATGTTGTGACGAAGGAGGAGGGGCCTGGTAGGCTTGAGATGGCGGCGGAGACAGCGGCATCTGCGACGGTGTAGCTTGCGGTTGCGACGATACCGACACCTGCGACACCTGCGACATCGACATCTGCGATGCTTGCGATTGCGACGCTTGCAATGCCGCCTTCCCCCCATTCTTCTTCTCCTCCTGCCACTCTTCCAACGCATATATCAATTCCATCGGCCTACTCGAAATCGGATTCCGAATCAACCACGTAATGTAAGACGTTGGTATTTCCGCAAGTGTCTTGCCCTCATGTTTGCCAAACGTCAGACGATACGGTTCGGCGTCCGACGATGAGGCCGAGGGCGGCGGCGTTGAGGCAGCTTGGTGCCATTGCTGGAGAGTAATTCCATCAGATTTATCGTGGGATGATGGCGGTGTAGGAGCTGTATTGGTATTGAGAGGCTTTAGCGCAGGTCGTGGTATTTGCGCGGAAGAAGGGGGAGCTTGCTGCGACGAGACGATCTCATCGACGACATCTGCGACGTCGGAGTCAATGTCCGATCCGTAGTCGGATGACATTGTGCGCATGCGATAAGTGGAGTTCACGGCGAAAGCGATCTGAGGATAGTTGAGATGGTGGTTTGGTGGGTTGGTGGGGATGACGTTGGGCTGCAGCAAACGTGTGGAGTTTCGGGATGACGGAAGGAGCTTCAACGGTTCAGGGTGGTGCACGGATGCAAACTTCAATTAGATCCCGCTGCCACCCAGGAACAAAATCTTCTTTTTAACACACAATTCAAGAATTACTTCCTGGCTCCTCTGTATTGAAACAATGCATGCGGTCCTCCGCAGTCTACCCAAACGCCGTTTCTCTGCCCCAATTCACTCCCGAGGTCTCTTGATGCGGGCGCTCCTTCACATTCCCCAACCTCTCAAGCCACAGGTACCTTCTCCGTCTGACTAATGATATACCACGCGTGAATGACACCAGGGATCCAGCCGAGGATACAGAGCGCGATGTTGATGAAGAGATCAGCGGCGCAGCCACGCTTCATGGCGACGGGAAGGAAGGGGATCCATATTGCGAGGAAGTAGAGGAGGACTGTTGACTGTATTGGAGAGGTTAGTGGGGGGAATGGGGAAGAGGGATGAAGAAGGAGAAGTGGATGGGGATGGGGAGACTGACTGTGCTTGATGGCATTGTTCGATGTGTTTGATCCGCGTTGATATGGCACTTGGTTGTGCTTCTTTTTCGTGCAGATATTCTCGTGGTTGTAGTAGGATTTGAAACTGAAGATGTGGCTGTTCTCTGTGGCTGAACGAAAAAGTGGGCGAACCCTTATATCTTTAAGTCATCCTCTTCAGCTGCTACCAACTCAAAGCAGCTTACGACGCAAACAAGGACCGAATGCAGGATATCGGCACATTCCTCGTCCATACAATTCCACTGAACCGCCGTACTAGCCGTCCACCAAGACCATGTTCCTGAAGTGGGCAGCGAATGAGACAGTCATGCGCCACAGTGACGATGCATGTTGTGGCGCAGGTGTCAGCCTCGAGGCCGTGCGCCATGGTGTTGAGGCTAGACTGGGTGACAGGCTTCCGAGAGGTGCCGGTAGCCGGGGTAGCCGCGTATGCAGGGGAGGGTAGTTCTGTTGTTCGATCGCGATACTAAACCACGAGAATTGCGCCAGTTTGGTAGGACGGGTTCTATCTCTTTATACATGTTGTCTGCACGTTGAGTGCAGTGAAAGGAACTCGATCGCCGGATACAGTGCCAAGGGTAGGGAGGTTGTAACTAGACGAACACTTCGCGATGCCTCTGCAATGGTGCTGTAAACATGTTGAGATTATGCTTGAGACTCTTTTGTGACCGTGTGTAGGATAGTATGGCCACTTGACATACGATTGTTGGTCCCAATGCGCATCAATTTGAAGACAGCGTCACGGCGTGTGTAAGGATGCGGACTGTCGGCGATTAGGTAGCAACATCGAAACTTCGGCGGCGACGGCGTAGATATGAGGAATTTGATTCTCGATCCTTGTGCTTTAGATCTTAATCAGTAGGTTGTGTCACCAGTAACGTCTCCGACTTGGTAAATTGTGGGGGTTGAACCTTCTTGGAAGACAGAGGGACCTCACGGCAGTGTGTTCTTTTCTATCTTTTAACTTCGGTAATGTGTGTAACAAGACGCATTAAGTGTGTCTTCGAGGAGATTATAACATCCGGTATACTGCAATCTTGTTAGATACACTCCTCTAAGCTGTCGTCAGGCCAAGCGAATAGTCCTTCTTTCCTTCAAGCGAAAACAAAGCGGCCAAGGTTTTACGGAGGAGATACAGGAGCCTACATGATCATGTCCGTAGTAGGGCGAATGATGTATCACCATATGTCCAACTCGTTCGTAATAATACTCTTTCTCCTGAATGATCATGACGAAGATAGCATCACTGGGTATATCTGATTCGCATCTGCCTAACACAATTCCTAATAGACTACCTTGATGCAAGTCTGGCGCGTAGCTTTGCTGTGTAGCGGAGCCTTTTTCGTGCTGCTGATACAATGAAGACAGGGCAATTCGGAAAGTTTTCTCATCGTCTTGGAACGTAGCGAAATACCCGGAGTAATTTTCACTGCCTGAATATGGCCCCGTCCAGTCGATCCAGACGTCCGTCTCGTCAGGGGAGTACTGGATATTCATAGGTATTGTCCATGCTTCGATATGGATAAACCTGTTGGAGGAACCAGGTATGCCCATGTCTAACGAGACATCGCTTTGCTCATCCATGTCTGAAAGTGACTCATCGTGGTTCTCTATGAAGATCTTCAATGGTATTTCGTTGTCGAGTCGGAGCCCATACCTACATGATTCAGTCTTGTAATTGATTGGTACAGTCCATCCAGCCCAGCTCCACGTAGGGAACAGGGAACGCCTGGTGCCTGATGCTGTGTTGCACCAGGAGAGCCCTGCAGCGAAAGCCTCGCTCTTACTACAATGTTGTAGGTCGCGGTATCCTTCCCATCCTCCAGGCTTTGATGGCATGATGGGAATACCCAAGTATTCATGCACGGGAAACTTCTTTCTCCTGAAGCTATTGAAAACTCCTTTAAATGCCCTTATAGCATCGGAGCTGACAGACATTTCTCTCCCGCAGTAATTAGTCAGATGAGAGCAAATGTCCCAGGGACTATGCTTTTTGTAGTCGTTCTGGCCGTCGAAAATTCCCAGGTCGTCGGAAAGTTCCGACCACCGTCCGCCGGGGCTATCGATTGTCTCGACAGCAATGTCAGTCCGACATTCATAGTACACTTGTTGCTCTGTGAAAACGATACGTCGGGTCGAGAAAAAGCTCTCTTGATAGGTCCATGCTCGATGCATCCAATTAGAAGCCTTGATGAACGTCCGCGGGTCTGGCAGAGTTGATACAAGGCATCGCCCTCCACTCCAGGCACTTGCTTGAGGAGGTCTCGGAGTGGCGCCAACGCCAGGTAAGCCGAAGTGTGGATCAGTGCCTACTGCAGCGACTATAGTCACGCACGCGTTTTGATATATGAGATTCATTTGCTGTATTTGGATTTGTTTCTCAACAACGTTATCTTGGTCGATGCAATATCTGTCGATCCAGATATATCGAAGGCCTAGCGATTTGCTGGCTTTCAGGGCGTCTTCGATAGTGCGCGGCAGGGTTGTGGGAAGATCATTATGGATACACCGATCATCGTCAGATCTGCTCGTACCCCACACATAGCTGAGTGCAGAATACTCGTACGTCGGCAACGCTGGCACGATCCGTCGCGTCTCGCAGTCGATTAACTTCAGCTCTTTTAGACTGAAAGCTGATGACTCAACTTGGGTGCACTGCTTTGTGTGCTCTCGACCACAACGCTGTATCCAACCTCGAATGATGTCGAAGTCGATTGATATTGCATCGATAGATTGCGCTCGCAGTGAATGGACGTGTGGTGCTGTATTTGATGCGCTTGAACATGCAATGGAGTCGCCCGTTGCCGTCCAGGGGAACCAATCGTTGTCTTGAGCTACAGCTAACACTGCTCCATCTGTGATACGGTAGGGATCAGGAGGCTCTACGCAGTACAGAGCGTAGTTCTCGACTTTGGCGCTACCTTGTACCCTCACCGCATGGAAAAGGCGACACAGTGAGCATGGCGACAGCTTAGCTTCTTCCCCGAGTTCTCCAAGAAACATCATTTTCTTCATGGAGTGTCCCTCCAGATCGACGAAAAGACTCTCGACATCAATGGACGAACATCTGGAACAAAGTCTACTCGAATATTGACAGACTGTATCGTTACGTGTGCTGGGTGTGTCTCCATGGCTCTGATCGGTCGCATCCGATAAGTCCACAGATCTTTTTCGCTTCCCTGGAGGATCCTCAGATGTACTCGGGACTTGTGCTTTATCCATGCCGTGATGGGACCTCTGGGACACGATTGGAATGGACGATGAACGCAAGGTGGCACCTGTCTCGTTAGCTTCACGGCTCTGGTGTTGCGACGCACTGGAACTGGAGAATAAACTTACCTCTTATTCATTCCGTTGCTGGTCCGCTATTGCCAGTGAAGGGAGGGGGATGGTAAGGTGCGGGGCAGAAGTGCTCTCAAGGCTGCTGCCTGCTGGATGCCTCCAGGGCTGCGCCTGCCAGCTGGTAAGCGAGGTTTAGGTAAGCACATGCACGCTGCAGTCAGTGGCTTGCTTAGGGAACTCTGGTTTTACCACTACGATTATTCCTACAATTACTTTACAATCATTCCTACATCTCGTACTCTTACAATGAGCGGTGTCTATATCAACTGCAGTCCAGCAATCAGTTCACCAGACACTGTGGCATGGATAGCGTGGGTCTGCGAAGTCGCACTTGCCGGGTGAGTGTCTTTGTCTAAACGGGCAGTCGCAAAGTCACACTTGCTAGATGACTCGTTTTGTCTAAACGTGCAGTCGCAATACTCTCGCGACACCGTCAAAAAATTCGATGGCAGCACTTCGGACTCTTCAACAGCGAAGCGAGGCACGAGATAGTCATGCAATCCAAATTCATCGGGTCGACGTTGACAATACGGTGAGTGCATCGATGCAAACTCTAGCCGGTCAGGTAGCAACATCGAAACTTCTAAACTTCGGCGACGATGACGTATGTAACCAGATGTGAACGGTGAGGCTCTGTTGTTACAAAGCATAACAAGGATGAACGCTGTGC
Source organism: Alternaria sp. BMP 0032 (assembly GCA_023758005.1). Taxonomy (NCBI): domain Eukaryota; kingdom Fungi; phylum Ascomycota; class Dothideomycetes; order Pleosporales; family Pleosporaceae; genus Alternaria; species Alternaria sp. BMP 0032. The sequence goes on along the minus strand of JAFVMD010000015.1, from coordinate 449,999 downwards.
GACAGGAAATGACAACGGGAACTAAAAAAGACACGATGAGCGGTGTGGGTGGTTGGTTGGTGAGAAGCGGTGACGGATTTTACAAACATTAGGCATACAGGCAAAATGGTGAACAGGGATATCTCGACTTCGATTTTGATCTATTCTAGTCGATAGCCGCGCCTTACAAACAAGGTCATTGTCGCCTGGGGGGATGGAAAATTTTGAACTATCCTAGGTGTTGTCGTGGGCGAGATGAGGTGGAAGGGGGGGTATGATTGTAGGGGTTGTGTTGATTGAGTAGTGAAACTAAATGGGCTGAGCGGGATGGGGGGTTGTAGTGGAACGCTAAAAATGCCGGTACTAGAAGTGTTTATCTCTTGCTGTGAGACAGTGACACGGAACGAAGAGGAAGGAGATGGGCTATATAGTAATAACATAAGACATTCGGCATCATCGTGTCGCATTATCATGAAGAAGGGGATTTGACGGACCAGAAAAAAGCAAAGACAAATTTGTTGGAATCAGGGAAGATGGAAAAGGAACGCTGGAATCATAACAAACAAACAAACAAACTTTGCGGTTCCCCGGCTATTGGGGTTGCGCGGCTCCGTCTTTTACCATTCGCTTCCGAAAGGCTTTGGCTTTGCTCGCTTGGTTCTTGCTCGCTTGTGCATCCAGATGACTTGCGGCGGTGAAGGCTTCGACGACGGCCATGGCGTTGGCCTCTTCTTCCTCGTTGAATGTGATGAGGTCGAGGAATTGGCGGAGGACAATGGAGCCGAGCTTGGCATGTGCTTGCTCAACGTAGTCGGTGTTGACGGTGTCGGCGGATGTGCGCGCGAGGACGCTCCAGCCGTCGGGCTTAAGGGATGCTTGACGTGCTAGCAGGCGCTCACTTGACGCCAACAGGATGAATGCCCTTATTACCGCTTCTTTGTTTGTGATGTTGTTCTCGGGTGATACGTCGAGCACCTCGAGGAAGTCGTCGAGGGAGGCGGTGCCGATGAATGTGTGGCGGTGCTTGTACTCCAAGTCCCGCTCTTGCTGGATAGCCGAGGTGGGCCCGGTCTTCTTTGGCAGCTTCTTGGGGGTGGATGGGTGGAGGGAGCGGGTGGTCGGGCTGTGGTGGCGGGGATTCTGGTCCTGCGCGTTGGCGGCTTTGATGGGGAGGCCGAGGGAGATGCGGCGTTGGTGCGTGTTGGCGGGGCGCTGCGGCTTGGATGTGTTGGCTTGGAGCTGGAGCAGGCCTTCGTTGGTCTTGGCTCGGAGGGGAAGGGACCGCGATGCCCGTTGCGCACTGGCGAGGCGTGATTCAATAGTGGGGGTGGAGGGTGTGCGGAGGTGGGAGGGGCGGCGCTTGGTGACGGACACAGCTTCTTCGCTGTCGCCTTTGAGGGACGGCGACTTGGCGAGGTCGTCGTAGGCAAAGTAGTCGGGCGGGCCGTCTTCCTTTATTCGATCCAGCGAGTAGAGGAGCGGCTCTTCGAAGAGGGTGGCGTCGGTGGAGAGGCCCAGGGCATCGGCTGGGTCAATGGCTCTTGTGCGTGGGCTGGCGCGGGGACTGGCAAACTTCAGCCCGTTGACTTCCGGTGGCATGATCCAGTGCTGGGCGCCTTGTTGTTGTCGCATCTCGTGCTTGAGCTTGCCCTCGAGGGCGCTTTCCGTGTCGCTCGCCATGGAGAAGCGGCGCGAAGGTGATCGTGAAGGCGTGCCGGGCTGTTGTTGTGTATCGTACCCCGCATTGCGCAAGGCGTTGAGGATGGAGCTGTCCCCGCGGTCGAGGTAGAGGAGGCCGGTTCTCCACATGGTCGTGGTCGTCGATGAGGGTTCCTGCTGTGTACGAGTAGCCGACGCAACAGTCACCCTCTAGAGTCTTGTCGGACGCGGACAGGGAGGCGCGATGTGCCGCTGCCCTAGCTTTAGTACTTGTTGACAGCATGCGGGTGATCGAGCTGGCCGGCGCTAGCACCCGCTTCACCGCCATTTTTCTCAATTTGGGACTCCGGTTGAAAAGTCTGTCGCTGCCGTGCCTCTTGCCTTGACTGGGCCTAATGCATGCATCACGATGCAGCAAGCCTTTTTTCACGTCGTACTGCCCAATCACTTTGCTCCTGTCATCGACTTTCGTTGGGCGCTGATTTGCTGTGCAGCCTCAAACATTCCTACACCCTGTACCTGCATCCGATCAGCAGGTTTGAGTGTAGCGTACGTACCCCCAACCATCCCGTATCATCCCGGCAACGGACGAAAGCGTCGAGATCGTGTCCTGCGCGGCTGGCGTGATCGCGAAGCATTCGACGGCATGACGTGGTAGTGGAGTCGGCGTGCTAGCTCCACTCCCGCAAGGCTGAATATATATCTCCAGAGCGTGGCATGGTCGAGATAGCCGCGGGTGGCATGCACGTCGTGCTGCACTGCCTGCAGCTGCCAGCGCAAAGGGTACTGTCGGCCGTCGGGGTGTGTTCGGACATGTTGAGGTTCAACAGAAGGCGGGGCGGGGTAAACCGCGACGCTAACATCACGTTTGATCAACATTTCATGTTTCAAGGCGGATATCGGAGCGGAGAGAAGACGACCGAAGTCAGCAGAAGGTCCAGTCACGCGTGCAGTGAGGGGGGATGAGGGTGTGGACGCAGCGCATGTGCAGCCCGTGTGATAAGAAGAGGCTGTCTACTATCCAACCTCCCACCACATGGGAGCTACATCCTGCACATGGGCACAGCAGCTGGTGAACGGTACCAGGTTTTTCAGTGCAGTGTGCCAAAATCTGCTGTTGGTGCTGTGGACCCAATCACTACTGGCGGGCTTCGCGCGATAAGACGACACGCACCGCACAACACCATCACTGTTCTCGGCCCTGGCTAGTGTACCTAACAATAAACCTTCTGGATTGTCTTCTGGCCTGTCCTGTTCGTCTCACAGGACTCGACCCCGCAGTGACACAGCTTCGGTTCGCTCGCTTCATGGCCAGCAGTTCGACACCCTGGCCCTCCCACCGTGAGGGTGCCACTATGAGGATGCCGCATGATGTCGCTATGAGGGTGCTGACAGCGCGCTCTGCACCAGCGATCAAAACACGTCCCTCTCCACTCCACCAATGCACGCAAACCCACCTCTCCACGCCTTCACCGAATCGCATGGTGACGCGTGCCATGCGTGGAGCTCACTTGGCCCTACGTGGAGCCTCGTTTGGTGACAGGCACACCGCTCGGCGATACTGCGACTCCGCTTCTCACGCGTGACGTGTTGTTTATGTGCGTCGAGTGGGCAACAACACAGAACTTTCTTTTCCACTCCTCGCAATCACCACAACACTTAAGCGGCGGATGTCTGCGAGTAAAGCGTCTGGAGGGCGTCTGGGTCAAACCGACTTTGATGACATTCCCATGGTTTGGGAGGGCGTTGTGCAGTGTGGAAGCCATGCAGCGTCAACGGCCCGCACCCGCTAGCGAGCCATGTTTTCTTGGCGTAAACAAAGCTGGACCGCCGAGGAGCGCCCTCCGCAGCCGAATTATTATGAGGCCATTGGCACGCCGTAGATAGTTTGCAACCGTGTTCACAAACCCAATTGCCCTCTGCACAAAGCAAAAATTGATCTCCGCCGCACCCCACCTACACCGCCCCGCTGCCGTTCGCTCCATCTCGAGTCAGTGGAGCTGATGTTTTCTTGCACTGCCTCGCCCGACGACCTCCGCCGGTAGCAATTTCAGTTTCAGCTTCAATCTCCCCACGCAACGATCCCATAGCACCCAAACTCGTCGCCCTCGTGGGCCTACCCAACCATGGACGACGGTCCTCCACCTCCGCCGCCTCCGCATGGCGCAAACCCAAAGACTACAGGCGGCAGCCATGCACCTCCCGACCCCGGCCCAAGCGGCGGCCTGCCACCGGGCAACTACGACATCTTCATCATACCGCCGCACTCTTCAGGAGGTGGCTTCATATACCTACCCAGCATGGGCGTGCAGCAGAACAGCTTCATCGCCGGTGTGCTCAGCACCATCGCGAGCATCGTGCTGTGGAAGGCCGCTGAGCCTTACATGAAGCAATATTTCCTCATAGTCCGACATGGAGTCACTACTGGCGGCAATGGCGTCATATTGCTGGCGGTCTTGATGTTGGTTGCCGGATGGGCTGTCGGCCAGACACAAGCAGGGGGTCGCTTTAGCAGTGGCGGAGGGGGCTATGGCCGTGGGGGAGCGGGAGCTGGAGCTGGCACACACACACCAGGCGGAAGCTCAAGCTATCAACGAGCGCCTCCACCACCGCCTCCAAACGGCGGCTTCCCCGGCAGTCCTCCACCCCACGGCGGATGGGGTGGATACCGCCAATACGGGGCTGGCTCGCCGCCACCACCACCACCTCAAGACGACGAACCCTCCTTCGACGAAGAGGCTGAGCGAGCCGAAGAGGAGCGGAAACAAGCAGTAGAGAAGGAGAAGCGGCGGAAAGAGAAGGAGGAGAAGAAACGGAAAGAGGACGAAGAACGCAAACAGAAGGAGGAAGAGCGCAAGAAAGCCGAGGAAGCCAAGAAGAAGCAGGAAGAGGAAGAAGCCGAACGCAAGCGCGCCGAAGAGGCAGAGGAGAAGAAGAAACAGGAAGAGGAGCTTAGGAAGAAACAAGAAGCGGATCTCAAGAAGAAGCTCAAGAAGGAGCTCAAGGAGGCTGAGGAGGCTAAGCGGAGAGAGGAAGAAGAAGAGCGCAAGCGTGCTGAAGAAGCCAAACGAAAGGCCGAAGAAGAGGCTCGACGACAGCGTGAAGCTGAAGAGCAGAGGCTAGCGGAAGAAGAGCGGAAGAAGCGTGAGGCTGAGGCACAGAGACTGGCCGAAGAGGAGAAGAAACGACAAGAAGAAGCTGAGCGTCAACGCATCGCAGAAGAGGAACGCAAAGCCGAAGAAGAGCGCAAACTCGCTGAGGAGGCTCGGATACGCGCTGAAGAGGAGAAGAAGAAGAAGGACGAAGAGGACCGCAGACGAGCCTGGGAAGAACTCAAGCGCGCAGAGGAGGCCCGACAGAAGAAGGAAGCCGAAGAAAAGGCCAAAGCAGAGGCAGCCAAAGCCGCCAAAGCCAAAGCCGAAAAGGAGAAGTGGGAGCAGATGCGCAAGCGTGAGCGAGAGCAACGCGAACGTGAAGCCCGCGAGCGTCTCGCTAAAGAGAAAGCCCGCAAGGCACAAGAAGCCATTGAGAAAGAGAAGGCCGAACGAGAAGCTCGCGAGGCTGAGGTGCGTGCAGCAGTCGAGAAGGAGATCCGCGAGAAGCTCGAAGCGGAACAACGCGCCAAAGCCGCCGAGGAGGCCGCCAGAAAGGCTGAAGCAGAGAAGATTGCAGCTGAAGAGGCAGCCGCCAAAGCGAAGGCAGAAGCAGAGGCTGCTCTTGCGAAAGCAAAGACAGATGCTGAGCGCGCCGAACGCCTCAAAGCAGCTCGTGAGCGAGCTCAGAAGGACCGCGAAGCCCGCGAAGCAAAACTCAAAGCAGAAGCCGAACGCATCAAGGCCGAAGCCGCTACCGCAGCAGCCACAGCCGCAGTTCCTGACCTCACTGCCCGTCGCTCAACTACGTATGGTAATGTTGGCGGAGGTGAACGTCTCGATCCATATGCTGGAGCGAGAAGCACACCACCGCCTGCTGCGTCCGTCACGTCCACACACTCCTCACCCATCAAAGCCACCGTCACACCCAAGAAACCCTACGAACGTCCCACAGCCGCATCCTACCTCGGTTCTGAATCCGACGCCGCGTCTTTCGTTCCACCTCGTACTGCCACGGGACCTGCCCGCAGCACAGCAACCCGGTCTCATGTCTCAAGCGCATACTCTGAGTCCTCCTACGCGCCCTCACAGTCTACAACAAGAACGAGTCCGCCTGCGTCTAGGTCAGGACCGTACGCAACAGCCGACCCAAACAAGATTGTTATCAAAGCAGTGTATCTGTTCAATGATCTGTTTCCCAAGCCCGTCGCGCAGTTGGTCAGTAACGTGGGCAAGGTTACCGATGGGCTCATCCTCAAGATACAGTCCGAGGGCTTGTTCATCGATGATGATGTCCGGGGCATTCCGCAGCGCGAGTGGGATGTCAAGGCTTGGACGCTGAAGATGGTTGAGGTATGTCATTCCCATACAAACATCCCTATTTCCACACCTTTTCTCGTCATTTGATATATTGAGTACATGCTAACAACCCATCTAGACGGGCAAACAACCCACCAAAAACCTACACATCCTCCGCGCTTCGGTCCGCGATGCCGACGGCAAGAAATACGTCTTCCTCATCGACGAAACCGAGAGTTGGAAACTGGCGCTTGGATTGCAGAGACTGAGGAAGGGAAGTCAGGTGAGGAGTTTGCAGAGCGCGCAGATGGCGCCGAATGAGATGGCGAGGGTGTTGAATGCTGTGCCGCCTATTGCTTTGTAAGTCGTCGATCGTGAGCAGTGTGGGAGGAAGAGCAGGTTGAAGGGTGGAGAGGTGAGAAAGAGGTAAGGGAGAGTGTTGATACGATGGCATGGCAAACAGGTAGTCGTATGGGTGGTGGATTTGGGATACCCACTTTCGTTCCGCATAAAGCATCAGCGGTGGAGTTGTTGTTCTTCGTTTACACGTATCGTTACGAGCGCATCTTTGTACTCTTCTTTCTTTCGTTGTATATGCATCTTTGGGTGGTGGAAAAGAGGAGAGATGAAGGGGGAGTATATATCTCAACTTACATATTGGCGCTCGCTTGGGGAGGTGGTTAGAGATGGGTGTTTTGGGTGTACGTAGGATGGAGCAATGGATGTATGGCACATGATATGTACCTGGAGCTTGAGACTTGTGTGTCGTTATGCCGCGATTTCTATTCACTTGCCGTGTTGTGGTGAGGAGCGATCTCGTTAGTGAGAAGCGATTGCGTGGACTCCGTTAAATTGTGTCAAGGTCATGGTGTATTCTCGATATAAAGAATACTTCCATTGTAGATATCATCGTACCCCGTTGTCAATTCTTCCCTCACATTCTCCTAAAACAATAACCATGGCAACAAGGCTTCCGTAGCAACTACACAAACTCCCTCCTACGCAGCGCCTGCCAAACCCCCTCATCCACCCCTCCATCTCTTCCACCCTTCCACCCTTATTTCCCAAACCCATTCTCAGGCGTACACCCCGCACACCCACTGATCTTCCCATTGATAACATTAAAAGTACCGCCATCACCCGTGTTGCAACCTGCAGTAAAGGTACGAAGTCAGTATATGTCTCACATGCACTTCGTACAGTCAAAATTTACCAATGATGTCTGGATCGTTTGATGCTGTGCAGAAAGTGCCCTTGGGGACTCTGACGCCTGGGTCGACCGGGCTGCCGGGTGCGGGGCTGGATCCACGTTGTGGGGTTGGTGTTGGGGAAGCGACGACAGCGGCCGCAAGGGCGAAGACTGTGAGGAGGGAGGTTGATCGCATGATGGTTGAGGGGGGGTTGGTGTTTGGTGGAAGCTTTGGTGGAAGGATGGGCTGGTGAGATGGTTGTGGTGCGACTTCCGGAGTCGTATGGTGTGTGTGAATAAGATGGAAGAGATGGTAGTAGTGGTTGTGGTGATAATGCTTCTCGCCGTGGACAAAGCCCATCTATATATGCGCCGCGAAGAATTATTCCCCCAGCTTCGTCTTCCAAACGTCGCATCACCCCATCTCGCTAGTCCAAAGGTAGAAAAAATGATTACACGAACAAATCGCCATGTTTGGCAACATGTCCGTCGGCCGCTCTCCTTCTCACTTCGCGCGTTTCAGTCTACGATGTTTCGGGGTATAGAGACTTGGCTCTACTCGCACGAGCCCGTGTACATGTAGTAACACTGTAGATTAGGCTAATATCGGTAGAGCGGTCTCGTAAAGAACCGTTGTGGTATATCCCCGGGGTACTGCCGTGGTGAGAGCTGCCCAGCTGCTCGAAAGCCTACAGATTGCAAAACATGAGGTTATATTGCGAGATGTTTCCATGACTGATACATACGACCATAGGATCATGAAAATTAGGCTTCCCGTCCGCTCAGCCATATACAAGCATGATACCGGCGGATTAGTAGTTAGGTGGGTGACCACTAGCGAATCCCCGCTGTTGTATGTTTTTGCCTTCTTTTTTGCTCTTTTTTGGTGACCTGACTGGGGGAAGGCGTGGGTGTAGAGGTAGGAAGGATGTAGAAGGTAAGGAGAGACGGGGGTGCAGGGGTTGGCAAGGGTTGATAGCGTGGTATATGTCAATGACGGTTGAAGGGAGATATCGGGCGCAGTTTGAATGCCATGATTTTATTTTAGTCTTCGGACTGTCAGTGGGTATGTCGTGGTGAGCCTCGTGGTTGAACAGTGCTGGATGAGACTCAACCCCTTCTCACCCACTCTTCTGCCATACCAGAAGCCCGTATCACAATCTCTCATACCCATCGTCTTCATCCTCTTCCACCAATCCGCAAGGACTAGCTAGCTCCAACCGCCTCGTAAGCAGCGCACTGAACGCATTAGCACCCACGTCGACAACATCGAGACTTGATAGCAACGAGCAGCGGAAGACTCACCCAGACGAGAACCACTTCAAGGATCCTGACCAATGCTCAACTTGATAGACGCATCGAGATCAATAGAGAAGCAGGTCTTGGTGCCGTAGATCGGAAGGAGAGTGAAACCGCCGCCGCAGTCAGGCTTGGGGTAGGTGTTCACTATGACAAGCAACGTTAGCTATATTCATCCCACCAAACCTACTTCAGTCAAATGTGCGTGGAATGGAAACGTACGAGCGTTATACTTGATATCCCCATCCTTGCCCACGACCCTGACACTGTTCACCCCATCAGAAAGCCCATAGCAGACATTTGGATCAATCCAGAGGAACTCGTAGGCGCCGCCGCATTCGGCTTCTTTGAAGGTTTGGGCGCGGACTTGGGTTTGGACGCTGGGGTCTGCGGTGGTGGTGGGACTGGGTGTGGGCGTGGCGCTGGCCGCGGCGCTTCCCAAGAGGGCGCATAGGAGAATAGTGGTGAGCATGGTGGCGAACATGTTGGCGGTGAAAGTTTTGGCGGTGATATTTTTGGCGGGGATTCGTGAGTTGGAGTCGTGGGTGCCAGCGAGGAAGGTGGCGTTGGTGTGTTGTGTGAGACGATCTGGTGTAGTGGGTGTGGGTGGATGGAGTGAGTGATTGATGTGCGTGCGATGGTCTGGTTTGGTGGGTGAGTGAAGTGAGAGTGAGTGAGTGCGTCTGGTTCGTTCTGCTTGAACAACCCAAAAAGCATGAAGGAGTGAAGAAGTCAGGAGCGAAGGGTGAGCGAGCTGTTTATAACGCCCGCTTACCGTCCTCGAAAGCTGAGCAAGTTACGTGGTTATCTCATGCGAACGCGCTGAGGTGGAAGGATCCGGGGAAGCGACGCCCAACCGCGCGTCCTTAGGTGAAATGCACTCGGTGACGCAGTCGTGACCCTAGCTGCGGGGTTGATATCGTGGGGAAGTCGCGATTGCAGTGATTGCGGAGAAGGCGTGGTTGGCTGGTACTCGGGGTACAAACGCACGGTAGGGGGGATGTGGATCACTGGCGCTGTTGTAATTGGAGGGACGAAAATCAGAGGCATGGATTTACTAAGAGTGTAAGAGTGATATTTGTCTAGCCGGCGGCGGTGAAAGTAATGTTGAAGGAAGGGAGTGGGGAAGGGATGAAGTGAGGTGAGTGGGGAGATTGGGTCACAGTCACACAGTGGAGAGATTGTGTGTCGCGGACGGATAGCGGCAGAGGCACTGAGCAACGTGGAGTAGATAGGTTAAGAGTTGTTACACGGAAGTGCTGAACACAGCGTAACATCATAGTTTCCGAACGCGAGTATCTCGACGGCATCCATGATACCCACCTCCTCACTCATTAACAGGCTTAGCACCCAACATCCACCCAATCCCACTTGCCAACGCCCCCGTCGCAGCATTAGCCACCATATCCCTCCTCCTCACCCTTTCCTGCGCATCGATACTGCCCGTCTCACTGCCATCCATACTAACCCTGCCAGACCGCGGTTCCGTACTCGGCGCAACCTGCATACTCCCACTACTACTCCTCAGCGGAAACGCCGTCTTCGAAAACGCCGCCGCAGCTCCCCTTGCTACATCAAACAACCCCATTGGCGATTCTTCTGCTGCGCCGCGGCCCACTTCACGGCGCTGCGGCTGCACGGTGATGGTGTCGAGATCGAAAGCGCCGGGGAGCTTGCGATCGGCGGCGTCGTTGAAGCGTTCTTCGGCTTCGGTTTCTTGGGCGAGGAGGTGCATCATTTCTGCTTCGCATTGTTGCCACACGCCGAGGACTTCTTCGAGGTGGTTGGGTGGGGCGAGGAGGAGGGCTTGGCTGAGGAGTTCCATGCGTTGTTCTAGGCGGCGGAGGTCGGGGCGTGCTGCGTTGCTGGCTTGGGTCCAGGAGGTGGATGAGGAGAGGGGGGCGTTGTGTCGGCCGGCGCGCAGGGCGGCCCGCCATGCAACGTCTTCGGCGTCGTCGGAGTGGTCTTCGGTTTCTGTGGTTCCGAAGGAAAAGAAGTTTGAGGAGGTTGGTGGTGTTGGCGATGGTGTTGAGGGGGTTAGTCGATTGACGACGTATGAGTACGCCGTCTCAAAGTCATCTTCTTCCAGTGCAGCCTCGACAGCCATGCCAATCACTCGTTGCTCCGCCGCGGCTTTCTTCCGCTCGATCGTGGCGGCATCCATAGGCACGTTGCCTGACTCCTCATCCATGATGGTCGAGGGCATGGCGACTACCAAGTTCTGGCCGATCGAAACCAGATCGTCGAGCTTGGTATAGCTACCACTGTTTTGCGATAGTAGCTTACGTACTAACGACAGCGGATTGTGGCTCACTCGGATATTGACCGGCTGGAAAGGTACGCCATGCTGGAGTATGAGCGAGTAAAATGACATGGCGTGAGTTGCTGTGAGCAGGGCATGAAACCGACGGAACCGCGACGAGGAAGGGAAGTGGGGAGCGAATGCATTGATGATGTCAGCTGCACGCTTCATGCCACCCCTGTTGCGATTACCGTTGCTTGCGTTGTCGTAGTGGTGCATGGCTGAGGCGAGCACGACCTGCTCCACATCCGAGGAGAGCAACGGCTGCTCGCCAAATCCTGGCTTGATGTACAGGTCTATCGCGAGGGGAAAGTGGTTGCTTTCCAAAAGAGCCTTCAATACCTCCGTTTCCAAAGTCTTCCGCTCTAGCAAACCAAAGATACCTTGGGCTTTTCGGTCTTCGTCGTGGTAGTCGGTACCCCAGTTCCAGAGCCACAGCAACTTCGACCGGATAGTGGCCCATTGTTCGCTGTCTTTCTTGGAGCCGCTGTTCAGTGTGTGCAGTATCTTCTGGAGTAATGATAGCTGTTCGGCGTAGTCGTCTCGTAGAGACATCTTCGCAATTTCTCGAATAGATACTGGTTGTTGCAAGGTCGATAGGACACACGACGAGAAAATGATGAGCTCAATGATGCGAAACGCTTCAGCGCCAGGCTGTGTAATGACATTGTCAGGATCCAGTAGACGATCCTCTCTCAGTAAAGCAGTCGTCGAGTCCTGGAGCAGGGGGTCCTTCAAGTCGTAGCTGGGTAACTGAGCAACACCGATACTGAGGTCTGGAGGAGGGTCGTAGTTCAGAAGCGTGCATATTCTCGTCAAGAGCGAATGCGCGGTCTGTAACGATGTGATATCGCTCTTATCGACCAGGTAAAGACATGCGAGCGCCGTTCGTGCATACTTCATCTCCAGCTGCCGCTGTTGTTGGTCATCGACGTAGTCTCGTCCTTCTTCGTAGCCACCAAGGTCCATATCCTCAGGGCCGTCCCAGTCCGAGATGGCTGCCGTGACAAGCGCCAGATGCTCCTTGGAAGCATGTAGCAGCCATTGAAACAGACAATCCCAGTCGTCTGGTTCCCGTGCTTGATCCTGGGCGATCGACGCTCTCCGACCTTCGTGTGTGATCTTCCGCCTCTTGCGATCATTCGCTCCACACAGCCATGGGGCGACTACGCCCTTCAGATCTCGTGCCGCGTTGTGTGTATTGGTATCGGTCGCGCTTCGAGCGTGGGAGAGTTGGTAATCGATGGCACGTCGCCCTTTGAGTGCCGCAAATTCGTCGAGCGTGGTTGCAGTAGATTGCGGATAGTACTCGTAGCTGAGGCGTAGGAGAGGGAGGACGGTCGATATGAACCAAGTGCGTAGGTATTCGGAGTGGCCTAGAAAGGGGACCACGAGTTGCGGCACGAGATCCAGGAGGCCCGTCTGCGCGTCGATGCGGTGGGCGCGGTGAATTAGGAAGTGGCTGAAGAGGTCCAGCTCACTCTCTTCGGCATAAAGAGGATGTACTACAGGCGGCAGATCCAGCGCATGTCTCCTCTTCTTCGCCCGTGAATTCGAGAATTGTTCCACCGATGTTATGTCTAGCGACGCCGCGGGACTCTCGCCGGGATACCGCGATCCGGTCGCCAAATCATGGAGATATTCGTAGTACGACGCCGGGTCGCTCTCTTCGGGGAGATAGTTGAGAAGAATGCTCAGGGTAAGCTCAAGTGGCAGATCCCCGTCTCGCAGTGCTGTCAGCGCCCGCAGCGCTAGGATGTTGGATTCGGTGGCATATTGCACGGCGAGGAGCACACAATGTGGCTGCGACAGTTGCGACAGCTTCTGCAGGGCGGCCATATCGAGGGTTTGCGGGCTGCTATCGGAATTCGACTTTCATAGCGGACGTGGAACTTGGAAAGGCCACGCCCGCAATGCGACAATTCGCTACGTCAACCGCCAAGCCCCGCTCTCGGGGGTCCGCTCTCAGGCAGCCTTCACCATCCATCACGACACCACATGGCAAGACATTGTCGCAGATTGCACTTCATCCACACCGCTCAGTATAGCTCGTCATACGAATAGCAGAGGTCATCAATGTCCATCACGTCGCCAATCTTCGCATCCCAGCCATTATAGCCCAGCGAAAGCGGAAAGTCCAGCGTCGCATTGCCGCCCTGCGCGTTGTCCCAATCTTGTAGCACCACTGGCCCGGATATGTCGCGCAGTCTTTTCCCCAGGTCTCTCATCTGCCACGACCACCACACGCGGTCTAAATTGGCATGATGCAGCCAGAAGATGGGGTCGGCAGGCGACGCGAACGGATCGCCCATCTGGCCAAAGGTGCCACCAACACCGAAGCTGAGCAGACGACGTTAGCATTGCCGCAAGGATTCTGCAAGATGAATCACGTACTGCCCACCAGCGTGAATCTGACTATCGTCCCAGGCAGGACCACCTTCCATCGTCCGCGCGAACCATCCGTAGTCCGCCTGCGCCATGACTGTGTCCAACTTATCTTTGCTCAGATACGTGGCGGCGTAGTCGGGCGCCAGGTCTCGCCGCAGACACTGGTCGTTTCTTTCAAGCGACGCAGCAGGGCCTAGATGAACCGTCATGTTGACAAGAGGCCCATCCTGTACGCAGCCGCCTCCAGTCCGCCCTGGCACTTCGTTGTTCGACGTATTGACCGGGACAAGAGGTCCATTACCACCAAAGCCGTATATTGCGTCGAATATGGGCGATTGGACGAACTTGGAAGCTGGAGTATCCAACGTCCAATCCCAATACGGCTGCGCGCCACCGTATCCACACTCCTCACGCAATGTCTTCTCGTAATACGAGGTGAAGAGGCGATGCCAGGAGAGGAAGTGACCCTCGATGGCGGTCAGCACCGTCGCGAATAAAATCATGCCGCACCTACCACGAAATGTATGGACATCGTCTGGTTGATGTGCGTCGCGACCAGATCATCATATCGCGAAAGTGCACCTGGTGCAGCAGCAGTAGGAGTGACAGCCGGCTTTTCCAAAAGACATTGTACCCCAGCAATATACTGCAGTTTCTCTGCTTTGTCAAGAGATCGCCTAACAAATTGGTAAGCTCCAACATATCTTACTCACATTCAAGGGCAACCTACCATTCTTTCCGCACTATGGAATTATGACAGCTCGCGAGTTTTGCAGCAATGTCGAAGCAGAATGCTTGCACGAAGAACACCACTGCGAGAAGGGGTCGCATGCTCGCAGCGGCGATGAGAAGTCCTGCACGCAACATCCGCTACCAGACGAGACTGCCCTCGTATATACACATCTCGAAGCTCATTCAGCTGGACTTCAGATACGAGCTTGTACGACATTTTCATCAACTCAACCCAATGGTGTTCCATCGACTGAAGCTTGGATATGCACGTAGAACCGCCTGAGGCACCCAATTACCCGGTCATCCTCGATGGATATCTTCCGGTAAGCTCCTCGGTATTTTGCCATATTCGACCACAAGAACGCTCGCCACGTCGTACAGTCAAGTCCAGGCATATCTGCGTGCTGCCGTGTGCCTGTACCGAGGTGCCAAGTGCCTGATCGACAGCGTTGCAAGCCCCTAGCCTAGCGTCCCCATCGTCCGACAACGCCTCCAACCACACCAGCCACGACCTTTCATCACCAAGTTTACGAGCCACAACCTCTAGCAACCCATTCTTCTTCTGTTCCGACGAAGTGTATGTTTAGTTGCCAGCAATAAGTGATCAGCAGTCGCATCTCGGAACGAAACTTCTCTGATGAAGAAAAGCGCAACAACGGGAAGCAACGGCAGTTCGCTTGCACACACCCTCGCCAAGCCAACATCAAACATGCAGCGTTTCCAGCACCGAAACAAATCTGTAGCAGCACAATATGTCGGCCCAGCCCTTGGAGTTGCAGATCAAGCTTTGAATGCCTGAGCTTGGAGTCATTACTTAGATCGATGGCTGCCTGGCCTCTTTCTTGACCTCCACATCCTCTTACTCTCCTTGTTGCTTGTACATTCTTGATACCCTGGTTCGGTCCATTCTTTGCGCGTGCGCACGTTACAATCTTTATTACATACTCATTCTTTTGCCATATTCACCCGAAATCTCCATCTCAACCAGAAATCATGTATATCGACACAGCATCAGCGAACAGTCGGTCCTCGAGGCCTCAGATTACCATCGAGCCATCGCCGTATAATGACCGTTCGACGCCGCTTATGGAGGCTTTTGTGGGACAAGAGGCTGCGACGGATGAGAGGCCGCCGCCTACTTACCTTGAAGCCACTACCCCTGGTCTTTACACGAGTCGACTGAGTGGCGAAGAAGGCGCCAGGCTGCTCTCCTTTGATGGACGAGAAGCCCGGGATGCGAGTTACAAGGAAGAGCAGTACGGGAGACGGAGTCTCAGGTCGCAATGCCTCAAAAAGACCTGGTTAAAGGTGGTCGGCACAGTATTCGCCATGATGCTCGTGTCTGCTATGTTGGCCCTCATGGTCGCTGCGGTGTCAGTCCGAAGGGACAGACAGGTTAGTAGACACTTCCAAGGAAGTACTTCATCACACTGACATATACGTCAAGAACTCTGCCACTACCTCCCTATCTTCAGCACAGTCCGCACAGGGTGACGCCGCCCACCCCGAAGGCTTCATCGACGACGATTCCGACAAACCCAGTCTTATCGCCGTTCCCTGGCCATCACCATCCGTCGCAGCGCAACCCACCGCACCGAAACAATCCTTCCCCATCCGCTGGCCATCCAAGTGCGGAAAAGACTACAACGTCCGAACGGAACACCACGACTTTGGCCAAACAAGCGAGCTCAGCATCCAAGAAGCCGTTCACCAACTCGACGGCCCATACAGACGAGTAGCAGGCTGGATACACGTCGCAACCGCCCCTCCGGAGCAAGCCCCCGGCACCATCCAAGTAAAGACATCCTACGCCGTATCCGCCTCCGTTGACGTAAACGCCGTCCGATACGCCTCCACGGATAACAGTCTCACAATCGGCGACCCCTCCTTCCCCGACGGCTTCGACGGCGTACGCCCCGGCAAAGCCTGCCTGGGCATGTCCGTAGTAATCTACATGGCCCCCGGCGCCACCTTGTCAAAACTGCACATCGCAACAACCCACATGGGCATGCAAATCCACTCTGGCACAAACTTCACCGTCACAGACTCCACCTCCATCTCCCTTACCACCGGCACCCTCGACGCCATCGCCTTTTCCTCACGCCAAACATACCTCTCCACCATCTCTGGCTCCATCTCCGGCGCCTACGCCCTCTCCGATCTCCTCTCCGTTAAAACCAAATCTGGATCCGTGAACATCGACATCGAGCCCCAGCCTGCCGCAGAAGGTTCCACGAACCCCGCTGTCTTCAGCGTGGATTCGCTAAGCGGCAGCATTCGCACGGATTTCAAACGCAAACACATCCCCGAGCGCGACTACCAGACCTACATCAACACGACCGTCGGTTCTGTAGACGGCACTTTCATCCACGGGTCGCGCACGGAGATTAACAGCGTGGCTGGCCTTGTTACCGCGGACCTCTTGCCGTTTAAATCTGGGGATTACCAGAGCGAGATCTACACGCACACGCACTCGGGCCAAACTTCTCTCACACTGCGCTCCCCATATAAGGCTAAGGGCGTGGCTATGTCCGGACTGGTGAGTACGCATAAGAGCACGAGTGGTGGGTTGGATGTCACGTACCCCGAGGAATGGACGGGCAGTGTAGATGGCACGTCATTGAGTGGAGCGCTGCATTTGCAGGGCAAGGAGCTGGAGTTGTTGGGCGAGAACGATGAGCCGGGAAAGAATCACGTCGAGGCGAAGAAGGGGGATGGGAAGAGTAGTTTGAGTTTCGATACTGTGTCTGGGGGGTGTGAGATCAAAGTTGGGAAGTTGTAGATCGCACGATATACCTTTGGCTTTGGTGTTGAGGGTTAGACGGTACTCCTCGTAGATGAGATACATCACGATACATTCTACTTGCAGCCCAACTTCCCTCACTCTCGTCAACTCAAACACGCCGTCTCTTCGTCGCGCACGCGTTCAAGCCTACACTAACTGGCTATTTGACTATGCGACAGCTTAACGTTTTCCTCCATAGTAGTGTCGTGATGAGTGAGTTGTCGTCCGCGCGTCCCGCTCCCGCCAGCACCTGCCTGCCAGCCCTGTCAAAACCACTGTCTCGGCGCACATGGATGACCCCAGTTCCTTCACTTATGTTGTACACGTCGATCCCGGTTTTGGAGCAGTAGGGCTGGCTGGGGAAGTTTAGGGCTGAAAGATGTGCGGTTGGGTTCGGGGGAGTTGCGACGCACCTACGCTACACTGCGACCGGGTGTGTTGGGTTGATTGAGGGTGTCATGTGTCGTTCGGGGTGTGGGTGAAGGCTACGTCATGGCGTAAGGCTGAGTTTTGTGAGGGATGCTTGCAAGGTTTGGGGGTGTTCGTGAGGTGGTGGTAAGGTGCAGGGACTGGGTTGGTGGTGAGTGGGTGTCTTGGTTGTGTTGCGATACGCTGAGGCGGATGCGCTGTGGAACGCGCTGTGATAACAGATCTAGATATGAAATGTGGCCATGTCGAACAACATTGTCTATGACGTGTTCGAGGGGTCGCTGCAGAATCGTTTCGTACGAACCTAGCTTTTGCATGCAGAATCTGCGGTGCACGGGTGGTGTGGTCTCATCTGGCACATAAGATATGTGGTCGTGATATGATGCTGATGATCCCCAGATGGTAAAGCAAGGTCTCCTCTTTGGGACGATCGACGCCGCATAGGCACACTGCTGGGCGACAGGATTCCCGTTTGCGACAATCCCAAGTATGTCTGTTGTTGGCCGAGAAGTACCGGACAGATCTTGACCTGAAAGACACGAAGCTGTGGAGATGCCATTAGCACCAGGGGGCAAGGCAATATTTACTACTAATCGCATAATGGCAGCGACGATCAGTAGCGATTTTGAGTTCATGAGAACTGAAATCATTCATAGTCGGCGTTTTATGCTCTTTTCGAGCCACGATGCCTACTGCTTGGGGTTGTTCCTTGTGGCGCATCATCTTGAACGATCCCGCACGGCACCCGAGGCAGGGCTGTAGTAGTTCGTGCTTCGGAATTCGAGCTCTCGGAAGATTGCAGGTAGCCTGGGTTCTGAAGTTCCGGTGGTAATTGTGCCCTGTTGACAAATGTGCGTTTGGGTTGGTGGTGGTACAAGACTGAGGCATGCATCGTAACGAAGCCACGAACCAGGGCAAGATTGCGAACCACTCCGCGGCCTCGTGATCTGAAGTTATTCCTCCATGCGTACAAGGCCAAGTCCTGAAAATATTGAATTCAATCAACGACGTCTTGTAACGTTCAGACTAGCAGGTAATTTGGCGATCGGCCGCTGTCACTTGTCAACATGACTCAATGACGTGCAGAAGCTTGATAACCGTTGCACCGTGCTAACTACACACGACGGACGACAGACGAGAGGATGTTCCGTTGGCGCAAAGATGGCGCCATTCCGGGCAGAACGGAATGAAGTGGCTTCGCTTCGGTCATGGGCAGTTGACGATGCCACTGCTCGGCGATAACGCGGTGCGTCCGCGCAGTGAATAGCTGAATACGTCGACTTCACATGGAAATGCGGCCACAACTCCGCTGCACGACACAACCGAGGGCTCGTGTCGGCGAATCAATATAGAAAAAACCGAGAAAAGAGTCGATGGTGCGGTACACGTTGCGAGCAGGGTGGGTCTCAGGTTCCCCTGGACGTGTGTCAAGAGTGTTTCGGACCTGTCGCGACGCGGTAAAGAGACGTGGGGCCAGAGGGAAGCGACTGCTGACTCAGCCCATCCCTCACCAAACTACGCGCCACATGCGATGATACACTGCCCACCCCCCAATCAGCTGCTCCGTGCCATCCAACTCGCGCTCGATTGAGACAAAACTTTTCCAGCTGTGATGAAACTGGATCCCTAAACCTGGTAGTGGAGTTGATACAGCGGGAAGTTGCGTATCTCGCGGCCGACCTCTCCCAGCTCTCCATCCTTCCATAAACGACATGCACCAGCCTGTTCGAGCGCTGAAACTCGACGCCGAGCTGCAACGAGTGATGGGATGCCCTTCGAGCTGAACTCCTCGACCAAGTGCTCCCTGTCAGAGGGTCGTCATGATGGCCGAGGGCAGCGCGGCATCCATGTCGACACCTCCGCCTCAGCAACATGGGGCACTTGGTGCGCACGCCCGAGGAGCCTCTCCGAGCCAGCCGAGAGGATCATGGAGACAACGACTGGTGCGACCGTTCAGAGTGCGTCTAATCGCCTTTTGGCATCCCAGCAGCCTTGCGCCCGGTCCACCACCCACTACACCATCCCCGCCAGACGCTCTTTTGGGTGAACGCTTCTGCTGTGGCCGTTCCAGATCACCTGCAGCCAAGGCGCGTCCCGACACTTCTCTCAAACTTGCGCCCAAGCGGTTCCGTTGCGTCAATCACAGAGATCATTGCTCTTCGTTGTTCCTCTCGGATGTTGCAACCCCCGTGCATTCATCATATAGCCTAGCAACCCCTCCAACCGCCTTTCCTACTATTTGGCCCGTCACTCTTTAGGATCCTGCCCAACTACTATCTTCGTATACATTTCTTTCATTTGGAGCGGGCTCCATCCGCGCTGGCTGCGATTGAGAACTTTGTTCTCGTACACTCATTTGAGAAACTTACATCCACCCCGGCGCCACATCTGCTCAGCCATAGTCGCACAGCGCTATCGCCCTGCCACATTCCTTTCTGCAGCCGTCTACTTTCGTTATCAATGTGAGTTTCCTAATTGAGTATTGCTCGATGTCACTCAGGGCTTCGACGGGTGATCCCTTGTCTAGCAGTATAGCCTAATCAGTCGCTAACCACGTTGCACTACAGACTACTTCCATAACATCTTACGGTCGTTGTATATAGAGAACGGAATCCAAGATGGAGTTCAATGCGGTTCAACAGTGAGTAATCTCAATGAGCCTTCCTTCGTGCGCGCATGCTGACGGCCTTTGTAGGTACCGTCCGTCACCTAATCGGCAGTACGCCATGGGGCATCCCTCCCCCTCCCCAGGGATGCAGTCAATGTACTCTTACGCAAGCCTTCCTCCTCATGAACAGCAACAACATCAACATCAACATCAGCAACAGCAACAGCAACAGCAGCAACAGCAACCACAACATCAGCAACAAGGCCTTCACCCTATGTCCAGACCGTCGCCACCCCAGCCCACGTGGGCTGTGCCGCAAACCCAGCAGTATTATGCTACGCCGCGGGGTCCTGTTGTAGGCAACAGAGAGGATCAACGACAGTTTATGGGAAGACCGGACATGATGACTTCGCAACCGACTGTTACTAGTGGTGTTGTCTACAGCACCGCCATGACTGCCCCGCAATCGCTTACGACGACTGACTACTTTCCCGGCGTCATCGACACAAGTAAGCTCCTTCAGCAGCAGGCATGCATGTTATGCTAACGAACAAAGGTCCATGGGGTCAGAAGGTGTGCGAAGAGTTGGAATCGTTTCCTTCTCTGGAGTCGGATGTGTCGGACTTCAGTCATGGCATGATGGGGCACGATGAGAACACTCCGATCATTGATCTACGCCAATACAACAACATGGGCCAACAAGAACACGACAACATGGCCAACTTCAATCCGAATTCCACCCGGAGACTGTCCGAGTCGTCTTTTTCGATGTCTAGCACTGGCGGTGTGCTTCCAGAGCCGGCATCCTACGAAGAGATGGGATCATCGGAACCAGTTTCATATCCGTCTGAGTATGAGACTTGGAACCACACGGAGCCGAGTGCCAGCCATCTTTTGTCACCGCTTGCCTCACCACGACGACCTCAGTACGATGGCGTTGTTCGAACTGGAAGTCGCTCCCGCGTGTCGCCGACACCGCACAACAATGTCCGCTCATCACCATACACACTCGAAAGCACTCGGTTCAAGAGATGGTCCACCGGGCAAGCGCCAACATCGACCCCAAACAACTCACGCCCAATGTCACAGGTTTCGGATCGCTTTGCGCCATACGGTCCCCGCCTGAACCCGCACCACTCGCTGCCCGCTTACCCGCCAAGTGCCTACAACAACTTCGGGCTACCGACGCAGAACGTGTTGTACTCGCAATCGAATTCTCCCTATGCCAACAACCAGCCGTTCTTCGCCCACCAGGAACAACAGCAGCATCATCTCGAGGTGCCTCGACCGCTACCTTCGCAGGGCCTGTTCCGCTTACTCCAAAGTAACGCGGATCGTCACGGCGGCTGCTCATCACACTTTGCAGACCTGTCAGACCCACCTGATCTTTACTCCTCCCTGCACGAAGAGGCACTCAACCCACCGGAGTCCGACATGAACCCGTCCGATCCCGACCTTGTACCACACGAGCAGGATCTTCGCTTTGTTGGCGACCTGTACACCCCACGTTGGGTTCGCGGTCATGGCAACAAACGTGAGGGCTGGTGCGGTCTCTGCAAGCCTGGTAGATGGCTTGTACTCAAGAACAGCGCTTTCTGGTACGACAAGTCCTTCACGCATGGTGTCAGCGCAGCTACCGGCGCAGCGTTCCAGGGCCCGCAAGACACGCGCCGGACGGAAGGCAATCTCGATGTATGGGAAGGACTTTGCGGAAGTTGCGGTGAATGGATTGCGCTCGTCAGCAACAAGAAGAAGGGAACAACATGGTTCCGACATGCATACAAGGTAAGTCATACGTCCTCCACATTCCACGGTGCTTGGCTATTGGTTCTCGGTAGTTCTGATTCGCCTCGCTACCAACTATCATAAGATCGAGTATGCTAACAATACCGCAGTGTCACACACATCCCAAAGTCAAAGATGGCCCCAAGCGCCGCCGTGAGACACAGGCTGGGCGCGTTCGTGCAGCGTCGTCCGCGTCAGCGACCTCGTCTTCGTATCCAGTCAAGCCGGAGCTCTCGACGTCAGACGCGACATCTCACCGCCATTCTACACCAACACCGATACCCGGTAGTTCGTCGCTCCAGTCCTACAGCATGTCGAGTGGTCCGTCTCCCATGCCAACATCCACACCAACATCGACTCCGCAAGTCAACACCTCGTGCTATCCCAGTACAGCGTACCCCACACCGACTTCAGGCACACCCAACATGCATTCCCTTCGAACCCCGACTGCGACTTCATTTGGTGATGCGTATGGCGACCCTTCTAGCAGACACGAGCCCGTAGTCGGCATGTTTACCACGCCACTCCAAAGCTTGCAGAGCTTCTCCGGCCACCAGTACTCGCATTCGCCCAATCTCTCGCATCAAGTCAGTGAACCCGAGCTTGTGGGTATACGAACAACTACCACGGCACTCAACTCAATCGCAAGCATGATATGAGTCAAACTTCGTCCTCTAGACTTTCTTTCACGAGCAACAATTGTGTCCTGGGTTTCTCACGGCGTCACCGGCTTCACGGTACATCAACGGAGGGGTGGCACTAAAAGACTATCGCACGGTTGGGTGTGGTACGAGTATCTGAACTTCCTCATTTTTGCGTCTAATCTTGCACATGTCACCGCGACTATTACACCCCCTTTCCAGCGTTCTTGTTTATAGCGTTCCGTTCCCGCAGCAGCGTCACATCAATCTCGGCATTCACGAAGGCACGACTCCCAGCATTTTCAGTAGTAGCATAGCCTTTCTTGTCATCATCTCTATCCCTCGACATGTCACACGTCACACACACCAGCGATATCCCCACCCCTTTACTTTGCGAACCAACGTAGGTAGAACGTAGTTTAGTCCCGACCTTTTTTTACTTTGCGCAGCGCAAAAACGTTTATAGACTTGTTTTCTCCTGCAGAAGTTGCAATACCATTGAACAAAGCGTTTGAGAAGTTTTACTATCATAGACTTGGAAAGTGTTGAATTGGCTATATTTGGATGATGGGAAAATAGAAACTTGCTGAGCAAACGTGCTTAGGAAAATAAAAAGACCGTTGGTTTGGTCGACTGGACCTGCAGCGAGCGGTGCGGGAACAAGCAAATGGATGCCCAACGCTCAGCCACATCCGACACTTTCGTCTTTTTGCCGCACTGCCACCTCACGCAGTCACCCAAACACCAAAACCAAAACCACACCCACGCCCACAACAACCAACAACCAACACACATCCTCTTACCAACACCCCACCTCTCACATTCCCTCCACCCCATTCTACTCACCCAGCAACCACCCTCACTGTTAACATTTGCCGGTCAGACCCAAATAACGCCTCCCGCACATGCGGTGTTTCAGCCTTTTTGCCGTTGAGTCTCAGATCCTGCAGCCCGAAACTGAGGCTGTGACGAGGCTGTGTAACGTGGATGAGGCCGTGTGGGTTGGGGTATGGACACATGTTGGGAGTTTTGACCGAGGTTGTTGCGTTGAGTTGGCCGGTGGGTGGGGAGGGGAGGGGAATGTGTGTTGTGGGTGTGGGAGGGACAATAGGTGGTAGGGGAAGTGGAGAAGATGTGGTTAATAATAGTTGAGAGGGTATACTAAAGCTCTGGTATTAGGAAGGTTCAGTCGTGATGATGTGGTTCTTGCTTCCCGAGTGGTATCGTAAAGGCCACGCGCGCTTTGCGCCTCCCAGCACAGCCGACGCCGTCCGCATCTAGTCCCTATCCTCCAACATTCATACTTCCTCGAACTTTATTAACATCCAGGAAATTACTCATGCGCAACGTCCTTGACAATGGCCCACCATACGCTTCCATATCCCGTATCCCGTGATCCCGCAATCCTAGCCTCGTATCCTGAGGCTGGGTCGAACTTAGGGTCCAAGCGAAGCCGAACGGGATCTACGACGTGGCGTTATCCGGGTGTATGCACGACATCGTTCCTGATCGGTAAGGGTGGCTTTTGAGTTATATGAAGGACTGTCTGTCTGCCGCTCCGGGAAAGAGGACGGGTAGGGGTGGGGGGTGTGGAGATGGGAGATTATGCAGGATGGACGAGATTTGCGGGGGAGAGTATGGTCTGGGCAGTCAGTGCGATTGGAGGGGAGACGAGGTAGAATTAGGCGTGAGGTTGATGGTATGGTATAGAAGTCTGACGTTAAGTGGGGTATCAAGCTGAACATCCGCATCCTGGTTTGCCGTAGTGTTTGAAGTCGTCGTAGGCGGTCCTGACGATAGTCTCGACTGACTCTGACTTGAGTCCTAGTACATAGTTCGAGTTGCGATTCCTGAAAGGTCTTGATGCGTCCAGTTGTTCGTCATACAGCACGCTGCGCTCGAGCAGAAACATGCCGGAGTCGGGGAATCCTTTCTCTATTCTTTTCTCTCCCTCTGCAACACACTCTTGAACATCGTGGTTTCCGACGGTAAACTCACGGCCAGTCGTCTTTTCAGTAGATCTGAGGACCTCGTTGGCGGACGTTATGACGCCTGCAGCGTATATGTATTGGTTCCTGACTTGGTCCCAGTGTGAGATGACGCGTTCCACGACGCGTCCGACTCTCTCCAAGCTGGAAGCTGCGAAAGCTTCAGTACCGATGCCGTGAATAGTCGCGCTGTGCCATTCGAGATCAAAACCCATGTTGCCGCTGATAAGCTGGGTATCCAACGTGTACCCTGTCGCGATCGCAGTCCATTCAAAATATGGGTAGTCCTCCCGCATGCTCCTCAAATGAGCAATGACCTTTGCTCGGCCGGCATCTTTTGGGATGCGCGCCTGTATCTGCTTGTTCATGCTGTCGTGGCTGAATTCATCAGGGATGAAGCGCCTGACCCCAGCAGCGATGGCGGCGTTTATGATGCGGATTTGTTGCTCTGAATCTCCGCCTGACATTGTGCTTATAACCAAGTCTTGGCCAGTCATTACTGATTGCAGTGAAGCGGACGAGTAGCCGGATCTCTTGTGCTGTACATCGGAGGCCTTGACGTGAAGTGGCAGGCTGAGGGTTTGTGAAAGATAAGTGAGTACAGTGACTTGATATCTGGGTGTTCCTTGTCGCTTTTCCTGTGGGAAGAGGGCGTTGAGAATGGTGAGGCAAAGCTCCCAGTTCTGCGCATGTTAGCCATTCGATACCAGTCAGCCCATCCCGCGGCTTACTCCTAATATCATGATCTTCTCGATGGCCATTTTGGCTTTTTTGGAATCAAGGGCAGGTGAGGGAATGTCACACGAGTGCAGTAAGCTTCACCTTTACATAGGTTGGAAGATGAGGCCCCCCGCACTTGACACGGTTGGAAGGAAGAGCCAACACTAGCTCATTTCGTCATATAAAATAGGACGAGAAATGAAGCTGTAGAGGTCTGTGATATCCATGCGGATAAGAGATCCGACATTCTCTACACCAATCATCATGTTTGGAGTACTGTGCAAACCTTAAACTCTAGTGTTAGGCAGTCCGGCGGCGTGCAGCAGGGGCGTTCCAGAACATGAGCAAAGGCTGTCGTGAAAGGGGATGCGCTGGGTGGAGGCGACAGTATAGGAGTCTCAAGAACTTTCAAAGACGCAATGTGTGATACAGATGAGTAGTCGTGGAGAAGTGCGGAGTTGGTAGGGAAGGCAGCGCCAAGCCAACGCACGGACGCGGCAACTTCCGGGATCGCAGCTGTGCGAGCTTTTGCGGACGACGATAGCAACACCACCGAAACTCCCGCGACCGCAACACCATCTCCCCTCATCTCCCCAGGCTTCGACCATCGCGTCCAGTGCGTCAATTCCCCCTCTCGCAGGCTCAGCTCCGCCAATTGGACCCCCAGCAGCGCGCTGACCCGCAAAACTCCAGATAGCCCATCATGAACGCCGCCCGCTTCCTCCGCCCCTTCTCCAGGGCCGCCGCTGCCCGCGCGCCCATGGCCGTCCGCCCCTCCGCCCTGGCGCGCCCCGCCTTCATCGCGAGCCAGAACAAGAAGACCGAGGTTGGCCCTCAGCAGATGGTGAGATTGGGCTCTAGGAATGGTAGAACGAGGGCAGGAAGCTAATACGAGTAATAGACTATCCTCAAGTCGGCCATGCCCCAGCTCATCCCCTTCTTCTTCGTCAACGAGACCACCGTGGCCTTCATCCTCCTGCCATCGCTCATCTACATCTTCTCCAAGTACATCCTGCCCCAGCGTCTGCGCATGTTCGCTGCCCGTCTCTTCATCAGCAAGTTGTAAGCGAGGCATTGGAAGGACCAGAAAGAGCGGATGACACTGTACAAGTAGTGGGAATATGCTCATAGACAATTGAATGGCATTGCACGAAGATGGTGGTGATTCGTGGAGTGATGACTACAGGGCATTTTCCGATGTCTAACCGATGTCTTAGGCCCGCTCACGATACTACGAAGAAGGACATGACAGCTGGAGAATTTGCGGAGAGGTCCCAGTGTGTTCAGAGCGACAGCCCCGCATCGATGAACGGTAGCCGTGTCTCAAACCAGCGAAGAACGAACATGTGGGGCATCTCTTCAGCTTACCAAGCTCAAGCCTTCAGACCTTAATACTCCTCAGACAGTCAATCTGCACGATCTACACCCACGGCAACAGCATCCTATGTCCGGTACCCGAGCGGCATTTCGAAAGCGCGTTTCGTCGGCACACAACCATTAATTGACCTGCAAGTTCTGATGCGTAACCAGCTACTTCAAGCAGGGTCCCCTTTCAATTGACGAGACCTGCTACTGCAGAAGCTGGATATTGATATCAGACATGATGGTACTCACATCCACCGGGAGTGTCTGCCTCGTCTTTGCGAAGACTCGATTTTGAATCTTGCTTTCCTTCTTTATCACCACATCATTACACGCACTTTGCTCACTCTTGACCTTCCGATTTTTCCTCACACTATCCTCCATTAAATACCGATCAACAACATGCGCAACAACTGCGGTCGTGATAGCGCGGCTGAAGAGGCTGTCTCGGATCACCTGCTTACATACCTCTTGGCAAGTCCGACATAAGACCGTGACAACGGACAGATCTGACAGATCTGGCATGCGCATGCATTCTTCCGTCCCTTTGCATGCTGTTTCTCTACTTACTACAACGCTTCCAGCACATAAGGGCCTATTTCGACGAAGTACTTCATTTCATATGCAAGTGATCTGCTCCGAAGCACACATGCAGGTACCCATAATGGCGCAAACGCCCAAGACCGGGAAGACCCCGCGGCACAAACGTCGGGACATTACGCATCGTGGTGTACGTGGTATAAAGTGAGGCAGTGTAGCTTAGCTTTAAGTCATATACGTCGACTTCAATCCTAAACGCTTTATCCAAGTCTACTCACCATGAAGTCCACCATCATCACTGCCCTTCTGGGCTTTGCTTCCCTCGCCATGTCGGCACCTGCACAGCTTGTCGAACGCCAGGCATCTCTTGAACAGGTCACCGATACCTACATGTTCGACATTTCCATCGCGGAGTTCATCGCCAACCGTAACGGAAAGGTCGGCCCTCCAGAACTCAACTGGGAGAGCAATGGTTGCACTGCGAGCCCAGACAATCCGTTTGGATTTGACTGTACGTTCTTGGATCCTCTTTCATCCATCTCACATGTGACCCGATATTGCACTGTCAACCCGATGCCAGTAGCTAATACAGAAATCACAGTCATCAACTCCTGCTACCGCCACGACTTCGGCTACCGCAACTACAAACAACAAGGCCGCTTTGACGCGATGAAGGCGCGCACCGACAGTAACTTCAAGACGGACATGTTCAACCAGTGTGCAACTGAGAAGGCGAAGGGACCATGTGAAGCTACTGCTACTTTGTACTACGAGGCTGTCAAGGCGTTTGGAAAGAGGGAAGAGGAAATGATGGAGTAGATAATAAATGTTTGATGCGTTCGAATGTCACGGTGTCATGTTAGAGAGTCACGAGAGTACCCAAAACGATAGTCCTCAATCTCGGTGGTAATCGATAAGCCACCCTCGGCGCCTTCCCACTCCAGCG
This sequence comes from Alternaria sp. BMP 0032, assembly GCA_023758005.1. Lineage (NCBI taxonomy): Eukaryota > Fungi > Ascomycota > Dothideomycetes > Pleosporales > Pleosporaceae > Alternaria > Alternaria sp. BMP 0032. The sequence continues at coordinate 422,256 of JAFVMD010000015.1, read as the reverse complement.
CGGCAATCCCAGCACCCCCATGAACCTTCCAATCAACAACGTCATGCCCTCAGGGTCCAAAACAATAGCTCAACCGCCCATCTAATCTTCCGTACCTCCATCTGATATCTCCACAACATTCCATCATGCATCACTCTGTTGACTCTAGCCCTTTCCCACTTACCCAAACGCGTCATACCTCCCGACACAGACCGAGGTCATCCGAAGTCGCAGACCCTGTGATGCATGCGCGTGGGCTCGCTCTTGGCGCCCGACAATATGGCCGACCATGAGCACCAGCTATACGAGCTCACTGCAGCTTCGTCTGCCTCAGCAACGGAACACGACAACATGCCGCCGGATGAGCTGGAGGAGACATGCGCTGTGGATGCGCGGTTGCATAAGAGGACGTTGAGGAAACTGGACTGTTTACTACTGCCGTTTCTGGCGCTGTTGTTCCTGTTTAATGCGCTGGATAAGTCGAATGTATGTGTTTGCGAACTGAAGGGGAGAAACATGGGCTGACTCGAGGCAGATTGGAAATGCAGAGTCTGCGCATTTTACGGCGGATATTGGGCTCGACAAAGGCGCATTGAACACGGCTGTTGCGCTGTTCTTCGCTTTCTTCGTTGCGCTACAGCCGCTCGGCGCGGCGCTGGGGAGGAGGTATGGTATGGTACTTTGGGTGCCTAGTTGTATGCTTCTTTGGGGTGTCTGCACGGCGCTGCATGCGTGGGTGAGGCATAGATGGCAGCTGTATACGCTGCGCATCCTCATCGGCTGTCTTGAAGGTATGTCGCACATGTTAGCTGGGTCTGGCTCTTCCACTCGCTCTTTCCTCATTCAACCGTCGCTTCCTTTCCAGACTTCGAGCTAACATTCTCTCTAGCTGGCTTCTATCCAGTCACCGTCACCTACCTCTCCCTCTTTTACACGCGCTTCGAATTCGGCAGACGGCTCTCCTTCTTCTACGGTCAGGCGGCAGTCGGTGGTGCGCTTGGGGGCCTAATAAGCTATCTCGTCTTTTCGCATTTCGGCAATGACGACGGAGGCTCGGATAAAGATTGGAAACCGTGGCAGGTGCTCTTCCTACTGGAGGGCACTCTCACTATCGTGGTGGCATTCATCGGATACTTCTGGCTACCACACAGCGTGGAGACGGCATGGTTCCTCACACCTGAAGAGCGTCGATATGCGTCTTCGCGTGTGGTGAGAGACAGAGACATACAGAACGCGCCGGCAGCAGTCCAAGAAGATGATCGAGAAGCGGAAGAAACTTACGATGAGGAGTCGCGCGGTCTTCTCGACTCATCCAAGCACTCGATCACCTCAGCCACGCCGTCGCGACAGCTGGTCGACGATCGTGGTCTAAGCCCTCACGACGTCCTTTCATCAGTGTTCAACACGAAGATATGGCACATCCTCGCCTGTAACGTTCTATCTGCCATCCCAGTCTATGCTTTCTCTGTCTTCCTCCCGCTTGTACTGGCACCATTGGCGAAGAAGGCGAATCCTGCGCTCATCAACTTGCTCACTGCACCGCCACACATTTGCGGAGCCATAGTACTGTACTTCGCAGCTAGCTACAGCGACAAACATCGCATACGGCTCAAGCCCATACTGCTCGGCCTATTCATCATGGTAACCGGCCTGGTAGTCGTGGTGCTGTTACCGTCCTCGTGGGCAATACCCCGCTACATTGCTCTCAACATCCTCCTCTCTGGTACCTACGTTGCCTCTCCGCTCACTGTAGCTTGGATTTCTGGTAACACCCCGTCACCTGGCAAGCGCGCGTTGCTGCTTGGTATCAATGGCTGGGGTAACCTTGCTGGAGTCATCTCAGCGATCCTTTTCCGACCAAAGTATGCTGCGGGTGGCTACATCGTGCCTTTCTGGTGGACGCTTGCATCTGTAGCATTAGCTGCTCTGGGTTACGTGCTTTTCCTTCGACGCTTGAAGGCTGAGAACGAGACGCGACAGAACATCTTGCGCAAGTGGAGCGAAGACGATGTCGAAGCGGAAAGGCTCCATGGCAAAGGCCCGGCGCCGCAGCAACGGCGGTGGCTTAGGCGAGCCATCAACGTGACGCGGTCGCATGCGAAGCTTGCTTGGCTGGCTGACTGGCTTGAAAAGGCTGCGCGATCTGGTAGGGAGGGTGACGATAGGCTCACGTTCGTCTACGGACTGTGAGGCGCAATTCGCAGCGCGACGCCATTAACGACTATCCTATTCAACACCTGGCTTAACATCATTCCATAGGCGAATGTGGAGTTAGCGACATGCACGTCTGTCAGCTTTCATGTCTCGAGCGGGGCGTTGGGCTATCGAGATGAGGTCCAGCCTCAGCCTCGTGACGCCACAGCCGCCACCATTCTGCCAGCTGAAAAGCGATTGACTGATAGTAAACCTAACCGATTCACTTCGATCTTCCCTTGTCTTACCACACTCACCGGCCAGCACAAGACAGAAGACGTTCCAAGCCTGTCTACCATCGCCAAGCAAACAGAAAAGGTCTCATCCATCGTACCGCGGGCGCGCGACCCGTACTCAGCTTTAGACAAGGCCGCAGACGAGACGACAAATACGACTATGCCCAACGGTACACAATACCACACATGGAAGCCAGAGCCTTTGGTTCGCGGCACATTTTCGATACTCTCGTCTTCTCTTTTGACGATGATCCTGTGTGTCTGGACATCCGTCCACTTGAACATCCCTGAGCACGAAACGGACAAGGTGAAGGCGCAAACCTGGCGAATCGCACCGCAAACCTGGCGGAAATTGCTCTGGATGGTTACAGCAATCTTTGCTCCAGAATGGGTGAGTCTGATCACTTTGCCGCACGGTTGGCCAACGTTGATTTCGATTCAAGGTCGTCTTTACTGCCTACTGTCAGCATGTAGCGGCAAACGAGATGGGGAAAACGATGAGGATGGCCTTCGGTCAGCCAGAATCTCCAAGTTTCATCACGACGTTACGGAGAAAACTCAATCTCGTCTTGCGATGGTTCTCTGATATCCTGAAATGGATTAAACTCAAGATAAGACCGATCGAACAAGTTAGGCAACCTATCCAGCAGGAGGATGTGGAGCTTGATTCCAAACCTAAGAGATACCCTTGGACACGGGCACACTCCCTATACGCCACGATGGGCGGCTTCGTCGTCGATACTCGGGATCTGGGTCTGAACTACCTTCCCGATGGTCGACAGAGGATAACACTAAAACGGCATGGTCTCAAGTTCCTCGCTGACAACACACCTGATATTGTCCCGGATCTACCCGAATCTGCGATAGTGGACAAGAGCAAGGCAAATGCATTCACGAAGCTTGTGACATGCGGACAAGCGCTATGGTTTGGCTTACAGTGTGTAACACGGTCGGCTCAAGGCCTTTCCATCTCGCTACTCGAGATCAACACCGCTGTACACGCTATCTGTACCTTGATCATGTACTTTCTTTTCTGGTGGCACAAGCCTCTTGATGTTGAAGAGCCGACCATTCTCACACATGCAGACACACATCCAGTGATTGCACTCCTACTTATTAGTCAGATGCATCGAGACGTTCACGTCTCACCCATGGACTTGGAGGACGACAACGCTCTTGGCTTAGTCCCCGACTCTGGAACAGCGATCCACCACCCCAACTTGAACCATATCCTGCTCAAACCATCGAAGGACCCGAGATTTCCGCCGCCACTTTATGTCGTATATTACGGGTTTGCTATTCCCATGTCCAAATCTGTTTCGTTACAAATCGTCGATCATTTTACCGAATCAGACTTCAAACGCTTGAAGCTCGCTTCGGAAGCTATCAGAAAATATGGGTCGCACGATGAAACTCTCCGTCGCACGATTCCGTACGTAGGAAGAGACTACTACTTGAATGTACGTTCGCGCAATCGGCCCATTTCAACAAATACGGATTTGGACGTGGAACTTTTCCAGGCCGTCGGATTTCCTCTTGCTGGTCTCTTCTACGGCGGTGTACACCTTCTAGCTTGGAACCGGCCTTTTCGCAACGAGACAGAGAAGCTGCTGTGGAAGATAAGCAACTTCACCATTCTGTTATCAGGCATCCCAGTGGTGGTTCTGGTATGCTATTACGTTTTGCGTGTGAAGGTTCTCGGACGTCTCCCTAAACGGGTCCTTTCTGCCTTGCGAATATTTGGCCATTTATTCTTTTGGGTATTCACGCTGTTTTATGTTTTATGCAGGCTGTTCGTTATCGTAGAATGTTTTCTAGACGTCTTTCACCTCCCGGACTCGGCTTTCGAAGTTCCAAGGTGGTCGCAGTATTTCCCGCATGCATGAAGACAGAACGCATTCGTACACGGAACGAGTGATTGCTGTATTTCAATCTACTGGGTTTGTGCAATGTCGCACACATCTGTTTGAAACCGCTGTGAGCTGACTGACAGGAGAATCCCTCTGGAGACAGAGACATGATAATCACTTGGTGATGATGCCGAGACAAATCAGGGAGTTCGACTTACACAATGGCGCAGCTCGAGATCATGTCTTCTACTTTCTGGAATTCAAGCAGGGTGTTTACGTAGTCGGCGATGTTGCGCGAGCGGTATGTGCGATTCCCATCGTGTCCAACGCTGACGTTGCATGCCGGTGTGTGACAACCTTCAGCCCTAACAATGTGCGTAGGTACCCGTCTCGCAGTCCTCCAATGTCTTCACTCCCCCAAACCCTCTCGCGATTTATTCCTCGGTGCTCGGCAGCAGCAGCACTCTACACCTGGGCGGTGTAGTTCGGCTACCCGGCAGTTTCACACTCCTCCTCGCAACACGCAGAATCGCCCTCGACGAAACCAAAGCATCAGTGCCGCTTGCACTCAAACCAAGCTCTCCTCGGTCTTCACGCTCAACTCGTTCACGACCGTCATGCCTTGTGCGCCTAGAAGCGCCTGAACCTGCATGTCACAGACCTGTCGCCTAAATCAGCCGTTTAACCGCAGGTTCTTCTACGTTTTACATATTTCCCCAAGGTCCCGAGGTCCTCAAGGCCGCATGTTTGAGAAGGCAGCAAGTGTTTCAAGTGCAAGGCAGCGCTTCGGTTTCGCTTGTTCGACTCGGGTTTGACGGCACGCTTGCGGTTGTCTGGTGTGGCGTTGGTGAGAGATGGGGTGAGACGCGATTTTCGTACGCCACAACCAAGGTGTTAGTTCGGGAGAGAAGCGCATCGTAAGTACATTGTATCTCGAGAGACTGAGAATAACAGTACACGGTTCCTCCTCGGCCATACTCCCTACACACAAGAATCATTGTTTTGCCCGCTTGCGATCCCTCGGTTTGCCAGACCCGCCAGGGCCCGACCACCCGGCCAAAGGTTTGAGATGTGCATGATCGACTGCCTGCGACTTGCCTCAGGATCACCGTCCCAGGATACCTTTTATGGAAAGCAGCGAAATAGGTATCAATGCCATGTACTCAGAAGAAAGAGTCTCTCACAGCAAGTATAAAGCTCGCATCTACGCCGGCCCATAGTTTGCTTCTCAAGCCAGTCTTCCAATTCACATCTACATTTATTCTTTATTCACTACCCGCTGTGCGGATCAGATTACTTTCACTCACCCATCACCAACAACTTCCGATAATCAGTTGCTTAATACCAATACCAATACCCGAACCAACAAACTTCGCTACTTCTCGAAACCAACCGCCAAAATGCAGTTCTCCATCACCGCCCTCCTCTTCGGCCTCGTCGCCGTCTCCTCCGCCGCCATCGCCGACGTCGAGAACGTCCGCAACACCCCCCGCAGCGTGCTTGAGAACCGTCAGGCTGCTAACGGCGCATGCTGTATCCCCGAGCAATCGCTCAAACAGGATGCTTGCACTGTTAATGGTGCGGCTGGAAAGTGTGTGCCTGGAGGACCTGCTGCTTGTACGTATCCATATCCATATCCATAAGACTCTGGATGGTGTTCTTGGGGTAGGAGAGAGAGACGATGCTAATGTGATTGAAAAGGCAACGGCGCACTCAACTGCGTAGCAAACGACCAGCTCGTGTGCGACAACAACGTCCAGGAGCGCTCTGGCAACTTGTGCCGCTTCCAGGCTGCCAACGGCAAGATTCAGGATGGTGCTCAGCAGATTAACAGCTTGGCTCAGGCTAAGGTTAACTAAGGGAGTGGATGATGGGGTTTGTGGTAGGGGTTGATGGGTGGATCTTTATAGCTAGGTGACATAAATAAATGTATTCGTGGATTGTATGTTGTCTTGCATAATTGGATGTTTGGAGTGATGTGGTAAATGCTAAGTCGAAGATTGGAGTGGATCACAGTGCGCTGAAGTAAAGTCGTATGTCTAGCTCTTTTGAAGCATACAGCCTTTATCGTATCTTGGGCGTCTTTAGTGTTTTGGTACACATGCATGTATATCCGAACCCAATTCAGAGATTCGCGCTTCACAAGTCCAGAGCACATGCTATCATAAGCAGATACTTCTCTTCCAATGCGAACCTCTTTTCTCTTAGATTCGGTCTACTACTCAAGCTCAGATGTATTGATCAATGCGTGTATTCGTGTATCATACTCTCGTATATCCCCGTCTGCCCTAGAAGTTATACTCTATAACATAACCCCCATATAATCTCATCAACCACCAAGTTCATCCCATCCAATCCCATCTTACCGTCCCCACCCCGCAAACCGTCCAATCTCCTTGACCTCCCTCCTTCCCACAACACCCGCCGCAACCGCACACACCGCACCAACACCAACGAGCAGCGCGCGCGCCAAGTTCAAACTAGCCCATTTGTCCATCAATTCCTTGACTGTCTCGCCTTCCTTGGCAAACTGCTCGACGTGCTTGTCGCGCAGGGAAGCGTTGGCGAGCTCGTCTTTCTTGGCCATGAGTTTGTTGTTTGTGGGGCCGAGGACGAGGATCGTGAAGGGGACGATGGAGGGGAGGAGGAGGGTTGCGAGGGCGTTGAGGCGGAAGGGGGTGGAGGTGCGGTCTTCTGTTGGGTTGTTAGTTATACATTATTAGTGGGTGGCATGGGATTGGAGTGGCGGCATGGTGTGCGACTTTGGGGAATTGGAAAGGAGATGAGATGGGACAGAACGTACGGTGATAAGCCAAATAACCCGTTGCCAGCGCTGAGATAGCAGCAAGAGGACGGGCGATCGCGCCGCCGCGTGTGAAGATTGTGTACCATTGCTTTACGGCGAGGGGTGCGGGGGCTTGCATGGCGGCGGGGATGCCGACGACGGAGAGGGAGACGTTGGAGCCTGGTATATACATCAGTCATGGCTCTTTACAAGAGACATCTTCCCATTGACCATCATAGAGATGATCATTGAGTGTAAGAGTGTCTTACCAACCAGGAATACACTGCCTGTGATGCCCACCGCCTGTGCGATTGCCAGCGCCGTGGGCGTCTTCTGCGAGAGAATATCCATTGCGTATGTGTAGATGAAGATGAAGATTCTTCAATTGAGGTATTCAAAGCGAGTTTTATGACTTGTCAAAGCGGTGGCCTGACTAACAGAATGATGGTCGAGGTGGGCGTGATAGCTCGGAGACGCGCTGCAGGGCTTGGCCGTCAGGCTTCCCAGGTTCCCCGCGGATCCCGATCGCGTCGACTGAAGCTCCGCACTCCGATGCTTGCCATAGGTCAACCACAAAGCTCCGACTACTTACTTCTGCTATCGATATCGTCAAGGGGGGCTGGATGTGACTTCTTTGTTGCACAAATCTTAATGTGGTTATATTCCTATTCCTAATTGTTGTGCCTGGGTGAGACGCGTCGCTTATTGCCGTGAAACTGTAGAAGCATCATCAACTCGCGCTCGACGTACATAAGCTTAGCTTCTCTCAAGCCTCTTGCCGATAAACTTGCTTTTGATCTTAGGACTTACCATACTTGCTATTATCTCGTCGTGCTCAATTTACACCAGGACTTACATACCTAGGTAGAACGGCATCCGCGCCGCAACCTGTGCCCCGTCGCAACCCTCACCACCATCTAATCAACTACCAGACCAATCCACCAGCCATGTTCTGTACGTCCCTCACCCGTACTCACCTCTCTCTCCCTAACAACCCTCAGCTCTAAACACAACCGCAACCCTCCACCACGTAACGCACCTTCCCCGCTCCGTCTCCTTCGCGACAGCCGTCTCCCACCTCCACAACCACGTCCTCCTCATCCGCCTCGACCCCGAATACGCCTCGCACGAAGACCTGCCAAACGACCCCTCCACCCCAGACGCAAAATGCTACCGCATAACCGACCACATGAACGCGCTGCCCGCAGGCCTCTGGGACACCACCGTGAAGTTCGACGCCCACATGACTGATCTCGACGACGGCGTCTTATGGACGATCAAGGCGCCGCTGGGGCTCACACAGCAGACTACGTGGCGGTGTTTGAAGACGGAGGGGTTGAGTGAGGGGGATAGAGAGGGTGCTGAGGGATGCGAGTGGAGTCTTGTGGAGGATGTGGAGATTAGGGCGAATAGGATGCTGGTGGGGACGGTCAAGGCGAAGTGTGAGGAGAATTGGCCGGGGGCGCATGGCAAGTTTTTGAAGTATTGTACGGGGGAGACGGCGGCATGATGAGGGATGGAGGGGAGGGGATCTGTCTTTGGGCTCTACAACATGCTGGAGTATCGTGACTTGGCCCTGGAGTATAAGCATCGTGGAGTACAGCGCAAGTCTGCATCATTAGATTTGCAACAGTTCTAGATGCGAACACTATCCCAGGTCTTTACGTTAAAATCTTTACGCTAAGATCAACGAACTCTTGTTGTCAAACTTAATGGGCAACAGCTACAACATGCTTGGTGCAATCCTCACCCGCCCTTCAGGAAACATGGAGAAGCCCGGTTGAATGGTCCATGTGCCGTTGGGCCCAAGGACGTATTTTGCCTGGCGTCTGGGGCGAAAAGTTCCAAGGCGGAGCCTCTGCATCTAGAAGACATCCAGATTGGCGGAATTTGTACCAGTGGCGGGTCGTGGATGTCGGCTAGACGCAAAAAGGCTGCTGCTGGTTGACCCTGCATAACACCAACTGCAGCTTGGAGACCTGACCCTGAATGCCGATGCCTTTCTCTTCATATCTTGAATCTGAAGCAAACGTCCATCTCGCAAGATGAGTGAGATGCCTGTAATCCAAGGCTCTTATCAGCTCACGCGACACTGTTCCAACGGTCAAGCGACCAATGTCTCTCTTCGGAGGTGCGCTGGTGACATCGGAAGCCGCACGTGGCGCGCCCCCAATCGGGCCTTCCGGATCTACGCGATAGCAACGATAAGACATTGGACAACAGCAACTCGCTGCACATGAAAGAGCTGCACGTCGCTGCTGCTGGCATCCTTCGCGTCACTTGGTCGCACACCATAAGCATCGCACCCAGATGCCCTCAAGTAATGCCCGCTCGGTCAGCCAACGGCCAAGACCCCTTCTTGAACCGAAAGGCTATTGATCGGCCTCTGGCTCGCCGCATAACACGGGCCATATCCCCGCCTTTCTAGACTGCACTGAACTGCGCGTTCCGCCATCCGCTCAGCTATCAAAAACCGCGCACCCAACCACCGGGTCAGCGTCAGCTCCTCTTACGTTCGTTCCTTTTCGCTGGTACGGGACTGTTCCCACCTTCTCGTCCTGCCATCTCGCTCCAGTAGACGTGACGAATTCCTCCCTCGGTCTTCGACTTCTTTGATCCTCCACCTTCCCCACCGCGTCCCGCTTATCGCCGAGCACGCGTACCGCACAGCCACGCTTCGACATGGAGCCTTTGTCCATCGACTCCGTGGTCGTCGACCACAGCGAAGTGCGTCCCGCGCCGGGAACCCCGCCATCAGACGCCATCATGATCGAGCAGCCAAAGCTCAAGGGCAGACAGCGTATTTTGATGGGCCTACAACGGATGGGCTCCTCCTCGAGTCTGGCGAACTTGGGTAGACCCCGCTCTCACAGTCTGAGAAGCGGCGGAAAGGCATCCATGTCTTGCGTCTCCCTCGCATCGCCTGGCTCGCCATATGGAAATTCATTCGGCAGTTCTTACTCCTCGGAACTGTCGAATGGCTTCTCTACAGCTCCTACTTCAGTCGCCAACAGCCCACCTGGCACGCCCTTCTGGGACGAGAGGACTCGTCTGCGGATGAAGACACCAGATATCCCGTCCTCGGTGCCTCTTCCCTCCGCCCGGCGACCATACACACGAGACGGCATTGAAGCTGAGAACGACTACTTCTCGCGACCCGTCCACAAGGTCCAGAAGCGGGCAAACTTCAACTTCTGGAGCGATATGCCCACGGAGATTCGCATGCAGATCCTGAGATACCTCGAGCCGAAGGAGGTTGTGCGTTGTTCGCGCGTCTCCAAGTCGTGGCATACCATGTGCTTTGATGGTCAACTGTGGAGCGATCTCGATACGAGTAAGTTCTACCGCGACATCTCAGCCAATGCTTTGGTCAACATCATCACATCGGCGGGTCCGTTCGTGAAAGACTTGAATCTCAGAGGCTGTGTACAGCTGAGAGAACACTGGGGCAAGGACGGCTTCATTGAGTCCTGCCAAAACCTGGAGAACTTCTCGCTTCAGGGCTGCCGGATTGACCGAACATCTATCCACTGTTTCTTGCTCCAGAACAGTCGCCTTGTCCACGTCAATCTCTCGGGTCTTGCTGGTGCGACAAACGCGGCGATGAAGATCCTTGCTGCACATTGTCCGAAAGTCGAAGTCTTGAACATCTCGTGGTGCAACAATATCGACAACCGAGGGCTGAAGAAGGTTGTTGAGGGATGCACGAAGCTGCGCGATCTCAGGGCAGGCGAGGTGCGAGGCTGGGACGATGTAGAGCTGATGGTCGCACTGTTCAAGCGCAACACTCTCGAAAGGCTCGACCTGAAGAACTGCGACAGTCTCAACGACGAAGCACTGACTGCTTTGATTGAGGGTGTAGATGAGGAGGTTGACGTTCTTACCGATCGCCCCATTGTCCCACCGAGGAATCTCAAGCACCTGAACCTTACGCGCTGCCGCAGCATCACGGATGCTGGCCTGAGGACCTTGGTACACAACGTCCCGTATCTAGAAGGTCTTCAGGTATCCAAATGCGGTGGCTTGACCGACGATGCCTTGACCAGCTTACTCCCCACCGTTCCCGTCCTCACCCACCTAGACATCGAAGAAATCGACAACCTAACAAACGACGTCCTGAAGACTCTATCCGAGTCCGCCTGCGCCCCCCACCTCCGCCACCTCTGCATCTCATATTGCGAAAACCTAGGCGACGTCGGCATGCTCCCCGTCCTAAAAGCCTGCACCCGTCTCGCCTCCCTCGAAATGGACAACACACGCATCTCGGACCTCGTCCTCGCCGAAGCCGCCTCCGGCCTGCGCAACCGCAACCGTCTTGCCCGCGGCCTCACAAACTCCGAACGCCCCGAAGTAGGCCTCCGCATCGAAGCCTACGACTGCGCAAACGTAACATGGACCGGCGTCCGCGAAGTCCTGTCAAGAAACGCGGAGATTACAAGACCGAATTCGCGGTCCGCGAGTAAAGTCGCGACGTACCCAAGTGAAATTATCAAGTTGAAATGTTTTCATAATTGGCAGCCGACTGTTGAGGAACATACCAAGCGGGTTTTGAGGGGTGACTTTGCGGCTGCGGCGAGGCTGGAGAGGAAGTGGGCGGATTGGATGATGTTGAATGAGGAGGCGGGGGTTGGTGGGGCGGGTGCGAGACGTAGGAGGAGAAGGGCGAGAGAGGCGCAGATGATGCATGCGGATGAGGAGGAGGCTGGGGCTGGGACTACGGGTGGGGGCGGGAGGAGACGCCGCGCAAGAAGTGGCCCTGGCGGCTGTACCGTCATGTGAGACGTGATGTCTTTGGGTGTTTCTGGGTGTTGCTGGGTGTTGAGTCTTCCTCCAGCGCAACTTTTCTTGAGGGTTATGTGGGTTGGCCCCAGGTTTGTGGGCTGATCCTGTGGTGCTTGTGCTGGTATGGATATGATGAACATGTGTCTAGGATTTTGTTTTACGAGCGTGAACATTAGATTTCAACGATGTTTTGGCCTGGGATGTTTGGAGTTAGGGGCTGGTTACTCTTCCACATTCATAGATGAGCATGTGCTGCATACAGTACGGAGATCCGATATATCGTCATACTGTTCAACACATCGATTTCCATGTAATCATATCGCATTCCAATGGGTTGTGTGATAAAGAGAGCAGCGCCCGCACGTGAGCGCGCGACTAGCTCGAACTGGCGACGCGTCGTTTGCTGGTTGCGTTACATCATCTCGGACTCAACCCCATCTCGGACTCAACCCCATCTCGGACTCAACCCCATCTCGGACTCAACCCCATCTCGGACTCAGCCCCGTCCAACAAACATGCGCATATCATCACAAGCTCGCAAGGCCGCCCACCATTCTTGCGTCAGTATCGAGCAAGCATAATGTGCTCTCTACCCATAGACGACAGAACGGTTTCTCGGAACATGATGTATCCGGACCAGAGGCGGCGTGGGTCTGCTTATGAGAGAAGCGCGGAAATCTTCCGAGGCACTAGGTAGCATTACGAAGGAGCTCGTTTCTAGTGTGTTGTAGAGTCTGTGCGGATTGTGGTGTTAGCCTACAACACACTATAAACGAGCTTCTTCGTAATCCGGCAATATATCTTGGCACCATTGCCATGGTATAGCCTCTTCTCGCGATTGCTAAGCCGGTAGTGTTACGAAGCTAGTAGCCGAAGCATCATACAGGCATTGTTCGAACGATAGGTACCTGATCATGTCTTCAAATAGGGAATATAAACACTCTGCCACCTCGCGATACACAGGCAAAGAAACTCACACTCAACACCTCTCTGACGGTCTCCAATCACTTCTTTCTCAACATCTCAATGGCGGAATATCAGAACAAAGCGGCATGGCTACCAGGCGTAGGGAAGCAGGTCGAAATCGGTCCTGCCGATATGGGTGGGTGGGGGAGGCGGAGGGGAGGTGGAGGGGTGGTGGTGGATAGCATGGATTGTGGGAAAGGAGGAGTGACTGTGACTTTTTATGGAGGTAGTGGATAGCATGGATTGTAGGAAAAGGAGGAGTGACTGTGATTTTTTTGGAGGTAGGGATTGGGGGACAGCGAGGAGGGAAGGGTTGTGTGATGAAGAGAGTAGCGTGCGACTAGCTCAAAATAGTGGAGGCGCGTCCCAGGGTATTTGCTAGCTGTATTACATCACTCTTCGACCCATGTACATCCCACAAACATCAACACCTCACTACAAGCTAGCAAGACCGTCAGCTACCATTGAACACCCATAATAGTATCGACCAATGAATACCGAGCAACAAGCATGTGCTCTCTACCTATAGATAGCAAGACGGGCCTGCAGGCTTTTCGCATTGCGGGTCTGCCACCGGATTTCTACTATATCCCTAACTTCATCAGCGTTGAAGAGGAGGCGTCAATATTGCAGAAGGTATGTGTTCTTCTCATACAATTTCTAGTCTACAAACTTGAATATCACGTTGCACATGGGAAGTTTACTTACCCCGCCTTACTCCATGCACACTATTCGATCTCGATCTCCACACTCCACACCTTCAATCGCCGCGCGAGAGATCCACCACCCAAACTATACCTTTCCCCAACCCCCCCTGCAAGTTGACTAACATACCCTCTTCCCATATAGATACCCGCCCAACGATGGACCCACCTCACCCACCGCCGCCTCCAAGCCCTCCCCTCCACACTCACATCCAACAACACGCTCCTCGCCGCCCCTCTACCGACTTACTTCACCACACCAATCTTGCCCCGCTTCAAAGACTTGGGTATCTTTGATCACACGCCGCATGGTCAGCCAAACCATGTGCTTGTCAATGAGTATAAACCCGGTGAGGGCATTATGCCGCATGAAGACGGTGGAGCGTATGCTGAGGTTGTTGCGACGGTTAGTCTAGGAGGGGCGCTGTGCTTGGATGTGTTGGGGAAGAGTGGGGATGAGGGAGGGAAGGAAGATGGCGAAGATGAACAACAGTCTCAGTCTCTGAACGCAGACGCAGACGGGCAAGAAAAGGAAGAAAAGATACTCACCCTCCCGACCCGCATCTTCCAAGAACCCCGCTCCCTACTCATCACCACGGGGCGCGCATACAGAGACCTCATGCATGGTATCGCGTCAATCGAGATTGACGAAGATTTAAACGCCGAGACGGTTGCGAATTGGGGGTTGTTGAGTGAAGAAGGGAGGAAACGGGTTGAGGAGAACGGAGGGAGGAATGTGAGGGGGATGAGGGTGAGTTTGACGTATAGGGATGTGATTAAGGTCAGTAGGGCGGCGAGTCGGGTTTTGGGTGGGATGGGTAGGCGGTAGGGGGGAGGATGGATGAAGAAGAGATGTGGATGGAAGGGTGGCTGTTTGAACGTGTTTAATAATCTTTCGTGATACAACAAAGGAAAAGTCAGCCACAGTTATATACACCCGCCCTCTCCTACTCAGCACTTATCCGCTTCCAACACACCCACCCCAAGTCTCCAACCAGCAAACACCCTACTGCTGACCCTTAGCCGGCCTATAATGCCCCGCCAACTCCACATCCTCCGCGCTCCTATCGCTCTCCCTCCTCTCCTCCTGCACCTTATCCGTCCTCTGCGCGTTCTTCGCCCTCACCGCTTTCTTCCTCCTAGCCTCACCCACAACCATCGCCGCAACCCACACCAACCACATAACCGCCGCAATAACACCATACGCAATCGCGCCATCGCGCGAGTTATCCGCCAGCAACAATCCCAATCCACCGTTGATCATACCGAGGGTAATAGCAATACGGCCAACCCAGATATGCGCGTAAGATGTGAGAGTACGACGCTGCGTCTTCTTGAACAAGATGTGATGCAGGGTTCCGAGGAAGGGCATGAAGAAGACGAGGCAGAATACCAAGATACCGATGATGGCGTGGTAGCTGCTGATGTAGTGACCCCCGCTGACCGGGAGCGCAAGCCAGATACCCATGCCGAATGCCGCAATGTACACCATATAAGCCAAGATCTGGAAACCAGCGTGCAGCCACACGATGCCTGGGAAGGACGCGAGGCGGATGGCGATGGCGCCGGAGGGGAAGAGGATGACGAAGGCGAGGGAGGCGAGCACGCCGTGTGCGATTAGCATGGTGCGTTTCTTGGAGGGGCTGACGGAGGCGCCGGAGCTGATGGTTTGGACGGAGTTTCCGCCTGTGGCGCCGCCGTTGGGGAGGGTGTCGCAGTAGGGGAGGTCGTCGTCGTCGTCCTTGCCGCCCTTGTCGGGGGAGGGGGAGCGCTTGTCTCCTGGGGGGCCGTTGGGGCGAGATGTAGGACGAGAGGTTGGGCGACCGTAGTTGTCGTCATCGTCATCGTCGTCGTTGTTGCTGCTGGTTTGGCTTGGCCTGGCGTTACCTGTGCCTGCGGCGCCGGAGGGGCGCTGGCGGCAGTTGGTTGGTGTTGCGCCGCCTGTGGTACCGGTTGGTGAGGTGTTGACGAGGGGGTTTACACTTGAACCGCCCTTTGCTTGGGCGAACTGCCAGTCGAAGACACCTTGGTTGGAGTGCTGGTCGATTTGCGCCGAGGTGGAGTCGTCGTTCTTGGGTCCGCCGGAGGATTGGTAGGCGAAGATCCAGCTTCCGCTGTTTCTGGTGAAGTCCATGGTACCGCCAGACCAGGAGTTGCAGTTTGAGCCTGGGTCACGTGTTAGTTCGTGTTCATGTCGTGGTGAATATCAGTCTTACATCTCACGTTCGCGGTCATCACACCGTTCGAAACACCAGATCCTTCAAGCAGAGTGACTTGAGCCGCATCATTGGGGCTTGGGGGCTGGTAGCTGCTAGTCGATCGCGGAGATAATGTAACATTGTTTCCAGATCCTGAAGTGTACACAACGAAGATGTTGGAGTTGGGCATGCCACTGCCTTGGCCGAGCGCAACCCACTCATAGTTGCTTGGGGCTGATATCTGGAAGAAGATGTCTCCCGATCCGGATGATGCTGTGCGCTCGGGGATGTTGAGGCCATAGCATACACCGGTAGAAGGGCAGACACTGGCTACCTGCGCTGTGGCTTGGGAGGCTAGATAGGGTTAGCACCATGGTAAGATAAGGCCGTTGTTGGGGCTTACCCAGAGCCAAGAGGCCCATGACCGAACTTGTTGTGCGCTTCATCTCTTGTGCTCTGAAACTGAAAGGTCGTTGTATGATGCTGAACACTGAAGGTTGCCAAAGGGCTCGATGTTTAAGGCTAGTAGATAGCGCCTAGCTGAAAGCGTGGCTTGATGGCGTCGTCTCTAGAGGCGATCACGAAGCTATTGATCTGAGTTCAAGTAGCCAAACCAATAGGAGAAGATGTCTTGAGGTGAGTAAGGGATATGCAGTTCGATAGTGATTCGGCAGCAGAGGACAAAGAGGTTTATAGATGGTGGAGCCCGGATCACCCGCCTTCCAAGATACAGCTCCAAGCCCCCAAGAGAGATGCTGACAGAAGCATGGCTACGTACACGCAACCTGGCTTAGTTTGGTGGAGGTAGGTACCTCGCAGGCACAGGTGAACCCAACGGTATTACTGCTGATGTGTGGTTGGACAAGCCTGGCCGAATGCGGCGGCTTTGCGGAGAGCCGTCAGTCACCGGCTGGGCACAGCAAAACACCGTGAGGACCTCGCGATATGACAACACAACTTGTGCAAGCAGTACGCGTCACGAACGCCAGAGGGCCGCGATAACAAGTGAGATCTCCCGCCTGTACATGGTGCAGGGTCTGGCGCAGAGAGGTGGTACCAGTGAGGGCCAGCGGACTCAACGTTCGGCGCGGCTTGGCTGGACGCGTCGTGGTGGCTATGTGCAGGGCCAAACAAGTAAGTTGCATCCGGACGAATGACACGCCAGCTATTTTGCAAAAGTAATGTCCCGGCGCGGGGGCACGCTGGGAACGGCGGGCATGTCAGTTCACGTAAGGTTGGGAACAGGTGTGGTCTCGACGGTCGCGGTCTTGGTGCCCGCTCTTGTGGGCCCTTCCTGTCCCGCACGTCCCTCGCCTTGGATCTCCCAACACCCAATTCCAGCGACCGCAATTCCAAGACATGTCAGCAACATGCGTCGAGATCCAGACTCCCATGACTTCATCCTCGAGCTGGGCGCACTCTTACAGGAGCATGCTGTCCAGGCTGTGCTCGTTATCGTCAGCCCTCGATCACCGGCCTAGTCGGAATTCCCATCGGAGATTCGGCCAGTTTCTCATATTACGGTGTATACGCGACATTATTACCACTGCATGGAGTTGCCTTCTACTTTGGGATCCATCGCACTGCAGCTGCATGAAGTCCGGTCGGTTTCACGTGGCGCTGTTCATGTCTCGATAGGCGCAGGCTGGTGGCTTGCAAGCGTGGCAGCCTCAGCCCTGGAGGACCGCGTCAGCTCGGGAGTCGGAGCGCGAAACCTTGGATTCCAGGAAGTAAAATCAACACCATCGGCGTCTTCTGGCAAGAATCACCGAGGCATCACAATGCCAAGCTAGCTGCTTTCTCTCAGCATACGTCGATGATGAGTTATCGACATCTTGTTGCGGGGTTGCTCGATCGCGAGAGCCTTCGGAGTTAAGTGTGAGGGCCGATAGTGAGTTGTCGCACGGAGTCAGCACCCGCCGCCCCAATCTTTCACATCCATCGTCTCACCTCCGCGTACCTCGCCGTCTCCTCGCAGTTTGTGCTCGAGTGCACGTTTCTCTTCTCGCGTGCATTTCACGATCAGTGTGTTTTTCGATTCGGTTGTTTTCCTCTCCTTGCACCGACAAAGGCCCTTTTCCTCATCACAACAATTTTGCAGCAATCACGTGTTATCTCTTGCACTGCCACTTCCAAGTTTCTTATTCACCCAGCCAATCAACACCCCGGTAGCGTATGTCGGTCGGGCAAGGGCCGAGAAATCTGGGGTATTACCGTCCGCTAAGGAGTAACATCCGGCGGTAGCGGTAGCGAGCAATGAGCATCATACGATGCCTGCGATTCCAAATTCACATTGCTGCGCCTCAGGCTTAGAGTGTGTTGGGATTGAAGCTGCCAGAAGAAGAGCTAGGCTGACAACTAGAAGGCTGTGGTTGGTGGAAGCTCATGGTGGGTAGTTCATCTCCTCGTACATCGTCAAAGTGCTGTACAGTCATGATTGGGAATTCCTTAGTCATGGTCGATATGAGGAAGGTACTTCTCTATGTGTCGTTGTGGTCACCGTATGTCGCTCGGCGTGACGGCGTGTCTTCATCTACGCCACGGTCGAATTTCATGAACGAGCACTCCACCTTCTCCTTCTGAACACCAGGTTCGGCGATTTGAGTCTTTGAGAAAGTCAGAGGCGGTGAGCAAGTTCTCCTTCCGTCAAGATTCGAGCGTTATGCTTTGGCCAACACTCTCCCAGTTGTCGCATGTACCTACTTCTTCAGTTCTGACATTTTCGCCCGTGCTACGATCAGGGCTAGCGGGTACCTGTCCCTCTAGAAAAGACCCTTTGAGTTTCGGAGGGTCTTCCGCACGTGTTATTGACTTTCACTTCGAACTTATTAGATGGATGCCGAAAACCAGAGCCGCTCGACGAGATCGCACAACACCTGAACACCAGAGATCATTGTACGCGATGCACCTGATGTGTCCAGACCAGACTGGGTAGTCTGCTATATGTTCCCCGCATTCTTGCCTTTTCTCCGAGCTGCATGTTGTACGTATATTAGCGATCATCCGGCAGCTGCATTTAGCCTTCGGTATAGTAACACCCAGGCACACCAAAGGTCGCCCACATCACTAGAGACTTCCTTCTCTCCGCAGCCATAATTTGCGTCCAGAGTACCTTAGGCGTCATCTTCATATGTGTTGAGAGATGGCGTACAGTGCGATAGATGAGATGTCGCCAGGTGCACAGCATGAAGAGAACATAAGACGACCGGCTCCTTGTTCCTCACACCAAAACGTCACCGAAGCATAACCATAGCTTCCCAGATAGACAGGTACGTCCACAACATCGCAATCACCACGATGTTGCTCCCCACCCTCCTCTCCCTCGCCGGCCTGTCCACGACGACAGCCGCCCAAACCACCAACCCCCCAATCCGCTACATGCCCTTCGGCGACTCCATAACCGAAATAATCTGCTGGCGCTCCAAACTCTGGCAACGCCTCCAAACCACGCCCTTCAACTCCTCCGCCGTCAACTTCGTCGGCAGCGGCAAAACCGAGAACAACTGCCGCGACACGACATACGACCGCGACAACGAAGGCCACTCTGGTTTCCTCGCTATCGACATTGCGAACAAAGGGCAGCTGGATGGGTGGCTGAAGACAAATCCCGCGGATGTGATTACGATGCATTTGGGTACGAATGATATTGTGCAGCAGAATAAGGCGGTTGCGGATATTATCAAGGCGTTTGGAACGCTGGTGGGGAGTATGAGGGGGGCGAATCCGAGGATGAAGATTGTGGTGAGTTTGTTCTGCTCCATACTTGCCCGTATACCTGAGTAAGGTACGCTGTTGTACAAGCGCCGTCGCGTCGCGTCGCATACTTCTGGGCTTCGCATTCGAGCCTGGAGTCTTTTGGCGAGTAACCTTGCGTGGTCTCGTCGTATACCAATCGCTTACTCACCCTGCCATCCTAGGTCGCGCAAATCATCCCCATGGGCTTCGGCAGCTACAACGCCAAGATTCAAGATCTGAACCGCGCCATTGTACCGTGGGCTCAGGGTCTCAATACGACGGAAAGCCCCATCTGGGTTGTGGACCAGTATGCGGGTTTCAGTGGAACGGCGGACTTGAGGGATGGGATACATCCGAATGATAGTGGGGATGTCAAGATGGCAAATGTTTGGTTCCCGGCGGTTGTCAAGGCTTTTGAAGCGGTGAGGGCGGATAGGGGCACAGCAGTTGGTATGATTGAGAGGTCGTTTGTTGGGTAGATGTTGACAGTGTCAGAGAACAGCAAGGTGTGAGATTATGTAGTCAAGAACCGTATCATGAAACTACCATCCACGAATGCATGATGAAGTTCAGTTCAGGATGCTTGTCGTAGGGCAATCGCGACCAGTCGAGACGATTGCACGTGACGCTAGCGCCATGACCTGACGCTAAAATCTCCAGCGTGGGGCAGCGGCGCCCAAATTGTCAACTCCCCGACTCGAAGGCGCATCAACAAATAACAGCACTCACGCCCACCGCCTGCAACGCCACCCCTTCACCACGGACACTTCGGGCTGCATGCTTTTATCTCGTCGCTGATCGCCCAAAACAAACCCTTAGACGCCTGCACATAGATAGCCGCCATGGGAGAATCAAGGTAGGCACCGGGCCCGAGGGGTTAGGCTGCGGCCATCTGCGCAGACACCTTCACCACGACCACACGCTGACCGCAACACGTGAACAGACAAGAACTCGTCGCCTGGTTGAACAACCTCCTCCAGCTCAACATCACCAAAGTCGAACAATGCGGTACCGGGTACGTTGCGCGCGCCGAGGATAGAGGGGCACCCCTGGCCTTGAGGAGTGAGGACGTGTACTGACATGGCGGACAGAGCAGCGCTGTGCCAAGTCTTCGACAGCATATTCTGTAAGTCCTCCACCTCACCTAGGCGCGGATGAGATTAAGACTAACAGCGTGCAGACGATGTGCCCATGTCGCGAGTCAAGTTCAATGCGAACACTGAGTATGCATACCTGCAGAATTTCAAGGTATTACAGAGTACGTCTCCCTTCCCACCGTCCAAATTCTCCGCTAACAATCCAGACACGTTCGCCAAGCACCATGTCGACAAGCCCATCCGCGTCGAGTCGCTCGTAAAGTGCAAGATGCAGGACAACCTCGAGTTCCTCCAATTCGTCAAGCAGTACTGGGACCAGCATTTCCCCGGCCACGAGTACGACCCCGTCGCCCGTCGCAAGGGTCAGGGCGGTGTCGCGACCGGAGCCACACCTGCACCCCGCGCCGCAGCATCGACTGCCCGAAGAGCACCAGCTGCTAGCAACACGGCTGCGCCTAGGACACGCACACCGCTTGCCTCTGGGGGAGGAGCCGCCAGCGCCGCTCTGCGCGAGGAGAACAGTGCTCTCAAGGAGACTGTCACGGGCCTCGAGCGCGAGAGGGACTTTTACTTCAGCAAGCTGCGCGACATCGAGCTGCTGATCCAGCAAGCAATGGAGGCCGACCCCGAGCTCGAGAAGGACGAGGGGCTGCTCAAGCAGATCCAAAACATTCTCTACTCTACCGAAGAGGGTTTCGAGATCCCACCGGAGGCTGAGGGCGAGGGTGCGGAGGAGGAGACGTTCTAGCCGAGCGTCAGTACTCTTTCTGATGCTCCGACAGCCAGTTCAGACGTGCAGCTTGACAACATTATCTCCGCTGCGCATACGTTATTGGAAGCGGCCAAACGTACAAAGACTCGTCGATCTGCGGGGCTCGATAGACCTACAGAGCGCGCTGAAAGTACTGGACCTTCCCAAATCCTCGTATCCGCAAAGCCTGTGAAGTATACACCGTGTGCGGAGCCTATTACTGCCAATCTTTCAGGCTCTTTTATGTTTGTCTCTGAGCCCACTCGGGTTGTCACTGCGCAGTCTGCTGAGTTGTCGGAGGAGAGTGAAGTGTTCTAAAGGTGGGTATGGTCATGATTGCATTTGGAAGCGAGGATACCATCTTTCTAGGGAGTTTAGCTTCCTATTGTTCAATACACGATGTTTATGAGTTGTGTTTGATGTTGAGATTGAACTGTGTTTTTGAAGTGTCTGCTGATGCGATGGTGCGATTGTGCGCTGCTGGAGATGGGTACGACGTTACTCCTGTCAAAGTCTACAACCCGAGAGCACTCAACCATCGCTTCATCCCTGCGCGTTTCTCCGTAGCCCCAGTTCTCATCCATATCATGTCACTCATCACCTCCTCCGCCGTACTCTCCGCATCAATACTCCATCCACATGAATAATCCGGGTTACCCGGATCCACTGGTGCCTATGTATACATTTCTCAATCAATTTCTCGTACCTCTACAAGACGGATGCAACGTTACATACCCCTTCGAGACAACACGCCCAGCCCCTAGGATACAGATCCACCGTGCAATCTGTCAAGTTGGCGACGGGTATGGGCGTATAACATGGTGGCCCGTTGTGGGAAAGTAGTTCGGTGCAGCAGGCATCGATGTAGGTGGGGCCGAAGTAGGTTTGGCATAGGCTTAGGGGTGGAGAGGGTTGAGCGGAGATGGAGGTGAGGAGGGGAAGGAGAAGGAGGATGGTCAGGGCTGGGTTGGAGGAAGGGATGTACATGTTTGGGTGGTCTGGTAGGGATGCAGGGGAAGGGGTGGAAGGATGGTAGATGAAGGAACAGATGGTGGTAATGGTGGATATTTATATTCGAAGTAAACAACCTCTCACTCTCGCTTCTAATAAATCCGGGTACGACATTCCCACCCAACGTTACTCATCCTCCCCGCTGACTTCCTTCTACCGTTCACATGTACTCCAAACGAGTGACAGAGCCATGCAACGTACCACCCATCCGTCATCCCATCTCACTCGTCCGTACGTCATACCTAAATCCACCCCGCTTGCCTAGCCATGTACGGTACGGTACGGCATTCTACGCGCTCAAGCGTTCTTCATCGCAGCAACAGCCTTAGCCATAGTCTCACCCATAGCGTTGGAACTGAAGTAATCCCAATACACCTGCTCTAGATCCTCAAGAGTCATGTATTCAGAAATGATGCCGCTAGGTCCGTGGCCGAAGAGAGGGCCGGAGGCGGGGTAGGCGGGCTCCTAGTTTTCACGTCAGTTTCGTTCCCAATTCTGATCACAACACCACTTCTTTTCAGCCCGTCACTCCTCCCTCCCCTCTTCTACACCTCGGAAATGAACGAATAACAGAACATACCTTCTCAACACAAACAGCCCACCCCGTCGGATAATGATACGTAGAGCACTCGGTCAAGTTGCCCACATACTCGATATCAGTGCAAGGCGCGTTGATCCCGCGGCTGATGACGGTGTGGCAGCAGGCGTCGGTGTAGTCGGTGCCGTAGAGGAAGCCGCAGATTGTGTCGTCGGGGCCCATCTGGGCGGTGGTTAGGAAGGGGAGCGACGCTGCGAGAGCGATGATGGGAGCGGTGAAACGCATTTTGGGGAGTGGTTCTTGTCAAGTCTGTGTGAAGATGGACCTGCTGTGGTTTGGTGAGAGGTGCAATACGGGGTTCCTTGTGGGTTCTTATGTGGTGACGGAAATCTGCTGGATCAGTGGTAGAAATAAAGATGCGCTCATTGAGGACGTTTTGGTACTTCAGATGCGCCATTCCGTCTTCTTTCCTTCCGTATGGCAAGAGTGTGTACCCGTGGGTGTTCCTCGGATGAAGATAGAAGTCTGCATCGCCATATGCTTCTGGAATGATTTTGAGCGACGGAAGCCGAATGACCTTTTCGTGTGACGCTAGTATGATTGACCGGACGGAAAAAGCTCAGGAAACGGCATGATAGTCCCCAGTGTCGATGATGTCGGGGTGTTGCATATGCCGTGGACTCAGATGACATGTCAAGGTTTCATAATTTGTTGAAACCTTCGCGGATGGTGTCTGTTACTTTCCGTTTGAGCCTTGACCTCTATGGGTAAGTCTTCCTTGTTTCCTTGTTGCTTACCGAGGTATCGATCATGTGCGAATATCTCCAAGTTAGTCGAGCAGCAAACATACCTATGTAACAGTCTCACTTGAGGCTTGGGGTTTAGAGAATGAGGTAGAAGATGGGGCATACTATTAGTGGATGCGTTGAATGAGGAGGGAAAGACGTCTGTAGGTGTAATCGAAATTTCCTTTGTTCCATCAAGAAACATCATCAAGCCAGCTCTGAACATTCACCCCTTCATCAACCTCAAGATCCCTCATCCAAAGCCACGCTTCAAGATCATGCCACCAAGGTCCAAACGGACGTTCATCGTAGTTTGTCAGCCCCTGCATCGATACACCGCTAAATCTATAAATCGTAGGATCATGGTGCAGCTGCCGGTGTTCCCTCACGTGTCGACTCTTCTTACCCATGAAAGTCGTGCGGACAGGCACTAGTCTATCTGCGAACACTCTGGCCCTAGCGAAATCACCATTCGCTTTTGTGATCTGGAAAGCGAGGTAGTATGCATGAGCCAGGCCGACTGGATTCGGGCTATGGTCGTGTCGCTTCCACAGTTGGACCATCTGCTCGATGAGGCAGAGCAGTTGTCCAGGTGTTTTGTTGATGCCGCGCGGCCCGAGACCGGCTTCGTCTGAGATGATGTTGTCTATTTCGTTAATGCGGTTCAGGATCAAGTCACTTTCGATGGACTGCTGAGATAGTAACGAGCAGAGTTGACATGAACAGGTGAAATGAAACCTCCTCTGGAGCTCCTCTTGTCGCTCGTTCCGATCGAAGGCGCCCCCTAGGTAAGATATCGTAATCTCTTCTCCCTCGGAGATATCTCGTATAGCATGTACTGTTAGCCGATTGCTATCATCGTGCCAGCAGTGAGCGGCGTTGTTATCGCACGCATGGTTGATGCGACATGCTGTGATGAAGATACCGCTGAGATCTAACTTTGAACCGATGGGTAGAGCGTTTGTGTACAAAATACCGATCCATTGCGCCTCATAGTCGTTGAAAGGATGGATATTGCTCATGGAAAGAAACTCGCCTCTGTGATGTTGGCTCAAAGACGTGACTCGATCTGCTAGTTCTGACTCAACTGGTTCTCCCACCGCGAAGATGGGTTTCTCAGAGATGATCCTTGTACCTTTGGGAATATCTCTAGTCGCAATAAGGCCTTTACCTTTTCCAGGCACATCTTCAATAGTGTAAGTGAGTGGGGTGGCCGAAGCATGTATGTTACCAATGAGTGCTTGCCGTGAGGGATGCATCTTGTTCTGGCTGAAAGTCAAAATCCGGTATTATTGACGCCTTGTAATCTGCTGGACGGTTCGTAGAACATTATGAGGATGATATGTCTATATAAGTAAGTAGCGCAGGTCACGCTCAGGGTGTCATGCTGGAACCCGCAAGTCATAGGGGACAGACGGTTGTTTGCTGGTAACACATGAGGCTCTGTCTTGGGTAGAAGTGAAATTGTGTTACCCGCGATTTCGCAAACAAGAGCTTCCATTC
Organism: Alternaria sp. BMP 0032; assembly: GCA_023758005.1. NCBI lineage: Eukaryota > Fungi > Ascomycota > Dothideomycetes > Pleosporales > Pleosporaceae > Alternaria > Alternaria sp. BMP 0032. The sequence continues at coordinate 397,143 of JAFVMD010000015.1, read as the reverse complement.
TGTGGAATGTCAGTCGTTGAGAGCGCAGTCAGCGTAATTGTGTGGGTGGCCAGTCCGGTGGATGGCTGGAGTATCGCCCTGAGTGCGCCAATATGAACTTGCCGCTATCCGCTGTGCAGTCTCGATGCGCGCTGAGGTGAATCATCATTCTTTATAGAGAACAACAATTCGAATGTCTGCTGAGATACGTGAAGACGTGCAAATCACGGATGTTGTTGAGATGGGAGTTCCTCGGCTGACGTTCAAATCCCGTAAGCCAACACTCCGCAATCGGACCAGAGGAGCTTTGCCGATGATCTTCAGCTGATCATTTCGAGATTGCGACATCTATCGTCAGGGCAGAACTGATTAAGGCGATGAGGCATGAGTTGGCGGCCGCGGCTTTGCATGTGGTTCGTAATAACTGAGGCTTGCTCAGAAGTGGGTTTGGAGCGTTGTGGGGAACGATCGCCTTCCCTGCCAGCGGCTTGGCGGCGGCGCTAGTGGGGTTAACGTGTCTCGCGCGCGTCCGGCTTGCTTGATCAACACTCCCCGCGTCTCCTCATAGCATGCATCATCAGCTAGCCGCCCAAATATGGTCTGGGTCAAAAGCGAGCTCACCGGAACCATGACGAGCGACAGTCGAGACATGCGCCCACGTGTGCCGCACCCCGCATTACTTCTACCCCTCCTGGCACCATAGCTCCATAGCTAGCTCTGGGCGATACCGGGGTTATGCGTTGCTATATGTGTAGAGCGCGCCGTCGGCATGCTTGCGCATCATTTCTGCCCTCCACTGCCTCTCTTGATCCAATTCCTTTCTTCCGTTGAACTCTCGCATTCGTCGCGTTGTAACGAGTCATTGCACGCTCAAAACCACCATGTCTGACTGGTCTGATCTTACCGCGGCTCTCAAAGGAAGCTTGGACAAGCTTTCCAAGCTTCTCCAATCCGATGCACAGCTCAAAGCTTTTACGACTTCGAATGCCATTGACCAGGATGTGACTTTCGGCATCAAGTCAAGCGGATCTGACAACACCCTCCTTGTCACAGTCACCAACGGCAGCGCAAAAGCCAGCACTGGCTCTTCGGAAGATGCCCTGTTCACGCTCTCTGCTCTGCCCGAGCAATGGGAACAGCACTTCAAGGCAGTCCCGGCGATGCCGTACCAGAGTTACTGGGGAATGTTTGGCATGAACATCAAGCAGAAAGGCATTGAAATCCTGGGCGACCAGACAGCCTTTGCACAATGGACACATGTCTGGAGGCGCGTCCTCGAACTCACACACGACGCGCATTGTGGACCGATGAAGGAGGACGAGCAAGCCGAACCCGAGCGCGACTTCCTTACTGGAAAGTACCTGTACCTCGAAGCTCCAGTATGGGGTAGGTGCAAAACCTTCTACGAGTACTCTGGTGAGGGAAAGCAACCCATCGTCTTTCTACATACCGCTGGCAGTGATAGCCGGCAATACCACGGTGTCATGAACGACGCGAAGATGCGCAAGAAGTGCATCATGTACGCATTCGACTTGCCAGGACATGGACGCAGCTTCCCTTCGAAGAACTACTCTCCGGGCGCGCATACAAACACCGAAGATAGCTACGTAGGCATCATCACGGCTTTCGTGAAGGCCTTAGGTCTGCGAAGACCGATCATTTGCGGCGCAAGCATGGCTGGCCAAGTTTGTCTGGCAGTCGCGATTCGCCATAGGGAGGTTGGCGCTGCGGGTGTCATTCCGTTGCAAGGGTATGTGAGATATTGGGGTTAGAGTAGCAATGCTAACGATTATAGTTCTGAGTACCTCAACATGGAGCGACAATGGCACGACCGCTCTCCAGTCGTGAACCAATCGCTGTTCAACCCGGAATGGATCTATGGCGTATGTGGACAAGGATCGATAGCAAGTAAATTGTCACTGACATACAGTAGATGATGTCTCCTACCACGCCTTGTGCGAACAAGCAGCTCATATGGCACACATACAGCGCACAAGCCTACGGCGTAAGCACACCCCCTAAAACCAAAACCCCACACCATCCTCTTCTAACACCCCCACAGATCTTCCACGGCGACCTCGACTTCTACTTCGGAGGCTGGGACGGACGTTCACGCGTAGCCTCGATCGATACCCAGAACTGTCCCGTATACATGTTGACCGGCGAGTACGATTGGTCCAACACCCCAGAGATGGGACAGAAGACGGCGGACAAGATACCCGGAGCCATGCACAAGGCGATGCCGGATCTCGGTCATTTTCCAGCGACGGAAAATCCGGCGAAGTTTGTGCCGCATCTTATTGAGGCGGTTGATCATATATTGAAGATAAGGTCGGATAATTTGAGTACTATGCGGTTGGGGGATGGTACGGATTAGACGTACATCGTTGTGAGGGCGTGTGGATGACAGCGACGATGCATTGTTTGTACGCGAATATATCTACTACTTTTCATCGTTTAATTGGCCTCTTCACCCCATATAAGGGGAAAATCTGAACTGGTACCCCGAAGTCTACATTGCCCTAAAAACCTCTGATTGTAGGATTTTACGGCAATGTAGCCTTCTACGCTTCTTTTAATGAGTTGTACTTCGCAGAAATACGTGTCTAGTGTTTCCATTGAGTGGGATAGTTTTATCCGCCACGTTCCTCAGCTTTCCCTCTCACTCAAGGAGAAAACTACACATCCTAGAGCCTTCCAATCAGCGGAGTGAGAGGGGAATGAGAGAGAGTTGCTTGAGCGACGACAGGGAGGATGGGAAGATCCGAACACACTGGCATAATGTTTCATGACCTGGGTTACGCATTAATCGTTTGGTTTGGAGGGTTTGGTTTGCGCACATGGTATAAGAGAGTTTGCAATCATTTGACATGTCATGGGCGAAAGACAGGACGGTAGTATGCTCATGCATTGCTTCGACGGATGGAGATACGCAATTGATACTTGTATCTCACGTGCACATTGACCCTCCCATCCAAAGAAAGGGTATCGTACTCAGATTGTCCATCCCAAAACTATAACAAAAACGCCAAGAACCAAAAGAGCATACTCCAACGCCTATATTACAACCCGCAAACCCAACCCAAACTGCCATTCCATCCCCCATCTCGCCAATCTCCCCTACCTAATCTTATCAACCCTCTTCTTCGCAATCCGAATCTTCCCATCCACCCTCTCCACATCCTCCTCAAACAAGCCCAACATAGCATTCTGCTCCACAATCTCCGTATTAATCTGCACACCCATCTCCTTCATCCTGCGCACCACCGTGCTCAAATCAACCAGATCCTCGTCTTGCTCCTGAATGATCTGTTGTTGCAGCTGCAGCACGCCTTCATTGTCCAACTCGCGGGTTTTATCTGTTTCTTGAGCAGGCGGGCCGCCGAAGACGCGGCGGCTGCTGGAGGACTTGGTATTGGAGGTGTTCCTGGAGGAGAAGAGGCCGGCTTTCTGGCTTTCGGTGACGGCAGCGCTGGAGGAGGTCGAGGGTGTGGAGGAGGTGCCAGAGCCGGAGATTGCGGCTTTGACGGCCATGCTGTTGAGGACGGAGTCGAGGCCGTCGCGTTCTTTACGCAGACCGCTTATCATGTCTTTTCTGCGACGGATTTCGCCGTCGCCTAGTTTGTCGCCGGACCAGTCGTCTGAGGTTTTTTTGTTGGAGCCGCCGAGACGGCTTAGGCCTTCTTCGAGGGCTGAAATGAGGGTACCGGCTCTGACGAGGCTTTTCTTTGCGTTGGCCGCGGCTTCATGCTGGGCCGTCGCAGCGGTAGCTTGTTCGCGTTTCGTCAACCACCTCCTTGCATCTTGCAGGTTGGATTTAAGCTCCGAGTGCTTGTCCAGCCAGTCTGAACTATCCCTCACTCTATCCTTGCCGAATTGGCTGCCAGGGAACCCAGCTGCCTTTTTCCCGTTCACGCCATCCTTCTCTCCTAGTTCTAGGAATTTCTTGTAGGCTTTGGAGACGCGCCACCGCCCGTCTTCTGCGTTTTCTATCGCGCGGAGGTAGGCTTCTAGTCCGGCTCTTCGCTTCTCGATGGCTTCGGGCGTGGATGTCGTGGTGCCTAGGCCTAGGAAGCCGCCGAGCCAGGATTTTGGTGGGAGGGGAGCTGGTGGTGCGGCGCTGACTTCTGAGCGGAGGGAGGAGTCGAGGGCGGAGAAGTCGGAGTATCGCTTTTGTATGCTGGTTGCGGCGCGTGGGAAGGGGTGTTCGATTTTGATCGTGTAGGAAGTGTAGGCCTTGCCGTTCTCTTGTGATTGCTCTTGCGTCGTCGGTATTGAGATCTTGAGAGGCGCCATGATTGCGATAAATCTTGTAGAAGTCCTAGGAAGTAAAGCTGGTGTTGGTGTTTCGGCGGCAGGCGGCCGTCTTGTGTTAGGCCGATGCCTGGCGCGGTCGCGTGCACTGTATTCGCGGCAATAGCGTCGTTCTGCTGGTCCAAGCTGAGGGTATGCGCGTGATGTCTTTGAGTTTATTGAATTTGGGAGCGAGACGCGTTGAATGCCAAAAGCAAAAGAGCTCTGCTGCAGCAAGATCCAGGGTCCATGCCTTGGTTGACGTCGTTGCTGCAGCTGCGGCACGCTAGCGCCACGTGCGTCACTAGAGCCTGACGTTGTGAGGTTTGCGAAACTCCATGTCTTCTGTCGTCAACATCTCACCCTCCATCCCATCCAACGTCAGACGACCACAATAACCTGCCATCGAAGCAGCTATTCGTATCTTGTCTCTATGCCTGTCATGCCATCACGCATCGCGATCTTAATGCTTCCTCGACCTATTCGGCCACCATGCTCACGTTCGTGGGATCGCGCCCGATTTAACACGATGATCGCCATCACCAACATTCCGATCTATACCAGAATCCACAATGACCTCGCACAGGAGGAATAATTCGCGATATGTTTGATGCCAGCCATGCCGTTACGTATCGCAACCTGAATGCCTACTCAACCCATTCGCCCTACATGCTCAGCTTTACGGCATCTTGGTCGGTTTGCGCATAGGTGACTGGTTGCTATGTACAGGAGTCATCGAAGCGCTACATTCATGCGGATGTCACACCTTCCTTCAGAAGTATCCGAAACTCCGTTGCTTCTGTTCTGTCCAACATATCACCTGCATATGCAGATCGTGCGTCCCAAGATCTGGTTTCCGACATGCACAGCTCAGTATAGCAGCTACTTGGTCTCGCACCTTCCCCTGGTTCAAGCTAATTTCGTATAACAGTACCTCCGTGTTTATAGTCTATTAGCATTCGTCTTCTCAAATATGCGCATGCTACCGCCATACCCACAATCAAGCTGTGTCCCTGGACCCCGGCATCTACGACTCAGTATAACAGCTATCCAGTTCTAAAATTCGATTATTTTCATCGCCCACTACCTTAGACACCAAAATGCCGCATTAGTCTTACAGGTCGTCTGTTCCGGTTCTAGTGCAGCCTCATAAGGGCGCAACATCATTATAAGTCACTGCACACTCGTTATTTCGCATTTTCTCTTCTCTTTAGATTTTGCGACACATACCTACGGCTTAACACGACTTTTAGTTTCTTTTATAAAGATTGGCTGCAAAATGTTTAACTGCGACGCTGTTGTGGTGCCTTCTCTCTAGAGGGCAGCGTTGTCGCAAGTTACTGTATAGTTGTTGTCCTACATTATGTCCTTTCTTCTCCGCGGGCTTCAAGGCCTATATACATGGCTCGAAATCACCTTCCGTCTCTTCAAAAAGAGCTTCCAGGTGATGTGTCGACGCAATACACTGCATCGCGGGCATTTGGCGTGACGCATCACGGGCGTCCTGTTCAGCCAGTAGGGGCTAGGCTTCCCGTATATGACCTGAAATTACCGCCGACGCCCTCTAGCCTCGTAATTATATCAGTAATGTTTTACAAGGTGGTCCGAGCCATCGCTGTCGGTCGAGTGTCTCGTAGATAGAGGAGGTATCAGTGAATAGCTGGACGCGTTGCGGTCGGACGCTTTCCCTGAACCGAGAGGGCACCCCACCACATTTTGGACTGAGGCCACTGAACGCACGCGACTTCCTCCTCTTTTCTTCTCATCGAAAGTAGACGGTGCTCCAGAGCGACATCGACGACGGTACATTATGTCGGACCTTTATTTCCCCCCGGAGTTGGTCAACAACACCATCAGCGACTTCATGTACACCTACGGGTTCGCAGAGGCGAGTCTGCTTCGCGGAGTCAGCAGTAAGTACTCATCTGGCGGGGCATGTATGCATATCGCCCAGAGTCTCCTCCAGTCCCCAGGCGACGCAGAGACAAGGATGATATAAGCGGCCAAACTGACAACGCTTCTTCAGGGACCTGGAAGGCCGCCATCGACGCCCGCATTGCAGTACTACCAATCGAGGCCTTTGTCCCACTGAACGTCATGACCCGCGCCATATTCAAGAGCGTCCGCGTACCCTATCTCGCTAATCGGGCGTGCGAGGACTGGACTGTACTCACTGGCGAGCGCGACACCCTTCCTAAGTACATCAAGTCATGGGTCAACTGGCTCATCAACAATGACGTAGTGAGCGCAAGGGATGAGTATGCGACCGCGCTCATGCTGAGCAAGCAGTTGCATATCGCGTGCAAGTCTGCTTTCGAGATGGCGAGTTACAGGAAGTCGAGCAAGACATTCCAGCGTGTGTTGCCATACTTCACCGACAACGACGCGAGAATTCAGCTTGCTGTTATAGCGGCGGTTGGTAACCTCAATGCCCTTAAATCTGCTGTCAACTCATACGGCTCCGATCCGCTCTGGGACGTCTCATACACCTTTGGATCTTCGCTCGCTGCAGCCGCTGGTGGTGGTCACGATGACGTCGTCCAATACCTCCTGGATTACTTCGTGACGAACCACCGTATGTATCCCATGGAGCAGTACGAGTCGGCCTTTAGGGGCGCCATCGCTGCAACCCTGCGTCAAGGTAATACAGACATGTCGGTGCGGCTCCTCCATGTATATCACCAATACCTCCCCGCGGTCCCCAAGCTCTTGCTTAGCAGTTGGATTGCTATGGCGGCCAAACATCCGGACGATCGCGTCTCTGTAAGGTTGCTGGAACTTCGCACTGAGCCCGGTCTTCGCGAGTGTCTCGGAAAGTTCAAGCTCGTCTGTAAGACCAACAGCAAGCCCGTGTTCGATGCTTTCCTCAGGCTACGTTCCATGAACCTCAACCAAGGATACCTCGAGAAGAAGGTCGCTTTCCGGTGTCCTCTTTACGTTGCCGTGGGTGTGGGCCATTTTAGTCCGGTCAGGTCACTCCTCTACCACGGAGCACACGCGGATGGGGTACCGACTTGTCGGCCTTGCGATCTTCCTGTCTGGCTCGCCGTCCAGGGTAATAGCCTCGAGATCGTCGCCTTGCTCTTATCCTATGGCGCTGATCTTGAATCCATCGGCCAGTTGTGGAACGACAGCGATGACCAGTTCAAGGAGGAGCGCGGCGCCATTGCGATGCACCTCAACCTGGTACAACAACAGCGTATCGCTCAATGGGACGCTGCCATGGGCGGTCCCCAGCAGTCGTAGGTGGTGGTAGCGCGGCGAGGGGGCTGCAGAGGAGGTTGCCGGCTACACGCCAGTCTTGGATCGCGAAGAGCTGCGCGTAGGGGCAACGTCGGCCTCAACGTCCGTGCTTGACCGGTGCACGGATATGCGCCACGACAACAAACTTCAGCTCGCACCTTCACTCCTGTGGCTAGAACGCCCTCCCCCACCACGTCACCGTCCACGTCCCTCGAAAAGCGATGGAGAAAAGAGCATGGGCTTCATGTAGGCTAGATCCCGGGTCTTCATCGACCAAGGACTCAGGATACTCGGGCTTTTGATTGGGATGATTATCGAGTATTAGAGTATGGGGCTAAGTAGGGTCTTTGGGCGTTGTGGAATTGTTTTTCCAGAAGCTCAAGTCTTAGATCGGATGGCTTTTACCAACTCATGAAAATTACAAACTTCAGTCAAAACATGCTTGTGAATGTCCACCGTACTCGATGTCACACCCTCTTTCTCCTGGAATTTGATGCTTGTGTAAGTACGATATCAAATGTGTACACGAAAGAACGAGACCATTTCATAAGCCTCTTAACATTGCCATCTTCAGAACACCTAGCTACCGATCCAAAACTCTCAAGCCCCTCCTTCTCACACCTCCTCAAGCCCAACCATCCCAAAGCTCTCCCTCCACAAACTCTCCTCACCCTCCTCATCATACGCCCACGCCGCATACCCCTCATTAGCACTCTCATACATGCCCTCCTTCCCCGCCTCCTCCTCCCTACTCCCCATCTCCTGCATACTAGCCAAATACCTCCCACCCTTACCCTTCCACTCCCTCCCCACCGCCGCATAAACCTGCGTCGCAGCCCCCTGCCCCACATCCTTGAATGTCCGCAGCACCTCCGGGTCCCCAAACATCGCCTGCTTCGTCTCCTCATCCACATGCACCCCAAGTCCAGAACCCTCGATGATACCGCCGGGATGCACGGATGTAGCGTGCAGATGCTGGGAGGAGTAGTGTCGCTCGATGGCGTTTGCGAACCAGATGTTTGCTGTTTTGGACTGGGCGTATGCGTTCCAGGGGGAGTAGGGTGTCTTTTCGTAATTATAATCGTCGAGGTGGACGCTGGACCAGATGTGCGCCATGCTGCTGAGGCTGACGTAGCGGCTGGGGTACTCGGGCGTTGCGGAGGAGAGTAAAGCGTCTTTGAGGAGGTGGAACAGCAGGAAGTGGCCGAGGTGGTTGGTGCCGAATTGGGTTTCGTAGCCGTCGACGGTTTTGCCGTAGGGTGTGGCCATTACGCCTGCGTTGCCGATGATGGCGTTGAGCTTTCCGTTGGTCTTGGTGAGGATCTCGTTGGCGGCTTTGCGGATGCTGGTGAAGCTGTCTAGTTCCATTTCTATTAGGTCAATCTTCCCACCTTCGGCATGTTTCTCTGCGAGGATCTTGTCGACTACGGCTTGGCCTTTTGGTATGTTGCGCACGGTTCCGATAACGTGGGCGCCGGTTGTGTGCAGCGCACGTAGAGTTTCGATACCTAGACCCGAAGACACTCCTGTGATAAGGAAGACTTTGTCGGTCAACTTGCCGGTCAGACCCTCGTCGCGAATTACTTGGAGGGCTGTAGGACGAGCGTCACCTGCGCCACGAAGATTCGCGATTTTGTGAAGTTCGGCATATTGGGCCATTTTTTAAGTGGTAGTTATTTGGGGAATGGGACCGGACTTGACAAGGTACTTCTTCGCTAAGTCGAAGGTAACGGATGTTGTTGAAGTAAGTCTTGTATGAGAAGCTGTGGATTTGAACGTTTTCGAAAGCTCTCCTTTTCTATATAAATACTACGGTCTGTGGAACGCATCTAGTAACACATGTTAGCATCTGCTTTTCTTTGTCTATCTCCACGTTAACCCCTTAACTCCATCGCATAATGGCCCGAATACAGCTTGCCTCATGGACAAATCTTGGTCCGTCTCCGAACGGCGAGCAAGATCGTGGGCTGTTTGACCCAGTACATGCAAGTTTTGCCCCGTTGCCGAGGCTGGAGCAGATAGTTGAGCTGGCCGTCCCACTTGAAGCGACACGGTGTATACGGTGTTGTCTAGGGTTTGACGATATGTCGCGTTGTAAGCGATGACGTCAAAGCGAGCGAACCGCGAGTGAACCGAGTTTTGACCGAAGCCACATGAGCTGACTGGCACTATCTGGGCACTCAGCTCATGAATACTATTTCGCCTCAAAGTATGGAAGATGGGAATTGATGCGATGAGGCATGTTTGTAATCAGGGCCCCTGTCCTTTTTTGTTCTTTAATCGAAGTCACTACGCCTCGGGCTCACTGTGCAGGCATGTCTGACAGGGTGGCTTCTCGCGCAACACTTGCCTATTCTCATTGTCTTGCATTTACCCCACAATCACGGCAACTTGATCATTTCTAAGCGCTTCCAAAACTCTCCCTCTTAACTGCCAGGAAAGTCAAACTCCATAGCTGGCGAATGTTGCTCTCAGTCGCCGTCAACGAGCCCAGCTGCTCAATCTGGTAGCCGTTGTCGTATTTCCAACTCCATACCTCATGGCTTAGCTGGTCGCGGTTGGCGTCGATTGTATCCCAAAGGCTGTTGTATGCAGAGAGAACCTTGTCATAGACTGTGGAGTCTGCGCAGAAGTCTACGATGCTGGGTTAGCAATCACAAGATGGAGAAACGTGAGAATGCATCAGGATATTGACTTACCAGGCGCACCCTCCTTGTCGCATCGACCAAGCTGTCGCGCAAGCCCAGCGCCCATCATGGCAAGCTGCCAGCTCCATACTACAGTGCCGTGGTAGTCATCCGTTGAGAAACCTGATTCAAAGGTCGCGTTTCCAGCGTACGCAGGGTTCGCAACAAATAGTCCAATGTCGCTCGATAGGCCAACCGGGAAAGGTTGGAGGATGTGATCGGCGGTCTGGCTGATGTATGCCGTCAACTGGGTTTGGTTCGTGGTGTCGAGGAGGAAGTGGCGGAAGCAGTCATCGCTATTGACGACAGGCACAATGGGTGCACCGACTTCGCCGTCAAGAGCGACGCCATAGTATGTGACATTACTTGTGATCTTGTCGACATTTGTTTGAAGAGTAAGGTTGGCGTTCGAGACGTAGTCCACAATAAGAGATTTGGCGTCGGCCTGTGGGACGGTGACTTCGAAGAAGCGTAATGTCTCGTCCTCCCAAATCTGGGCGTACTCATCGGCCTCTTCGCACCAGGCTGGGTGGTCGGAGAAGAAGCCCGCGCGGCTCAAACTTGCGATTGCCCGGAGTCCGGCAGGTACAAGCGCAGTATTGACGTTATACGGGATGCGACCTCCTCCGAGGCCATTACTAGAGTCCCGCCACTCGCCGACTATCTCGCCTTCCTTGAGGTGGATGAGGTTCTCCTTTACTTGAATCTGCGCAAATGGTGCAGCAATCCGCATGATCTTTTCAGCGGTGAACTGGGCCAGCTCAGAATACGCCAGTCCGTCGTTTTCGACTAGGAATGTTGCGGTCTTGGTGAAGAAAGCATCCGAACGATTCTTTCCAGCATCCGTATCTACGAAGTAGCTGTTCATGGAAATAGGAAGCATGAAGTCCGTGTCGATCATCTTGTAGTCACAGCCAGGTGCGCTGGATTTAATTCCCTTCTTCCTGTTCAGCCATGTCGCATAGTCGCCGAGGACCTCCTCGTGACACACAGTACCATCAGTGCGATTGACTCGCTCGAGGACAGCTCCGATGACGGCTTCGATGGCCGCTTCGCTGAGAACGGGCTGCATCAACAGCAGCGAGAGCATACTGTCTCGACCGAAGTGGGTGAGGAAGCGCCATGTGCCAGCCAGCAGCTTGTTCGAGTATGATAGGAATGACAAAGAGGTGGTTTGGTCCGGGTTCTCTGCAATCAAGCCGGAAGACGCGTCGTTGAGAACTTCTTGAGGACTGAGCTGCTCCAGTTGCGCATAGTTGTAAGAGGCTTCGAAGCGGTAGCTACCTTCGCCGAATGTCAAAGTCCAATTCGCCTCGCGATTCAACCTAATGGCTTGAGCGCCATTCAGCGGTGAAAACTTCAGCGTCATAGTAGTCACACCGTCAAACCAGGTACGATTGATGGAGGCGCTCCCGTCGTCGTTGATCGCGAAACCGAAATTATTCTGGAAGTCTTGACTAACGCCTGAGCCTTCGGTCTGGTCGCGAATAGCCCGTATACTACCAAGGATAGGTTGCGTCAGTCTAGCAGTAGTGTTGAATGTGATCGATGCTGACACTCCAACACGATCCGATGCGCTCACTGCCTCTACCGTTTCTCCGTTGTCAGACGTCTCTAGGCTGATGTTCAGACTGCCTTGACCACTCTCAGGCGCGAAGTACGCCATAGCTCCGCTGTTACCAGCAGGCCATGCCACGATAAGCCGAGGCTTGACGACACTGGTGTTGCTATCAGGCCTGGGACTTGTGACGATGACATGGGCGCTGGTGTGACAATCAGAATAGAGGTAGTTCTTCTGAGGTCCGTCCTCTAGATAGAGTCTTGAGGCCGCTTCTTCGCATGGCGATGAGAGATCATCGGTCGGCGGAGGTGAGTACGTCGTTGAACTTTGAGGGTAAGCCAGGACGGTAGCTGCTAGGGCCGCTGACCCCAATACTGTAATCGCGACCATTGCAAGTCTAGACTCGTTAGTTGATCGATCCCGCGTGGATGTGAACTTCGTAGAGTAGGCTTCATTACTTACTTGTTAGTTCAGAAGATAGTCTAATGACTTTGCGTGTGGTGAGTAGCTTTTACGCGCACGGTACGTGACAGGAACGATCCGCAGTTCAATCGCAGTAATTGAAGAGCCGTGTATTACGGATAAACCAAATTCATTGGCCTGTATGCAAACGACAGCCTGTCAACATCACTTCTTTTCTGGTTTTTGGTGGCCTTATGTACCTAGGTACGCCGTGTTCCTTCGGCCCTATACGTCTTCTTTGCGACACATTGGCAAGGCACAGTGCTTACTCGACGTCATGGTTGGAGGTTAGTACTCTAAGCCGTTCGTACTCCAAACTGTTATTACTCCAAGCCCCGCGTCCGGTCCAACTATCCTGGGTACGGGTTGCGGGGTCGCTTCGATGTCTTGTTGTGGAGTAGAGGATCGGCGGTTCGTTAGTCTTTGTCCCGGTGAGCTCGCTTGGCTAGCGCTAGGACGCATCTGGTTGAGAGCGTCTCCAGCTCCTGCCAGGGTAGGTGAACATATATCGCGTTGGCACACGAACGAGTGACTGTACCTAACAACGAAACCGTTTGCGAAATAACCGTGATTGGGACAAGGGCGGAGAGGTTCCACTGGGCGGGCATGTGCCAAGGTCGGGGATATCTCTGCTCTGACGCATCGCAGAGTCCTCACAATTCTTGCAACTGCTAAACAACGCTTCCAATGACCAAGTTGACACCTTCAAGCTTGCCATGAATCTTCGAGCTAGGTGCTTGCTTTTGCCTAACTATACACTCGATCCCTTTTCCAGATCTTGGTTTTGTGATGCTCAGGTTCTTGTCACATGTGTAGGCTCAACCTTGGAAGTTCGCGCAGGCGCCTGACAGACGTGTACAATTATTACAGCAGCAAGGTTTCTGTCTACTTATCCACGAACAATCCCAAGACTAGCGCGTGAGTCTTACCGTTCAGGACCTATCCCGCGCAAACAGCGTGTGTTGCCCAGATCCCTAGGTGTGCGCGACCACGCTGCGATCCGCTGTTCAGCAGTTTGTACCGTCGATATAGTATGTTGGATCGCTCATTCTTCCACATACGACCATAGGATCATGAAAATTAGGCTTCCCGTCCGCTCAGCCATATACAAGCATGATACCGGCGGATTAGTAGTTAGGTGGGTGACCACTAGCGAATCCCCGCTGTTGTATGTTTTTGCCAAAAAAGTCTTCTTTTTGCCCATCACGACTTACGCGCCAGTCGAGCACCGATGAGCTCACTCGTACAGGATGTGGCGCGGTTGCTCAGTCCTTCATGTGCGGTGCCGGGGGCGATGATGGCCTCCGCTTTTTGCACCACGGTAGCAGACCCCAAGCGCATGCCTCACCAACCTTCACATGAACATATGCATAAACACCATGGTATCATTCATTCCCATCTACTTCAACTCAACAACCTTCTTCCCCTTCTTCTTCGCCTCAAGCACCGCATCCCTCCACTCCTTAACCCCGTCCAACGCGCCCTCCGGATCCGCCTTCTTCTGCAGTAGATACCCTTGTATCTCCGCAGGCGAAAACACGCCCTCTGGAAGCGCTTCCGCGAACTGCTTCGCCATCTCCGCAAGCTTTTCTGGCGGTAGCGTCGCAAAGTTGGGCTTTGATGGCAGAGCGCCGCTAGTGAGAGGCGAGGAGGTACCACTCGATGGTCTGACTTTCCTCTTCTTTGTCTTGGAAGATGGGGATTTCGCTTTTTCGTCGTCGCTCTTCTTCTGTGTCTGCGTCGCTAGATCTTCTTCGCGACTGTACATGCGACGGAAGATCTCTTGTATTTGTGTGTTGGTGGCGAGTGTGAATTTGATTTGCAGGTCTACGCGTCCGGGGCGGATGAGTGCTGAGTCGAGCTTTTCGGGGTAGTTTGTTGTCATTATCAGGACGCGGCCTTCGCTGGATGCGGCGCCATCGATGATATTGAGGAGACCGGCGAGGGAGATCTTGCTTTTGCTGCCTTCTTCGTCGGTGGGGGAAGGGACTGGTGGTGGAGGAGGGGGAGGTGTGGGCTTCACGCTAGGTGCTTTTATGCTGGGCGTCTTTACGCTGGGTGCTCGGACGGATGACGCTGCATCGTCTGTGACGAGGGTGGTGGTTTCGCTGTCTGGTTTGGTTATTTTCCGAGGGCGCAGTGTTTGGGTAAGTTTCCGGCGGAAGGACTTCTTCTTCTCGATATCGGTAATGGACTTTTGTTTCGCCTCGACTTTCTGCTGCTTTTTGTTCTCGGGTTTCTCATCTTTGCTTTCGATCTTCTCTTCCTTCTCTGCCACGGTATCCTTCGCTTCAGTGGGTGACTTGGCCTCCTCTTCCACCTCCGAGACGCGATCTGATGCTGGTATCTCAGAGGACTTGTCTCGACGGATACCCGCGCTGTCAATGTCTTCTAATAAAACGATGCACCGATTTGGCAGCTGACTGAACAGCATCGCAAGATCCGACTCAGTCATGTCACGCTCACTCAAAGAAGCGCAGTAGACGCTAAGCCCAAAGATTCCAGCCACTGCAAAGCTCAAGGATGTTTTGCCGGTACCGGGCGGTCCGTGGAATAGGTATCCTCGTCTGTGGGGAATACCGCGAGCGGCGTACCACCTGGCTGTCGCTGGGTGGAGGTATTCGTTAATATCTGCAACGACTTTGTCCTTTTGCGTTTCGTCCAAGGTCACTGTGCTAATAGGTCGTGAGGGTCGGCTGGACTGGGTAGACCAATAACCGCCGTGTTTAGTCTCCGCTCGCATAATCTCAGTTGTGCTGTTACTCTTGTGCGATGACCATTCCTTGACGTGATCTATCAACTCCTTGACGGGCTTCGTACTGCGACCCATGCAACGGATGATGACAAAGTACTCAATCCGTTCGGCGTATTTGTTTTCTTGGGAATCCTTCCTGAATTGGAAATAATGGCCATTGTGGGTGAAGCTGTCGTCGCCAAGATTAGGCTCGTAGTACACTGGACTGGTACCTTTGTACTTGTCGTAGTTAAAGATTCCAGACTCGTCCAAGACGTCTTCATCGTCCGACTCGGGCTCGTCATCAGAGTCCGCGCTATATCGGGTCTTTGGCTTTCTCGAGGTAGCTTTCAAGTCTCTGCTGACTTCCGTCATGCGCTGTTCCGATATCCAGGATATGAACTGGGGGTATAAATCATCATCGTCGTCTATCCGGATGGCAGAGGTGCCATAATCTCTGCATGAACTGTTAGCAGACCGCAGTTGACTGGTAGAATTGCTGACTTACTGCATCCATGTACGTCCCCTGTTGTACAGGAACATGGCTCCTTGGAAGATACCAAATAATAACAGGTATAGAGACATCGTGCTGCCAACATCAAAACCAATTTTGTTGAGGACCAGCTGGACAATAGCACCGAAGCCAGGAATGTTGATGGCTGCATCTGCGAGGCCAGGAGGTAGCGATTCCTTTAGGTTCTCCATGATTATACCAGGCCGGTGGCTTAATCCGCACGTCGAAGGAGGTTTAAAAGTGGATGTGTCTTGAATGAATCCCGATGCGTTTGCTGCGTAACAAAGCCCCCGGATTAGATGTGTTCACAGCGAATGTCGAGGATTGTTGTAAAGTCGTAGTAGTCCAAGACGAGACCTGTGATATACTTATTTGTCGCAAGCGCAATCCAGCAGGCACCCAGATGATGTATTTCGATTTACCTAATAGCTTTCATCGTTATGACTTGAGGTTGAGAAAAAGGGCGGTGGGATGGCAGCCTGAGCTAAGGCGTGGCTGTGCATATTGTAAAGCCGGTCCAATGCAATCAGCTTCGACATCAGCCTCTCAAGGCTCTGTTAGGAGAAAGATTCCTCGCTGGGGTAATGGTCACCTGCATGATGCGTCCAGTGAGTGGAGACCGCATGTGTCCAAAGTGCAGTGGCATCGCTAGGTCGAATGAGAGCGTTCGCGCGCAAACAGCGTGGCTCCAAGCAAGGCTGAGTGGCGTTCACTCTGAATTTTGGGATTAAGATCCTTTGCGCACGAAGGGCGACTGAAGTGGCTGAGATGCATGCTGCTGTGGATACGGACGCATCATTACCGACTCTGGTGAGAAGAACCGGCGACGCCGGTCGTGAAGTGCGGGCTAGCCGGTGAGTCAAACGCCCACCATGGTACCGTAGGGAGGGCGCTGACTCGAAAGCTTAGCGAGGTAGCAGCAAGGCAGCCGCAGGGTCGAGGTGTGACGGGGTTGGTTCATTTGCAGATGGCGAAGTGAGGGCTGTGGCGCACCGGTGGGCAGCAATCCTCCGCATGTTCGGGTTAGCGTGTTCTTCTATATGGTCTTGGCACTATACAGCATCACCACGCGGGCTGGGAATTCGCCCCGAAGACTCACTGGTTGTTCGCGACTTAGGGTAGTGTTAAACAATCGTTCGTGTGTGATGGTGTCACAGAGCAGAATGATGTAGAAGTGGTGATGAGATTTCATTGGTAGACATGCCGTCTGGATATCAAACGCCCCTACGCCCTTTCTTTTGCCGTACATCTATGCTAGCCCTAGTTACCCAACCAGTCTAGAAACTCTGGCGTGAAGTAGCTGACCACTATTGAAGCTCCCGCTCGGAGTATGCCCTGCGTAGCCTCTTCCGCCATCTGCCTCAAGTCGAACACACCTGCAGCTGCGGCCGCGTGGATCATAGCGTATTCTCCAGACACCTGGTACGCTGCAATGGGCATGTCCTTGCCAATTTCCTTCGCGTCGCTAATGATGTCGAGGTACTGGCTCGCAGGCTTGACCATAATGATATCCGCACCCTCACCAATATCTCTGACAATGGCTCGTCGTGCCAGACCGCGGCCGCCGGGAGGTAATTGGTAGCATCTTCGGTCGCCGAACGAGGGCACTGAGCCTGCAGCGTCGCGGAACGGACCGTATAAACATCCTGAGAACTTGGCGGCATACGACATCAGCACGACCTGGTGCGAGATGCCGGCTTCGATGAGCCTCAGCTTGATGGCGCGTATGCGACCGTCGTTCATGTCCGAAGGCGCAACGCAATGCGCGCCGGCATTGGCATATGAAAGCGCCACATCCGCAATCCGCTCTACTGACAATGCATTGTTCAAGCTGCCATCCTCCTTCAGGATACCGCAATGGCCGTGTGAGGTGTATTCGCAGAGGCAGACGTCGGCAACGATGAAGAGGTCGGGGAATGCTCGTCGCAGCAGGCGGATGGCCTTGATGACGGGGCCCTTGGGGTCGTCTGCGTTGGTGCCCAAGGCGTCCTTTGCTGAGGGTGCGAGTGGGACTCCGAACAGTATGACCGACTTGAGGCCCTTCGCGACAAGTGGAGTGAGGTATGGCACGACCTTGTTCAGGCCTCGGCGGTGGATGTTCGGGAGGGAGGGAATGAGAATCTCTTCGTCAGGCTGATCGGAAATGAAGAGGGGGTAGATGAGCATCGACTGCACAGAATGTTAGTATCCGTCATAGGGCTCATGGCGTCATGCCTCGCACCTTTGTGAGCTGTCGCTCGGCCTGCCATGCTCGCGACAGAGGGTGGCTGTATCCTCCATGCAATTGGCTCTTGATGTCTCCGGATATGCTCACGCTCGTCGCGGCAGTGCTGGCGTAGGATCGGGTGGAACGCGCTTCCGATATTTGAGAGCGCAGGTCGGGTCGCTCTGGCCGCTCCGAATTGTTCCGGTATGCGATGTCTGAGACGAGCGAGGAGAACGACATGGCGGAGAGAAAGCAATAATGTCTTGTAGGTTGGTGAAGGAATCGAAGAGTTCAAGTCCCGCCTGTGCAAAGAAAGTGGAATGCCGCTGACGTTGGCGTCGGGGAAAGGTGGCGTTCGTAGTAAATGCGGACAGCCGAGGCGTCAAGTTTCACTCCGACTATAGCGATCGCACTTTGAGTTTCAGAAAATCGGAGTACGGCAACACGCAGAAACAAGATAGTAGTATCGGAGTGAAGAGAGGAATGGAAGCGCAGTTCTCTAATCAATCATATTTACACAAGATGCGGCGACTACTATACGCATACGCATATAAGCTGCAAATTGTCTCCGGCGCCCAATCATATGCGCAGGATTACTGAGAACCAGATGTGGCCTAGCGTTAGATGGTTAGTCAGCTCCCAGGTCGAGAAGTCGGGACAGTCTTGGGAATCTTGGAAGCGCATCGAGCTTCATCACATGATGCATCGCCGAAGTAAACACCTGCGCAGTCGCGCTCCAAGCGCACACGATCGATCCTCAGCCGCTTCCACGACGAGATGATGTCGTCGTTTCGAGTCGCGAGCACCCAGCGGGGCGCACGCCTTTTATGACGATGTGGCTGGCTCACAATTTCCCGTCTCTGGCCGTCTGTCTACCCACCATCGCAACTTCCACCCTTTCATCGGCCCGTCTACAATGGAGTCTTACTTTTGTCTTATACAGTCGCCATCGTTCAGTAATCGGGATATTTGTCGCCGCCGCTGATCAACATCAATCTCAACATGACCGGACGTGGCTACTTTGCAAAGTTACTCCGCAACTCAACAGTGTGAACGCGCAGTATGCGATGCGAGCCAGCACCAACATTAACATGGTACCGCAGTATCCTAATCAGATGGAGACGCCAGGCAGATAACGCCACGTACAAAGTCTCTGTCGTATACCCACCAAAACCAATACGGACAGGACCCTCAAAGCAAAAAGCAACAACACAAAACGAAAACATCAGCTTCGGAATGCGATGTGTTGAGACGAAGGGCAAAGCGGGGTCGCCTTCTCAACCTATGAGCACTTTCGATAACCCACTGTATTCGCTTACGGCTCGCATGGACACAACGTGTATACCGACGTCGTGCTTTCTTTTTCGACATCGCAAGACCCCGCTGCCCCTAGCTTGAACCCTAACCTCGAAAACAAACATCACAAAGCAAAACCTCTATACCTAGCGACCCCAGCCAGCACTCGGTTAGGCTAAGAAGAGAAGCTCCGTCCAATAGTGCTACACCATCATTTTCATTATTCCTACTAGTCTAGAAAGCACTGGGCGCTACCCCGAGTGCCGCGTCGCTCCCTTGACGGTTTTCACTGCAAGCCGACAGAAACGGCAGTCCACAATCACTGTACTGACATGGATGATTGCGCGCCGTCAGCGCGGGGCAGCTAACGTTAGACCCCGTAGGCCGTTCATCATCTCGGTGTTGCGCATATCACGACAAACAAAGTATAAGCCGTGCGTCTTGTGAAAGATAAACACCAGGTATATATGTAGAGGGCATGCAAGGCACACGAATCCTTTCTCACCCCTGCACTCATCGCAACTCCACTCAACTCGGTGACTCGATTGACTGTTCCAATCATGTCTGACCTACGCGCCCCGACTGTTGCTGTCAACTTGACACTGATTGTGTTGACTTCACTCGCTATTAGCTGTCGTGTTGGGAGAAAAATCAAGATAATGAGCAGCTTTGGCTGGCATGATGGTGAGCTCAGTCTACTTCTTCCCACCCAAATCATCATACTAACTGACATGAAGCTCTTGCTGTCTTTGCCGGAACTTGCGCCATCGTTCTATCGTGTATCCAGATGTACGCCACTCGTCTCGGAGCAGGCCTACACGAGGCAGACATCGACCCAGCCAACATGGAGATGCTCCTTAAGGTACATCAACCCGATACCATGATCATCATCTTCAAACCACTGACTCAACACCCCAGATGGTCATGGCCGCCCTAATCTTCTACTTCTCCGTCAACTGGGCCGTCAAGCACTCGTTACTGATCTTCTACACCGAGCTCACCTTCGAGCCGTGGGCCCGCCGTTGCATCTTCATCATGCACATCGTCGCCTTCTCCTTCGGTCTCACCTGCGTCGTAACCAGCATCTTCCAATGCATCCCCGTGGCAAAATGGTGGGACCCAACCATCGAGGGCTACTGCATCAACCTAAGCGACTTCTCCTACTTCAACTCGGTCTTCATGGTGGCCTGCGATGCCGTCCTCTATATCCTCCCCGTCATCTTCACCTGGAATGTTAAGCTCAGACGCCACCACCGCATCGCCGTCAACTTCCTCTTCGCCTTGGGCGGACTCGTCCTCGCTGCGAGCGCAACTCGCGTCTACTTCGTCCACCGACTCGCCGTCATGGGGGACTTCCCCTTCCAATACGCTGCGTCTATGATTTGCGCCGTCGTGGAGAACCACCTCGCCGTCATCGTTGCCTGCGCACCTAGCATCAAGGCTGTCCTCATCCGCTACTACCCCAGCCTGCAAAGCAAGTTCGAACGTATCATCAGCGACGAGGGCTCGGGCTCAAAGGGCAAAGCATACCGGACTGGAAGCAGCGATCGTGCGACATATGACCCTGAAGCTGGAACCAATGGCAGCGAGGATGTCAAGCTTCAGATTGTCAAGACGCAGGATGTCAAGATTGAGAGGCCAGATGCGAATCGCATGATCACTGGCAGCAGTGGCAAGAGTGAAGGCAGTCTGCTAGGACGCTGGTGGCGGGCACCTAATAACTGGAACGTCAGCGTCGAGAGCCAGGGCAAGTGAGATGGAGGCTTTTGTATATTCGTAGTCGTTTCGAGGTGGATTCCCCCTTGCTTCTGTTCAGTATCATACCCATGCAGTCTTCAACCACCGAGTTCATCTTCATATCCACCAATTCTCACACCCCCGTCGTCCTCCACGCCCCCTCCTCATCTCCCAATCTCACCCCAAACCCACCCCGAATACCTCCCCCCCTCACTCCACATCCTCCCACTCCTCCTCCCCACCCCCAACCCTCGGCACCCCACCCGGCCCCAACAACGGCCTATTCCCTCCCGTCCCAATATGAACGAAGCCAAAAGGCTCGCCAATGCACATCTCCCTCTCCTCCTCATACTCCACTTCCCTGTCACCGAAACCAAGCGCATTCATGATCTTAGCCCACAATCTCTTCCAGAAACCGTCTGAATCGATGACCTCAGCTTCGGTGACAGGCTGCGGCAGCGCGGTGATGCTGGTGTCTTGCGCGTCTTTGAGGTTGGCGAGTGTGGGGTTCGCGAGGTGGTGCGATGTGTTTGGCTGTGAAGAGGAATTGGCGTCGGCGAAGAGGATGGAGGTCATGGGGAGGAGGTGCTTTGAGTCGTTTTGGGCCATTTTGTTTTGAGGCGCAAAAGTGTGTAGTGTAGGTGTAGTGTGTATAGTGTGATGTGCTTTGTGCGCTGGTGTTTGTCAGTGGCTGTATTGCAAGGCTTTGCAATGCGAGTGTAGAGGTACGGCGAGGTTGCAGCTGGCTACGAGTCTGAGAGAGAAGGGAGATATCTCTTTGTTGTGGTCGCGGCGCGTGTCTCAGTTCGTTTGTTTGGAGGTTGCGTCATTGCGCAAACGGTGGGTTGGATGCGACGGTGAACGCGAGTTGCGTACGCGGGGTACGGGCGCGCTCATAGTGGTCTGATCTTGCGGTGAATAAAGCGTTCATATTGTTATGAGCAGAGTTATTCTTCATGAACCTTATTATGCGCTGAAGTGAAGTGCGAGCTCCAATCGAATCGGCGTGCTACTACAATGCGACTGGCCTTATTTAAAAGATAGAATTTAGAATTTAAAGTATTAATTTATCTGTCTAAGGTTAAAATAATGTTATTTAAACTACGCTACTACTTATATAACTCTTTTCTACCTTATTAAATTTAATACTTCTCTTTAAGGTAGGTAAGAGTAAAGCTAAAGGTAAGGTAGTAAAGAGCTATCTTCTAGCGGTAGCTATAGTTACCTAATACTTATTTCTTCTTTAATTCTAGCGCGCTTATACCTCTTATTAGCCTCTAAGGCTTAGTTACCTAGCTAAATTTCTTTCTTAACTTTCTTTATACCTAATTACTAGTAGAAGAGCTTAAATTTGTTACCTCTAAGTAGCTTTATTATACTATTAGCAGTATTAAATTTAGTGTTAATATATTATAGATTAACTAGGCCTTTCTTTACTTTCTCTCTAATAAAGTAGTACTAGATGTTTACATGCTTAGTTCTTAAATAAAATATAGAGTTCTTAGCTAGAGCTAAAGCTCTCTTATTATCTCTAAAAATAGTAACTATTACTAGTCTAGTATAGCTACCTGTAGTAGTGTTACTTAGTAATTTTATTAGCTAGCTAAGCTAGACTGCCTCTTTAGTTACTTCTAATTTAGTAATATATTTAGTCTTACAGAATAAGAGAGCTATAGTAGCCTAGTGCTTTAAACTCTAACTAATAGCTATGCTATTAAGAGTAAAAACATAGCTACTAGATAACTACTACCTCTCTTCTCTACTCTAGTTAGTATTAGTAAAGCTTATAAGGTTGCTCTTTTAGTTTAAATTTATTACTAGACTCTAAGTAACTATTTAGTAAAGATACCTTACTACTTTAAGAGTAGTATTAATATACTACTTTAAGAAATTAAAGGTAAACTAGCTAAGCTATAAAACTAAATAAGTAATATCTAGCCTAGTACATAATATAAGGTATATTAGAGAGCCTACTAAGAATTAGTAAAATTAGTAGTTTTTCTTTACTACTTTACGTTTATTAGTAGTTAATACTAGGCTAGCTTCTATAGACACTAAGACGTCTTTAGAGCTACTAAGTTAGGTAAAGTAGGTCTAAATTATTTAGTAGGTATAGGCTGCCTAAGTAAGGTATAGCTTTAAATATTTTCTATTTAAATACTATTAGCGTTAAATTTTAATACTAAGGTAGTAGAAAACAGGCCTAAGGTTAGTTATGCTAAAGCAGCGACTAAGTTTAGATTTAAGGTAGTCTATTACTTTATAGTTCTTACTAAATAGTAGTAAGTTATCTACGTAGACTATAATAAGAATACTAAGTATCTTATTAGCAAACACGCTATAGTTCTCTAAGATTAGTTTAAAATCTAAATCTTTAAGCGTATTCTTAAGCGTATTATACTAAATTTAGAGAGCTTATTTAAGCCTATAGAGCGCCTTTTAAAGATAGTAGACTAAGCCTAGTAGGTATTTATTAACTAGGTTAGAGGGAAGTTTAATATAAACTATAGTGTTAATATTGCTATAGAGAAAGGTAGTTTTAATATCTATTTAGTCTACGTGCTAGCTAAGAATATAAGCTAAAATAAATAAGGCCTTATAGCTTATTAGCTTTACTACAGAGGTAAAGATTTTATTAAAATCTACCTCTTTCTCTTACTTAAAGCTCTAGATAACCTAGCAGAATTTATAGTAGATTAGTTTACTATCTATATCTACCTTAATTTTATAGATATATTTTCTACTTAGAATTAAGCTAGAGATACTTAAATTATTAATAACTTTCTAGGTATAGTTGTTTATAAAAGATTTTACCTCTTTAGCTATAGATTTAACCTAAAGCTTACTTTTAGAGCTTAACATAGCTGCCTTAAAGATTTTTAGCTTATTATTACTAGTTAATAGTAATAGTGTAGAGGCTGCAAGAGCCTTCTAGTGCGCTAACTAGAGGTGCTCTTAAGATTTAAGAGTAGTAATTCTAGAGACTACTACTTTAAAATTAGTAGTGTTAAAAGCCTTTAGGCTGTTCTAGTAAATTAGTAGATTAGATTTATTTAAAATCTAAAAGGCAGAGTTAATCTCTCTTTTATTAGTTACTAAGGTAAAGAAAGTTACTATTACGCTTACTAGAATACTAGTTGTCTCTCTCTTAAGCGTAGTAGTAGCTTAATTATTAACCTACTAAAAAGTTAATCTAGGCACTCTAGCTATAAAGAGAATATTAATTTAGCTATTTAGAAATACTTTCTTATAGAAGCAAACGTTTCTAATAAGTATAATCTACTAGTAGTCTAAATTCTAGACGTAGTAAAGGTTCTTAGACTTTCTTGCAGAGTAGCTAAGAAGGTAGTAATACTTACTATAATTACTAAGTTTAGGCAGCCTAATACTACTATGTAGTATAAGCACTTAATATTTATAGCTAATAGAGTGTAGGTATAAAATTAGTAGAGGCTTCTTCTATAGTTGCTTATATAGAGAGACGTTGCTAGAATTTACTAAGCTAGGCGCGTAGTTAATAAGAGGTACTATAGTGCAAAGTAATTTACTATAGATTACTTCTAGTAAATTTAAGTGCCTTATAATAGCTTATATAGCAAAACTAATAAGCTTTATACTCTTTTCTAATACTCTATTCTACGTAGAGTTTCTAGAAGTAGTAGACTTATATTTAATACTACTAGCAGCGCAAATCTTTTTAAAACGCTAGTTATTAAATTCGCCGCTATTATTGTTATAAAGAATACTAATAGTTAAATTATATTAGTTTTTAACCTAGGCCTTAAATTTAATAAATAAAGCTATAGCTTTATCTTTAGTTAAAATTAATTAAATCTAGTAAAACCTAGAATAATTATTAGTAATAAGAAGGCTAATAACTTTCTTAGTGTTACTTTTATTATCTATAGTAGTAATAGCGTCTAAAAGGTCTATAAACAGGCGCTTAAAGAGATAGGTAGCCTATTATCTAGGTTTGTAGTAATTTAACTAGAGAAGGCTAGCCTATAGATAGTTATTATATTTGTCTATAGACTTACTACTAACCTTAAGGCTAAGTAAAATTAGAAGCTTTCTAAGGCGCTGCTTACCTAGGTAGGTAAGCTATTAGTGCTAGACTATTAGAGAGACTTTCTAGTTAATTACTATAGCAATATAGGTAATTAGTAATAAATTTTAAGCTTACTACTTAATATTTAAGGTATAGAGGTCTGTTTGCTTATAAGACCTCTAGGTAATTAGTTAATTTAACGTAGTTCTAATAATATCTATAGTAAAACTATAGGTATAGAACGCAACGTTAGTTAGTTTATTATTAAGAAGTATAAGACTTCTTTATAAAATAATACTAAAAGAGAGCTACTCTAAGTAGAGTACGTATTTAATTTTAAATAGCTTTCTAAATACTCTCTTTTTACTAGTTACTAATACTAGTAGTATAACTGTACTAATATATGTAATTTTAATTACGCTCTTTACGCCTACTACCTACTATCTTAGAGAAGTAAGCCTAAAGGTACTACTAAAAAATTAGTGTTAACTAGTATAGTGTACCTTTACGCTACTATCTAAGACCTAGTTAGTATAGATAACTTATCTATTAAGAGCTGCTAAGATAATATTTGTCTAGAGAGTTACTTTAAGCCTCTAATTGTTAGGCCTATAAGATTAAGTAATAGTAACTTATTACTTAAAAAGTTTAGCTTTAACGCGCTATAATTTTAAATTATTATAGTTAGCTATTATATTAGAGTAGGCGCGTTTTAAACTTACGCTATAGCTGCGTTTACTATAGCTACTATTTATCTTATTCTAGAACGCCTTTTTAAGGTAAGCGTTTAAGAGATAATTATAATAGTAACTATAGGTAGCTTCTAGTAAAGTAGCAGCGTATACGTGCCTATTTTATTTAGTACTCTTATACTAGATATAGACTTTTTAGCCTTTAGGCTTTATTCTAAAGGTAGCTAAGATAATTAAATCTATACTATTATTTATAAGGCGTTATTACTCTTCTATAATAATATTAGAGGCTAATTTATTAAAGTCTCTTAGATTTTTAAAGTTAATAATTAATAGATTATTATATAAGGCGCTAATACGCCTTTTAAATAAATTATTTAGATTATACAAGAACTAGAGATTTACTAGCTAAGGTAGTAGTTTATATTAGAGATTAACTAACTATAGGCTATTCTAAATAGTGTTTAGCTTATCGCAAAAATTAGTAATATTAACGTAGTTAGCTAATTTTGCTTTAAGAAAGCGCCTAAATAGTATATAAAGGTAGGCACTACTAGTAGCTTAGTGTACTAATAGTTTAGCAAAAGCCTCTCTTAGTTTAATATAGTCTTTAATTGTTAATTTAATATGCGCTGTTAAGCTTATTCTAAGTAGTTTAAGCGCAATAGGCTTCTTCTTAGAGAAATTCTGTAAGGTAGAGTCTAGATTAAAAAATAGCTAGAATCTTAAGGCAATAGTAGTAGATTTAAATTTATTCTACTACTTATTATAATTTGCTAGTTCTACTAACTTTAGCTACTTATTATTCTAGATAATAGTAGTAGCTACCTATAAATTTAGGTAGCAAGTATTATTTAACGTAGGTTACTATATTATTATAAATAGTTAGATAGCTTATTTAATTATAAGAAGTCTACTACTATTAGTAGTAGTTCTCTATAGTAGAGCTACTACTATAGAGGTAGTTGCAGTAACTAGCTTATTATGCCTAGCAGTAGCTAGAGCTTAATTTAGTGCTTAGCGAGCGTTTACGTTAGATATTATAGCGCAAGCCTAAGTAGGTACTAGTGCTCTAGAAGGCGCGCTAATAGCCTTAGAAGTACTAGCGCTGTTAAAGCCTTTCTACTACTAGATATTTATTCTATCTAGGCGCTCTTATTTAGTAGCTTACGCTATAAGAGCTTATTATTAGACTATTAGAGGTATATTACTATTATTAGCGTCTAACGCGCTAGAATCTTATAATTCTTTATTAGTAATAACTAGTTTAGACTTACGTTTGTTAAGTAGAGAGTTATAGTCTAAGGTACTTATTATAGAGAGAGATTATAGTTACTCTATAGGTTTTTTAATACTAGAGCTCTAGTTAGTGTTATTAAAGCGTACCTATAATAGGCTGTAGTTTCTTAGAGAAGGCACTAGAGTATTTAAATAAGGTAGGTTTGTTATAGTAATAATAAATAATAACGCAAATTAATAAGCTATTAAAAGAATAAGATAGGTAAGAGATAGAGTCTAAAAAATTTAGTAAGGCTTTACTATCTGCCTTAGCTAACCTTTTAGATATAAATTTACTTGCTAGCGCGCTAAACTGCCTTAGGTATAGTAGTTTCTATTCTAGGCTTACAATATAGTAAACTAACCTATAAGCTTTCTAATTATAGGTAGCGTCTACTAAATATTATCTTAGATAGTTAGCACTCTTTTTAGTAGAGCCTAAAACTAACTATACTTAGTAGTAATAAATTATTAGTAGTTGTATATTTGTATTAATATTTAAAGTTTCTTATACTCTAGTACAAAGACTATATGCTAGAGTTACTAGAAACCTATTAAAAATTTAAATTTTACGCTAGAATTATGCTAAAGAGATACTATCTAATATCTTATCTAGCTATTACAACTATAGAGTATTATAGATTAACCTAAAAGATTTAAAATAAGCTAACTACTACTAACCTCTAACTAAAAATAGAGGTAGACTTAGTAGTCTTTAGAGATAAGCTTCTCTCTAGCGTTCTACAAAGAGCGTCTTCTAATTTATTTAAATCTTAATTAATAGTTTACCTATACTAAAATAGTACTTCTATAGAGCTGTAGCTATTAATAATTTCTATTTTAATATAGTTGTTCTAGCTAAAGGCTATTAGAAGTAGCGCTTTTAGCACTTATTTAGGCGTCTTTAGTTATTAAGCTACTAAAATAAGCTTTTAACCTATAGACCTAAAGGTTGTTAGTCTTATAATATAAGTATAAAAAGTTATAGAAGATGCGTTAAATATAATAAGCTCTAAAAACTATAATTTAGAGAAATAAACTAGCGTAGTAAAGTGCTAGGCTTATAACCTATTTAAAAGATAGAATTTAGAATTTAAAGTATTAATTTATCTGTCTAAGGTTAAAATAATGTTATTTAAACTACGCTACTGCTTACATAACCCTTTCCTACCTTATTAAATTTAACAGGCCTGTCGCCTGAGTCCGGATCACGACGGCTTTTGACCTATGGACTATCGTGACGAGGCGGTACAGACTTCATGCGGTGTGCCCTCGAGACCGGAACCTATAGCCTGGTCTGATCGTGCGTTCATACCCAACTACGTGCGCTACTCGAGGACATTGTCTCAGGCTTTAGGGCAACATCTGCTGCAAACGCGCTCACCGTCTCCCTGGCTTGGGAATTACAGCCCATCGCAGGCAGAACTGGACTTTATTCCATGCTCTTGAACAACTAGAAATACTATCACAACATCTAGGGAGTAGCGACAAACGAGCTAGGGTGTGTTTCGTATATCGAGGAAGGCGCGGTGGTACTTCGGTTGTCGTCGCGTCCACTCCAGGGCTCGTTTGTTGTTGTTGCCCGTACGCGATCAGAATTGTGTGAAATTCCAAACTCATGCTTACAAAAAGAGGAAATAGTCGCACACATGAGAGCATTCGAAGTGGAAGAATGCGCGTTCAAGAAGGTCAAGCCAAGAAGGACGTTGGCAGTCGCCGCGCGGCGCGACTACCAAAGTAATCAATCGGGCTTACACATGTACCTGAATCCCAATCAATCCGAGAACAATCCCCGGTCGCATCCGTCCACTTGACAAAACATCAAAATCAGATCTACTGCAACATCGCTTCCCCAGATTCCGTTGCCGATGGTTAAACAATCTGGGGTAAAGTTGTCCACGGAACGATTTGTGCCACCAATCACACGATACAACACCAACGATGCTTCCTCCACACTTCCCCGCAAAGTCACGATGGCAATGGCAAACAGCGCGCATGTTCGATATTCGGCCCGTAGAGGTAAGCGCGACGGAATAATTACAGACTGTAGTAATCGCGTAAAGGGGTGCATTTCGTCAATCTAGTATAAGTACCCGGCCGTTCCGATGGACGGGTACCGAATACCAGGTCACTCGTTCTCTGCCGATCAACATGGTGTCTCGTCTGATACAGTTCCTTGCATTTGCAAGCACTCTTTCTGTTGCATCTGCCGATAAGTACACACGAACAAAGCCCGACCGAGGCGCGTTAGTCGTCGATGCATCCGGCGCAACCAACGGCAGCTACCCCAGCATCAGTGCCGCAGTGGACGCACTGCACAACAAGACCGATGCCCAGAAGATCTTCGTCGTCGCTGGAACATACAACGAACAAGTCTACATCCCTCCTCATGCCGGCCCCATCA
This sequence comes from Alternaria sp. BMP 0032, assembly GCA_023758005.1. NCBI lineage: Eukaryota > Fungi > Ascomycota > Dothideomycetes > Pleosporales > Pleosporaceae > Alternaria > Alternaria sp. BMP 0032. The sequence goes on along the minus strand of JAFVMD010000015.1, from coordinate 368,009 downwards.
CCCTACAAGGTTCTACGAAGAACGCTCGCGGCTACAAGGACAACGAAGTCACCTTGACATACAACCTTTCACGTAATACACCCGGTCTTGCCAACAACGACGCAACAGCTACCCTCCGCTTGAACACAACAAACATCCGCGTGTACAACCTCAACATCGCCAACACCTTCGGCGCAGCCGAGAAGAACGGACAAGCCCTCGCACTAAGCGCGCAAAAGACAAACCAAGGTTTCTACGGCTGCAAGTTCACCGGCTACCAAGACACCATATACGCCAACATCGGTCGCCAGATCTACGCAAAGTCTTTCGTCAATGGCGCGGTAGACTTCATCTTCGGTCTGCGCGCCATCGCGTGGTTCGACAAGATCGACATCGAATCCATCGGTCCCGGTTGGGTTACTGCCAACGGCCGCGAAGCTGATAACAACACGAGCATCTACGTCTTCAACCAGGTCAACGTTTCCGGAACCAACGGCACGAACTCGACCTTCCTTGGCAGGCCGTGGAGACCTTACTCTAGGGTTGTTTTCCAGGATAGCTATTTGAGCGATGTGGTGAAGCCGGAGGGATGGGCAAGGTGGGACGATGTGCAGAGTGTGGACAATATTGTGTATCAGGAGTACATGAACTACGGGCCTGGCGCAAATCCAGAGGCAAGGGCAAACTTCTCGTCGCAGCGCGACGCGCGTATCAAGGCGTCGGATGTGTTTGGGTTGAACTTTGAAAAGGAGAATTGGGTTGATGCGGATTACTTGTAGGAATTTTTCAGGATTTGAGAGAAGCTGCGTTGTACGATAGACTTGAAAGAGCTAGTAATTACACCACTTGGTGTGCTTCAACCCCGCGCCCTATAGCATCGCGTACTGCCGAGATGACGACAATGTATGCCAAAGACACCCGTGAGAGTTAGGCCTAGATCAGCTGGAAGTCCGACAAGCCGTTGGATGTCGTATAGTGGGTTGGGTGGTTGCGAATGAAGGCGGTTGGCAGAGTCGGAAAGTCCGATGGCCGGGAGTGGGATATCACGTGACCCTGTGCATCGGCCTGCGGGCGCGTGAGTTAACGCCCACCGACTTCGCGCAGGGAAAACTGACCATGGTGTAGCCAAACCTTCAGATCTTCGATAACTTCTATCCGCTGCTGCGTCTGGTTCTATAATGTGTGAGTAGGTGCCCAAGTTGACGCTGCCCAAGTCATATCACTCAACTTTTGGTATACGTCATCGTGCGGCCTTGATCGCGCACGCCCTAAGGCGTATGCAAACCTTTACGATGAAGATGGGCGCGCTCACATTCATTGTCGCATGTTCGCGTAGGTGTCATAGATGAGTAAGAGTGGATTCGTACGGGAAGCAGATGCCGACTCCCCAGAGATCGGCCCTGCGGCTTGATGATGACGTTGCGCCAACATCACAGGCACGTCAAGGAGGGTGTCTGATAAACATGCGCGGGCATTTCGTTTTAACTCTCTGCAAACTGCGACTTGATACTTTAGTAATCCCGTAATCTACTCGAAATTCACCAGAAACAAAATGGCATCAAGATTCCTGCAAAGCTTCTCTCGCTCAGCGCCCATTGCGACCCGCTCCACCCAACAACGAAGCGAAGGTAACTACCCTCACCCCAGAACAAAAGAACAACAACTAACACCCTTTCTCTCAGTCCTTGCACCAGTCATCACCCGCACATACGCCAGCAGCGCCGCACCCGGCCAATCATCCAACGTCTCCAACCCGCAAGCAAGCAGCGCCGAGAGCCAATCCATCAATAAGAGCGCCTCAGTTGGCCAGACCGACAAGAACGATGGGGATCATGCCTCAATACAAAACCCCGTCAGCCATCCAGAGCAAGACCGAGCAGGCGCGACGGAAGAGACAACGGAGAGTCAGGACAACATGAAGCATGACCCGAAGGAGTCGGATGCGAAGAAGAGGGAGAGGACGCTGAACTATGGACAGAATAAGCCGCTGGATGCGGCTGATAAGTAGAAGTTGGCAAAGGAAATGCATGATCATGTGGCGAACATATTTAGGGTTGGAAATTGGAAGAAGTTGAACGCTGTCGATGCGATCTTGATCCCGAATTCCGTATGGTGACGACGCTCTGTGAATTGACCAAAAAGGTTCACGAACCATGTTTGGTCTGCAAGGGAGCCACCGCTGTCTGACGTTGTTTCTCAAGCCCCGATCTTCTATTTCAATGCACGATGCGGTTGATGAACCCCTCGTTGTCTTCGTTGATACTCTCAATCTCTTCCGATGAACGACTATCGAGCGATTTCAGTACAGTCTAGTGCTGTCCCTGACAAGATTATCAGACTGACATAGTGATGGCTAATATAGCCTCATCAGCAAATGGTTAAAGAGCGCTCTCCGCCGGTGAAAAACGACTGCCATGTCATCCCACTGTCCATATAGAAACTTCCCGAGAACTGCCCCAATCTCTCATACACCTGACATCCATACAGATTTGTCTCTTTCAGCAACAGGCCTTCCGCTAAATGAGATTTATGACCCACATGGCTAAGTACTGCAAATAAATATTCGCTTCCGTCCTCGAGCTCTTGATTGAGGTCATCCATTGCGCCACGAAGATTGCTAAAACATTCCTCTTTCCAAGCTTCCACCTTCTCCTTTGTACCCGACTCCTGCAGCGTCCATATGATAGGTCTACACCAGGCCCGAATGGTCAGTAATATAATGTTCTCCATATATGGACTTCGTTCGTTTTCGCCGAGTGGCAGAAGCCTATACCCTTCCGCAATTGCGACGACCGTCAGATTTGATGCATCAGTTGTTCGCATTTTCAGTCGACCATTCACTGATGCCCAACTCCATGTTGGCGTTATCACCCAAGTACCATCCAACATTTGGCTAGAGAACTTGGGGAGCCTCTGTGGTTGTCTCTCGTTAGTACGGAAGTCAGATTCAGGTCCACGGTGTGCTCTCCAGTTCAGACTTTGTGGTAGCATTTTCCAGAAATGGCCAGCAAGATAAGTGTCCTCCAATACGTGGCTCATACAGCTTGAAATAGCTGAGAGAGCAATCAATCTATCCACTTGAGGATATGTGAGTTCCCGCGCGCAGTACTCTTTAAGGATCTTAGACCAAGCCACCTCTAAAGTCCTGGTGTCTGAGGCTCGCGGAATCGAATGTATTTTCAGACCCAGAACTTCAATCATCTCTTCCCTTGTAGACTTGGAACAGAGTGTGAAGCCGCACGGAAGAGACTCGCTGGCGTTTGGGACCTCTTGACAGTCCCAAAAAAGTTCGCCACGGCCAATGCTCAGGACGCGGGTAGCCAACAGGCGTTCCTGAAGGACCCATGCACGACTTGCGATGGGTTGTTGATAAAGCGCATGTTCGAAGTATCTTTTTGGTATGACAGTGTATGGCAGAGTTGTCCCGGTAAGGATTCCGGAACTTCTCCGCAAGGTAAGCTCGGTAACGAAAGGCAAAATGGTTTCGCGAGTATAACCCCCCATGCAGCTTTGATCCGGGTGAGCAGCCTGGGCCAAAGAAATGTTTATGATACAATGCGAGTACACCTCTTGCATCCGTCCGCACTCCGACTGCCAGTCTTCACTACTCCCCCTACCAGACTGTATGATACAGAGAGCATCGACCCAGAGGTAGCGGATTTCGAGCCCTTCTACGTAGCGAATTGCCTCTTGGAAAGCAATAGGCAAATCAGAATAGGGTATCCCGAGTCGAAAATCCCGCATGTTGTCAGCTGTAAGCCGAATGAAGCTAGGATTCGGGCCCCAGCAGTAACTCAAAGCAGCATACGGGCCCAATAATTCTTCTTCGCTTGGCAGAATCAGGCGGGCGTTGTGGCCGTTAAGCTCGAGGAGCCGTGTCGGATATGTATGTGGCTGTTTGTGTTTCTGGCATTGCTCATGCGTGTATAGACAAGTGCTCATCCACTTCCGCGCAGCCTGGAGTGATTGGTCCATGGGTATTGTGGACCATCTGCCGTGAGCACTGACGTTTGCAGGGACACTCGCTGTAGGTATGGCGACGAAACGTCGAATGTCGAGCCGTTTTGGCCAACCAGAGGCAAGACCTTTGTCTTCCTTTACGTACGTGTTCACACAGCACGCATCAAGAATATCCTCATCAACTGGATAACGGGGGAACTCATCAGAATAGCCTACATGGCGACCGAGATCAAACTCAGTCTCCAGATCGCCCTTCAAGCACCTGGTCTCTGCCCGTATAGATTCCCATATAGGAGTACAGATGTAACACCCGTCTGCTGCTGCTTTGGCGAGAGAGGCAAGGCCGTAATGATGCTTTACGCCAAACCCGCCGCCTGCGAACACGCGTAAGCATTCTTTGCAAAGCATTTCGTTAACTTTTCAAACGTGGCCAGTCCCCTCTGCCGCTGGACAAAGGTGGCGATACAGTAATTGGGCAAGTGTGCGCATGAGCAGGGCTCTCAAAGGCCAAAGCGTGGGGTTCTTCGTCGTGGATGCTGTGGAACCACGATAAATCATCAGAATGCGGGAGGTCGCTGTAAATGTTGCGCGCGTGCGGACGGTGGTAAAGTTGGGTGTGGTGGCAGCTCAAGTCGCTCTCGGGGCGTGAGATGTAGATGCGGGGTTGCAGCTTCCTTGACCTGCATCGCATTGTTTACCACGCCGCATATCCATATATCCATGGATTGTACGTACCACGCACGTGATGCCCATACAAAACTTTGCACGCATGAATCGGCTCATTGATGACTGATATGCTCTTCAACACTCAATACTGGGGTACTCGGATGTCGTAAACACGCGCATGTATATCTGCAATCGTACTAGTTCGCCTTCTGGCCCAGATGACAGTGGATCATGTTCTTCACGCCACATCGCAGAGCCCCAGCGTATAGCGCCACAGAACGCATCCGTATCCGAAAAGCCGATTACTGTTCGGAGGAAATGAAAAGCAAGGACAAAGGCAGTTTGTTTCGCAGTTTCGAAACTGTTAACGCGGAACAGCGGACACTAGTGTTTTGGCACGGGCGATCCGCCAATGAAAGAGCACGAGACCGGCTTAGCGCCTCGGCAACGTCTCCTGTCGTTCATGCCGTGGTCCCTAACCTCCACAATAGTCCTAGACCTAACGGCGAAGATGCCTCGCTTGGGCGAAAACACCAGGAGGTTTGAAACTTTGGTGGACGCCCCGAGGGAAGGATGCCCTAGGCTGTGGCATGGTGGGCACGAGGCTTCGGCCTCAGGCATAAGTACCACGAGCGCGCCACTGTTTACGGTTTCTTCATCGCGCTTCATTCTCTTACCGACTTTACTATCTTTTCAACTTCTTCTATCGTTTATTACATTCGTTACTAAGGCACAGGATGTCTCTTTACACTCTTTTTGCTGCGGGCCTGCTCGCTCAGTTCGCCAACGCGTACACCGTCATCCAGATCCCTCCCCCTTTCATGGAGAAGAACATCGATCCTATTGTCTACCCTGGCGAGTTTGACAAGTCGCATCTACACTCCTTCTACGGCTCCGACGCCGTTGTCGCCGGCACCAAGACCAGCGCCGAACTCCAAAAAGGTTGCACCACCGCCGAGAACCCTAACGACTTGTCGAGCTACTGGGTGCCCACCTTCCTATACACCAAAGATGGCAAGAACTACGAGCCCGTCCCCGTCTTCCGCTTCAGCGCATACTACAACCTAGGCGAGACCCCCGCTGAGGTCGCCATCCCACAAGACTTGCAGATGGTTGCCGGCAAAGCCGACGCCATGACCCCAGACGCTATGGACGTCAATGCAAAGGCCTCATGGGGCTGCGAGAGCGAAGACATTCCTCTCGATGCCAACGGCTTCCCCACCAAGACCTGCTCGACCCACATCCAGCAACTCCTCTTCTTCCCCCAGTGTGTCAACGAAGAGACCCTCGAAACCGGCTACAAGAGCCGCGACAACGGAACGCCCAACTGGTGCCCCAAGGGCATGAAGTCTATGCCCCAGCTCCGCTTCTCAATCCGCTACGATATGCGCAAGGCCTTGCCCGACGGCTGGTCTGGTACCACCGCGCCGTTCAAGCTGGCCTGCGGACCTGCGTGGTGCTCGCACGGTGACTTTATCAACGGTTGGGTTCCTGAGGCTGCGAAGAACATGGTCGGCACGACCAAAGAGAAGCAGCATTTCGCTGCCGTTGAGGGTCCCCTTGGTGGCCCTTCGGATGGCGCTTCTTGCAAGGCTAAGGACGCTGATCCCAGCCACGGCACGAACAACTATGCTAAGAGCGTTGCTGCTATGGCTAAGCGCAGTGTTGGCGCTTGGGGCTGGGAGACCAGGTCTAGGCTCGCTCGCTTGGTCAACGGCGCATAAGATGCGACGGACGATGGTATCGTTCCAGCCGGAAGTTGGAAAGACCTTCATGTATATATTTAAAAAGAGGATTCTGCGTGACGTCAAAGAAACGTACACTTTGTAGCAGCAGTAACCAGCAATTCATTCACATATTCACTTCAATATCCTCACCGGCTCATTCGTGACCTGCTGCCTTACTTCCTACTTATTTGTCGACCGAATAACGAGAGAAAAGCCATAGTTGAGGTATCATTTCATTTAAATTCGTTAAGAGATCATATGACCATCGTAACATGTTCTCTAGTGCAGGAACTCGTTGAAGAAGTTCACAGCACTCCTCTTCGCCCTCTCCAGACCATCCTTCTGCTTCTGGTCGTTGGGGTTACCACGCGCAGCAAAGCCGTGGTTCAGACCAGGGAAGTAAATGTACTCCCACTGGACACCAGTCTTCGGCAGCGTCTCCAATGTAGCCTTCTTCAACTCCTCAGTGTACATCTGGTCGTTCTCGGGAGAAAGGACCTGGACGGGGACCTTGACGTTCTCGATCTCCGACTTCTCGAGCATGGAGGGGTGGGCGGTCGAGATGGCATCGACGAGCGAGGGGTCTGCGCCGAGCTTGAAGACGGCCCATCCGCCGTAGCAGAAGCCGATGGCCGCGACCTTCTTGTATTGCGACTTGAGGGTCTGGGCATGCTGCTTGATCTCGGGGTAGCGAATGTCCTTGTTGTTGCGGCCGATGAAGGCCATGACGTCGAATTTCTTCGCCTTCTCGGGGTCGGACATCGCGTCGGGGTCTACGACTTCGCCGCCGAATCTGCATGATGGCTGTTAGTCCCATGGTTGCGCTGAATGTATGCGTCGTGTCGCGTAGCTGCTTACACATCGGGAACGTAGACGGTCGCATTGGCTTCCTTTGCGTAGTGGTCTGCCAGAATGCGGATGTTGGGAAGAGTCCAGCCGAAGACATCGGTGATGATAAGGATAGCGGCATCCTTGTTGTCGCCGGTAACATAGCAGTCGATGTTGTCGAGCTTGGCTTCCTTGCCGACGGACTCGGCGCCCCACTTGAAGCCGGTTTTGCAGTTGTCGCAGGCCATATTGGAGGTTTGTAAGAGGAATTGATGGATGTAGAGGGAGTTTGGAGTGACGTTTGATGCCGGCTGCGAAATTTGGCGGGGTGGAAGGGCCTTAAGTCGTTCAAGCTCCAGGTGGGGTCGGCTCCATCATCTCAGCCGTTTCCGTGCATGAAGAAAGAGAAGATAGCCCGGCATTCTAGCCGGTTCTGTCGAAAGAGCCAATCATGACGCCAGGGCGTTACACTGCATCGACTTGATTCCCGGTGTTGTCGTGGGAGGACGATGACGACGATAGCCGGGGCCGGAATTTGCATTCGCGCATCGCTAAACCCGAGCTTCGTTCGCCGATGTCCGCCGCGACGCCGACGAAGACGTAACATTTCTCTACATCACGGCTCTCGTCAGGCATTCTATCATCCGGTCTCCGATATTTCTTCAACAAATCTATCAAGCCTATATGTTGTAGTAAGCACTAGGACTCTCTCCTCAAAGCGTGGACATAGAAAGGGTCTTCCGGCGTGGCCTCCGCAAGGATTCTGGAAGAAGAAGCTCTAGGTGAACTTCAGGCTTCCCATGGGCAATCGCAAAGATGGCTAAGCACATTCAGCTCGGACTCATGACTGAATTCTGGCTGTCACGCTCAACCATCTGATGAGTCACCGCAGTTCCGTGCCGACAAATTGATAACAAGTCAATAACTATCCGTATATTTGGTGACCGCTACAGCTGCATCTCAACCCGAAACTTCCCACCCGCACCTCAGCCTATTTTTGGACTGATTTGCGACGTTTCTCGAGTATCGTGGCGTCTACACGATTGTCTGGGTAAAGAGGTCGATGAACCTGCACTCCGTACGGATTTCTCTCGTAGATGATCATGAAGGCTTGGCCGAGAGCAGGAGGTTCAAACCTGTTTGCTTGCACCCATCGCGCCTTAAGTGTTTCCCAGACATCTTGCTGGAACCAAGAGATCACCCAGTGCATGGGAACGTCGTGAAAGGAGGCGATGAAGTATTGCGCGTCGCTGCTCATTGTCCATTTCGCACCACGAAAGGTTCCGCCGTTTACAACAGGCCATTTGCGATGGTGTCCGGAAGCATCTCGTGTCGTGAACTCTGCACGTGAGTTGCCCTTGAGATAACGGAGAACCTTAAGACGTTCATCAGCGCTTGATGGAACTTCCAGCATGCGGAACGCGTGTAGTTCGTGGAATTGGCCGTCTAACGCACTCTTACCGGTAGGCATCGGTAGATGACCAACCACGTTCAGTTCCCACGAGAAGCCTAGTTCTGGAATCTTCTCATCTGCAGCCCACAGTGGCTCAGGACTGATATGATGGAACATGTGGTACCCGTGCGCAACTTCATGGCACAGAACAGTAGCGAGCATGAAAAGGGTTCTGTATCGTTCGTTTTCACTTACACTAGTCGATTGAAGGGCTTTGACGAAGCCCCTTGTAAGGGCGATGCAAGGCTTTCGGACACCCTTACTAGAGAGAACAAGTGGAAAGTCAGCGGACTTGAACTCGTTAAAGTAAGGCAACGCTTCTTTGTGACTATATGTACAGCCGTAATAGTTGTTCCTCACACCAGGATGGTCAAACGAGAAAAAGTTCGTTTTTCCAAATTCGACTAGGTTCGCCTTGACAGTAGCAAGGGCTGCTGGGGTCTTATAGTGAGGATTTCTCTCCAGGTACACTTGACCGGCCGGATTATGGCGACGATGTCCAAAGGTCAAGTGACTGAACCAAAGCAGGGGCATGTCTTCGGTCAGCCATAGTGACGCAAGTTGCAAGGCAGGTAGCATGCTGCGGTAGAGTTTTGGGGTGTCTTGCCCTGGACCAGTGGCCCAGCGATCCAAAGCAAACATTGGGTGAATAGGATTCGTAAGAGATGGCGCACGATATGTCTCCAATCCTCTGTGTTGTCGCATATGCCAGTCAAACTCGCGTTTGATAAAATGAAGAAAGTGGAAGGCATCCATAGTTGAGGTAGTCATGAATTCCTGTAAGACTGTTAAACTTTGGCTGAAGATCAGACTGTCTTTTGAGAACTCTAGTAGTAGTAGTAAGCTGAGGATGGAGTTGCCTCCAGTTAAATAGACTATGGGAAGACCACCCGCCCGCGTTGTGCAAAGGCGGTTGACGCCCGAGTGGCGTGAATACATGCCTAACCTTGGGATTGAATATTATCAGTGACATGACACGCTGAAGTACCGGCGGCTACCTATAGTACCGAACCGACTGGTCACTTCGTAGGGTGCCATGTGCATGTCGTTGCAAGGCGAGCCATGCCCGCTGGACATGAAGGGATTGTTTCTGAGATGGACATTCCGAGATAATGATAGCAGTGAGCAATCCTAGACCCCGACTTTGTGACACTACAAAGCTTGTGATTAGCGTAGGAGACTGGCGACAAATACACGGTGTGCCTGATGTGGCCATGTGACTATTCGCGCCATCACGCCGCCACCTTGCGATTTCTGACAAGCTCAGGACTTTTCATTTGTCGCTCTGCGTGGCCCATTCGTGTGGCTACGGTGCTGTCTACAGCATGGAAGTAAAGGTGGAACAGAAGATGAAAACGGTGGTTGAGGGAGAAACGAACCTTGGAAGGAACGACCTCAAGAGCCACCCGCCCAGGCGGTTGATCTCACATCACGTGCACGCTAGTGCCGCTCACAGCTCCAACGCATCATCATCATCATCACATTCCATGCGCTCGTCATGACAACCAAGCAATCGACACGATATACTGCTTGAATTGTCGCCGCGCTGGTGCGACGGAATTACTTTTCCACATAGGAAACCACAACGCAAGTCCTTTATCTGCGCGATCGCGACCATGCCCAGGTGCGATGATCATTCAGCGCGATCGAAAACATCGGCGAAAAGAACTTGCAGCGCGATGGGTCCACGATCTCACCACTTCGCCAGGACCGTCTCTGAAGATCCCGCAGCCCATGTCTGTACCTCGGGACGCTCACGATAATTGGCAGGAAAGAAGCGCGGTCCAAGAATCTTTTTCTGCACTTTGCCTGTTATCGTCTTCGGAAGCTCGTTGTCCACGATTCTCAACAACGTGGGTAGCTTGTACCCAGCCAACCTCTTGCGTAGATCTCGCCGCAAGTCGTCGATGGTTAAGACGTGTCGGAAGGTGTTGTTGTTTCTCGAGGACGCAGAAGGCGTTACTTCATGCTGCAGAGAGACCAGTGCAGCGACGCGTTGCCCGTACTCCTCATCTGGTACACCAACCACCATGGCTTCGGCTACATATGACAGACTCAACAGTTCGCGCTCGACATCCAGAGCCGAGATCTTGTACCCGCCTGACTTGATGATGTCTAGAGACGCCCGACCGATAATAAAGTAATATTTGCCCTCTCGTCGCGCAATGTCGCCGCTTCGGAAGTATCCATCTCGATCATGAGCTTTTGCAGTTCCTTCAGGATCACGCAGGTACTTTGAGAACATATGCTAAACTTGCTTAGCGCATCCTATCAACCCAACTCCTATTAGACTTACTGGACTTTTCACGAGCACCTCTCCCTCGTCTCCTTCGGATAGCTTGACATCAACGCCGCTGGCGAGTTCACCAACTGAACCTTCTGGCACGCTCTCGTCGCCGAGGCGCATCTTGAAGATAGCCCCAAACTCGGTAGCTCCGTATCTTTGCAAGATTGACTTATGCATCAGATGCTTCCAGAAGTCATCGAGTGGCTGCGGTAGTGCTGACGTCCCGCATAAGCACGCTCGAAACTGTCTCGCGCCTGCGACGTACTTGGCTATCTCATCTGTAGGTAGCTTGCTGATTCGTTGTTGATAGTACCGTCTCATCCTCATATATATAGTGGGTACACCAGAGAAGACAGTGAGTCGTCGTTTGGTATCGGAAGCGCCCTGTTTCCATCGCTCCCACATTTTCTCTTCGTCAAAGCCTCCGCTGCGAAACTCGATACGGCTACCAGCCACGAGAGATGGAAAGAAGTTGATGCCAACACCGGTCGCATGATGCACCGGAAGAACGTGGAGAGCGACATCATCTTCCGTCAGCTGGTAATGATCCGCCACTTCGAGCGCACAATCAAAGATGAAAGATCTTCGCATGACTGCACCCTTAGGCGGCCCAGTAGTCCCGCTGGTGAAGATGACCACAGCGGGCGCATTCTCATCCAAAGTACGGTCGGAAGAGATGATGATGTCTCCAGCATGGAGGATAGGGCAGGAACTCGTCGGCTGAATGCTTACGGCTTGGAAGCTCTTGTTACTCACCGATGCAACCCGGGTTTCCAGGTCGCGGCATTTCCTCATATTCGATGTGCTGGCAAGAACTAGCACTGATCTTGACTTCTCGATGAAGTAGACTGCCTCTTCTACGGGTAGGGCTGGAGTCAGTGGCACTACAGCAGCTCCAATAGCAAGTATTGCCAACACCGCTACTGCGTATTCATAGCCTCCAGGCGCTATTACGGCGATGTATACCTCTTCCCGCTTTTCCAGTGCCTCACGGGTTGCACTCGTCAGCGTGCCGAGAAGCCTTTCCCTCAGGCCTAGGACATCCGAGAGTAAGTCTAGATGTGTTTTCTGCACATTCAACCGAATATCGTCAATAGCTATGCGCGCAGGTCTCCGATTGGCAAATCGGAGAAGCCGACTGAAGAGAGGCTAGGATATGCTCAGCACAACGTTATGAGCATATCTGCACATACGCTTACACTATTCGGCAGCACGTTACGCCCAGAGTGCTTCGGTACCGTAAAACATCGGTCTTCCATCATCGTATTGCTCGGTTCCTGCCCAAGCATCTGGGACTTGGCCGCCAACGCTCCGTATCCACTCTTCGTACCTGGGTATTGAGGTGTTGTACTACATGATGAGCTTGCTACAAACACTCGGCTATAACGACTCGCATGCGGGGTTTCGTCAAGATTATATTTCCTTAGCCGATCGTATCACAAGATTCGCGGGGAAGTATTCCGCGAAACCCCGCAACGCTTTCACTCCCGGCGCTAATGGCTGTGCAAGGCCCCGCCGCACGCTCGTAGCCGTAATGATGGCCCAAGGTCACCGGCAATCTCGATAAGAAGGCGATGCAGATTCGCATAACGTTGGCATCAATTAGTTGCATGCGGCACAGCTTCAACACACCGTTCGGCTCTTCCGCCCGCGTTCGATGCATGAAAGGAGGACCGTCACGCGAGTCGTTGTGCCGATGGTCACTGCTCCTTCACCGTTCATGGACTAGCAGAGAGGTTTGCGACCGGTCGGCACGGCTTCTTGGACAGAACCACTCAACGTGCAATTCTCAAAATGCCATCACATCAGACCTCCGGGGTTTCCATTACGCGCCGGCCCTGAGCGTGTCACTACACGCGTATCATAATCTCATAATTTTGCACGAAGGATGCGATGAATTCCCCAGGTCGCATGGTTGACGCGGCTGCATGATATCAAGCTCAACTCGATCCACATTTCTGGTTTTTACTTCCTCAGGCGCCTATGCCCCCGTACGTTCAATCACAAATTTGTTGTTCTCTCCCGTCCAACGCTGTTCCGGGTCGTCTACCCGGTCTTGCATACCGCCGTTCGCTGTGCGACGGCCTACAAACCTTAATCCTACGGTGTCGCCTAGATAGTCCCTCAATGCAAGAGGCTACAAGGCGCATGGAAGCCTTGGATAGCTCTGCAAATATTTCCGCAATGCAGCTGCCTGGAACGAGCCCGATTGATCAGAAGAGCGTGCTATTTCCTTTTCGAAAGGCGCTGCATGCATGGCGCTTGTCGCTTATTGGGCAGCGCCGTCGCACATAACGTGGGGCTTATTGCATCAGTCAGCCACAATGGCTGCAGCCGCATCGACATCTATCTTCGTCATCTTACTGCCGACAAGGGTTCTGTTTGATTGTTCCTTAGCGATGCTGATGGTATTTGCTGGCATTTCGCGCTGGTAAAGACCCACTAACCGAAGGACCGCCGGCGACGTGTCTCCTCAAAGGCCTTACCGATCATATGACGCATCATTGTTTACACTCACAGCCTGCTCAGAGGCGCTGCATCACACCGCTATCTGTCAGATGCTATTTGGAGTGTCACCATGGTAGCTAGCTTCGGTGAGCTCTCAATACTGCGGCGAGACTGGTTTGCTGAAGGCAGTCATGGAAAACGTGTTCACGTCGACTGGGACGTTGAAAGCAACTATGTGCTAGCGCTGGCTCCTTGGTTTCGCGGATCCCTCCAGGCTGCCATGACACGCTCAGCGCTGCTAAACGCGGATGCATTTCTGTCGCAAAAGTGGTTCGGGCACACAAGCATCCAAGCGCCTGGTCATAGGGCTGCAATTTGACCTTGCTTGAGGCGCACACCGACTAAAGAAAGGCAACACTTCCGGTGTATTGATTTGCCTGCAGTTAGTTTGGTATCGATGATCAAACAATGCCTCGTGGCATCCTGGTCACATGGGCCATTCAGGATGAAGAGCAGCCAAACCCGCAATTTCAGATACGATCGGAATGTCACGCTGTGCCGCGACAAGTCCCGCAGCGACAGCACGATCGAAGGACGTGGATGACAGCCTGATTTTGACAGTCGACAAACAAGGACAACTCCTATGCGCCCCACCCTTGTCGCCAGGGGCATAGACGTCACAGAATAGCAAATTGATGTTTTTCGAGCTGCATATTGTCGCTAACCTCAGCCTCGAAAGGCGAGGATTGGCGAGATGGAAAAGCAACGCATACGAACGGTCCTAGTCGTGCCCATCTCGTTTGTCGGCGGGAACCCTCTCTGAACGTTGCCGCATCGGCTGCACCTCATCCGTTACGCGAGGTTTGGTAACTCAGGCACGGTCGAGCAAAGCGGACGGGGAAGACGGCACGAGACACGTTTGGCGCACGTCAAGGGTTGAGTGTGAATCACGAATAAGCAGACAGGCGGGGAAGACGGGAATGAGCGTGGCTTATGCGCACAGATGTTTCCGCATGCGGTCATAGTCCTTCTCGGCCCGTAGTGGGCCAATGCCTCCCGTCACACCAGGCGCAGCTCAATGGGGCCTTTTGCGGTGAAGGGGGTAAAATCATCTCGTGCTTCACATGCCTGGGTGTTTGCTCACCCAATTCGTCGTATGTGTGACTCTTCATCGCTCCGGTATATATACTGACTACGCAAAAGCCACGACCATGTCCCTTGAATTACCCCTAGTATCGCGCAACGGCCGGCTTTTTGATCCCATCACTAGCACCATTCCCCGCTTCCTCGAGATGCTGGCCAAACCACACGTTCCGCCCATACCGATGAAGTCGTTTCATCTCTCATGTCTAGACCAAAATGTAGTGCGCGTTTACATACAGACTCTGTGCATCTTTCCAGTATGTTCCCCCGAATCGTTTGTCGTGTTGACACAAATTGACGTTATCCGCAGTTTCCCGATCAGAATCTCGCCGAGGATGCCATACAGTCTCTGAGTGCTGGGCTTCGCCTCACACTCAACAAATTTCCCTTTCTGGCTGGCACTCTCACACTTGCCGACCGAGAAGCGGGCAAGCTCGCTCTCCACTACCCAGCGGAGATCACAAGCAAGCACCTGAGTCGTGTTTTTCGATCGAAGCAAATCCCTTACCATGAGAAGAACTTCCCGCACACCTACGAACAGCTTAAAAGAGATGGAATGCCACCTAGTGCTTTCGAGTCATCCATGTTTGTGCCGGAAGATCTCGCAGAGTATCCTGGTATTCCAAGAGACGGCGAAGGCAAGGTAGACTTCAACAAGAGCGATGCACCGGCGATGAGAACCCAGGCTTTCTTCATATCTGGCGGTCTTGTGCTGTCGATGTATATGCACCACAGTGTCTTTGACTTCTCCGGTGTCACCCTTTTCTGGCAAACATTCGCCGAGAATGTTTCCAGCCTTTCGAAGCAGCAACTCTTCGAAGAACACAAGATCATGCGTAAGACTCCTCACTGCATCCTCAAGCTATGACTGACCAAAACAGACATGGAAAGCGTCGCCGACAAGCAGTCTCAGATGCGGAGAGCCGTTGACGAACAAATCAAGCCACCACAAGGCAGCGCCAGCGCAGACTGCTACTGTGATGGCCCACCCCGGTATCTTCAAACCTTACCTAAAGAGACGAAATGTACCCAGAGGCTCTTCGTCATTCCAGCATCACGAGTACGCGAGTACAGGGAAACCTTACGCACCCAGTTTCCCGAGAACACCCCTCCGACAATGTGCAACGTTCTTGCAGCCCTGGTCTGGACGCATGTTACCCGCGCTAGAGCAAGTCGCTTGACCAAGTGCGGGTTGACAGAGACTAGCATCGGGATCGCGACGGACTTGCGAAGACGGCAACGACCTCCGGTATCCACAGACTATACAGGAAACATGGCGCTGTTCTCGCGAGGCACAATGAACGTCTCAGACCTCACAAAAGAGGACCGGTGAGTCTAGCCCCTACTACCGTATGATCGCATGTCACACTGTGTGGCGCCCTGAACCTTGTACTCGCAAATCTTGAGCAACGCGATTAAGTTTGAGAACCCCGGCTGACAAATAACGGCAGTGTAACCAAGTCGACAATCATCAACGTCATAAACACCATCAAGAGCACGATCCTCGACGTCGACGACGAATGGGTGAACCGCCACCTAACCTTCTTCAAGTCGATTGAGCAGATTACCGACACCGAGGTCGCACTGGCCTTGAAGTTCGGCTCAGACATATACATCTCGTCGTGGCTCAACTTCGGCGCTGATATCAGCTGGGGCATACCCGGTACGGATCTAGGCAAGGACTCCCTAGCCGGTCGACCCGAGTTCATCAGACGATCTTACGGTCCGGGTGATGGCGGCATGATCTTTCTTCCCCGACGGAGACAAACTGCGAACCAAGAGGAGGCGCCGTTTGAGATCCTCGTGCGACTTGCCGAAGAGGACATGACGCGCGTGCTGGAAGAGGAGGGCGGATTGAGCTCTTGGGCCGACGCGGTGATTGAATGAACGGTGAACCCCATCGTTTGTTCATTGGTATGTTGTGGTTGTCTTCTTCTGGGTAATGCGAGTTTGGTGCACCGCTACACCAATCTGTTGATGACGCTTACGGTCTTTCGTTTCGAAACGATGGTTTAGGGTATGATTATCTGGTGTTGAATTTCGGTTAACGACTTGGGTCGGGCATTTGATATCCTGTACAATTAGCTTGCATTGGGTGGTATCTCAAAATCGGGGGGCGTTTTTCTTTACTTGGGATGGATTTCGTTAATGGTTGCTCTTCTGGTGTTTGGGTGGGTTTGATGGCGTATGGTAGCATGATCACGCTGGCCATTATCATGTAATACTATAATGCTTTCCGATCTGCATCGTAGTGTTAAAGAGCGGCCTTGACCTAAACTTGGTGATGTTCGTTCGTTAGTCAGATGTTTCTAGTCGATAGCAATGCTGCAATCCCACGGCCACCGAGCCCTGCGACCCCGCATTTCGACGCCCCGCAGCTTTGCGCCATCAACCTTCTCCGCGCGACATCTACGGCTTCTGCCCACCACACATGAGCCGCGTATACCGAGGCAGTGATGCAGCTTACATCTCCGCGTTATTGCCGGCGCGTTGAGATTCACGATGCGAGCTTGTCTTCAATGCCCGGCGGCATGCTCAGTCGGCTTCAACAGCACTCGCCCGCCTCGCTTCGAAACGCCTGCGACTGACTCTGTTGGTCAAGCAAACAATTAACGAGCAACCAATCGCATCATGGCAGACTTCACCGATCATCTCAAGCCCGCACACGATGGCACAGCAACCCTCCAAGCCGAACGCGACGGCTCGGGCATTGACGTCCACCAACTCGCACAGCACCTTCTAGGCCGTGATGACTTCCTGAAGCGGCAAGAAAAGGTCCTCCGCGTGTTGAGCAAGGAGACGCTTTTCAGTAAAGATCAGCAGCTCAATCTGTCGCGACCAGAGCGGTACCACCTAGGCCTAGCGAGAGCGAAAGCCATCCAGCGATTGATGAGACGAGAAGGCTGGGACCATGAAGACTACCAGATGGCGGAATACCTGACTGATGAAATGAGCCCATACTTCTTGCATATGAGCATGTTCGGTGAGTCAACGGAAGGTTGCAGCTGAGAAAGATGTCGTGCATAATCGTACCACCGGGGCGCTGGGAGCTGACATGCACCCCATCGCACAGTCACAACGGTACGCGAGCAAGCCTCCGAAGAACAGCAAAAGTATTGGATGCCCAAGATCCTCAACTACGACATAATCGGCTGCTATGCGCAAACCGAACTAGGCCATGGTAGTAACGTACGCGGCCTGGAAACCGTCGCAAAGTGGGACCCGATGAAGAAAGAGTTCGAGATCCACAGCCCAACTCTCACGGCGAGCAAATGGTGGAATGGGTCGATGGGGAGGACCGCCACGCATGCAGTACGTATTCAGCCCCTTCTTGTGCGACTGTTCCAGAACTTTATGTCTGCCTTGGGCGTTCGCTAACGTAGCCGCGTATAGATTGTGGTCGCACAATTGCTCTTGCCGAAAACGTCCTCCACAGCCGAAGGATCAGAAAAGGCCGACCGAAAAGACCAGAAGATCGAGTATGCCTCTCACGGGCCGCAAACCTTCATCCTGCAGATTCGGGATGCGAAGACCCATCAATCTTTGCCAGGGATTGCGGTAGGCGATATCGGTCCGAAATACGGGTATGCAAGTATGGATAATGGATATATGCTCTTCGACCACTTTCGCGTACCCAAGTCGGCTTTGCTGAGCCGCTATGCGGAAGTTTCGGACGAGACAGGCGCATTCATTCGGACTGGTCATCCGGCTGTCGTATATGGAAGTCTGACGTTCGTACGCGGACAGATCATAATGCATGCAAGGCTGGTCCTTGCGCGAGCTGTTACTGTCGCTGTGCGATACTGCGCTATCAGGCGACAATTTAAGGACCGCGATTCTGCCAACCCTTCAGACGGCGAGATGAAGGTTCTGGACTACCCTACCGTACAGATACGGATCTTGCCGTTGCTTGCGACTACTTTCGCGTTGCATTATACTGGCGAGTATATGTACAAGCTGTACCACAAGTCGAGAGAAAATATCGAGAAAGGCGACTTTGGGCCTTTGGCGGAATTACACAGCGCGAGCTCAGGACTGAAGAGCCTGTGTACGACGCTTGCTGCGGATGGCATCGAGACCTGTCGACGCGCAATGGGCGGCCATGGCTTCGGTGGTGGGAGTGGGCTGGTAGGGCTAAACGGTGACTACCTCTCCAAGCCAACTGTGGAGGGCGACAACTGGATGATTACCCAACAGGTCGCTGCGTACCTCATCAAGAAGATGTCGAATGCGGTCAAGGACCCAGACTCACCGGCCAAGGATCCAACGGACGAGCTCTTCCAGTTTTATCTTCGCAACAAAGACCATCGCTTACCGCAAAACGTCTTGAAAGACGGAGTTGTAGACGACCAAGGTATAGTCGACGTGTTCCAGTGGCGCGCGGCTGATCTTTCCTACCGCGCTTATCAAGCACGTGTTGTTGAGAAGAAACCGTGGACACGTCTGATGATCCAGCTCCATAACCTCAGCCGCGCATACTCAGAGCAGATCCTCACCACGAACTTCTACAACAGCTTCGGCTCCATACCTTCGTCCGCATCGCCCGCCCTACGCACATGCTTCCGGCTGTACGCGCTTTACACCCTCGACCAATCTGCCTCCTCATTTACAATGACAGCCTCCGTGCCGCCCGAGTCGGTCTTTGCCTTGCAGGATGGGATCATCGACCTTATGGCCGAATTGAGACCACATGCGGTGAAGCTGGTGGACGCCTGGTCGATACCAGATTGGCTGTTGAACAGTGCGTTGGGCAGGAATGATGGTAGGGTATATGAGGAACTTTTCGACATGGCGCATCGCAGAAATCCGCTCAACAAGGTAACGTTCAATCCGGACTGGCGCAGCGAGGAGATTGTGTTGGGAAGTGAGGATGGTGGTCGGCACCTGCTGGCGAAGCTATAGCATGAGCGCATCTCGTCGTTGAAAATTACTGTCTGTGCATGCGCGTAGTGTTGGCTTCGCTACTCCTGTGGTTTTGGTGCGGACACCTGTCAGATGTTAATGTGGACGAAATTGAAACTCGGGGTAGCGTGAAACAAAGTCTCCCAATGTATGCGGTTACCCCTTTATGCTTCCGGCACCGGTGAGAAAACTTCGCAATGTTCAAGACACAAGCGCATTGGCACATCATAGTAGAGGCGAGCTGTCAAGAGACTTGGGTGAATACTCCGCAATTCATAGTGGTTTCCAAACCTTAAATTCGCGGAGCGGTCCAGTCAATCTTACTAGTCGCCCGTTGGAAGAGGGCCGATTACTGATTGCTGTCAACGCCCAATGATAAGTTGATGTCATGGTTTTAGGCCTCCGAACGCTGGAGCCGTTGAAAATGACATGCCATCTTTCCCTGCTAGACGACCGTTGAAACATTGGCATCGCGTGTTCGCGATGATCGGGTGCGTATCGGGAGTTGTTGGTCGGCGTATTTGAGGCGCTCCGAAAGTAGGCGGCCTGCATCGACCTTGCAGACTAATACTGGAGTTCAGGATAGGTTATGAGATAGATACACCAGAAAGAGTAAGAATTTCGACACTAAGAAGTCTGAAGCTTATCTGGCTGTGCCTCGAAACATGCATGGAGTTGAACGCCTCGTCTGGTGTTGCAGCATCGTCGCAGTCGGCAAGCGGGAGGCCGCTGAGCGCCAAGACACCACTAAGTCATGAGTCAGCAACGAGAGATGCCTGTCGCTTGTGACGCAGTTATGCAGTCTACGGCACATCAACCCACTATGCAGCACCGTTTTCCCGAGCACCGGGCCTGACCCCATGCCCTTCGATCTCTGCCATTCAACCCTTATGGTCCATCTTCCGCCAGTCACCGGGCGCTCCATTCCAAGCTCGTAAAAGCGTGGCCTGGGTTTCAGCCTGATCGCCGCTACGCCTTTTCTGGCTCAGGACCCTTCGGATGACCACGCAGCACATTCGCGGACCGGAGAGGAGACATAGTTATTAGACTTGACGTTCTTTGTTCTGTGCAATCGGATGCCCGCGCTAGTGTTTGCTTCGTAGGAACCTTACCTGAGCCTGAACAGCAGCGACTGCGGAGCTTGCCGCCCTTTCGTCTTACCGCCTCATCGCCTCCAGAGCATAAGCATGTCCTATCGTGGCCGACCCAGTAAGGGATGCGAGGCTTGCAGAGCCCGTAAAGTCAAGGTACGCATCTCTTTCTGTTCAATTCCGCGAATTGCCCTACTCTCATGCTGCACCACGCGCAGGGCAACGACGGCCATGCGGACAAGGCTGATGCCAGAGTAGTGCGATGAGGGTAGACCAGCTTGCAGTCGATGTAGCAAGGCAGGTCATGAATGCAAATATCGAGACCAAGCCGACATCCTCTTTCGGAACCAAACGGCATCGGCTGCGCAAAGAGCAGAAGAGTCGTGGCGGAAGCGATCAAAGTCAAACCAACGTGCTACCGTTGCCGAAAGTAGCAACGCCTACAGCAACACCTATAATAACACCTATATCAAAACGCCACCAAGCGACGAGTCAACACCACCCCATCTGGATGACACGCGCTCGTCCAGCGGTAGTGTACATTCTCCTGGTGGCTCTGTGGATGACCCGGCTCAAGAATCATCAAGCGTTGCGTCCGCAACCATCGATCTAAGTCGGCTGACTATTACTCCGTCGCTCAATCCGGACTTCCGTAGAAGAGCTTTTGAGCGCTTTGTGTACGACTTTGTGCTGCCCGACTCGCCGAACCGACCAGCCGACCAACCAGATGAAGCCCTGTGGACATTTATCCCGCTCTTGTATCAAGACGCCCCGGAGAACTCATTGATCGCGACAGCGGTTGACGCAGTATCTTACGTCAACTTCGCCAATAGATACAATGATTCTCATGCGCAAGCACTAGGTGAGGAATGCGTAGGGAGGGCCTTGCCGATGTTGACAAAGGCAATTGCGGACAAGAAGCAGGCAGCCACGAATACTGCACTTTGCTCGGTGCATCTGATGGGCATCTACGAGGTACGTTCGTTTGTTACAGTTTGCTGGTATGCACAAAATCTAACGCGATGAACAGAATCTTACCAGCGTGCAGCGGAAAGGCACCTTTTTGGCTCACAACCAAGGCGCAAATGCTATGCTTCAATTGCGGACGGTTGAGGAGTTCTACAGCGACATCATATCAGCCAGACTTTACGAAGTCATCTATGCGCATCTGGTAATCGCCGTCACAGATGAACACCTTTTTTCCGCTGATGGCTAACCTTGCGACAGCTATTAGGCAACTTACAGGCAGCAAGACGCCCGCAAATACCTACGAGAGATGTGGTCAAAGTAGACGAATTACTTCCAAGTCTATACAAGAACTCCAACGCCTTTGTCATTCGTCTAATATGGCGAGCGGCAATGCTACATGCCAGATGGCACGAAACCAAGCAAAGTCCAAACCCACCAACCAACCGCATGGCCTTGCAAGAGCTTCTACAGAGCGCGCTCGAACTTGAAAGCGACTACGAAGCTTGGGAGGCAAACGTCACACCGGCATGGAACTATCACATGACACCCAACACACCGGAGGCTCGATCGACCTACGATGCCAAGTTACAAAAGCTCTTTTTGGGTTGTCCGGGCGCACCGGAAGAGATTCACATCTACCCGAGCTTGAAACGCGTCTGGATCTGGGGCTTCTACCGTACGAGCCGCATACTTGTTCTACGTGATCTGCTCGAGATGTTGAATTGGATGTTGAGGTTCCGGGACCCTTGCCTATCTTTCCGTCCTCAAGAAGCCCCGGGTCAGTCTATGCCTACTGCTCTGAGTAATGCAAATCTCCGCATGCATCACTCGGTCGCTACCGCCCGCCTAGTCGAGGTCATCGAGAAGAACTGTTCTTCCATACTTGGCAGCTTTACTGTACCGATAGATACCAAATCTGCCACCGACATATGTGGTATGCGGGGCTATATCTGCATATGGCCCCTGGGTACGATGGATTCAGTACTCAGCTCAGGTCTTGTGCCGGATAGCAATGCAGGCAGGCATTCGCACAGCGCTACTCATCTGCCAACACCACCGCCGGCTTACTCACAAGTCTCCAACGCGCCACCACACCTTGCTACATCCACTTCCGACGCGTCTTCCTCAAACGAGCCGTCGACGGCCCTGGAATCCTACGAAGCAGCACCGCCATTCTCCGAACTCCGCAACATTCGGTCCAAGTCGGAAAGCGACCAATCCCCTGGCGCAAGTCCACCATCGAACACCCCGCTCTTGGATCAAAACGCAAAGAAGAATCACATCTTTGACCCCAACCCCGCGCACCCATACGATTCCCCGCTAGATCTACGTCCTCTGGATCATGGAGTTGAGCCCAGGAGAATAGACATTGCAGCGCGACGGGAATGGATAAACCGGCTGATGTACTACATGGCCACAGAACTGGGGCTGAAGAAGGCGCTCTGGTGCCCAGTCATGCAAGGCTACATGCCTACTGTGAAACCCATGGTTGATGAGATTCTCAGCCAAGAAAGAGGTTTCTAAAAACTCGAATCACGCATTTGGCAATGGAGTATAAGCAACAAGGGCATCTCGTTGGCGTTTTTGAGATTATGTCTTTTGCATTTACGAAGGGAAATTTGGGGCTGGATGCACGATTTGGTAACATATTTGTTCACGTACATATATTTCGGTTCGAAGCTGTTTGGATATATACGAAAGTTATGGCTTGTATTTTGGATTATGAGGGTGCTGTTTAGTGAAAGGCGGCAATGTGGTGAGCTGACCCGATTAGGATAAGCGTTCACGACTAGAGCCTTGAGTGTGAGTGAGTGGACGACAGCACGTTTGGGTCCTCACATTCACGTCTCCGACCGTGTTCCCCCCACCCTCACTTGCTCCAGTAGCAAGCACTTCAGAACGATCAACTGACTATCGAATCAATTCCACCAAAAAGGTCCCTAAGTCCAAGTGGACAAATACACGATGAGCAACGTCGCAACTACCCCTTCCGTTCTCGACGGGGCCATCGAGGAGCATGAGCTTATGTAAGATCTTTATTTTGAACCTTCGATAGTTGTTAGATCAGCCCGCTAACAGTCACAGCACACAAGCTAATGCGAAGAACTCACCGTTGCTGCGCCTGCCAGGCGAGTTACGCAACAGAATCTACGAACACGCTCTCGCCGAATCCTTCATCGAACCAACGTTGTACCAGCGGACTTTATCAAGACACCCTCGAGAGAGCTCGAATCCGCCCATGTCGGCCACCGTCTCACTCATCCGAACATGTCGTCAAACTCGATCTGAGGCTGAGCCCCTCTTCTTCGCGCATACAACGTTTGGTTTCGATTCGCGGTATGACTTTCATCGTTTCCTGGCGCATGTTGGGCCTGGGAAGAGAGAACTGATAACATCGATATCCCTGATGTTCTACACGATTGAGACACTTGAGCAACACGACGGTCGGTATAAGCTTCCACGACTGGAGTACGTTCACGCAAGTCTTCCTCCTACTTGCTGTGGGTCAGTCATAGAGAGGTCACGAGGCTATGCGGTGCTAGTGGAAAAGCACTTGGGATGTGGAGAGATCACAATCATTCCGAATACGCAATTTTGTTCGTGCGATCAATGTTAAGTAGCTAGTAGAGTGGTAGTAGACTCAGTCTAAGACAAGGAGATTACTCGTGTCTCCAGGCAGTCTTGTTCCGCTCTCACTTCACCTCATCACCTCACCGCAGCCTTATGTAGTTAGCGCCAAGTCGCAGTCACCATCACCGTTTGTCTTCATGCAGACCCTGTACTAGCGTCGCGGCCGGCATTGACTGACAGCTCCCCTACCCACTACTCGACATCTCGCTCTCATAACCGTCGTTGAAACGCAAGACTGCTGTCGCACCGCCGGCACACTGACGATGCTTCGCATATCCGACCTAGGTTCCATGAAGCCCGGCGTCTTACCCGCCAACCAAACAGATGACCGCGACGAAGACCTCCGCGACGTCGACGACGTCTTTAACAACGACTACGATGAGCGAAGCAACTCCAAGCACATCTTCCCAGAGAAGCAAAACAGAGACAAAACGTACCCTCACCCCTCCCCAACCAGTCTCCCCGTCCTAACAACCCCCAGCACCCACAAGAACCAGACGCACTCACCCCTCCTCCTCTTCCCCGCAGAGTTACGCAACAAGATCTACACCCTCATCTTCACCAATACCACCATCAACGTCAACAAACCACTTATCCAAAAAGACGTACTCGGCCGCTACCCCAGCGTCCGCGCCATCCTCTACACATGCCGCCAGATCTACATCGAAGCCAGCGCCTTGTCCTTCACTTTGTGCACCTTTGTACCTAGCTATTTCGCCCTCCGCTTCTTCTCCTCGTCAAATCTGCCTGCGGCGGGGTTTGGGAGGATCGAGCGGCTGTGGCTGACGGAGGGGAATGGGCGGGCTATCATCGAGGGACAGGATGGAATGAAGGGTGCCAGTCTCAAAGAAGAGTTTGCTTCATTGAAGCTCTTGGAGATAGAAATTTGGCGTCTGAAAGTTAACTTGACGGACGCTCAGGCAAAAGAGAAGGTGAGGGATGCGTTTGGGCTGCCGGATCTGTGTGTTGTGGGGAGGCGCGTGGGTGAGGATGGGGTGGTTGCTGTTTGATGGTTTGGACGGGATGAGATTCTAGTTTATGATGGATGATTGGGATGGAGCTTGAAGCTTATGTAATGGCTTAATGTCACGTTGCGATATGAGTTCTTGAGCTTCTAGGTAGAGGAGAGTCGCGTCGGCGTTTAGCCCCGCGCTAACTTCTAATCCCCGACCTCGGAACTCCACAAGTCCTGCTTACATAACGCACTCGCCCTCTTCCATCACCAAACCGCCTTCCAGAGTCCAGATTTCCAGCCCCATCGCTCATCCCCCCATCCGCATTCGCATTAGCGCTACGAGTCCCAAGTACATTTGTACCAATCCAATCCCAATCCCACTAACTCCTCGTCAACCAAAGACGCAAGGAAACGCAAAGTCGGTATTACAGAGAAAGAGCTAGGAACCACCACACAGATCCCCGACGCGACCGCTAAAATGGATATCCGCGTCCTACGCCCATCGGATATTCCGCATGTTCAGCTTGCGAATATCACGAATTTGCCGGAGAACTACTTTTGCAAGTATTACTTGTACCATGCGATGAGTTGGCCGCAGTTGAGCTATGTGGCTGTTGATGTAAGATTCTTGCGTTTGTGTTTGTGTTTGGGGAAGAGCTGGGAACTAGTGTGAAGAGGAGGAATTAGATGATGAAAGTTGCAGTTGTTCGCGAGTGCTGCGCTTGGCTTGTTTATGAAATAATGGTTGAGCAACGGGGAGTCGTTTACGTGGAACACGTGACGATTCCACTGTTCATCTATACTCTGCCACTGGATAATACAAAATAACCCTTCACCCCACTAACAACCCCCAGGTATCCCGCCCCCCCAAAACCCCCTACGACCCCCCCAAAATCGTCGGCTACGTCCTCGCCAAAATGGAAGAAGAGCCCACCGACGGTGTCCAACACGGCCACATAACCTCGCTATCCGTAATGCGCACCCACCGCCGTCTGGGACTCGCCGAGAAACTAATGCGCCAATCCCAACGCGCCATGGCCGAGACCTTCAACGCGCACTACGTCTCCCTACATGTCCGCGTCTCCAACAACGCGGCCCTGCACCTCTACCGCGAGACCCTCGGTTTCACCGTCGACAAGATCGAAGCGAAATACTATGCTGATGGTGAGGATGCGTATAGTATGAGGATTGAACTGGCGGAGTTGAAGGAGCAGTTGAGGGATGAGGAGGAGGAGATTTTTGGGAGTGAGGGGGTTGATGAGGGGGATGCGGTTGGGAGTGAGGGGGTTAAGGTACGTTTTGTTCCCACCTGATTTATGTTTGAACTGGGGGTGATTGGGATTTGTTTTGGGATTTGTTGTGGGTTCATGGGGATGGGATGTGTGCTAACAATTTATACAGGAGAAGAAGCCCGCGAAGAAGACAAAGGTCAAGGTGGGAAGGGGGAAGGGTGTTGTGGATCTTGTGGAGAAGAACGAGGCGGCTGCTGCTTAGGAGGCGGGAGTTGCCATTGCCGAGATTTATCAGAGAATACGGTTTTGGATGTGGAGGTGAGGAGGGAGGAGAATCCTCGTCTGGAGATAGGATTGGAGAGAATGGATGTGGGTGTGTTGACATTAGTTTGTTGGAAGCACATTCGTTGTGCTGTAGAAGAGGGTTCTTACGCTTGCCAGCGTATATCCCATATCTGGCCTTCTCATGCTATGCTATACCACGCCATATGCTACCGTATGTTCTAAATTCCCAACTCCATCTCCATGCAACAAGGAAGTAGCCAGCCAACCAAAAGAAGAAGGAAGAAGAAAGGAAAACGCCCATCCGTGTACCTTGTTGGATATCATAAAGTGCCCAGATCATAATTGCCCGCCACATAAAATCATCATCTTCCCCAATCTCCTACATCAACCCCCCAAGAACAACCTTTCCCACACCTCCCACCTCACTCTTGAGTCCCGCCCGACAACTATCCTCAAACTCGCGCACAACCCCCGCAAGAATAATCTTCCTCACCCTTGCATCCGCCTTGTTGAACAAATCACCCACCAAACTAGGCACTCCACCCCCCGCACTCGCCACACTCTCAGGCGTACTAAGCATACTAAGTATCTTCGTATAGCAATCAATCAAGACATCGCACAGCGTAGCAAACGTGCTGAAGAAATCGGGGTCGAAAGGCAGACTCGGGGTCTGGAGATGCGTGTAGCTTTCATTCGGAAGCAAGGAATCGTCTGTTGTAGGCGGGGAGTCGAAGCCGCCGCCCATGCCACCGCTTGTTTCAGAGCCGGTGAAACTATTGCTTGGAGTGAGGAGCGGGAAATCGCCGTTCGCGCTGCTGGACCGCCGGCCTTTGCTTCCCATTGACATGCCCATGCCCATTCCCATGCCCATGTTTGCGCGCTTGAACATCTGGGGGAGGCGGGCGCGGGAGAGGGACGAGGGGGTGGAGCCGTCGGCCGGGTGGATGGACTGGTATTGTTCGAATTCTAGTAAGAGGGCGTTGAGGGCTTTGAGGTAGTCGGACGGGGAATTGGCGTTTAGGTCGAGGATCGTTGGGAGCGAGAAGCCGAGGAGCAGGTAGTGGGTGGCGCGCCGGGCTTGGTTGCGCGTTGTGAAGGAGGGGAGGCGCGTGAGGTCTGTTTTGGAGAAGAGGAGCGTGTTGAACCAGTAGATGCGGCCTTCGTGGCTGGGGGGTGTTAGTGAGAGTTGATATAGAAGAGGAAGAATAGAGGGACTCACGCCTTCCGCAGGTAGTCGAGGGTGGATATGCGCTTTGAGGCGAGCTCGTGGATGTGCTGGAAGACGAGGTTGGGGTTGGAGCCGTTGGGGACGGGGATGGGCGCGGCAGGAGCTAATGTGCGATTGGACTGCTGGTTTGCCTGGAGGATCTCCTTCTGGGAAGGGGGATGGCGCAGCGGGATGGGGACAGCCATGTTGCCGAAGGGAGTCTTGGGCTTGTCGACGGCGCTGAGGGGGCTCTTCTCATAGACCGGGGCCTGGGGCTGTTGGACACTGCCACCCTCGGTCTTGACGTTCTCGCTGCTTTTTTGCTTGCTGCGCGAAAAGGTGGATATGGAGAGGGCGGGCCGCGAGGCATTCGTCACACTGGCGGGCACGGGGGCCTTCTCGGGGGAGTAGGTGAGGGCCAGGGTGGCCGAGGGGGTCCTCTTATGCGAGGACGAGGCCGACGCGTTGGTGCGAAGCGAGGCGGACCGTGACCTCCGCAGCGTGGACCCGAGATCGGTGACGGACGAGGCGATGCTGTGCCTGCTGCTGGCGTGCCTGCGTCGTGGTGGCGTCGCTGCGAGGCGGGCGGGAAACTCGTATTGGTCGAGCTCGAGAGGGGGTGTCTTTAGCCCGGGGTTGGCCGCGGGGGTGATGTTGAGTTGGGGCGGCGCGAGGGTCGAGTTTGTTTGCTTGTGTCCTTGTCCCTTGGTCTTGCCGCCGAAAAACGAGGGGCGGCGGGAGAAGAGGCCCTGGCTGGAGTTGTCGGCCATGCTGGTAGCCCATGTGCTTTCCCAGAGGTGTGGGGCTACCGAGCGATCAGGGGCTGTTTCACCACGGACCCTGATAACATTGCCGCATTGCTATACCTACTTGTAAATAATGTAAGAGAGTATAGAGAAAGCAGCGCGCGCAAAAGACATAAACACGGGCCTGCACGCTATAAGGCAGATACTGGCGCGCAAAACGAAAACGTGTTTCGATTCGCGGCTACAGCTGATACCGTGAGAACCTATCCCGACGCAGGAACAAGCCGCCCGAGGCCCATCCCTGCCCACCGCCTCTGCCCCTGTCGCCTACATTGCCATAGCTTCACTGACTATGCCATTTGCCCACGTGCGGCTATCAGCACGTTAGGCTGAATCCAGAGTGGCAGGTGCTGCTTCCAAGCTCTAAGCTCCAAGCTCCCAAGCTTTCCAGTCCCACGGTTCAGACTCGACACCGTCCGACTCTCTGCCATACCATTGCTACCAGCCTGTGCTGTTCTCCGAGTACTGTTGCTGCCAACCCCGCCAACTACCCCACGTCACGATGCAGCGCAGACAGAGCGCACGAGTACGCACCACCCACCCACGCCCAGGCTGCGCAAACAACTGACGAAACACAGGGAGAGTGGATTCCCTCAGAGGGACAGTGGCCTGTGGATCCTCAGGAAGACGTCGAGGTTTCGGAGCAGCGCATATGGGTCGATGGCTGTTTCGACTTTGCTCACCACGGTATGCCGACTGCCGCATTCGAGGTGTTCAGCGCTTACAGAGACAGGCCATGCGGGCGCCATGCTGCAGGCGCGCCAGCTGGGCAACGAGCTGTTTGTTGGTGTGCACTCGGATGAGTCCATCATGGAGAACAAGGGCCCCACGGTGATGCGCCTCGACGAACGGTGCGCACAACCATGACGAATGCGCCGCCTCGAAAGCTAACAATACCAGTGTCGCCGCCGTCGAAGCCTGCCGATGGGCTACCAAAGCCGTCCCGAGGGCGCCCTACGTAACCTCGCTACCCTGGATCACCCACTACGGCTGCCAATACGTCGTCCACGGCGATGACATCACCTCCGACAGCGACGGAAAGGACTGCTACCGCTATGTCAAGGCAGCGGGAAGGTTCAAGGTGGTTAAGCGCACACCCGGCATCTCGACGACCGACCTCGTGGGCCGCATGCTGCTGTGCACCAAGTCGCACTTCATACCATCGCTGGAGAAGAGGCTGTCCGGAGACGAGGGCCCGGGTGACGAGAAGGAGCGTTTAAGGACGGGAGAGGAGATGCTTCAGCGAATCAAGGACTACGCGACCGACGCCTCAGGTCGCGCGCCCGGCTGCGACGTGTGGTACTGGCATGCTTCGCGACCCGTCAAGCTACGGAGGACAACCACCAGCAACACCGTAACCTCGCCTACCTCGCCCACTGCGCCGCGCCCCGGCACCGTCCGCCAGGCCTCGACCGCCTCAGCACTCGGACCCGTCAAGGAAGAAAAGGGCAAGTTCCACGAGTTGGTCAAGGGCAAGGGCGTCAAGCCCGGCCAAAAGGTCATCTATGTCGACGGAGGCTGGGATCTGTTCTCCTCGGGCCACATCGAGTTCCTCCGCCTCGTCACACAATCCGAAGAGGAAAGCGCCAAGGAGGGCGGCTGGTACACCGACGAAGCAAAGGCAGCGCGCATAGAAAAGTCCGGTGAGGACTACGGCCCCATCTTCCTCATCGCCGGCATCCACGACGACGAAGTCATCAACCACTGGAAAGGCATAAACTACCCCATCATGAACATCTTCGAGCGCGGCCTCTGCGTCCTGCAGTGCAAAGTACGTCCCCCTCCTTCTCTATCAAACCCCCACTAACATATCTATCCTAGTACGTCCACGCCGCCATCTTCGGCGCCCCCTTCTCCCTCTCCAAAGCCTTCCTCCACACGCTCCCCTACGCCCAACCCCTCACCGTCTACCACGGCAAAACCACCTTCATGCCCCTCGCCTTCGACCCCTACGCCGTCCCCAAGGCCCTCAACATATACCGCGAAATCGCTAACCACGACTTCCAAAACGTAAACGCCGCGGAGATTGTGGCAAGGATTATGAAAGGGAGAGCGCTGTATGAGGAGAGGCAGCGCAAGAAGGGCGAGAAGGGCATGACGGAGGAGGTGGAGAGGATTAGGCAGGAGATGGAGAGGGAGCAGAAGAGGAGGGAGGTGGAGGGGCAGTTTGGGTTGTAGTTGGGTTGTGAATACTTTTTCGAATGAGTATACGGAGGTATGGTGTGAGGCGGGAAGAGCACAAGCAGGGCTGTGATATTACTAGCGTGTCCGACGTTATATACCAATCTTCAACAGATATCCCCATCCTTTTCAAGTCCTCAAGAACCATTTCCTGTCTACCCCTTTAACCCCCGCCTAACCCCAGAGCGAAATGAACTCAACGACTAAATCCTCCTTCATGAACCACTCCCTCAGGGCCGCCGCTTCCTCCTCACATGCGTTCGGCCACGCTACCTCCACTCTCTCCAAGTTCGGCAGCGGGCACGAAACAGGTGGGTAGTAAGTGTAAGTTAATCGGTGTATGACCGAAAGCGTACATGACAGACATCGCGCTGTTAGCTTGCGGGGTAGAGGGGGTGGTTGTGGTGCAGTTAAGATTATGTACCAAGCTTTAAGAGATGTTCATACTCTCTTCATAGTGTAGAAAGAGATGACACATTTTCTTAACGAAAAATCCTAATTCGACACTCGAAAAGCCAGACGCGTGGCACTGAGTATATCATAAACCAACTCACAGACTTTTACTTTCCCAGCGCCCACTCATACCGCGAGTAATCCCTGAACATCTCACGTTTTTCCAAGAGCGAGTAAGAAGGAATATACTGAGTATCCACGCCCGTCTCGAAGACGATGACCAAAGACTCTTTCCCAAACCATTTTCTTATCGCTTTCCTCGAATACTCACACCAGAAGTCCACATTCCAGCCCCTACACATAACACGCACCCTCTCCAAACGTGGCAAGTCCAAGGTACAGCATTTGGCATCTTGCGAGTCTCTCAAGCGCTTATCAACTTCTCGCTCTATGAGGTTGGCAAACCATTCGCTGATGTGTAAGCAAGTTATGTGGGCGCAGAGGCTGTGTGAGTGCTTCGAGTATAGCCAGTACCACGCGTCTCCAGGAAGGGTGTCGACGGTGGTTCGAGCGTATACGAGTGCGGTGGCTTCAGAGCGGGTTTGTTTGCAGGTTGAGAGGAGGCCTGGGAGGTGGAATTGCATGGTGAATTTGGAAGGGTCGCTGATTGGATCGACAACGCTTGCATTGGTAATGGTTGCGACGATGTGGACCTGTGCCGAGTGGCCCACGCAGGTGTAGATCTTGTTACGCAACTCGGCGGGGAGGCGGAGGAGAGGAGATGTGAGGCTGTTGGTAAGGGTGCTGTGCGTATGAGTTAGTAGGTCGATGATGGTGTTTAGTGACAGCGCAGGTGGCGGAGACATACATTTCGGACATGGCAGTGGCGACTTCAACAGCTGTAGAAGATGGAGATGCCATCATGTGTGGGGTGGAGAAAGTAGGGTGTATTAGTCTCGGCTACCTAGGTAGTGGGTAGTTGACTGAACAGTTCACTGTGGTTCGCCTAATTCAGACTAGTGTAGTTAGATGACCGGTGGTACTGCTAGCGTATCTGCCGTTATACCACCCACTGTTCGAAATCAACACACACAGCCTCCTCTACCTGCCCAACATGGAGACTACAGCCACAACCGCGACCGCACCTGCAGCCCCTCAAACCAACAGCGCGATGTCCGCGATGTACGCATCCCGTTACACATCCATTAACCTGCACTAATCAGCCACTTAGCACTCAGCCCACGTCCCCATTCCTGCGCCTACCCGCCGAACTGCGCAACAAGATCTACACCTTCATCGGTCTCTCAACGAGCGTAGTATTCTTCAAATTACAGCGATACTCCAAACAACGATTCTCGCACACCATTCCACCCTTGCTGCGCACGTGTAAGCAGATCCGCAGCGAAGCCACCGCTCTCATCTACGCATACGCCACCTTCGACAGTACCCGCAGCAACGAGGGCTTCTGGTGGATCACCCGTTGCCCTGACGCAAAACGCTGTACTACTTTACAGGTTTCCTGGGTGGTTTCGTGCCAACTCGCAGGAGAAGTTGATAGGAACAGAGGCAGGCTTGTTTTTGGATGCCCGCTGCCGGATCTGGAGAGGGTGGAGGTGATATGGGCATCTTCTCAGTCGGGATGTGAGAGGATTAGAGTTGCGCTGAGGAATTGGTTCGAAAAGAAGGATCTGGTGGTTGAGTTTAGGGCCTTTGGGGACATGTTAACGGCTTGGTAGAGATGTGGATATGTTTTGGAGGTTGAGCTTGACGGAAGGAAGTAGAGGACTCGAAGAGAGCAATCTGTTTATTGTGTTATGTGCTGTTTAGCCAATACAAACTACTTTGATTCGCCTTTTCCTTAACTAATCAGTTCTCGTGACGATTAAAACTTCTCTTCCCCTGCCCACCACCGATCTCACACACCCCCAACCCCAAAGCTAACCTCCAAATCCCCCTTCTCACACCAAACCTTCAGCGCCATCCTCACACTATCTTCCCACGGCCGCCTCGTTTCGCAAGGCCCAACATACACCTTCTTCAGATTCGGAAGCTGGTAGTTCGAAAACTTGAGCTCCCCGAGGTCTCTAGCATTTACAATCTCGAGTGTAATCTCGATCGCAAGACACCTCGAAATCCTAATCGAGGTGATAAATTCGCTGATCTCGTGGTGGCAGGTGCTAATTGGTGGCCACGAGCACAAGTCAAACACGTCGAAATCGAAGAGAGCGTGCTTGTATAGAAGTGGGGTGGCTTCCTGTCGGATTTGCGCCGAGGCTGAGAGGAGGCCTGGGAGTTCGAGGGCGTACTTGATGGGGGCGGTGTTGGCGGTGTTTGTAGTTTCCAATCTGTAGGGCCGGATAATAGTCGCGAGACCTACGTAGGTGTAGACCATGTTCCGCAGTTCGGCAGGGAGACGGAGAAGGGGAGAAGTTTGTTGATTAGTGAGTGTGCTGGAGATGATGTTAGTGGGAGATGTTGGGTAAGACAGTGGACATACATTCTGGACATGACGTCGTCAGGGTGAGGGGCGGTGGGCGGGCTTGTGGACTGCATGTTGAGGAAGTAGAGAATGTTGTGTATGTTCAGATTGGGGGTGGAGCGAAGCAGGTGGAGGACTGAGCGAATGCGTGCTTAATGTGCGCTAAGGCCTAAAGGGCTAGTCTATCGATCTAACTGGTTTTGCGTATCAGTAGACCCTCGTCATACTCTAGTGGGTATTCAGAGACCCATCGACTGATAATACTCCACAAGCGAGTGAGAGCCGAGATAAGGACGCTCATGAGTCTCAAAGACAATCTGCAATGCCTCGTTGTCGAACCATTTCCTAAGCCTCTTCCTTGTCCAATCGTTGAACCCTCCAGCCTTCTTTCCCTTGTGACACATGACATGAACCCTCTTCAAGTTTGGCAGTTTCATAGTACGTGCTTTGATGTTGTCAAGCCTGCGATGGCTGTGGCGGAAGTAAACTTCCAACTCCATGCTTTCGGCATGCAGTTCCAATATTTTTAGCGAGGTGACTTGGTCGCAGAGTTTGTGTTTGCAATTCGAGTGTAGCCAATACCAAGCGTCGTCGTCGGTAAGTACCTCGACAGCGATCTGCGTACATAGCACCGGGCTGGCTTCGTAGCGGATTTGTTTACAAGTTTCCAGCAGGTTTGGAAGCTGGAAGTGCATAACGAAACGATCAGAATCGTTGGCAAGGTTGTCTGATTGTCCAATAGTGGCGGCGACCTGGATATGCGTCTCATATCCCAGATAGGTGTAGATCGCGTTGCGAATTTCGGCGGGTAGGCGAAGGAGTGGAGACGTGAGCTGGTTGCTGAGTGTGCTGGGGATGTTAGTTGGCGAGCTGTGTTGGAGAGACGGCGGTAGACGTACATTTGGGCCATGGCGGTTTTGATCTCGTCGGCTTTAAATGGCGTTGTCATTTTGTGTGGGGGGGAAAATGTAGGGTATGTTAATCTCAGAACTAAGTAGTCGGCTCGAAGAGGGTAATAGATTATCATGTAATTTGCTAACTCGCCAAGAACTAATGCCGTGGTTTAGTCGGAAGCTTGGACTATCCCAAGCTCGCTACTGTTTACAACGGGATTTCGAGTTGGCCTACCTTGAACGGTTTCTCATCTCCTTTCTGCGAAGCTGCTTTTCATTCGTTTTGATAGATGATCGTGTTCATAGCTACGCTGCTACGGAGAAGGCACTTCCCACGATCAAGTTTGTTACTACATCGAGATTCTCGTTGCTATGAGTAGAGGAAATCATCTCATAGCGGACAGAGAAGCTAGGGACTGTTCGATTGAAATCAACTCCATCTCCGAAGAGCCTTCCTTATCTTCCTTCTGACCACCCTCTTTCTACTCACCCGAGAAGATGACTTCTAGGGTATCGTTCTCACACCGACTTCTCAGGTTCGCCCTGGTTCTACCACGCGACTTGCCTTCAGTCCATCCTTTCGACTCAACATAAACCCTCTCCAAGTTCGGCAGCCACATAGTAAGAGTTTTGTACTCTCCGCTGGTTGCGAGAGCGAAAGGATCAAGATATGACTGGCACGAGGCGAATTCTGTTGAGATCCGAATGGAAGTGACGAACTTGAAGAACTCTTGGTTGTGACGAGTAGTCAGCAAGTGGCGAGTGTCAAAACCCGCGAGATCGAACACAGCGTATCTGCATAGCAGCGTCGTAGCTTCTTGACAGACTTGCTTGCACGTGTTGAGAAGGTTCGGACGCTGGAAATTGAGGTCTTTAGCGTCCTCCCGCGAATTCTCTGATGACCAAGGGAGTGTGACTACTCGAATCGTAGTTGAAAGACCGACGTGGGTATAGATCGCGTTGCGTATCTCTGCGGGTAGGCGGAGAAGCGGCGAATTGACCTGGTTGCTGAGCGTGCTTTGTTCAGGTATTAGTAGATGCGGCTTGATAAGAGACGACGCACTTACATGTCTGTTTTAGTTCGGTCGCCTTGGAAGGCCGAGGAGGAAGTGGTGGCCTCCATGACGCAGATATTAGCAGCTTGCTTCCGCTTGGCTTCGAAAGCAGGTAGTGGACAGAGGGTGAGAGAAAGCTTGAGAAGTGAAGGCAGTGATTACTGCGCTATCTCGGAAGGCGTTAGTGCGGAAATCGACTACCCAGGTACCTGTTGTGACTAATCAGGTCCATTGGCCTCTAAGGTCACTCCCCAGGCCTTGCGTCACTCGAGCAGCTCGAGCAGGACTTCTGAGTACTTCATTCTCGTGGCCTACGAGCTCGCAGCAAATAGGTATACGCTCTATCAACGGTGCATGGAACTGAAACAAAATTCTCATTGTGCAAGACGCATTTTGATAACTCTCGACCTCTTAATCAACACAGTCTTCTCGTGGACCGTGAGCGTCCACTATCCTAGCCAGCATTTCCCTCAAAGATGATCTCAAGTGATTCACGTCCAAACCACTTCCTCAGAACTGCTGAATCCTTAATGGTCTTCCAATCCTGGTACACTTCCGATACATGCACCCTCTCCAGACTTGGTAGGAATCCCGCTGGTGTCGTGGGCGACATCAAGCCATGGTAAGACTTGTACATTACGGAACAAGCCAAGATACCAGACATCCTGATTGAGGTAATAAGACTGCAGATGTTGCGGTTGAATACTCTATCTAGCAAGAAGAGTCCGCTGTGGTTGGTGACGTCGAAAGTGGCTAGACTGTAGAGCAACGTCGTGGCTTCTTGCTGAATCTGCTTGCAGCTTTTGACAAATCCCGGAGCTGCCAGACAAAGGGTGACACCTAGATTCATGTCTTGCAAGGCTGGTTTTACTTTGATTGTCGTAGAAAGCGAAACGTAGGTGTAGATCTTGTTGCGAATTTCAGCGGGCAGGCGAAGAAGAGGTGAGTTGAGCTGGTTTCTGAGCGTACTAGCCGGAGTTTCAGCTTTTGTGCACGTGCATTTGAGGGCGCTGTGCTTACATTTCTGAAATTGCGTTGTCGCAGGGCAAGGCTGCGCATGCGAGATCGCTCTGCATCGCGAGTATCGCGCAGGAAGGAGGTGATGTTGTGTAACGAAAGCAAGAAGTGATTGTAGTTAAAAGACAAGGACTGGAGTGTGTTGAGAAGCGATGTGAGTGTAACCCCGGGTAACTGTTGCATTCGAATAGAGGAGGCGACTATCTAGTGGCCATTACCCTTTTGGGTAGCAGCAAACGCTATGACGTACAAGCCGCGCTCTCACCTTCCAAAGCTCTTCGCACGGATTCAGGATGGGCTTCAAAGACGACCTCCAAGTTTGCATTCTCTGTCCAGACCCGCAGCTTTTCCCGTATACCATCGACATCATCTAGTGGCCAGATACCGCAAACATAAACTCGCACTAGAGCCGGAAAACTCAACAGCGTCGTGCCTTCCAAATCATTCGCGCCCCAACGGGGTATGCAAATAGATGTAATAAGTTGACAGACCGCCAGTTTAGCGATCCCCTGGAAGAGCCGCATATCATCCGAGACCCTTTCGAAGATATGGTAGATCGCTTTAGCGAAGAACATTGTACGGGCTTCGAAACGGAGCTGAGAACAGGTTGATATGAGAGCCGTAGATCTCTTGTAGGAGTAGGAACTTAAACAGTGTATGTGGATCTGGATGTTAATGAATGTGTACTCGTAGATCTTGTTGCGTATCTCTCCGGGGAGTTTGAGAAGCGGGGATGCGAGTTGGTTCTTGATTGCTCTAGATAGCGCGTCAGCGAGAGTTGGGGAGATTAGGTACATGGAACATAGCTGACTGACAGGTCGATCATTGCTTCATTGTTTTGCATCGCCGTTGATGAGGAAGTGGTAACCACGTCGTGTTCAGGAGAATGGGGGTGTTTTGATTATGGAAGTGAGCGGGAAAAAGAAGTAGGTGGAAGGCTTGGGAAGCGTGTAATCATTATCTAGCGTGTATTACGCGGCTATTACATTTCTCCGTAACAGAGCTGGTTATGACTTATCAATAGGGACTCTCGCTCTTGCCTTGTGCAGAACCTTCACGCGTGAAAGTCCCTAGAAAGCTGAGCTGTGGGCCACTTGCAAGTCCGCATTTCCCGCCCAAATTCGCAGCGCGTCAACCCACCAACTATCATCCTTTGGCATGTCCGATTTATTCCAACCAGAGATATATACTCGCTCCAGTCCCGGGAAGAGTTTAGCTCCCTGTCTTCCAACTACAAAATGCCCATCCTCCCGTAGGAGCCTTATAATTCGCTTCCCTCGTAGATGGATAGAAGTGACGAGCCGGAAGTCCGCATGTGGAAGCGTCTGTGGGAACTCTGAGAACCAGGCAGCCCTCAGATCGAAGGTCGCATGCGTGAAGAAGAAGGCGCGGGCTTCGTGGCGCATCTGAGAACAGGTGGTCATGATGGCTGTGGACTTTCGGGCTCGAGCGCTGTCGTTCAAGGCGACCCGAGTGCGGGAACAGACGTACACATAGATTTCGTTGCGTATCTCTCCTGGCAGCCGTAAGAGGGGTGAGTTGACCTGGTTGTTCAAGGTACTGAATACGTGTTAGCAGATGCCCGCCTTCTCGACGGGATTAGCTGGCCCAGGTGCTTACATCTCGCGAGCGTCTTTAGAAGTGAGTACGCGACGCTGGCGCGGGGTGACTGTCTGCTGTGACATATTGCTGCGCGGGGTCAGGACCAAAGCCCAAGAAGTGGTTATGGCGCTGAACGCTTACCCAGGTACGTGTATTTGAGGATTTATGGGCTACACCAACTAGTCAGCGTAGTTGCTCACGAGACTGCATGAGCTGATGGCTTACCGAGAACGTTTCATGAGAAGACAGTAGCAGGTGGCTGGTTTTGGCGATCAAAGCGTTCTATATACAGAGGGTACGTGCGTAAGTGACTGCAAAACTACCTAGGTAGGGTTAGACCCTCGAGATCACATGCTGGGTCACGTGTATACGAGCGAAGATGTTTCTTGATGCAGCCCTCATGTATTGCTATAAATGACTTTTTTATTATCCACCAAGACTCTTGTATCGCTCTCCTAAACATGAACCGCCAATCCGATCGGAAACGATTCCTCAGATATCCATAAGCCCAGGAGTAAAGGAGAATAGATCGAGAAATAGTGCAATAGCAGCGGCCCAAATCAGGAAGTTCTTCCTATCCGCAGTGACATCCCCACAGAATCCTTCAACGGCGTGCTCGGAGATGTCTATCTCGAGCCTCACCGCCAGTGACCTGTAAGTCCTTCTTTCCAAACCAGTTTCTCAGCACATCCCTTGCCCACAAACAATCAGGTCTGCGTATGTGTACGCTTTTCACGCCTGAAAAATCTCTGCTAGGCATATACTTTGGAAACAAGTCTTCATGCTCTTCGTCCTCTTCATAGGTGTATCCCTGAGTCGTCCTCAACGCTGTTGATATGACTACAGAGTCAACGGAGAGCGACGTGATGAGGCTGCAATACTTGGGGTTGAAGCTTTGACGGGAAAGCCATTCCTCGGAACTGGACACCTCGAACGTTGCGAGACCATACATGAGTGTAATCGCCTCGGAGTGCCATTGTTTGCAGGTGAGAAGGAATGTTTGGGTGAAGCGACAGGCAATTCCAGTACCTTCGGGGCGCTTCTCGTAATTCTCGCCGTACCTGATTGTGGTTGTTTCGCAGACGTATCTGTAGATTTGGTTGCGGATCTCGCCAGGTAGACGGAGGATGGGCGAGTTCAAGTGGTTTTTAGTGGCGCTATGCGAGTTAGTCAGTGATGTGTGAAGCGGTTAGGCGCCCAATATAGCGCCATATAAAGAAACGTAAATCATGTCACCTTCTTTGGTGGTAGCCGCGCGCTTGAGCAGTTCGTCATGCTCTGCAAGAGCCTTTTCGCGGTCCCAGGCGGCGGTAGTCATCTTGCGGACTTTGATAATGATTGGAGTGTATACAGTGGAATGGAAGGACTTCTTGCAAGACTGTGGTATGAATGTCACTGTGGTGAGGTGAAATTTAAAGGTGATTGCGTCCTGTTAAGTATGCCACGGTTAACAATCGAGTATGGAGTCACGTGTTGGTTCAGAGCATCCTCGTCTCTCACCTGTGTCTCTCACCTGGCTATTAGTCCTACGCTTGAGGCTCTACCATGGCCTTCACAGGTAAGTGGGTAGGCTGTTAGTCACTATGTTTTGAAAGTAAGACTTGATTCATCAGTAAGATCAGCGAGGATTTGAGAAGAAATATGTCTTAGAACATTCTTGAGTATTCGATCCAATATGTACATTAAACAGAAGCCGCGTACTTTACACTCGGTCAGCTCCAAAACATCTAGGCCTTGGGGCCGTGAGGCTTCTTCATGTAGGTTGGCTCCAGAGGCGGGTCAGCGTTCTTGACCAGCATCTGCACGTACTCGTCGAACCAAGCACCAGCAGCCGGCGCGCCAGCAAGACCGCACTTTCCGTCACTCTCGCCACCAGGCTTGATCCAGACAAGAGAGTCAACGTTGGTGTTGTTCTGCTTGGAGCCGGGTAGAGGACCGAATCCGGCAGGTTCAACGTTGCACCACTCACCCCACTCCTCACGAGCCCCGGGAAGAGCGACGCGGCCCTGGTCGATGATGAAGTGAGATGGCAGACCCTCAGCCTCAAGGTAAGGAGCGAGCGATGTGGCGTAGTGGCTCTCGTCCCAGGATGGTGAGTACTCGGTGTAGTTCTCGCGAACCTTGGCTTGGAAGGAGTTGTAGTTCGAGACATTGGTCGAAAAACCCCGGATCTTAGCCATGGGGTTGAGCTTCTTGGCCATGGCAACAACCCTGCCGAAAACCTCAGCAGTTGGCTTCAGGTTGTCTGCCCAGCCGAGCCAGCCGCCATGCGCAGCGTCAATGTACAGATGTACGTTGGGGAACTGCAACTTGGAGATCGCGTACGCAATACCCTCCTCGTAGATTGGAGTGGCGTTGGCGCAGAAAGGAACGCCCTGGTTGGTGACGGCGTTACCCAGACTATCGGGCTCGAGAACGATGGCAAAGTCGAGATCCCTGGCCTCAGAAACAAGCTTGGCGTACTTGTCGACGAACTCCTTCTTGTAGATCTGGAGACCGTTGTTGGCGGAGCTGAGCTCACCGGCAGACTCGCCAGCAGAGCAATCACGGTCGGGCAAGTTGTACAGAACTAGTCCGACGATCATCTTCTTTGGGCCCTTCTTCTGCTGACGAGCCTCCTTGATGGCTTGGGGAATGAGGCTGAGACCATCGCGTGTGGTGACCCAAGTGAAAGTCGAGATCTTCTGGGCGACTGTGCGAGTGCGCGCCGCATTGAGAGTGTCGTTCTGGGCCGTGAAGGCTGCAATGGTCTGGTCGAGCTTCTTGCCGTAGCTCTGAACAACATAGCGGTCTTTGCCAGTCCAAGGGTTGACGTTTGGGCCTGGGGGTGGCTTGGGAGCTGCGGACGCAGCACCAGCGAGGGCGGCAGTTGCCAAAACGAACTGTGTGAGTTGCACCATGATGAAACGAGAGGCTTGAGATTGACTCGAGGTGATGATGAGTCGTACGGTGGACTACCTGAGGCTTTTATAGAATGCCATGAGGATGAGCGCCGCGGAAAAGAGCCATCCAATCATCTGTTTCTCTTTCAGCAGGCTTGGTACAGGCTTGCCCTTTCGTTCACGTGGCTGTCTTTAGACTTGGTCAACGGTACCGTCGGCCCGTTGTACATTCTCATAGCACTCAGGACGGTCCAAGTCCTTGGTGAAAAAGCATTGACATCTCGCATACAAAGCGCCACGGCGGCGTTGCTGTAGTGCTTCATCGATGGCGTATTGCGCGCTCTCTTTGGCGAGTGTAAGGAACGGTCGTTCGCCCCTAGATTGGCATGTAGTCCTGTTAACAGTAAATTAGCCAAGGTAAAGTCTACCGGGGCTGCTGCGGGTAGTCAATATATCTGAGCTGTTTACCCGGCTTCTACCCCAGCTTCGTTGAAACGTCGACCCCGCAATCCGGCTCGTGATATTGCGATCCCGAAAAGCGCCCTGCAGATTGGACAAGGTGGTCAAGCTAATGCTGTGTATATTGCCCTTAGAGTACTGTGGGGAATTTGTGTCATTTCGGACTGCAGCTCGCCATCTGCAGACACTGTACAGAAGATTCGTTGCGTCTTCTAGCGCGAGTGTGAGCGGCTGTACCCTGAGGCTAAGTTGGAAGTAGATGCTGCACGCACGATGCAGGAACTCCAACACAAGATAGAAGTCGAAAGTGATATCGCGAGCTTAGGCACTGGAGTTGGGACGATCGCGTAGATTGAAGGCCCTGTGGCTAACAAACGTCGAGAATCCGGCTGACCTTCCTTCCCAATGTGTACGCGCTTCACGTTGAGCGCGTTACGATAGCCATAACGATATAGTCCATCGCCTGACTGCATACCGTCATCTAGATATGGCGGAATCTAGCTGAAGGCGTCTTTTGCGGATGGAGCGCGAAAAGGCACGAGAATGATGGTGCTGTGCGACGCGTGTGGCGTGTATGACAGTCGAAGTCGGGCAGAGCGCCTCTCAAAGAACAATGTGTTGGAGATCTCAAGAACGCAGTAGTCAGTCAGTCGCTCGCGTCGGTGGAGTTGAAATGGGGTGCAGTCGGACGCGCGTGACATTGCGCAGTGAACGCGACGCGGGTGCCGGGCGGGACGCTGATTTCTTTGCCGTTAGCGTCTTGGCAATGATTGAAGATGCTCACGGCGTCTTCAAGTTCTTCCAACTCCCGAAGAGCTGCGAAAATTCGGGTTTCGCGCCTTCACGAGATCGATGAGCTACTAGAAGTTGAGAGGCGAAAGAAATGGTGTCCATCTTAAACATTCACGAGAAACATCATCCGCAAGATCAACGTCTAGGAGTAAAAATGTACATTGAATCGAGTCTAGTCTACAAACTATTCATAAGGAGTGCCATGTCGTCGTATCGTATCATGTTGTTATTACAAAGGAAGGGCTCGTCTCAGCGACGATGAAGAAGAAGTATGTGGTGTTCACATGCGACACACCTTTTAGACTCACTTGATGAGGATCCATGACCCCAACAAGGTCTCGTACACCAACGCTAACAATCTAGCACTCGCGAACGTACATGCCGAGGGGGCTTGGGTTGTAGTCCTGGAAGTAGTCCATTGAGAAGTCACCGCTGCCACAGATCATGTATGTAACGGTCTTGCCAGCCTCGCAGTCACCAGTCTCGACGGGGTAGGTGTTGCCAGGGGTCATCTCCATGTGGGCAACGTCCTTCTCCTTGGCGGGCATGTTCTTGTAGGTGGTCATCGCATCGGCAGGGCCCTTGAGCTTGCTGATGGTGCACTTTCCGTGGCCGGACATGGTGTAGTCGGAGGTCTCGAGGTCCTCCTTCTTGGGAAGCATGAACATGGCAGAGCACTTCTTGCCAGCCATGGAGGCGGGGATGTCGAAGTTGAAGATGGTGCAAGTGTGGCTGTCGATCATGCCATTGTAAGAGGTGTCGTGGGCCTTGTCGGGCTGCTCGGAGTCGACAGGTACGATGAGGTGGGGGTACTCGTAGTTGCCGTTTAGGTCCTGGGGGCATGAGCCTTCACCGCCGTTGTTAACACCGTCGTCTGGGTTCTCTGGTGTTTCAGCGGGCTTGCTTCCTGCTGGAGGAGCGGGCATGGTCGCGGAAGCAGCGGGATAGGTCTCGGCAGGAGGAGCGGGGTGTGTCTCAGCGGGAGGAGCTGGCTTGGTCTCAGATGGAGCGGGGTTGGTCCCAGCAGGAGGAGCAGCAGGCGCAGTGACAGTGACGGTCACGACGCTGGGAACGCACTCGGACTCTTGAGGGACACCAGGTGCGGGCTGGGAGGGCTTCGGGCCTTCAGACATGGCGGGGTAGCCTGGCTTGCCTGATTGCTGAGGCTTTCCAGGTTGGCCGGGGTATTCGGGCATGCCAGAAGGCATTCCGGGCATACCGGAAGGCATTCCAGGCATACCGGAAGGCTTTCCAGGCATATCAGAAGGCTTCCCGGGCATACCAGAAGGCTTTCCAGCAGGAGGTGTACCGGCGGGTGGTGTACCAGCAGGGGGTGTGCCAGCAGGTACAGTAGCAGTAACGACAGGAGGTGT
The DNA here is from genome assembly GCA_023758005.1 of Alternaria sp. BMP 0032. Taxonomy (NCBI): domain Eukaryota; kingdom Fungi; phylum Ascomycota; class Dothideomycetes; order Pleosporales; family Pleosporaceae; genus Alternaria; species Alternaria sp. BMP 0032. Next base: position 324,314 of record JAFVMD010000015.1, on the reverse strand, counting down.
GCCAGCGGGAGGTGTGCCAGCAGGATATGTGCCAGCAGGAGGTGTACCAGCAGGTACAGTGGCAGTAGCGACGGGAGGTGTGCCAGCCGGTCCAGTCGCAGTGGCTACGGGAGGTGTGCCAGCAGGCTGAGAGCCAGCGGGTTGTGTAGCGCCAGCCCCGCAAGAACCGGCGGAGCCAAGAGAGATCTCGACGCACTTGGCTTGACCAGGGGCAGGTGTTGTGTAGACGTTGTACTCGCCGTTGTCATTGACGGGGCAAGCGTAGAACTTGCCGGAGCCGTTGTATGTAACGCCACCGTTGGGACCGACCGCAAAGCCGTTGGTGGGAGTGGCACCAACATCGCACTGGAACTGGGTGGTAGGAGGAGTCAGGATGCAACCACGTCCATTGGAATCAGTGAAGCCACCGTTGCCGTCCAGGCAGTAGCAGCCGGTAGGCAGACCACCGTTACCGACACGGTTCTGGCCGTCGTCGAGTTGGCCAAGTACACCTGATGCGCCGCCTGACGCCTCAAGCTTGAAGCACTGTGTAGCCTGACGAACGACAAGGGCGTTGGCTCCGAGGCCGAACGCGATGGGAGCGAAAGCGTATCTCATACTGGAAAACTGAGCGACTGTGGGATGAGGTGGAATTCGAGGATGCCCTCCAACACGTTCGAACTGGGTGCCTCTTATACTGGCCTGTGGCTCAGGGACTATGACAGCCGGTACTGCTAAAGACTCCTAGCGACTTCCAGTGTTGCGGCATCGGCTTACGTTGTTGGGATTCTAGCAGGCCTCGCGGCTGGTTCTCATCGTCATCTCGAGAACGATGATATCAGTAGACGAATGCCTGTACAAGCATTTGTGGAGACCGCTATCCAAGCCTGTAATGCTTGAGGCTTTCCGCTGCCTGGTAGTAGCCGTGTGGCCCGCGTTAACGTTCAAAAATGTTGCGCTTTCAAGTAACACCAACCGAAATGATTGGCCAGAAGTCAAAAGACGTTCTGGGAACTGTGGTTCTCGACGTACGCCAGACCCGATTTTGTGGGGTAAGATCGACAGGAACACGCTGCTCTATCCCATGCAATGTACACAACTCGACCTCGAGAAGGATATCAACGAGAGGTATCGTTGGTGTTGTACATTGAGACTGGTCGCAAATGTGGCTGCAACTTGGAAGTCAGCAAAATGAACCGCATCGCTATACGTGAGCTTTCCGATCGTGATATGGCAGACGATGAACTCTTCGAAAGTAAGACGGAGCTTGATGCGTTGCGGAGTCCGTTCCGACGGCAAGGTCGGCGTCGTCTAGAGTTAAGACTATTGGCATGAGCCTTGGCGGTGAACAACAAAGAGTAAAGTTACTGAACATAGTAACAAACCGTTGCCGAGTGTTCCGCTACGGTCGTTTGATATGCAAGATGAGCAAATAAGCGATGTGGTGCTTTTTACCCCAGACATCTGTAGACCTGGAATTCATGGGGTACGTCGGCAGCCGGACCAGCCTGGGAGATCACGTGAAAGCCGCGTACCATGCTCGTAGCCAGCCCGTATGGTCTACACTAGAGACGAAAGGTTGAATTGGCGAGCAGTATGGAAGGCAGGCATGTCAACATGATAGTCTTCGATGCGATCCAGTTTAAAGCTGACGATATCTGTAAACCAGACTGGGCACTTGCATAGTGTCCACTGCATAGCGGGAGCTGTCAAGGCTGACGGATGTTGTCTCCTTCTGGAAACGGTCAAACAAATCATTTGCAAGTCGAGTACACGCTGTCTAGCTGGGAAAGCACGGCGCAGTGTGGAGGCCTTTCGTCACTTTGACATGATCACATCCGAAAGCTCCAGTGTCGGCGAAATTTCGCCGCGCAGAGATTGGTGGAGACTTTGCTATGGAGATCCAAGCCCTTCTCTTGCGTTTCTAGTGCTGGGTGGCATTTGTGAATACCGGTTGTCCCGGTGGCGCAGAAGAGTCGAAGCAACGCGGGTCCCTGGGTAGGTCTTCAGGCGACCAGAGGTAGACTTTGCATCTTGCGCGCGTCGTCAGATGTGGGCTGTGTTCAGCTGTTTGCTGACGCACACACGCAGAAGTACCACAGCGGGATTATGTCGGAAAGTCGATCGTTATTTCTGGTGTTCTGGTCCACCTTAGCTGGGCCTCGGTCGTGGTAGGTTGGTGGATCGGTCGCGCGACGTTCGCTCCTAGAGTTTGTCTGAAGGGGTCTGGATGCAGGAGCTCCGCAGGGAGTACGCCTGTGTCATCAGGAACGGCGTGAGGAGATTTCGAGCCCTACGGCATGGAGGCGATGGTCATTGGACGCTGCGGCGAACGCGTCGTACGCAAAGGGGGTTTCGAGGTTGGGATGTGATCCCGTCGCGACCTGGTTTTCGCGTTACGTCACTTTGACTAATGCCCACTTGGCCTAGTGGCCTCCGCTTTGGGCCGAGGGCCCACTTTCCATCACAGCTTCCGAAGCCTTCCATGAGGGTACAGTACCACGACGATGCAGCCGTGCACCAAGTATCTTCGATAAAGCTGGTGTTCACTCTTTCAAAATTCGCTGAAATCTTGTTCTCCCCCTATGGACTCGCCCGTCAGAAACAAGGTCCTCGCTGCCATACCAGCGCAGCCCCCAGCGCTTGCGAAATATCACGGATGACAAGTAACCTAACAATGTCTCGCCGGACTTCTGCTCTAAGCAACTGAACACTTAGGCACTCGCTCAACGGTCGTCTCGCTGCTGCAAAGTTTGCACGTCGATCATGCCCCGACGGTGCCGGCATCGCTGTAATTCAACGTAGCTTCCACGGCTTCCACGGCCCGCTCCCTTTTTATATGGTCAATCGGAAGACGTTGTTGGGTGCAGTATACCCAATCACCGGCAAGACAAGTAGTTCCAGAAACGCGCCCACTATCGCTCATGTGCGAAGCTCTGGCATCCTATGTACTGGATGTGACCCGCTGCAATGGGTCTTTCGGCATATTTTTGCGCAGTTGTATGCAAATCGAGTTGGTGAAGAATGAACCGATTGGGATGGAAAGTCAGAGAAAGAGTTCAATTCCTGGCACTTCTAGAGCGATCGGAGGCTGCTGTTCAAACGTCGCCGCGTATATTGGAGCGCTTGTCAAACGCCGATGAATGATGCTACCTGTATACGATGAAACTTGCATGAGATCGCGCATCATCTTCCCCTCTAACTGCACCTAAGCATCGTCGCATTTCCACATCCGATCAGCAACAATTTGATTAGGCGAAAGGTTTGCCACAATGATGCGGTAGGACAATATGGCTCACTGAGAAGTGGTGCGAACATCTTCGCCGAATTATGTTGGCATCAACGCGATGCAAGTGCTGGCCAAATGTACGAGCCGCCTCATCAGGGCAGATGATATCTCTCCATTTTTGGTGTTGACTAGGGTACCCAGGATCACTGATGAACGCGTGGAGACCTGCTAGACTGGGATTATGCGGAGCAGAGTTCGAAGGTATTAGAACTGCGTATGTAGCCGTATAAGAAGAGACGCATACTGAGATGGTAGCGACCGCTATATAAACCGCAGATGGAGAGGTCGTGATCATTCGTCACTGGTCTAAAGTGTCAGCACAACTGGACACAATGCCGCAGTAATCTTTGGATAACTTGTTCAGTTTCATATACCACGGTAATACACGGGTCGGCGGTCATGAAATAAGATAATGGGGAGTTTTGAACGCGGACTAACACACGTTGTAAGCTCATCTTGATTCAGGCGCCGCTACCAATAATAATAGTTGAATGGACTTGAATATTCGCGGTCTTTGAAGATAGACAAGTCCGCCTGCAATATGTTGACGCATAATACACTGTCTTCGTATTCAATTGTTAATAGCATACCTATACCACGAGAATGCCGACTTTACTTGTGACATAGCGTGTGATATTATGCTGAGAAGATGATAGAGCCAAAGTGAAGGTTGTACGTACACAACTCGTTTATGTGGCTTAGCCACGTCTCGTTTCCTTGCTTCGCAGAGCAATGATGGCTGCCTCACAGACTTCACAGCGTACGAAATATTGATAATTATGCGTTGATTGAATTCTAGCGACACTGCTAAGAACAATTTCCCAGCCGCTGCCTCTTACCCTCGATATATTGCAAAACATTGGTAGCAATCATGCAGGGCCTGTGTCGCAAAACTACAAGCACGAGATCTAGTCCGACTCGCAGCCCCGAACTCGATTGTCAAAAAATGCGTCAAGCGGACCAATGTATGCCTGCAGATGATGGCGAGGGATCTGACACGTCAATTGCAGAGCCTGAAGAGGAGGAACTGAGCGATTGGGATAGTCTCGAAATCGACGATATGGAGTACACAGACGAGGATCTAAAGGATTTTGGACGACCGGGACGACGGCGCCATGTCGGAGATCAAGATTCGACGATGTTCGGCAACGTGCAGGAGGTAAGGCATTCATGCAACCAAAGGCGGAGATGCGTTGATGAAGATGGTCGGAGTGTAGGTGGCCGAGAGAAAGTTAGTCGAGACGATCGCGAACAACCAGAAAACGCAGTGGAAGCAATGACAATCCGACTAAAACGAGCGGGCAATATCGCAATGTGTCGCAGTAGATCGCGACGCACGTGTAGCACGTGTGGGCGCAAACGACTCTGAACAAGGAGCCCTGGAGAAGTAGACCCTGAAGTCGGTAGTGAGGAAAAGCTTTCGACGAAGCCGAGGAGAACCACTTCTGGTCGAGGACAAGGTATCAACCTTGAAATCGCTGTAAAGTTAGCCGCCGCGAACTGACTGCAAATTTCACTCCCACTGATAAACTCAGAACATTGCGATCAATGCATCCCTTTCCTATGTGACAACACACCTACACCCCAAACTCTATCTACCATCCCAAGGTTCACCTGCAACCCTCCCATCTCCGCCTTGCCATCCCCTCGATCGACGTTGGCCACCCCCCATTCCTTGCAGATCGTTCCCTCGTCATCGCGCGCTGGTGCTCCAGAAGCGTTCCACGATACAAGTTCGCAGGGACGGGCTAATCCGTTTCCGTGTCTCAACGACCCGTTTGCAGTTAGTGGAGACCGCTCCGCGCCGGGGGATACTTTGGAAATCAGCCACTGGACTGGGAAAATCTGCGCACGGTGCGAAGCGATCATGATGGAAGACGTTATCGTTTGTGGGTTCATCGAATAGGCGAGGTCGTTGGTACCCGCATTGCGATCGTGTTCATGGGGTAGCAATCACAAAGCTGGGCCGCAAGGCGAACAGTACTCTCCTCGATAAGTCGTAGATCCTCTGCATGTTGAGAATAGAAATTGTGATACACGCGCATAGCGGCCTCAGCCCCCCATAACCCACCAACAGCAAAGGGATGAAGATCTGGAGAATTAAGGTTACGCATGACATCACACCTGCTAGCTCAAGTCCCTTGCGCCCTTAACCAGTCTAGCGCTCGCTTCTAGCCGGCGATCTGAACTGCCCCCTCCCCGACGCCAGATCTACAGCATCACGAACACGCAGCCATTCACACTGCAGGGGCCGCCGCATCATGCACCGATACCCTCCCTCCCACAATCCTTGGATCGGGGATAAGGGTTTCAACGCAGGGATTACTGATTTACCGACCTGCGTGGCTTGAACGTGCTGAACACCGTGATCGTGGCCCTCGCGCAGTAATCGCAAAGATGTGAGACGGTGCGTGCTGCGTTATTGGGACGCCCGTAACGCCATCAAACGCCATCACGGGTGAACCGTCTGTCTCACTTGTTAACCCAAGTACGGACGCAACGCGGGTCTACGTCAGTACGCCCCCCCGCCCGAGCGCCGCCGCACGACTATTATGGCGTCGGGGCTTGGAGAAAGGACGTCAATGTCTGTTAAGGAAAGGCTGGGTGGTTTCTTTAGTTTGGTTTTTGGGTTTAACTCTCAGCGCCGGGGGGGCTACACAACCTTGGTTTTCTCTTGATCTGGTTCTTTGTCTTCTCGGTCTGTGTCTGTCAGCCTTTTGGGGTATCTTGTTTTTTGGATTTGCGTAGCGTATAGCTCGCTGTTTTGGTATACCAGTACTACTTACTTACTATCTCGAGTCTTGTCACCTTGTTTAACAGTCTAGGCTGTCGAGATGGCGCTCAAGAATATCTTACCGTTACACAAGAAGGAGTCGGTATCGCGGCTTCAGGGCACTCCTCACAGCCATGCCACTCATATCCACCGGCCTCAAAAGGCAAAGAGCTTTATGCCTAACAAATGGCGCAATGAGCTCGTTGCCGCTGCAGCAGAGTTCGCCGGCACCTTCATGTTTCTGTTCTTTGCGTTTGGGGGAACGAGTGTAGCCAACACTGCGGCGACGTACAGCAACCGGGTTACCTCTGGACAAGACAACAACAGTATTACACAGGCGCCAGATACGAGCGTGCTGTTGTACATCAGTCTGATCTTCGGCTTCAGTTTGATGGTGAATGTCTGGGTATTCTTCAGAGTGAGCGGAGGACTCTTCAACCCTGCCGTAAGCCAGCCTTCCCAAACGAACGCATACAAACAATAACTAACAACACCCACAGGTAACACTCGGCCTCTGGCTCATCGGCGCCGTCCCAACCATCCGAGCATGCCTCTGCTTCGTCTCCCAAATGCTCGCGGGCATGGCCGCCGCCGGCGTAATCCAAGCCATCATCCCGGGCCCCCTCAACGTCTCCACCACCCTCGGCGCAGGCGTCTCCGCCGCCCGCGGCGTCTTCCTCGAAATGTTCCTCACCTCGCTCCTCGTCTTCACCATCTTCATGCTCGCAGCCGAGAAGCACAAAGCCACTTTCCTGGCCCCGATCGGCATCGGCCTCGCCCTTTTCGTCGCAGAAATGGTCGGCGTGTTCTTCACGGGTGGCAGCCTGAACCCTGCGCGCAGCTTCGGACCCTGCGTTGCTACGCACAACTTCCCGGGGTACCATTACATTTACTGGTTTGGGCCGCTGATGGGTACGCTGCTGGCGTTTGGCATGTATCGTATTGTTAAGTTGGTGGAGTATGAGACTGTGAACCCGGGGCAGGACTTTGATGACCATGAGGCTGCGTTGTTTAACCCGCCTGAGGACCCGGAGCATGCTGGGCAGGTCGAACGGCCGAATGTCGCGGCTCATGCTATGGCGGATGCGATTCGCAGGACTAACTCTAACTTTGGGGGCGAAGCCCAGTTTGGCATTGATTCGATGCTGGAGAGCAAGGACGACGAGAAGTCCACACCTCCGCGGTCACCACAAAAGGAACAGGAGCTGTTAGAAAGAACGGGTCATGCACCAGCTGCCAACGGCGAACGTCACGAGTGCTGTTAGCCCTCATCCCTTATATGACAGGCAGTCTATGCGTCTGCCTAGTAATATGTTTCCATTTCCATTCTAGCGTTTACAGCGGGTGCGAGTCCTCATTTACAATCAATAGCGAATCTCCATTTCTACCACTTATGCTGCGCATAAGCATAACCTCATCTCTCCACCTTGCATGATGCCGCGTCGTGCTTCTCCTAATCTGACTTCGGTCTTGTATACTAGGAACCATGCTAGACAGTGTGCGATGAGGATTGCGAAGAGTAGGATGAAGAGCAGGATGGCTAGGATGGCGATGCATGTCCAGAGGGCGGACATGGCGCTGGGTTTGCGCTTGCTTTTCCTGTGTTGGGGTGGGTGGTCTGAAGGGGTGTCGTAGGTAACGTCCTGCGGGGAGCGAGGAGACGGGCGTGTTGGTTGGGGAGTGGCCTCGCGATCTGATTCGGGTATCTCGTGGTTTGGCGCTGGGTCGTACGTATACTCACCCTCCCCATCCGGAGGAAACAATCGAATCGCAACACCCTTCGCTTCCATCTCCCTCCCCGTCTTTTTCGGCGGCGTACTCGGCACCTCAAACCCCTCACTCCCCACTCCCGGTCTCATTCCCATCCCGAATCCCCTCCGTCCCATCCCCATCCCCCTCACCGGCGGATCCCAAGGTTTCCTCCCCGTCTCCCTCCCATCCGCCCTCTCCTTTCCCTTCCCTTTCCCTCCCACCTCCACCTTCAATACCCCCTTCGGCTGTCGGTGGATCTCCTCTGACCCCGTTCCCGTCTCCCCTCCCTCGTCCTCCTGTCCCTCCTCTGATCTGGCTCCACTATCCGCACCGTCCGTCGCTTGCCCTCCCCCTTGTTGTTCTTGACTTCGCGGCGTTGGGGCTGGCCTTCGCGGTCGTAGGCGCCGTCGTAGGGATGGTGGCCGTTGGTGTATCGGGGATCGGTTTTCTGTGGAGTCTGAGCGCGGAAGGAGGAAGTGGGGGAGATGGAGATGGGGGAATAGGCGGGGGAGTTGTACCGAGAGGATTGGGAGACAGATTGCTAGGAGGCAGGCTAGGAAGAGGATGCTCATTGCTACCAAAACTGGGGGCGGCGCGGATGGTAGGTTGGTGTGAGTCTGGGGGTGTTGCGCGCACGTGTAGGTGTGTTGTTTGATGTGTAGGTGGTGATGGCGAGGACGTGTAATGTAGATTGTTTAGGTTTCGTGTAGTGATAACTCAGAGGGCGTCGGGGTGAAAGAGATTTGTCGATCGATATGGTTGAGATGAGGTGAGAGAGTCCACACGTGAGGTTTGTGACGTTCTTGCCCTTGAAGACAGAGCCACGTGTTGTGGTGGCTCCCGAGGTCGCGACTGCCATATTGCGGCATCGATGCTTCTGGCATTCTTTCCCACAATCTCAAGCTTCCTTACGCACCTCTCAGCTCTTCAACTCACCCCAGTCTATCTCATCTGCCATTCAAAACTCTTGCATACTCGCGTAGAACCCGATATACGGATACCAGCACGACCTCGGGTCCCAACACCTTCCCAGTTCGCATCAGTAGCCTTCCGCGCCATGTCAACATGATCACCATCTTCATGCTTAACTGCTTAGCTACCGCTTCATGCGCGTGTTCATGATCAAATGGTCCCTTTCCGCCCTGTAAACCACATTACGCAACCGCCGGCAGTGACCTCTTCTCGTCTTCCACGTGGCACGCACTACATTCTCCCTAGGTCGGGATGAGCATGTTCACCAGCAACTCAGCAAATCGAGGATCAGAGACGTCCGAGATGTAGACGTGTGGGTTTCGCGGGTTGTGTCTGCGCATGCGGCCGGCTAAATGCTATGGCCAGTCGGGAATGTTACATGTGCGTTGCGATGGACAGGTGGGAGAGCTGAGGGAATGTCATTGTGCCGGTCGTGCGAGGGAAGTGTTTGGTTAAACCGAGGTAGAGTTCAGGGTACAGTATTTTAGCTGGAGTGCATCGGGTGCGATGAGAGGTCGTTGTATTGTTCTTGGCGGAGTGCAGCATCTCGATCACGCGGGTGTGAAAGGAATGTGATACTAGCAAGGGTATACGAAGTAGTACAATGTTAGTCTACCACGCCGACTTCCATAACTCTGACTACGGCGCTCTTGAAGGATGAGTCCTAGTCTTCCATCTTGTCATCGTCTGCTTCATCGTATTCGACCTCCGCTGTATCACCCTCTTCATACCCACCACCTTCACCATCCTCGTCTTCGCTGTCAGACCCCGAGCCTTCGCTCTCGCCCTCACTCCCTGGATCGAAGTCATCGTCCTCTTCCTCGTCGTCTTCTTGATCCTGCAACTCCCTCTCTGCCTTCTGCAATTCGCTCTCTTCCTCCTCACCACCAGCCTCTTCCACCGCAGCGCCGTTCTCCTTCTTGCCACCCACCTTATTCACATTGAGCTTCTTTGCGCGTCGGTCCGCGGCCAGACTGGCATCCTGCAAGCCGTGTTTCTGGACGTATTCGTTTATGCCGGCGAAATCTGCTTGATCGAGCATGCTGAATTCGATGTCCCCGCTGTTGGGCGTGGTGAAGACGACGTTGAAGGTGTTGCGCAGTACGTTGGTGTAGGATATGCTCTCTATAGAGGCGAAGTCGAAGAAGGCGAGGGGCTTTTTGAAGCCGTAGAGGATGCCTACCGAGGTGAAGAATAGGTAGCCTGGAGTGTGTTAGCTGAGGTTCGATTGTGAGATTTGCGTGCAACGTACCCTCCTTGCTTCCCCTATGCGCCTTGACGTGATATGCCTTCTCGCCCTTCCTGTGGCTTTCTGGTACTGCGCTCGCAAACTCGTCGGCGTCAGGGAAGATGACCTCCTTTCCGGTGCCTGCTTGTATTAAGCAATGGTGTATCGCCTCAGCCATGGGTGTTGGCCCTGGGTCTTCGCCTTCAACGATGTTCTTCCCTGTCGCCTCCTCGAAGGTCCATACAATTGGCTCTGGGGGTGAGCCCTTCATTGCTTCTGGCACGGGCGCCACTCCATCGCCGTGTACCGGTATAATGACGAAATGATGTTGTTTCTTCGCCTTCTCGGGTATAGGCAGACAGAAGACCTGGTCGACGTCCTTCCACGCGATGGCAAATTCGACGTTGCCGTTTGCGCCAATGGCTCTTATGCCGCCATCCTTCTTGTCGAGTAGCTCGAGGGTGAACTTCTTCCGCTGCGGTATCGCGACGCTGACGGCTGGGTAGGTCTTGATAGCTTTCGTTGAAGTGCTCGTGAGACTGCCTCCTGTTTTTGATGCGCCGTTTTGTGGGGCAACGCTCTCTTCGATCTTGCGCTTCTTTGTCGCTGGCTCAGCGGCGGGTTGCGAGGCTTGATTGAGGATGTATGTCGAAATGTCGCGGAAAAGAGTACTTTGTGTTGGGTTTTGATCTTCGGGCATGTTAGCATGAATCGACTTTAAGAATGGTGTCGCATACCTATCGCGGCGTGCACGCGCTTGCGCAGCTCGTGATTGCTAGCGAAAGCGACATCAATTTCCTGTGGATGGGGAACGGGCGTCGGTGCTGCTGCCGGCGCAGGGGCAGGCGCTGATGGTGCAGGTGGTGCAGGTGCTTGCACGGGTACAATGGGTGCCGATGGCTTGTTGTTGAGCGCTGTAAAAGCCATGGTGGGTTGTAGAGGGAACTTGTTGTTGGTTGAAATGTCTCGTGGACGCGTCGACGGCTGATCGCGACTCCTCGACATTTAGCGCCCAGGGTCTGACATCACCGCCGCTCGCCATCCTTCACCACAGCCACCTCACTCTTCTCTTCACCTCCCACATCTACGGCTGACTCCCCACTCTGCTTTCACATGCTGTACGCGCAGCGCAAAATGCACAATGCACAATATACCGATCTTTAGCAACATCAAGAGTCTGCTCGCCACAGCGTCGCCCTCGACTGAAACTCCCCATAGACCCTCTCACTATAGCCTACAGTTTGTACCGTCTCATCTGCCTAACGATTACTGAACTCGTGGACAATAATAGATACAGGACGCGTCTTCTCGATGCAAACCGTTATGCGGAGGATCGACACAGCGTGCTGGGTATTCCATGCGTGTTCCATGCGACCCATGGACAGATCAACCTCTATCGACTTTGATATATTGTCAACACCCGCTTCAATCGCCATGAAAACTACGCGAATACCCAAGCGATATCTCTAACACATAATAGCCGGTATTATTGCGACGTGCGAGAACCATCATCGGTGCAGAGGGTGGGGCGTGCCCGTTGCGCATCTCACACACTTCCCGTCGCGGCGCACCATTGACGACCAATACACGATGAACCGACCGTTTGACACCTGTCAGTTGCATTGCGATTCATCTACAACAGGCCGGAAATGTACTGGACCGTTCAAGCGAATCCTTGACAGCTGCCACGAAGCAGCCCTATGCCGGTAGGATAGCATTGACAGGCCGATATTCTCTCAGCCGACATCATAATCATAGGTAAGAGTCTGGTCGATGCGGTACGGGCGACTATCCAAGCATGCGTCTCTTGGGACCAATGTCTCGGCGGTGAGCAGATGTTATGTTAATCTTCTGTCTCCTTGACATCAGTCAACCGACGCCTAATACTCTCGCTCGTAGCATACTTGCTTTCCACCACTTCGTCCTTCCGTGAAGGGTCGAAACGTGGTTACCGCCAAGATGACAAAAGTCGAATTCACTCTCCCACCGGCAGCCGACAAGGTCACCTCGCTATTTCACACCAAGCAGGTCAAGGAAGACGACCCACCGGTCTTCAACCAGCCGCTCAATACCAGCTCATGTCCGCACCACCGTATAGCGAGGCTGCTGTACAGCATCTCCCTCTCTGTACTACTCATCATCGCGGTCCCGGTCATTGCCCTGAAGGCATTAACTTACAGCTTCGTCGAGGACAATCGTATGACAGGCTTTGAATTCCAGACAACAAGACGAAATGGCGACCCCGGCGAAGACATCATCATGGCCGCTCTACCTCGGATGCTATACGCCGTACCAGCAAAACTAGCCATCATCGCCGGTACAGTCAGCATATGTCTGGCCGCCGCACATCTTGGATTCGTCGTAACAGATTGGAAAAAGGGCAACAGGGTACGTCTAACCCCACACAAGACGAAAGACAACTTCCAACTAATCTCTCCACAGACGCAATCCTACGCCTTCCGTCGCAACATAATGTTCCTCCACATCACCAACGCCATCCTCGTCCTCTTCGCCCTCGTCTCCATCTACGTAACCCACAAAAACACTTCCCACTTCCGCGAAGGCTTCGTCAACTTCCGCGCCTCACGCATGAACGACACAACATCTGCCTCCACCACCACTCAACAATCCCCGGCCTTCTTCCGCTACAACTTCGGTACCTTTGATCTAGAAACCTGGGCTTGTGAGCTCGCGGGTGTTGAAGGTGCGGGAATGGTCAGGGAAGACTATGGCATGCAATGTGGGATTGAGATCGCTGGAAGGGCGGTCATGGTTCCTTTTGTGGTTGTTGCCTGGGGTGTTGCGGCGATTGGGCTTTGGGGGTTTGTGGGCGGTGGGCGGAGGGGGCCCGATGGGGAGAGGATGAAGACGGATGAGGTGGGGTTGGAGATGGGGAAGATGAATGCTACGGACGATTGAGCGTCGGTCCATTCTCTCCTACGAATCTGAGAGTTTGGCGGCGTCTGGTTATTCTCGGCATTTCTGGCGTTTGGCGTGTTCGCATCTTTCTGGGTAATGTCTTTTCCCATTTCCTCACCCCGCGCACACACGACAGCGATGATACCCTCTACTTTCTTCCATTTTGCTACTTTTCGCGCTCAGCCCTTTGCTGGTCAAAGGTCTCATCTTCTTCTTTTTCCGGTTGTTTGGATCAAACGTCGCCAAGTGCTGGGGCGTTTCATATTACTTCTATTGCATGGCATGGCATGGCATAATGATCAGTTTGATATACACCAACACTTCATCTCCACTTTGTCTTCCAATCAATGTGTTTCGGATGTCACGACGGTCACGACCAGCATGAAGCTCATGAGTATATAATATGAACTCGATTCATTGGGGTATCAAGAGTAAGTCGGTAAACAAACACCATGGTCCTTGACTCCTTCCCACCCCAGTACTCCTACCCACGCGAAAAGCAGTGTATCCAAGCTCTCCCCATTAACAGAGAGCTGTAGAGTACCGATGAAAGAAAAACGCCGTAATCAAAGCCTCCGAGACCAAGGACCCCGAACGCCAACCTCCACCTCATGAAAAGAAACATTGAACAGGCCTGAAGCCTACATTAGACCAACGATGAGCAAACGTAGAGGCGTAGCTTCAATGTAGGCTCCAGGGTGTTCAGCTTTTCCCTTGGATGGGGTCCCTCAGGCCATATCCAGTGTCGGGAACGCAGCGAATGAGGAGAAGCTACCGGTCAGCAACATAGGCGCCGCCATAGCCGTAGTCACACTCGGCACCTCCGTGAGCAAAGTAAGACTCGGTACTTCCGTAGGCGGAGCCAGACTCAACACTTCAGCCAGTACATCTCGCTTGGCCTCCACTGTGACGGTGGCCCAGTGGTATACTACATTTCCACTTCCGCTTGCAGCTTTACCAGCAGCTCCACCTGCAGCTCCGCCGGCGCCTCCGGAAGCGGTTGGCTTGCTCGAGAAAGGCTTCAAGGGGGTGACTGTTTGCTTCATGCGGCCTTTGATGGTAGTTGTCTTTGTGGTGATCTTGCCGGCAGAGCAGTTGATACCGGGTTGTCCCTCTGTACCGTTGACTCCAGGGCAGAAACACGCCGCTCGCCTGTTTGCCAAGTCGGTCTCTGCTTCAAGCGCCTTCTCGCCTTCGGTCTTCTCGGATGCAGGGTCCTTCTGATTTGCGCCTTCTGCAGTCTTGTCGCCGTTTGGAGTGGCGGTACGTTCGGGATCGTTGGTGCCGTCTGAAGTGCTGTTACCACCGGGAGTGCCATCGGTATCTGGGGTCTCGTCGTCTTGGATAAAGTCCGCGTACTCGTCCTCGTCTGAGCCGACCTCCTCTTCCTCTTCTCCATTCGCTTCGGCTTCGGCTTCGGCTTTCATCTCGTCCTCGTCTTCGAACCATTCGCAGAGGTCGTGGGCGGATTGCTCAAAACACCACAGGTCGCCAGGGAAGCAACCTTGGTCGTTAGGTCGCACTGAAGCGTCGACCGTGTATTCGTAGTGTTGTTCTGTGATCTTGTAGACGGCGTCGACGATACAATACGGCCCGTTGCAGTCACCTTGTCGCGTTATGTTCTTGGGGGTGTTCTTCGGGTAGCGCGTCTCGTGAGTGAGCAGTTCGGTCGTAGCTTGGACGATAGGATCTCGGGTGGGGGTCGATTGAAACGGCGGCTCTGGGGCTACGTCTGGGTCGTCGGGCGTACCTGAAGCCGCTGGTGCACTCGATGAGGTCGTAGACTCTTCCTCTACCAACTGTGCCGGTCCCAGTGGCCAGTGCTTCCACCCCTTGGCATGACAATGGCGGCCCCAAGCCTTCTTCATGTGCTTCGCTGGCTTGTCGTCTTTGCCAAGGCCTAGTAGAGACGCCCAGCTACCCACATGGTCACACTTGCCTCCACAGATCTTCCCATAGTTGTTGAAGTTGAAGAAGCCACCTTCTTTCACAAAGAACTTCGTGGCTGCCGTAGTCCAATTGTTTGCTTGTTCCCAGAAGCTTCCCACCTGTGGGTTCATGGCATCGCAGAGACAGGGCCCGTTGACCTTGTGCTTACTCTTGATACTCGAGATGGCCTCACCGTTCCAGCTGTGGCAGATGGGTATGCGAAACGTGCCTGGCACATTCCCGTAGTCGTCAAGGTACGTGGTATTGCCGGCAGACGAAGTGATGTTGATGGCTGGAATAGCGTACTCGTCAAAGTCAGAGTCAGAGTCAGAGTCCGTGTCAGAATCAGATGATGACGATGCGTCATGCACCCACTCCGGTTGCATCGAGCTAGGTCTGTGTACTTCAACCCACCAAAGGGAAGATCGGACGACGTCTTGGAGCCAGATCCCGTGGAATGGGTGCGTCGTGTTGAGGTATTCCAACCCTGGAGGGGCCCGTAGCTTCTTGTCGTCGTAGTTTGAGATGGCATAAACCCAGTATGACCGTTCGGGCCGTTCGGTCAGGCAGACTTTGAGGTCTGCTGGCCCGCGGTCGTCGCTGTCGCAGTCCCCGCTTTTAACCAAAGACTCAACGATGTATACGCCTTCTGTCTTCCTGCACACTGTCAGAATTTGCTCCTCAAGATCACTGGCCAACGTACCATAAAGCGTTGACGATCGTTGCGTAGGATCTCATCTCGATCATGAAAGATGCCCATGCTCGAAATCCAACATTTGAACCATAGAAGAACAAGGACCTGTACAGGTGCACTATATTGTGTCCGTCTCGAGTGGTACCGCCTGTGGTGATGATTTGCATCGCATTCTGCGCCTCTTCGGTGGCGGAAGTGTCGAGTAGCGCCAGCTCGCCTTCTACCGCGCTGAGAGTCTTCTCAAAACCTTTACTGTTCAACGTTAGTATCGTGATATCCACAAGCTGTGGTGTTCATCTCACATGTCCTTCTTGTGATTGATCTCTTTGACGACCTCCTTCGTTAGACCTTGCAAGCCTAGATAGGCCGCGCTGGCGATAGTCCATTGCTCTGTGAGGTTTTAGCATATATAAGGATCATGGCGATGCTGTTACATACTCTGCAAGGGTCCGATGAGTTCGCCGTTAAAGAGTTTCTGAGGCGCTCTCCAGGTACTCAGTCGGCCGTTGTTGCGTGCCAATGTAGTGAATGTATTGATCGAGCGCTGCCAAAATGACGCTGACCTCTGCCCCCAAAGGAAGCGATTCAGGACGTTCGCAGTGTTGGTGGTCTCATAATTCAGAACGTTCATGCCTGCACCAAGTAACCCGAAAACTGCTGTGATGATACCAAAGGCCAGTTCCATCTGTGCTATGCGCCTCTGCTTCTTGGCTTCCTTCTTGGCCGCTGCATCCTGCTGCTCATCGGCGTACGTGAACATCTTGACAAGATTTTCGATATCCTCAAGGATGTGGCGCCAGTTGTCCTGCGTCGCTTCGCTCATGATGTGGAAGGAATGGTCGAGACCGGATACGAATTCGAAGAACATCATAGCTCGGCGCTTCGTGACTTTATCGTGCTTTTGTCCGATGTCTTTGCAGCTCGGAGCCCATCGATTTGGTTAGCGAAACTCATTGCAAACAAGCTTAAAGAGACTCACCCTGCACATTCCCAATCCATCGCAGAGCATGCTGCTAGGGGCCGCATTCGGGGCATAACGCTTGAGCATGTATGCGGGAAATGTCTCCTCATCTGTGGCTATACCCTGCTCGTTCTTTTTCAACGATAAGTAGTCCATGAACTTATGGTTCAGCCACAATGAATCTTCGACACGATTCTCCCTCCACACGCGTATGTTGATTCTTGGAAAATCGCAATCCGTATGCCAGGTTGGAAGGGACTCGTTCTTGTAATCGCAATAAGGGTTGTTATAACAGTCAAGCCCACGGCGATCTTCTGGCGGTTCTGAGGTGACATTCGTCAAGCTACTATTCAGCGACGCCATGGAGCCTAGGGTTGGAGACCCAACAGCAGTCTTGAAGAATAAGAAAGCGCCACATATCTCGCGGAGAACTCGCATCGTGGATGCTTCCTGTGCAGGCGAGTGAGGTGGGCTCGATACTGCCCATGCGTATTATGAACAGCGATTCGAATCGATGACGGTCAGCGATGATGTGTCGGAGATATGCGTGCAAGCTGTGAATACTAGTGACTAGTCACAAGCTCATAACACGAGAACAAGATGCATAGAGAGGGATACATCGATCTAGTAACACGAGAATTGACATATCCAATGATGATGTAGCTTCCCGACTGATCGTTGAGTTTCAAGCACGCTGGCCGCAGACAGAGTATTGATGTATGATCCACATATGTCTCTGTGCGAATAAAACGCCGTTGCTGTCCACCATGAGGCTCAACAGTCTTCAATAGACATTGATGTGACTGGCATAACTTGTACGGCAATGTGATCGACTCGTCAGACGTTGGATTACAGGGTAGATACTGATCCCAATGTCGGTTGGGTGCCCGTTTCGCGGCATGCCTAGGTAGGTTAGTTCTCTAAGTTGTTGAAACCCTGAGTACCTGCATGCGGTCTCGGAAGCAGGGTCGAGGAGCTGATCCAGGGTTTTGCGTCAGCTCTCGGGAAAGACATCCATTCACAGTATACCGCGGAGCTCGGGTATGCGGAAGCATCTGTTCCTATTCAAGGCCCATAATGCCATAACATACCTTCATCACTCACAAGATAAGAATGATGATGCAGCGTTGTACATGCGCAGCGGTCTTGGAAGTGTTGACGTAGTAACCGGCAACCATATGGATGTCATCGCGTTGACTGATGTGGTTCCTAGTACCGCCAGCGAAGAGCCGAATTCCGGGTAAGTCCACTTATTGGGAGAGTGTGTTTCGGTAATGAAGTCTTGAAGGTGCCGGATTGATGTTGTGGATGCAGTGTCAAATGTCGCGGAAGATTCGGGAACGGCCCACTCTTGGCACTTGGCATTCCATCGATGACCTCATTCGCGATTACTCGACTTACCAACGACGAACAACCAACAAGAAACAGCGCTTGCATCCTAGGCTGTTGCCCTGTCACCTTACGCAAGAACGAAAAACTGAACAGGCCTGGAGCCCACATTCACGTTGGATCACCTCCTTTGCGTGTTTCTATGTCGATGTAGGCTGCAGACCTGGTTAGGTTTCCCTAGGTTGACGTGCTCTTACTCCCGCTGATACGAAATGACCCCATTACTCTTTAGTCGACAGTATACGGCGTGTTGATAGATCACAAGAAAACCCTGGAATCTTCGGTATCGATCGCCAAGCCTACCTGCCCAGGTAGTTGGAAACAATGAACTTCCGGCCCTTCACGATACAAGAGTGGGTGGTGTTGCAGTAACGTGCCTACCCGTCGGCGCAGATTCCGATGAACACACTTATCCGAACCACATTGCTGCGCTTTCACAAGCCGACCGGCCCGCCACTCTACTACGCTGTAACTCGGCTTTGCTTGCTTCGGGTGTCACGGATATGGTGGTCTATGATCTTCGAATGACAAGGACAAGCGACCCTGGGGTACTTCATTGTCGTAAAATACTGTAGCACCAGTCATCATGATCTAAGGGTGCGGAGTTGCTTGCCCTGGGTCGTAGAAGACCGAAGTCGTTGAGCTGGGAGTCAACAGTAAGCCAACAACGTGGCTACATCCAATGGCTGGCGTATACCCGGACAACGGAAAAGGGGGGAAATAGAGGGTGTAAATCGATCGAAACATTACCGCAAGAGCCAGGAGGGGACCGACCCGGGGCGCTCAACTAATTCAAGGGTCTTTAAGACCGAACTGCGTTACGGGGCGGATTGTTATAAAACGAGCGCGACACGCCTATAGACAGGTCCAGCACACCATCTTCACTCCACTCACTCCACTCAATCCACCTGTCTCACCCCACCTCGCCTGGCATTTCCAGCTATCACATCATTGTCACTCTCAACGAACAACTATGATAGCCTTAGGCTACTTCTGGTTGGCATATGGCTGCCTCATGGCTAGAACAGCCATGATACCTCGTGCTCCTACTACTTCGACCATTGCCAAGGTAGGAAGTCTACCATCTTCCGTGATCTTAGACTAACTCTCATCTCACAGCCGGAGCCTATTCTGGCATCCGAGCCCACAACCTTCACTGCGTCTCCCGCCGGTCTCGTTAGTCTTCCTTACTGAGCCACAAGTCATACCCGTACTAACTCGAGTAAGGCACCCCGTCAGAACTCCAACGGGGACGAAGAAGCCGCCTTGCACGCACTCGAAGCCGCAACCTTCGCCGCTCAAAAGGACCGGTACCCTGGCGACATATACAACGAGTATACCTATAGCACGTGCTTGGGTAATTGCGCTGATGACCACGCCTCGGACCCTACGCCCATATCGATCCAATCTGCCATTGGCAACACTACTTTGACGGAGGTCCGATTTTTCCAATGCAACGTAGCGTACAGGAGCTGCCATGAAGATTGTCTCAAGGACCATAAGAAGCTCATGGGAGAGTGGCCCCCTGTCAACAACCGGCACACCCCTGTCATGACCTCTAATACTCTTCGCAACTGCATGACAACGGCCAACGCGGTTGCCCAAATGGACCGAGGATTCGTTTCAAAGTCCGCGGGTATGACGAAAGAAGAGTTCGAACGATTCAACACCGTTGGAATGTGCAATATACCACTCTTCGATGACACTATGATCTGTCAGGGCAAGTTCCAAAGGGAGAGGCAACTCTGGGATCTTGAACACTCCGTTTGATATTAGGTCGGCAGCAGCACTCGCTCTTCTATGAAGCGTGGTCCTGCAATAGTTCTCGGACTTCGCAAGACTTCTGCTGCGGCACATCTGGGCGGTGATAGGATAGCTCTGGGCGGATTTGATTCGGCGATCGTTTGATTCCACTTCCTGTCTTTACCTTTAGATCAAGTCTATAAAATATCCTGTCATCAAACTCTGCTCTTTCTGCACATGCGTGATTGAGTTCTCGGCCTTGCCATATCTCGTGACATTGACTGAGACATATCTACGCATCAACGTTACGGCAAAGAATGATAAACACTCCCCTTTGGCATTGGAGATGGCAGCCATACGTCAACCTACTGAAAAGACTGAACACCCAGGAGCCTACGTTGACGTTCGGTCAACCAATTTGCACATTTTTGTCTTGATGTAGTCTGCAAACCTGTTCAGGTTTTTCTCGCTTGAGATGGGCAGCCTGTTCCACATTTGCTTTAGCAGATTCATCCAGCGAATCTTGTATGCATCACGAAGCTCTTGTTACTTGTAGTCAGCATACCCCACGCTCTATCAAAACCAGCTTTGCCTTCGATATTTGATCCACTTCGCGTACCTTGTCGTGGCACCTCATCCTAGGAAAACCTGAACACCCTGGAGCCTACGTCAACGCCAGGATGCTAGCTTTGTCTGTTTTCATCTTGATGTAGACTGCACGAGGGCGAATCTTCTACCTCACCCTCAAAGCTACGTTCACATCAAGTATCCAATCGTCGACCCAAAAACACTGGTCCAGCCTTTTGATCTAATACGGATACGCCAACTACACTGCACAGATCGAAGTACCCGCCTTAACATGGATCAATTACCATTACTTCATGTTAGCCAAAGACCATCTCAAGGAGGAACAAGAGTACCAGTATCGGCACATCGACACGTCGACACAGGCGAATGTGGAAGCAATGTTGACGTAGTTCGCAATCTTTTCTTTCCTGACGCATTTTGGGTCGATCTCTAGGCTCTGGTATCTGATCCGCCGTCTCCACCACAAGTTCTAAGTGATGACCCGCGGCCCGCTGATTGTGACGTACCTGTTGCACCTCAACGAGCAACGGTTAAACTCCACCCTTCTTTCGACTGCCAGCATTATGCCGCGACATGAAGACTTGCGGTCGTGTTGCAACATAGCCTTGCCGTCCCAACCACATCAGCGTATAAACAATCCAAACAGGCCTGGAGCTTACATCGACATTGTATCACCCACTTTGCACGTTTCTACGCTGATGTAGGCCCCACACCTGTTCAGTGATTGTCTTGTACTAGATGCGACTTTGCTTTTGCAGATCCGTCCTGCCAATCTTGGTTCAGGGGCGCCGTTTGCTTTTGCTGTCGCCTCCACTCTTCCCCTGTTGAACAACAATGCACCCCGCAAACTGACAAAAGACCAGCGAAGCTAGAAGCCTCTGAAAGCGTACCTGCATTCCAAGATGGCTATGCATGCTATCCGCCGCGGGAAGGGCTTGCTTGCCTCAAGTGGGCCCCCTGAGATGATCATGGTGATCACCCGCATTGAGGTGTCGCATCCAGAACGCCTTCATCCTCAATGTAGGGGCTCTGCTGTTGCGCAGGGCTGGCTAGGTGTGTGAGGGTCGCGCGGGGTCGAAATGTGATGAGCGGTCATGACGATGTGTTGAGCTGCGATGTCGGGCCGGCGACTGACCTTGGAATGCTATCAAACTCTCATGACAATAGCATGATGCAGATGCGAATCGCGACATCTTTGTACTTTCAGTCGAGGGCCTCTTGCAACGAATGCATAACTGGGTTTGTTGTGACGGGACAAGCAAGTGGCGAGGCGATGACATGCCATTCACATGATGCGTATTTCTGAGCACGTCAGTAATCCCGTCACGCTAGAGCCAAGGCCCGCTTGCTTTTCCGTCCTCTTCTCATCGCCAACATCGTCCACCAGCTTTTCTGAGCAGCTGAGACGTCACTCCGCGTCATGCTCCATCATCTGCATCATGTTCACTTTGAAAGAAACGCACGCAGCCCTCTGACATGTTGCCTGATGTGTCTCGGCAGAATTCAATGATCTCGCAGCGCCGGTCGGCTCCCCAGCGTAATCACCGACTTCACATGGCTGACTTTGCATAACCTTGCACACATCACGAGAGTCGCTGCAGTGCGCGCATGCAGCATAATGAAGCTACCCACCTCTGACAGCTCAGGGTCTACCCGGTTCATATTAATAGACGCCATCGGACGCGCACGAAAAGCTCTGTGGCGTAAAGCCAAGTTGTGGAACATCGGTGGTTTTGAAGCTGGCGCGCCGATGCTTTTGATGGCTGTGGGTGGTGTGCGAGAAGCATGTTGCATTCGCCAGAGGCAATCGCCGTCTTACTGCGCCGTTGCGCCTCATGGTCGTGCTGCGGATGCGACTGCGGAATATTTCTTGGTCTGTTAGATGTGTTACTGAGATGTGCTTCTTGTTTGGACTGTTCATGCGACGTTCATGCAAAGAATCGACGTCTGTCTATGACTATATTACTCTTCACCCCTATAGCTCATGTCCGTATATCTCTGCATATTGTTATCGTCTCGTTTCTTTGGACCTCTCGTACTTTCGGCTGCAAGCAACAAATCGGGCTTCAGCGCACGCACCCAATATACCCGGATTGATACCTACGGCTTACTCTCGAGACTGGGAACATCATGGCGGCGCCTCCTCCGTCCATATCGAAGTACCGAGGGGCACGCCCCGCCGCGCTCTCCATAATAGGGTCTATATCATCACGCCCATCTACACAAGCTACACAATCCACACACGAGCTCAGATGGCACGCTCGTACCAACTCGGAAGAGCGCAGCTTGATCTCTGATATCCTTCAAGATCTGGCTGACAACTGCGAGACTGCGTTCGATCGAGCAACCGACCAAGCACGGTTAGGCACAGCCTCATATATCTCTTACAACGCACAAGGACAAGACCTCGCCACAGATCTCGCCCAGTCACAACCATACTCGCAGAGGCGGGATTGCGCTACCTCCTACACAACTAACAACCTACGAGAAGATCTACAAGAAATCCGACCTTACCTGCGGGCAAGCACTCTAATGGCACTAGAAGGGATATTGCGGCTGAATGAAGCCAACGAGGCTAATGCAGCCAACCCAGCTTTCCGCCGGAACACAATAAGACGGGTTTCAACATCCGAGGATGGCGATCACGTACCAGTCATAATGGACCCATACGACGATACAAATTACTCCAGTCCCACCAGCTTCAAATTCGACGACGAGAGCATCATGGATGGGCCTCTCAGCCCTGCAATGGGCAAATACCCAGACCGAAACTACCGCAGGAGTAATCTCCGGGATGCGCATTCGATGAGCGACGAACCTTTTGATGAGCCACCGACCGTTTACGACATCGAACGACAAAGAGGAGCGCCGAAGGCGCCATCTCCATACCCATCGACTGCGAAGACGGCGATCATAATGCTCTCGTTGTACATATCGATCTTCCTTGTCGCTCTTGACCGAACCATCATCGGTCCAGCGATCCCCGCCATCACGAACGAGTTCAGCAGCATTGGCGATATCGGATGGTACGGTAGCGCATACATGCTTACGGCAGCCGGATTCATCTTGCTGTATGGCCGGATATACACCTTCTTCCCAACCAAACCAGTCTTCCTATCCGGCATCTTCCTATTCGAACTCGGAAGTATCATCTGCGGCGCTGCGCGGAACAGCAATATGCTCATCGTTGGGCGCGCGGTCGCGGGCCTGGGCAGTAGCGGCATCTTCACCGGCGCGATCCTGATCATGTTCAACACTGTGCCGCTGGCTAAGCGACCCATGCTGCAGGGTCTCTTCGGCGCATGCTTTGGCGTCGCAAGTGTGGCCGGTCCCTTGCTAGGCGGTGCGTTCACCAGCAGCAGCGCAACTTGGAGGTCAGTGACACTATTAACAAATCGCATATGAAATGCATACTGACTTCATCCAGATGGTGCTTCTACATCAACCTCCCGCTCGGTGGTTTCACCCTACTTGTAGTGTGCTTGCTGCTGAAGCTGGATGAAAAGAAACCGCAACTCAAGACGTGGGGAGAGACGATACGACAACTTGATCCCTTGGGCACCGCATTGTTCCTTCCATCGATCACTTGTCTCTTGCTAGCGCTGGAGTGGGGCGCCGCCGACTACCCATGGACGTCACCGCGAATGGTCATACTCCTTGTTGCCTTCGCAATGCTGCTCATAGCGTTCGTGTTGTGGCAATACGTCACCAGGCACAGCACTGCGACTCTACCAGCACGCATCATCTTCCAGCGCAGCGTTACCTTCGGTAGCGCATCCCAATTCTGCGTAGGCGCGACCATGCTCACGGTCTCCATCTACGTTCCTCTCTGGTTCCAGGCCATTAAAGGTGCATCTGCGATGCAGTCCGGCATCAACACCATTCCGCTCGTTCTTTCGGTTGTCTTCGGCTCGATCTTGTCTGGAGCTCTAGTACAGCGCATCGGATACTACACTCCTTTCATGATCCTTGGCTCAGGCATGATGGCTATCGGAGCTGGTCTCATTACCACTTGGGAGATGACCACCGATAATGCCATGTGGATTGGAACGCAAATAGTTGTGGGCTTTGGGGTTGGCTGCACCATGCAACATCCTAACATAGCCGTGCAAACCATACTACCGAAGGAGGATGTTCCAACCGGTACAGCAGTGCTGTCGCTGTTCCAGACACTCGGTGGCGCAGTCTTCACAGCCGTCGGCCAGAACTTGTATATTCACAAGTTTTCGTCTGGACTGGAGCAAATTGGAGGCCTAGACCCTCAAAAGATCCTGGACGCAGGAGCCACGAACCTAACGGGTGGTGTAACTCCAGCCATCAAGGCCCTGATACTGGCAGCCTACAACGACTCGCTGACACATGGAACGTTCTTTGCGGCACTCGTCATAGCCTGCCTTGCGATACCAGCTGCTGTAGGCATGGAGTGGCGAAGCGTCAAAGCAAAGCCAGACACGTCCGTACAGCGACACGATGAGAAGCGGGATCAAAAGCCACAGCAGCCCCGTGGTATCCTGAAAGCTCCATCCAATGGTGCAGGTCGGCAGGAAGCGAACCAGCCGGCGGTGGCGGAGCCCGCGCCAGCTTTGAAGAAGATGTTCCGTCAAAGCGGTCAGTTTGCGTCGTATTTGACAGCCACCATTAACCCCGACCTCCGTGATCAACTGGGCCCGGGGAAGCAAGTTCGCAGGTGACGAAGCTGGCTCTTCTTTCCCGGAATTAGATCTATGGATGAATGCGAGGTCCTTTAGCGTGTAATGATGATAGGGCAGATACCATATCGCATCGTATCTCTGCCATTAATGCATAATGTATTAGCCATTTGTTCTCACTTCCTGTCTTTATCTGCTTGAAGTTTGTCGTCTTTGGCGCTGTTTCCAAGCGTCCCACGTGTTGTGAGGGGCGAAAATGCGCAAGCTTACAACACGTTCCTTGATTTTCGCAAGGAAGCAGACTTCGGGGCCTTTCCGATTCGCAGCTCACCAAACAGGTAATGCATAAGCGAAGCCACCAAGCCATGTCGCTGATCATCCCACGTCCAGGACGAGCAATCAAGCAAAGCCGAGATCTAGCGAAGCTTTATTAACCATAGGCATCTTTGAGCCCCACTTTTGCGATATCATTTCTGCTTGATTGAGATGATAGACGATTGGGGTCGGTGTTGCTATCAGGCTCCGACATGCATCTGCTCCGCCAATACGGGCGTGGTCATCGCCGTGAAGCCGCCCTTCTTGCGGTGAAACCACACTTCGGTGGTTTTGGGGTCGGATAGGTGCGTCATCCGGGCCAGCTCCGAGATTGCGTGTAAACTATTGGTTGTTCGTAAACCTAAAGCTTGCTGACAACCACCACCAGGTCGTACTCAGGCAGGCAGTCTGCTGTGCAATCTCTAAGAACCAACAAAAAGACTAGCGACGCGCATTATATGCCAATGGCGTTGCCAGACATCTCATCTCGCCGCGCACGGTTCGTCAGCCCACGTATTCCACTCACAGCTGGCGCGAAGGTGGCCGTACTACACGTCAGATGCTCCAACGCAATTAGTGATCCGATCTCACAAAGGACCGAATGTAATGTCGATACCGGATCGCACTTCCCACGGTTCCCCACAGCTGTCGGGCGTCGTAGCATGGTCATACCACGTAGCTGGGTCGGTCTCAAGTAATGCTCAGCGTTGGGCTGGCCATCGTATAGCAGTTACGAGCTTCCACACAGATGGTGAGCTGACGCTGATAAGCTCTGGCATGGTGAGAATGAGCCGCAGCTGTACAATGCGGCTCATGTCGGACCTGTTGTTTCGGAGATCATAGAGGAGAGACGAATATGATCGACGCCGCATTTAGAGAATGGTGCATATCTGCATGGCGACGTCCATGGTGTTTTGTATAAGAGCCGATACACCAGAACACCTTGAAACCCAGTCAGTACTGGAAGGCTAATCGGCGTCACTGTTCAACCTTCTCTTCTGCGACAAGAGGTGCAAGATCTGGCACTATGGCTTCCCAACACGTTCACATCGTGCTCAGCGTAGCATGGCAAGACGCTGGAGACACGACACGTGCCATTGCGATGGCTATCGCATTGCGGGATATGTGCCCGTCCAACATCAATCTGCGGATCGACTTCCTATCCTGTGGCGCGCGGTTCGAATATCAAATCACGGACGCTGGCTTCAACATTGTCCCAGCTCAACCACGCGTGAAGGGCATCTCCGTTGCGCATGACCTCGGATGGGACTGGCCCGAGTTCTTCGGTTCAGAAGAAATCGCAAAGTCATTCATCGATGGCCAACTCGCAGCGTTCAAAGAGTTGAAGCCGGACATTGTGTTCCATGGCATGTGGGCTCCAGCGTCTATTGCTGCGCGACTCCTAGGTATCCGAACGATCAACTTCCTCCCGGTTCCGTTGCATCCTGGAGCCTTTGCTCACGGCCTGATTCGCGATCTTCCAGATATGATGCCATTGTTCACACGGCTTCCACGACCAGTCCGACAGCGCATGGCATGGTGGGCCAGCGGCTTGATGGTGAACGCTCCTATCTTCCGACAGAAGCGCCTAGGAGCTGCTGCAGCAGCCTGCGGATGGCCAATCACGGGACCCATCTCCCTCTTCGACATGAACATGGCCGATCTTAACTTGGTGAACGACCACCCCATATTCCATCAAGAATATCTGCACCGCCTCCCAAAGAACATAGTCCTCACAGGTCCTTTGTACGCGCGAAACGACTCGAAGCTGGACGAAGACATATCGGCACATCTGACAAAGGGTCCCGGTCCATCGATCCTGGTTACAATGGGCAGCTCAGGAATGGAAGAGTTCTTGTTCGAAGCGATCAAGGCTCTACGGTTGAACCCTGACGACAACTGGAACGCAGTCGTGCTGGCTTCGAAATCCATATGCGACATCGACAAGGCAATTGAGATCGCTGGCGGAGATGCGCGGCTTCTGGTAACTGATCGGTTTATCCCAGCACCGGCTGCCAATGCGCTCGCCGACCTCATCGTCACGCATGGAGGTCAAGGGACTGTCCAATGCGCCTTGGCTGCAGGAAAGCCTATTGTCGGTGTCGCGTTACAAGTCGAGCAGCAGACGAATCTGGACAACGCCATGAATGCTGGAGCAGGTATCCGCGTGCAGAAACAGTTCTGGAAGGCCAAGAACATTCGCAGCACGGTGTTGACGGTGCTCAAGGATCCTTCTTATGCAGCGAGCGCGCGGATGCTAGCGGAGACGTTGAATTCCATGGACGGCGCAAAGACGGCGGCAGAGGTGATGTGGAAGTTCATCGTCGAGGAACAGACCGAGAAGGTCAAAGTTTAGGTTTGACAAGCAAGCATGTCATGGTGTCATGATGCTGGCGCGCTAGGTTCGACGGCTGAGAACGCGACGCGTTTTGGTTGGCCAGTTGTTGCTGACGCCGGGCCGTCCGCGTAGAGACATTTTCCATATCCTGGTGTACCTCAAAGATTCAAAATTCCTCTTCGTAGCAATGCAGCCCGTAGGAGTGCGACGGTGAGGGTCAAGAACGCGTTGTATCTCGGGTGGAGGAGAGGAGACATGTGAAGTGTGCCGCGTGCCGTGACGCTAGCGGCTTGGCACGCTCATAGCACTTTCCAAACATGCGGCCGCCCCTAGACACTCTTCTCTATCTTTTACACTTAAGCCTAAGAAGTCTTTTTATAAGAGTACTTTAGTTATATATATTAAAAAAAAAGATATTTAGTAATAGTAGTTTACTAAGCTATTTATTTAAAGTAGTTATTTTTATATATACTTATAGTAGTAAAAAATAACTTTATAATAAATATATAATAAGTTATTATAATAAGTTTTATAATAGCTTATAAAGTAGAAATAGCTTATTTTCTAAAACTAAATATAAAGCTTAACTAGCTTATATATAAAAGCTTTTTTACTATTACTTTTTTTACTTTTTTCTTATAATTATAAGTATAATAATTTTTTTTAACTACTTTAACTACTATTCTTTTATTATTACTAATACTTAAATAGCTTATTTTACTTTTTTTATTTTTTTTCTACTTTTTAAATATAAGATTATTTATTATATAGCTTTATTTTTTAAAAAACTTTATAATTTATACTATAAAAAAAAAGTAAATAAAATATATACTTAAAATAAAAATAGCTATTTTTCTATTTAAGAAGCTTAATAATAGTATATAATTTACTTAAGTAATAGTATAAAGTTACTAATATTTTTTTTAGTTTTTAGCTTTTTTAAGTTTTATACTAATAAGCTTATTATTAAGTAGAAATCTAAATCTTAAGTAGTAATACTTATAGCTTAAAAAGCTACTAATTTTAAAAAAGTAAAAACTATTACTAGTACTCTAAAAAATATATAACTAAATCTTTTACTTACTTTTAGAAGTATAGTATTAAGTAAGCTAAAGCTTAGAGCTTTAGCGCTACTACCTCTAAAGTAGTTAAAGCTTCTAAATCTTTTAAGCTTATAAAGTAGCTATTTTAATACTAAATACTTTATAAAAAAATTATAATACTAAATACTTTATAAAAAGACTTTATATAAAGATTATAATCTAATTATATATACTTATTAGTAATAGAGTAATATATTCTAAAGCTTTATAGTTAAAATATATATACTAGAAGTTTAGTAAAAGTGTACTTTTTCTATCTTTTATATTTATATATTTATATACTAAATTAGACTAAAGATATAAGTAGCTTAAAGCTAATACTAAAAGCTATACTACTTAAATAAGCTTTTAACTATATTTTTACTTTTTATAAGTTTTCTTACTAATTATAAGTTAGATACTAATTTTATTACTAGTTATATTATTTTACTATTTAATTAAAGCTTAAATAAGTTATTTTCTTACTACTATATTAATTACTTTTTTTATTACTACGCTACTATTACTAAAGCTTTTATAAGTTACTTTAAGTTTACTAAAAAGAAAACTATTAGAGTAGCTATTTTAAAAGCTATTTTTATAGCTATTTTATAAAAAGTTATTTAAGATATAATGCTTAATATTCTAGGCGCTTTAAGAAGTAGCTTAAAATACCTAAAAAGCTACTTTAAAGATACTATATTACCTACTATATCTATTAAAGATTTTATTATTAATTCTATTATTAATATAGTTTTATAAATATATTTATTTAGAGTAAAGCTATTTATTATATTACTTACTAACTTTACTATTAAAAAACTTCTTATTACTAATATATATATATTCTTCTATAAATCTAAGTAAATATTTAATATAAATTAGCTTAATTATATTACTATAAATACGCCTAAAGCCTATACTATTTATATTTATACTTTTACGTATAGACTAGTACTAACTATAAAACTATATTCTTCTAAACTTATTTATAATACTATTACTTTATAGATTAAAGCTTTAAGTAAAATTCTTAGTTAGCGTAATAAACTATTAAGTAGAGAAAAGAAAGTATTTATAGAAAATTTTTTAAGTATTACTATACTTAAATAAATAGAGACTATAATAGTTATCTAAAATTACTCTTAAATAAATAGTTATCTTTACTAGCTAAATAGTTAATATAGTATTATATTATAGTTAATAAAGAATATATATAGCTAGTTCTATTAGTAGTATACTTATTACTATATATTATATTATTTTTAGTTATAGTATAAAGAAAGTTATATAAGTAAGTATAAAGTTAGTTTATAAGTTCTTAGCTTTCTTATAAAGAAAAATAACTATATTACTATAGTAATATATACTAAATTAATATTAATATTATTTAGTAGTTCTAAAAGAGACTAGCTTAAAGTCTTTTAATATCTTTTAATATTTTTTAATATTATTTTACTATAAAGATAACTAAATATAAAGATATAATATAAGTAGATTAAATAAGTAAGATTCTGCGTATAGGTTTATATATAGAAGTAAGTAAATATTTAATATTTCTTACTTAATTAGCGCTAGGCCTAATTAGGTAGAGATTATAGATTTAATCTACTATACTACTTCTCTCTTAAAAGAGAGTAAGTTCTAATACTTATAATATTCTTTTTACTTTTATATAATATACTAGTTATATATAATTATAAATATAAATAATAATTATAAAGAAAATATCTATATTATAAAGCTACGTAGACTAAAATAGTATTATAATATATAGCTATTCTTCTAAATTCTTCTAGACTTCTATTATATTCTTTTTATATATTCTTTTTTATATATAATACGCTAGTGCGCTTTAATTATAGCGTTAGTGTAGTAGTTTATAATAGAAAAGCTAGCTTAATAAAGCTATAAGTTAGGTTAGATAGATAGTGTTATAGTATTATAGTCTTTGTTTAGTTATTAGTAAGTAGGTAGTGTACTACGCCTTCTATAGAAGTAGTGTTATTATTCTAGCTAGATTAGCTATTACTATATAAAGTATAACTTTCTAAAAGCTAGATTATACTATTATACTACTTAACTAACCTCTAGTAGATATAGCTACTTTTATATTAAGTATAGTATCTACTCTAAGTCTTTATATATATTAGTTAATAAAATATATAGAAAGCGTCTTTATTACGTAGTAAAATAGAAATATAAAAGTACTTTTCTTAGTTATAGTAACTTACGCGCTAAGGTAGAATATAAGTACTTATATCTAGCTATTAGTAATATTCTTCTAATAGCGTAAGTATACTAAGTATTATTATTATAAAGTTTTATTAGCTTACTAAGTCTCTTAAGCTAGAGTATAAAATTAGTTTTACTAGATATTATTAATAGAAGTAAATAATAGTCTTAGTACTACTAACTAAGTTTATATAAAGCTTCTAAAAGAGGTTATTAAGCTTTTTAGAATAGTTAGCCTATTAAATATAATATTATAGTAAACTTTTCTACTAGATAGCTAGATTCTTTAGTTACTTATTAATTTAATAGTTATTAATAGTATTAATAATATAGTCTTTATTATCTTTAATATTAGAATATACTACTACTAGGTACTTTTTATCTCTAATCTAACTAGATAAAAAGTCTTTAGAGTAAAAGTATAGTAGCTAAGAGTAAAATATATTATATAACTTTTTTATTTTCTTAAATAGCTATAGTTTATATACTAAGTTATTAATAAACTAAATAATTTTAAAAAAACTTTAGTTCTTAAAGTTAAGAGAGTAATTAGATTAAATAGTATAGATATTTTAGGTATCTAATATAACTATATTACTAACTTTAAAGACTAGTATAGAAAGATACTTATTATTAGTATATTTAGCTTATTTAGCTTATACTTACTATATAAACTATTTTAGCTTCTTATATAGTTAGTCTAGATAGAAAGCTAAGAGGTCTACCTAAGACTTATTTATATATACTAGACCTAAGTTAGTTTTTATAATTACTATTAAAAGCTTTAAGCTAGAATATAGTTTATAGCTCTTAGTAGCGTAAAATAAAGTAATGCTAGTACTTACACTAACTATAAAGTTAGCTTTAAATTCTACTATTAGTAGGTAAAAAGTCTAGTTATTCTATTTATAGTTAATATATACGTAAAGGTATTACTTAAGATAGATATTTATATTCTTTATTTAGCTATTAGTCTATAAATAGAAAGCTATAAAATACTTTAAGTAAGTACTTAGTTACTAGTAAAGGCGTTTCTAAAAGTAAGCTATATATTAGCTACTATAATTAGTAATAATTTTATCTAGATATTCTTTTTTTTTTTATATATATTCTATAAATACTTATATAAGTATATTAATAGTAAAAGCTACTATTAGAATAAACTTCTTTTTCTTAGTAAGTTAATTTATAATAACTAGAATATTTATAAAAACTTATTTATTATAAAAGTAAGAAAGTAAATATATAATAAAGTTTATAGAGATATATAACTAATACTTATAAAAAATTAGTAGTAAGTAGAGTAATCTATACTTTTTATTATAATAACTTTTAGAGTGTTTATAGGTTAAGTAGTTATATATATATTAAGTAATATTAGTAGTTATTTTTAGCTAGAAATACTATTATAATAACTAGAAGTAGAACTTATACTTTCTACTATATTCTTTATAAAAGGCCTAGTAGAACTACTTAATAACTTTTATATAGATATAGCTAGAGCTAGAGATATATACTTTATTCTTAATATATAATAGCTTATCTTATAAGATATAGTCTCTAAGTTTAATATAAATATAGTAGCTTCTATAAATTAGATTATATAAAATATATTATAGTTTATTTTTAATAGCTTTAATAAGCTTCTTAAGTATGCTATTTTTTTTTTTATTATACTTAGCTTTAATAGAGAGCTATAGATCTTTTTATATTATAACTATAAAGTTCTTATTAACTACGTTAAGAGAGGTAAGATATAAAAATACTATTATTAGACTTAACTTAGCGTAGACTTTACTAATAGTATTCTTCTTACTAAGCTAATATATTATCTAGACTAAAGTAATAGAGTTATTTTTAAATTATTCTATATAATAGTAAGTAAGATAAATAGCGTAGTAACTACTACTATCTTTCTTAAACTATATATATATAATATAAGCCTTAGAGTTAACTTAGTTTATTTTAAAGATAGTTTATACTTAATATTAGTAGCGCTTATTATTATAATTAGCTAGTAAGTTACTTAGTCTATAAGTAAGAGTATTAAGTTTAGTGCTTTACTTCTCTAGTCTATATATAATATAGAAGTTAAACTTAGCTAGAAACTTAGTCTATTATACTTATCTTTAGTTAAGCCTTTTATTTATTATAAATATCTATAGTGCTTAATAATTAAAAAGAATCTTAATAGAATTTTTTATATTTACTAGTTTAAACTACTACTTTTTAAAAGCTTATATAATAGCTAAGAGCTCTTTATTATATATTTTATAGTTATACTTAGTAGATATTATTTTATAAGATAAGAAAGCTACTAGTTATAGTATACTTTTATATATCTATAATAAAATAGCTATAGTAATAAAATCTAATATATTTATTTCTAAGTAAGACTTTAAGTTAGAGTTAAAGTAGACTAGTACACTAGCTATTATAAAGAAGTTCTTAATATAGTAGAAAGTAATAAAGATAGCTAAGCTATCTTAGAGAGAAAATAGCTTATAAATATTAATATCTTTTTAGATAAGCTTTATAAGAGCCTTTACTAAGTATAAAAAACTTTTAATAAAGTATTAGTAGAAGTTTATAAAACTAAGAAAAGACTATATATCTTTAACTATTCTTAGAAAAGACTAGTTTTTAATAGTAGCTACTTTTTTTTAATCTATTTTAAGTTCTTCTATTATTAAAATAAAACTAAGATATTTAATACGCTTAACTTTAAACTTATACTTTAAAGTATTTAAGTATATCTTTATATTCTTAAGTTTCTATAGAATAGTAAGAATATAACTTTTATAAAGTACTTTATCTTTACTATATATTAGAATATTATCTAGATATATACTATAGATATTATTAAGATATTTTTATAAAGTTTTATTAATAAAGGTTTAAAAAGTCTTTAGAGTATTATATAAACTAAATAGTATAATAAGATACTTATAGAGTCTATATCTTATTTAAAATACTATTTTCTTTTTATTACTATTTTTAATTCTAATAAAATTAAAAGTAGTAATAATATTAATAATACTTATAATATAAACTTTAGCTATTTATATAAGTATTTTCTTAATTAATAGTAGTATATTATAGTTTTTCTTAGTAATAGTGTTTAGACCTTTATAGTTAATATAAATACGTAGTCTACTCTCTAGCTTTTTAATAATAAGAATAAGTAAAGCGTATAGAGATAAGCTAGATTAGATAAATTTCTTTTTTATTATTTTATTAATATACTTCTTAATAGCTTCTATCTCTTATTAGGTTAAACTATAGATATATAAGTAAGATAGTTTACTAGCTTTAACGTCTATAATATAGTTAATACTAGAGTAGTAAGAAGAAAAATAATTTATAAAGTATAAACTAAAGATCTTTTTTATCTTAAAGTATAACTAGTTAGGTATAAGCTTCTTTAGTTTCTTATTAGTTATTTTAGCTTTCTTATACTTTTCTATATACTTATTAAAATTATTTTATAATATACTAGTATAATAAGTAATATTATTATAAAATATCTTATACTTATAGTTATCTTTAGATAGTCTACTAAGCTTCTTCTAGTAATATAGCTTTACCTAAATAATTTACTTTAAGTAGCGTTTAGTAGTAAGATACGTAGTGTAGATACTTATTATTATAATAGTAGTATTTTTATTAAGCTTTCTAGTATAGCTATTAGAAAAGCGCTAGTTACTATATACTATCTTAGTTATACTACTATATAGATAGTTTAGATAGTAGTAGAGACTATTAAAGGTTATAGAGTATTTAGTACTAAAGCTAAATATAGAGTTATAATAATCTATATAGTTTATTCTAAGAATAAAGTTATATTATTTTATACTTATAATATAGTAAAGAATAGTACTTATATAGAAGCTATAGATAATAGATAATTTTATAGCTTTAGTAAAAAATTTAATAATATTACTATTAGTTAGTATTAGATAGATAGAGAATATTTTAATATAAGAGAGTTAATAGTTAGAAGCTTATTACTAACTAATAAAGTACGCACTAGTTCTAGTATTAACTAAATATATAGTTATTTTTAGACTAAAAGGTATAGAAAGCTAGTAATTAAAGTCTAGTTATAAGGTAAAGTAGAAGCTATTTTAAGAAATAATAGTAGTAGTAGAGATATAGTATCTTTTATATAGAGTATTAACGCTAAGTACTATTATTACTATAGCTTTAAGTCTATTATAATACTCTATTATAAGATAGATTCTCTTAAGTAATTTACTCTATTTTAGCTTTTAATTATAATTTTATTTAGAAGCGTCTAAAAACGTGCCTTATATTTAGAGTTAATAATATATTCTTTATTATCTATTTTATTCTTAATATAAGCTTAGTACTTATTATAGTTATAGTTACTATAGTTATAAGTATTATTAGTAATATCTTTATTATCTATAAACCTAGCGTTTATAGTATTTAAGAATAAGTCTTTAATCTAGTTAAAGAGCACTATAGTAATCTTAGTATAGTTATTACTTTAATAGAACTTATTACTATATTTAAAGTAAGCCTTATTCTTAAAAAGTATATTCTACTATTTATTAGTTTAACTAAATCTAATAGAGCGTTTAGTAGTTTAGTTAAAAGCGCGCTTACGCTCTAGAAAATAATTACTAAAAAACTATTATTAAAAAGTCTTATAGAAGTCTTACTCTTACTTAGTCTTTTTTATAGTTAGAGTAAAGTAATAGTTAATTTTTTTCTAGTTAAGATTATAGTTATAAGTATAGTTTAAAAAGAATGTAAGTATCTTACTATAAATAGATCTAGTAGTAGTTATAGTAGTAAGATCTAGGCGTATATACTAACGTACGTATTCTACTATCTTTTAATTAAACTTCTAGAGAATAGTATAAACTTTTAGAAACTACTATTACTAGTTTATAAAAGCTTTATTTTACTTTTATATAAAAGAGTATTAGTTATAAAGTAAAGCTTCTACTTCTATTTTCTTTTTATATATCTCTACTTTAAAGTACTTATCTATAACTTTAAAAATATCTAAGTAGCTCTTAGTAGAGGTAATATTATATTTAATTAAGTCTTAAGCGTTACTCTTAATATAATCTTCTAAGTAAATAAGTATAGTATAATTATTAATATAAGTTAAGTACTTATTAATAGTAGACTAATACTACTTCTTATTACTTTATTAAGTGTACTAGTATAGAAATATAAGTATAATATAGTTAAGTAATATAGTATATAATTATAATATAAGTATATTTTCTAAATATTTTATTTTATAGTAGATAGTAGTATATATTTTTTTAAAAGTTTTAGAAATTAAAACTAAGCTATAAAGTTTAATACTCTTAAATTTTATATAAAAGTATAAAAGTAAAAAGTAAGAATCTACTCTAGAAACTATAAAGAAAGAGGTATAGTAAAGTATCTACGCGTTTTATATATCTCTAAAAGAATATTTAGAAGTTATATATATATCTTATTACTCTCTAAAAGCTTTATATAAAAGTAGAAAGTAGAGAAAGCTATAACTATAAAGAAATAGTAATAAATATCTAAGAAGTATTTAAATCTATTTCTAAAATAAGGCTATAAAGTAAGAAAGTAGTAAGGTATAGTAGTTTATAACTCTTAGTTAGTAATAACTCTAAATCTATTACGTAATAGCTATTCTAAGATAGTAGAAGAGTTTTATATATATAATTATACTAAACTCTTTAGCTATAGTTATAAAAAGCAAAATTCTCTACTTACCTCTTTCTTATCTTTTTTATCTTCTATATCTTCTATATCTTTTATATCTTCTATATTTTCTTTCTCTCTACTTATTAATACTATAACTATATTATTTATAAGAGCTTTTATTATCTCTAAGATATATATAAACTATTCTATAACTACTATAACTAAAACTACTATAGTTATTACTAAGTATAGGCTTAGTAAATTTAAGCTTATAAGCTATATTATTAAAAACTAGTAGTTTAAAGAAATAATAAATTAGGTATACTACTATACTAGGCTAGCTTCTAGATTTAATATAGATTATGTATTAGTACACTATATATCTAATAAGTCTATAAGTGTTAATATCTACTATCTAGGCTCTATCTTTATTATACTAATAGATAATTCTATAGCGCTTAAAGCTTATACTAAAGTATAGTATATATACTAGTAAGACCTTATTACTACTAGTAGAAGTTCTAAGTAGACTAATTATTAGAAGAACTTTATACGCTATAAGATACTTATCTATTAGCGCTAGAATTAAATACTATATATTCTAACTATAGTAGAAAAGCTTTTTAAGATAGAAGTAAAGATATCTCTTACTCTCTCTACTATTATACTATCTACCTCTATATTTTAAGTAGTTTATATATAGGCTAGTAATTAATAATAATAATAATAATAACTATAAATCTATAATTAGGCTAATAATATAAGTAAGATAGATAATTTAGATAATAAAGTAATACTAATAGCTTATTAATAAGCTTATAGTAGAATACGTAACTAGTCTAATAGACTATAGATATATTTAAGATCTTTCTAGAGTATTTAGCTAGCGTATTAGACTATAAAGAATATATAGCTCTTTTATAGCACTATAGATATATTACTACTACTACTAATTCTAGAATTTTCTTAAGCCTTTAGGTAATTATAACTATAATAGAAGTAGTAGTAGCGCTTACTTTTAAGAGAGATTATATATAATATAGTAGTACTACTAGGTATTATCTATATAATATTAGTAGTAATAAATAAGTTAATATAAATTATAAGTCTTTATTATAAAAGTATAAGAAAGAAAAGTATAAGTAGATAGTAAGAGGCGTTTAAGTCTATTAGACTTAGTTTTAATAGCTTAAAAGTTTATTTATTTATTATTTATAATATAGTATAATATTATAAAATATAACGTAGTAGGCTCTATCTCTAAGGCCTAGAGAGAAAATACTACTTCTTATAGTTTTTATTCTTATCTTTATTCTTACTCTTAAATATAAAGATATTAGATAGTTAAATAGTAACGCTTCTACTAGTACTAGTAACTAAGTTTAAAGCTTAATTATATAAGCTAGCTATAAGTTAGCGCTAGTGCTTAGAAGCTATAAAAAGTGTTAATTACTACTTATTATATTAGTTAATATTATTATAATAAAGGTAAGTAGTCTTATTATATTAAGTATAAGTAGTATTATTATAATATAGATAGTATATATTCTTATAAAGAAGATAGTTAGTATTATTATAATAGATATAGTTTATAAGAATTAATATAGCGTAGCTATTATATTTACTATTTTAGAAAAGTATATTTTAATAATAGTAGTTATTAGAGTTAGAGTAGTTACACTAAAGAATAAAGTATAGTTTATAGTTAGGCTTATAGGTAAGTAGCTTATTAAGTACTATATTATACTTCTACTATAGGCGCGCCTTACTAGTATACTTATTACTAAGCTAATAGTTAATATTTTTATAGTTATTATTATAGTTTATATAATTAATATAATACTAGTTAGCCTTTTTCTTTTTATTAGTTATATATTAGCGTTTAGTAGCTATAATCTCTTATTCTATCTTCTAGTCTTTATAAAAGTAGTTAGCTTTACTCTTTTTATACTTAAGCTTATTCTTTAACTTTTTAATTTTATCTTTATTAATATTCTAAGTATTCTTAAGTTTACTAATAAAGTTATAATAAGTTTTACTAGTAGTATAAAGTTCTTAGAGCTTAGTCTATAGAGTAAGATAGACTAGATACTTATTAATCTTATTTAAGTTATCTAATAAAGAGTTCTTACTCTTTAGCTTCTTAATTTAAGCTTTAAGATTATAAATATAATTTATCTTTTTATTATATAGCTATTATAGAATAGTAGATAGTAGAAGTTATACTTACTTTAAGAGCGTATTATATTCTTTAGTAAGAAGTCTAATAGTAGTTATAATATAAATAAGCGTAGTATAAAACTACTATAGAAATTTAGTAATAGTAGAACTAAGTTAAGCTTTATTACTAATAGTAATATAAGAGTATAATTTATTAACTATTATAAAGTTAATATCTTTCTTAAGATCTTAGTTTATTATAATAGTATAAGTAGTAGAGTATTTATTTTTAGCGTAGAGATAAAGTATTTAAAGCTCTAGCTATTATTTTAACTTTAAAGAAATATAAATAATCTCTAAGTTATTACTAGTAATAATCTTAATATAGTTATTTAAGATATTAAGTTTAATATATTAAGTATTATAAGTTATAGACTCTTCTAGTACTTTAGTCTTAGTACTAGTTACCTCTTCTAAAATAGAAGATAGAAAATATAAGTCTAGAAAGCTACTCTAGTAGTAGTTAGATTACTAGATCTTACGTAGCGCTAGAGCCTAGGTTATAGTATTCTAAGTATCTTAGATATTCTAAGTATTATAATTACGTAAGCGTAATAGCTATAGTACTTATAATATCTTTAATAATAATATAGTATTAGTAGTAGTATAATAGGTATATTATAAGTTAAAATTATATTACTAGTAAGATACTACGTTATAGAAACAGAGAGCTATATAGGTAGAGTTTTAAAGTTCCTTGCCTAATACTACACTAGGCCTAATTAGGTAGAGGTTGTAGGTTTAATCTATAACACTACCTCTTCTCTCTTTTAGAGTAGTTCTATTACCTTATAAGCTTTTTTTTACCTAATCTTTTTAGTTAGTATATTATAATAGTAATATTATGCCTAAACGCTATTTAAATCTATTTATAAAGAAGACGTCTACTTTGTAAAAGCTATATAGGCTAAAGTATCTTCTACGTTCTCTCTCTAGTTATTACCTATTACTATTCTTTAGTTATATAGTTATTATTTAGGTCTAATAGTATTATTTATAGTACTTAAGTAGCTTTATAGAGAATAGTAGGTATTAGCTAGATTAGTAGGTTATAGAATAGTCTATAATAGTTAGTTTACCTTAGACGTAGCCTCTCTTGTAGCTTGTTCTATTATACTATTATAGACCTAGTTACCTTTATCTTAATACTAGTCTAGTAGAATTATGTTTCTAAGTTAATATTACATAATAAAGCGTAACTAGGTTCTATTATTAGAGGTAGTGTACAAGAGTAGGCTATAGTCTCTCTAATATAGTAGTTTATATAGTGTAAGTACTATAATAGATTAAGCGTTATATACTAAGATAATATGTAGAGGTAGCCTTCTTAAGTGCGTAAGTAATAGGTTGTATTAGAGTATTACGTAACTACTTATAATATAATAGTTTGCGTAGCTATAGTTAGTCTTAGTTATTATTCTAATAAAGCGCTATTATTAAGAGATTCTACTTACCTATTAGTATACTAAACTATTTATAGAGTTCTAGCTTACTAGAGTAGTAATA
The DNA here is from genome assembly GCA_023758005.1 of Alternaria sp. BMP 0032. Classification (NCBI taxonomy): domain Eukaryota; kingdom Fungi; phylum Ascomycota; class Dothideomycetes; order Pleosporales; family Pleosporaceae; genus Alternaria; species Alternaria sp. BMP 0032. The sequence continues at coordinate 284,065 of JAFVMD010000015.1, read as the reverse complement.
GTAGAACTTAGTAACTAAGTTAGTAGAGTCTATAAGATTTATATAAGGTTTCTAGAAAGAGTTATTAGACTTTTTAGAATAATTAGTCTATTATACGTAATATTATAATAGTTCTTTAGCGTTGCTAAGGCTAGAGTTCTTCTTACGCTTATTTAGGTAACTATTAAGAATAGCTTTAATAGTGTAGTTAGTATTATTATTAATATTAGAGTCTATAAGTTTAATAGGCTCTTTAGAGTCTTAGACTTAGCTAGATAGTAGGTTACTATTAATGTAATAGAGTAGCTATAGATAGAAAACGTTGTGCGTACGTATACTAGATGTAAGCGCTACTTTATATACTATATTATTAATAATATATATAATTATAAAGAGTCTCTAGTTCTTAAAGTTAAGTAACTAATTAGAGCGTGTTATTCTTAGATTATAGAAGTTAACTATAACTCTATTACTAACATTAAACTATAGCGCAGAAATATAATAATTATTTATATATTTAGCTTGCTTTGCCTATATCTAGATAATCTACTATTATAGGTAGTTGCGTAGCTTCTTAAGACGTTTAGTAAACTTATCTATATTAATATAATTATAACGCGCTAGAGTAGTAAGCTATACGTCTAACGCCTAAGCTAGTTCTATTTCTAACCTAGAGATATATTCTTTAGTAGTAGTAAAGGCTAATACGTCTATACTAGTATTAATAGCTACGTTAGCTTTAAACTTAGCTATTAGTAGAAGTAGAGTCTAGTTATCTTGTTTATAGTTAATATAGGCGTAAAGGTATTACTTTAAGAAAGCGTTTATATTCTCTATCTAACTATCTATCTTAGAGTAGTATATAGTAGAGAGCTTAGGCTTTGTTTTTAAACGCTAGTAAAGGTATATCTAGAAGTGTAACGTAAATTAAGAGCCTTAGTCTAATATAATATACTCTAGGTAGCTCTTCTTACGCTATATATATTTAATAAAGGCTCTAACTAGCGTGTTTACGCAGAGATTAATAATAGAAATAAACTTCTTCTTCTTACTTAGCTAGTCTACTATAATAAGTATATTTTTATAAGTGCGTTTATTATTAGTGTAGAGTAGTAGATATATAATATAGTCTATTAAGATTAAGCTTTAATACTAGTCTAGTATTAGTAGAGAGTGTAGAAGTCTCTATTTACCTTCTTAATATAACTTAGATTATTAATATATTAGATAAGCGCGTATATACTAGATAATATTATATATTATATAGAGCTAGTAGTACTAATAAGTTACTTTAGCGTATATCTTATACTTACTACTATACCTACTACTATATAGAGACTAATATACTTAGTCTAGTATATAGGTTTGTAATTAATTAGTATCTAGAACGTATACCTTGCCTCTAATATATAGTAAGCTATTATAGATACTATAATTTCTAAGCTTAAGTTAGAGGCGTTAATCTTACTTAGTTAGGCTAGAAGAGAGGTAATAATAACTATTTTGCTTAGTAGTAATAATAGTTTAAAGCGTATTATTATAGAAGTACTTAGTACGTAAGGTGTTAGTAAGGTTATCTATGTCTTTATTTATAGGTTCTCTAAGCCTTTTAGCTACGTCTTCTTTCTCTTCTAGAATAGTATTATTATTAGAATACGTAATAATAAGTAATAGATAAAGCGCGTTAGTAGTAGCGCTGCTCTCTAGAATAGGCTCTATTTTACTATTATTATATAATTGTTAAGCTACTTTAAAGATAAATAAGTAGAGCTACTTAAGGTAATAATATATAAGAAATAGTGTATGCCTTATATTAGAGCCTTAGAGGCTTATTAACGTAGTAATCTATAGTAATAGGTTAATCTAATAGAGTTTAAGAATAACTTACTACTAATATTATTATTAGTTATTACTAGTATTCTTAGAAAGATTACTAGGCTAATAGGTAAGAGCGTTAGGCTTAGTGCCTTATTACTCTAGCTAGTAGGTAATACTAAAGTTAAACTCTAAGAGAAATTCTATCTACTAAGCCTACTAATAATTAAGACACTTATTTATTATAAATATTTAAAGAGTTTAATAGTCTAAGAGAACTTTAATAGAGTTTAGCGTACTAGCTAACTTAAAACACTACTTCTTAAATACTTATATAATAGCAAGAAGTTTCTTATTATATATTTTATAGTTACACTTAGTAGAATTTATCTTATAAGATATAAACGTAACTAGTTAGAGAATACTATTATATATTTATAATAATATAGCAGCTATAATAAAGTTAGATATATCTATCTCTAGCTAGATATCTAGGTCTATGTTAAAGTGCGTAAGAATGCCTATAGTATAGAATATGTTTTTTAGTTATATAAAAGAGGCTATAGCCTTTAAGTTAGAAGCTAGTAGAAAGGCCTTCTTACTATTAACCTTAGTAAGCTTAGTAAGGTGCTTAGCTATAGTAGAGAAGCCTTTAATAAAGCGCCTATAGAAGTTAGTAAAGCCTAAGAAGGCTTAAATATCTTTAACGTTTTATAGTATCTACTACTTAAGCACTATAGCTACCTTTTTAGAGTCTATCTTTAGTCTATTAGTTATTAGAATAAGTCTAAGATACTTAATACGCTTTATAGAGAAGGTGTATTTAGATATATCTAAGTATATACTAGCCTTACTAATCTTACCTAAGATAGTAAGTATATAGTCTTTATACTTACTCTTATTATCTAAATAGATAAAAACGTTATTAAGATAAGCTATATAAATAATATCTAGATAATTATAAAAAGTCTTATTAATAAAGGTCTAGAATATTCTTAGTGTATTGTAAAGTCTAAAGAGTATTACTAGGTACTTATAGAGTTTATAGCGCGTAAGAAAAGCTATCTTCTTTTTATATTTCTTTTTAACTTAGACTAAGTTAAAAGTAGTAATAATATTAATAAAGGTTATTACCTACACTTTTGCTATTCTTGCTAAGGTTTTCTTAATAGCTAGAGAAGTATTCTAGTTTTTATAGGTAATAGTATTAAGCTTATAGTAGTTAATATAGATACGTAAGCTACCTAAAGGCTTCTTAATAATAAGTACTAGAAATATGTAAGATAATATAAAAGGCTAAATAAAGCTCTTTCTAATTATCTTATTAATATATACTTTTATAGTAAGAGTCTTTTCTCTAGTAAGTTTATATATATAAGGCTTTAGAGTAGCTATACCTAGTTTAATATTAATTATATAGTCTACACTAGGTTATTAAAAAAGTAAGACGTTAGCTAGTTATAGACTAAATAAGTCTAGAAACGTATTAAGAATATAAGCTAGTACTAGCTTTTAAATCTTTTTTTTACTTATTAATAGGCGCTCTATCTTAGCTATATAGTACTTAAAGTCTGCCTACGTAATAGATATAAGACTAGTAACTTACTCTCTAAAGGTAGTAAGATTATAGTTATTAGTGTATAGATTCTTAGGTTATTTAACTTTGTTAAAATAATAGAGCTCTAGCTATATAATAGAGCTAGAGTCTTTAATAGTAGTAAGTAAAGCAGCCTTAGCGCTAATAAGAGATATCTTTACATTACTAGATAGAGTATTACTTATAGCAACCTTATAAGTTAAACTTACTAGTAGGTAGTCTTTATAGACTATATCTTAGAGTTTATTCTTAAGATAGTTAACTTTATAGTTCTTGTAATTAAATATTATTAAATAGAAAGAACTAAACCTAAAAACTAGATAATAGAAATCTATTTAGTTTATCTTTAGAATAATATTATATTTCTCTATATTTATAATATAATAGAGAGTAGTAGTAATATAGTTTCTATATTTAATAGTAATATTAGTAGCGTATGTAAGGTAAGTAACTTCTTTACTATTAGCTAAGGCTAGTTAAATTAGTTTAGATATAGTAAAGATAGTATACTTTTACTATTTAATCTAGTCTTAGCTAATAAAGTAAGTGCTTACGCTAGTATTAATTAAAGTAGTGCTCTTCTACTATAAGCTATTTTATTACTTTAGCCTATAATAAAACTTAAGCTAATAGCTAACGTTAGTCTAGAGTCTATAGAGAGTAGTAGTAGAGACATAGTGTATTCTCTATATCTTGCTAGTAGTATAGAAGGTAGTAGCTAGCTTCTAAACCTTACTCTACTAAACGTAGTATTAGAAGGCCTTAGCTAAAGTTTACTAGTCTTACTCTTATTTATAATTTTAATTAGAAGTATCTAAAAATTCTCTTTCTTAGTATTATTATTATTAATAATATTATTAAAGTTCTTAGTAACGCTATTATTATTATTAATATAAAGCGTAGCTAGAAATAGAATCTTGCTAGATAGAGTAATAGGCTTACTCTAATAGAGTACGTTCTAGTTATACTATATATATCTAGTCTTACTACACTTATAGTAAGTGTTATAGTCTCTATACTTTTTCTTATTCTTAGCTATCTACGCGTTTTAGACCTTACGTTTAGTGTAGTAGTTTAACTACTACTTCTACTTAGAAAAGTAATTACTAGAGGCTTATTAATAAAGCTTTATAGTTATAGATAATATAGTAGCTACCTTACTAATATAAATATCTTAGAAGGCTTTATTAATACTTTACGCGTAATAAAGAAACTTACCTAGAGTTTTATTATTATTAGAAACTATTACTATTACGTTTCTAAGGTGTATATTTATTAGGCTACGCGCTTTCTTAATTAAGGTCTACTATAGGTAGAAGTAAAGTATATTAGCTACCTCTAGAAAGCACGCTTACTATATAGTAAATATCTTACTTTACTTTTATTATAAGCTATTATCTATTAAGGTAGTTTTAGTCTTACTAAACTAGTTATAAGTAAAGTAGATTCTATTAAGTGCGTTAAGGTAGTCTATATATATAGTAGCCTTTATCTTTTTAATAATAGACTAAGCGTTACCTATAATATACTACTTTAGGTATATAATATAGAGAGCTTTATTAGGTATAGTAGTATATTTATTAATAGTAGTCTTGCGCTATTACTTATAGTTCTAGTTAGCTTTACTATAGAACTTAGTAATATTAGGCATCTTATAGAAGGTAGGCGCTATTTCTAGAGAATAGACGCTACCTAGAAGGCCTAAGATAGCTATTATTAGTAGTAGAGAAAAGATATTAGAGCCTAGAGAGGTAGCTCTATATAGGTTTAGTGCCTATAGTAGAAAGTCTAGTAAAGAGTATAGCTAGCCTAAGTTCTAAAAGAATTAATTATAGTCTACGTAGGCATCTTAAGAGTTGCGTAATAGAGAGGTACTTTTATAAGTATATTAGTTAGTAGTATTACGTCTATAATAGGTGTTAGAACGCTCTTAGTTAGAGTCTAGTTGCTCTAACTAACCTAACTAATTCTAATAAGAATTAGGTTAGTAGCACTTACGCTATAAGAATAAATAGAGCTTGTAGCTAGGCTTATAATATTAGAGCTTAGTAAGGTAGTTTTTATTCTTACGCTAGGCGCTCTATAAGTTAAGTATTACTTAGTTAAGCTATTACTAGAAGTAGATAATATTTTAGTTCTTAACCTTGCGCAGCTTATTAAGTTTATTAGACATATTATTATACTTTTTAATCTTACTCTTATACTTATAGTACTAAGCGTTAGTATTACTATCTACCTTTTTAAACTTCTTAGTTAGAGTATTAAATATAGCGTAATTAACTATATTTTTAAGCTTATTCTTAAGCTTATTAACTTCTAAGAGCGTAGCGTTACGCTTAGAGACTATTATCTTATAGATAGAGTGCTTAGTAAGCTTACTAGCTTTAATAGACTATAGTTACGTTATAGCCTTCTAGAGGCGCTTAACTTTTTTACACTTAGCTTAGTAAGCGTTATAACTAACGCTATTAATAGCACCTTAGAATAGTTTAACTACTTCTAAGAGTTTCTAGATATATCTACCTTTGTTCTTAACGTTATAAGTAGTGTTGTAAAAAGTAGTAAGAAGCGCTATAAAATAGAAGTACTAGTTAACTAGCTAGTCTATAGCTTACTTTCTAAAATTCTATATATTAGTAATAGTTAAGGTAATAACGCTATAGTACGTACTATTACTAGTAGAGTAGTCTTAATCTACTTAGATTATATATAATAGAATACTTACTCTATTATTAGAACTATTATTATATTACTAGAGTTTAATCTAGTTATAAGAGTTACTGTTAGAGTTATAGAATAGAACGTATATTTAGTAAGTATTATTCTATAAGCTCTTAATAGTAACGTTACTAAATTTAAGATAGATATAAGAGTTCTTAGTATTATTATCTAGAATTATAGGTTCTTAGCAACTACTATCTAAACCTACTAGCTAGAAAGGTTACGTGTAAAACTAAAGAAATAAGCTTTTACGTTACTAATTAGGTAGTAGTAGAAAGTATATATCTTAAGAGTTATCTATAATAGTTTAAGACTATATAAAGGTGTTACTAATAGTGTTACTTCTAGAGAAGGCACTAGACGCGTTAAAGCTACTAGTAAACGCTATAGTAATAATAGGCGTATAGAATATAGATATAGTAATATTATAGAGTTACGTTATTAATGTTGTATACTATATCTACTTACTTAATATTTACTGCCTTCTTTATTTACTAGTAGAATAAGCTAGTTCTCTTCTAATCTTGTAATCTAATATTATTTATATAACTAAGCCTAACACTCTTATAGTAATATTCTCTGTTAATAAATACTAACTATTATAGTAGTAAGCTTCTAGTAGGCTCTAATCTAAGCCTCTTTTATGTCTTTGCAGCTCTTATTACTTTAGTATACCTTTAGTAGTATCTAACTAACTAGCTTATAAGTTCTACTTTATAGTTAAATAGTAGAGCTCTATAAGCTTATTATTACTAGTACTACTCTATAGCGTTATTTCTAAAAGAGTATATATATCTAATTTGTGCACTAAGTGTAATAGCGATTACTATAGCGTTAGAGCTTCTTTAGCTTATATAAATTATGCGTAGTTATTATTATAACTAATTATAATATAACTTAATAGAGTAGAGCGTAGAGTCTAAGTATAAGTAGTCTTAAACGTAGTATAGTGTAATAGGTATATTATAAGTTAAAATTATATTACTAGTAAGATACTATATTATAGAAATAGAAAGCTATATAGGCAGAGTTTTAAAGTTCCTCGCCTAATACTGCACTAGGCCTAATTAGGTAGAGGTTGTAGGTTTAATCTATAATAGTAGAAATAAAAGTATTAGATTACTTATAGACTATAGTCTACTTAACTATATTTACTTAATTATTATAGTTATTATATATCTTAGTACTTAATATATAATATATAAATTTACTATAACTACTTACTTTAATTAAGGTAAGCTAATTCTCTATTTATTATATTATAACTTTAGTAATTCTCTCTAGGCCTAAGAGATAGAGCCTATAGCGTACTTTTTTAGAAATTAAATAATTATATAATTATATAATTACGTAATTACGTAATTACGTAATTATATAATTACGTAATAACGCGTTACTATATTAGACCTAATAGTAAACTTAAAAATCTCTAACGTAAGCCTAGATTTATAACTTATAATACTTATATCTATACTACCTTTATAATAATTACTATATATATAATTATAATAAACTAACTACTTTATATTTATTATATATTACTAATAGCTATCTAGACTATTAACTAGTACTAGTACTAGCCTTATATAATTACGTAACTCTAAAAAGTAACTTAGTAAGTTTATCTATACTAGTATAAAGCCTCTAAACTAATCTAAGATATCTATATAACGCTTATATAATACTTATATAAATACTAGTAATCTATATTCTATACGTAATTACTTATAAGCCTAGCTATATTAGTAGCTATATTATACTATTCTTTAGTATACTAACTATCTATTCTACTTATTATTACGTATTTATTAGTATAGCTTAATACTATACTATATATACACTACTTTATATAGCTAGTAAAGCGCTATCTACTTTTAGCTAAGAAAAATCTTATCTACTACGTTCTAGATAAAGTTAAGCTTATCTTAGGTTATTAGCGTATCTACTAACTTAGCTATCTTCTTATCTAATATACTAAGCTAATTAAACTATTTCTCTATAATTATTATAATATTATAAAAAAAAGTTATTTAGATAAGATAGTATATACTTATAATATATAAAGCTATAAAGTATCTTTTATTAGTAGTAATTACTTTTATCTATCTCTTACTATTCTAATAAAAGCTCTTTTTTAGTCTTATTCTTATAGCTATATACTATAAGTTTTTTATTTTAAAGTTTTTAGAAAGAACTAAAAAGTTAAATAAGCTACGCTTATAGCTAGTAAGGTTTACTAAAGTAGTATACTCTATTATACTTTTAGGTAGTAACTAAGTATTTATAAAAACTAAAGCCTTAATAGTAAGTATAGAAGATAAGTTTAGTGTAGAAAGTTTTTATATTTAGTAGATATATTAGTAGATTAGAAGTATATAGAAGTTAAGAAAGATATAGAATAAAGAGAAGTATTCTCTATATATAAAGTTTTATATAATTCTCTTCTAAGCTACTATTCTCTATACTATAGTTTACCTACGTAAATATTATTTACATTTTGTAGTAGTATAGTACTATAATTTAATATTACTCTAGATCTAGAGTTTATCTATATAGCTACTTAGACTTTTATCTATCTATATAGCTAAGAGAAAGGCTATATTATACTATATCTTAACTTCTACTTTTTCTACTAAAAGCTTTCTCTTAGAAAGCTTTTATGTTAACTTTTAAAGATATTTTAGTATTTTTACTACTCTATAGCTTACTTATTACTACTTCTAAGTCTATTTCTAAGTATACTAAAGAAGCTTTTATTACTATTACTTTTTATAAGTATATTATTATTATTATTATTAAAGTACTATATTTATAGTAAATATTATAAAGAGAGTTTTATTAATTATAATAGCTATAAATAGTAAGTATAAAGTATTTAGAAAATATACCTATATTAAGATTACTATATAGAGTTACTAACTATATTTTATTACTTTACTCTATATTAATACTTTACTATAATAACTTTAGTAATAAAGTATATTATTTATCTTAATAGTTATCTTACTAAGTACTCTAATAAAAAGCTTTTAGTAGTACTTATTAGTTACTTTACTTTTATATTCTTATATTCTAGATTATAAGTAGTATTACTAATTATTACTTAAGTATTAGACTTACTTCTAATTATAGAATAGTATTAGTAATACTATAAACTTACTTATTTAATAAGCTTTATAAGTTAGAGTAAAGTTATAACTACTTATAATTTTATAAAGTTATAAAGTTATAGTAGTAGAGAGAAAATAAATATCTATATTCTAGATATAGAGTAATATAAAATAGTATAGAGGTATAATATAAGTAAGTTAAATAAGTAAGATTCTACGTATAGGTCTATATATAGAAGTAAGTAAATATTTAATATTTCTTACTTAATTAGCGCTAGGCCTAATTAGATAGAAATTATAAGTTTAATCTACTATACTAAATTAAACTTAAAATACTACTAATAAGCTTATAAAGCTTAAAGCGCTACTTTAAAAGCTATTTTTAGTAGAGCTATAGCTAATATATACTAAGTAGCGCTTTTTTAAAATAGTAAAAAATATTAAGTAGTAGCTAGTATTAGTAAATATAGTAATTAATTACTATAGTAAGTAATTTTAGTAAAAGTAAAAGTAGAAAAAAAGCTAGTATTATAAATTAATTTTATAGCTTTATAATATTTACTATTTATATAAGTAGTATTATAAAAGAAAAAAATCTACTTCTAGACTAGCTTCTTAGTAAATAAAACTAGAATTATATTAATACATTAAGGCTCTAGACGCTCTTTCTATCCTCTTTTCTAGCACCAACTCCCGCGCCTATACTATCTAGATATCGAGGCCTTATGCAATCTTACAAATGCTGTAATATCCGAGTTATGACCAATACCTAAAAGACCACGAGAGTTCCTCGCGCAGCCTTGCGTGTATCGCGGAAACCTTAGCTGTTCGCTGGAGTCGCAACATGCACACATACTGGTAGTTGTCGTGTTTTACATAGGGCTCGTCTAACACTACTATTATACTGGAAGGCTTGCGATTTTCTTATCATGGTGAGATTTTGCTTCATTCGTGTGTTGAGGTCGTTGATATATCCTCTTCTTAACAGAAAACGGCAGCACAGGCTCGTCCATCAGCCAGCCACTCCCTCGGTTTCCAACATCACTCAAAGAACTCTTTAACGACCGTCTTATGTACCCGCAATCATTTGTTACATGCCGCAGAGCATGTCAGCACAAGTCGGAGTTGCATGTCGACCTTTCTCTTTTCGCACTCGTTCGTTAACCATCGTCCCAGACCGCGTAGCGATATCCCCTTGTCAACCTCTTTACGTCTGCAGCCGTCGGGTTCAAATTCATCCAAAGTAACACAGCGGAGAGCAGTGCACAGAAGTAGCTTCTCCAATCTGTACTTCTGCACTACTTTGGCCGTGGAGTCTGCAATCGGCACCCCGTTCCTATGTTCGATTTGCGCTAACACACGCATAGAAAGTGCAAGATAGAGGCGCTGGAGCGCTGGGAACTTGTCTATGCCACCGAGCACCGTCCTAATGTTGTTCATACCTCGTAATTCCAACGACCCCACGCTGCCAAAGGCGTCGTTAGCTGAGAGACAATCGGTGAGTCGATGTGCTTTACGATAGCCTCGGACTATGATGTGGGAGTTACGAAGGGCGACTGGTGTAATGTCTTTCCGGATCGCGGATGATACCCGGGAAATGTATGGTAGGCAGAAGTAAGGTTTGGAGAGCTGGGCTTCGACTTCGGCTTTGTCCTCAGCAACATTGCCGAACATCATTACGTTTCGTTTGAGTGCAGTCGCAAGCACAGCTTCGTACACCATGTCTCTTAGCTCTCTCGGAAGTTTGCCAAGATCTCCAAGCCCATTGGCGGGTGCTTTGGTGGGTGCATGAGCATTCTTGCCGTCGGACGTGAGGGTCGTGTCGAGATTACCCATGGTCTTGGTTGAGTGGTGTTTTGCGACCGGAGTTTGTCGATCAGCGCGGTCTCGTAATAGGATATGACCCGTACGCATGGGGAGTTATATAGTCACGCCAAGGGGGTAAGAGGTCAGCGCTTTTGGCTTCGCTATGCTTGTCGCAATTACTGGGGTTACGGAGGGAAACAAGAAGGATAGTTTGCTGCCTAAACACCATGATCGAGGTAGAAAAGGCAACCGTGCATTCCAAATTCACTCGACGAAGTATCCCTGGCGGTCTAGCCCGAGTATTAGATCTTGGCTAACACGACTATGCAGGATAGAGACTTTGACGAAGACCCTTTCTCATCTCCATCGCCTGCCCAACATCCGATGGAAGAAGCTGCACCTACTCGATCTCGCCGAGCGCAATCCACCCCCGGCTATTCATTGCCTGCACCGCCTCCAGCGACCCCTAGCGACTCTTTCGAGGCGACCCATACTCTTGAAAGCAGCCCACTCTCTCATATGACCCCCCTACCGGCCTCTGGTCTGTGGCAATGGACAGCCCAAATGGAAGGTCGACCCACGTCTCTACCAATGTTACCGTTCACGACTCGAGGATTTCGCAACCCCGATGCGGTTCCGGCTTTCCATCGCTTTGAGACAACCATCTCAGCAAACCTCTCCTTCGGCATTCGATTCATGTGCGACGACTACGAACATTCCGGGGTAAACTTCGGTTTAGCTGCGCTGCAGATCCTACTCACACAGCTCACTGGTACCGACGACTTCGTGGTTGGTCTGGGTCGAGCTTTGAAGGGCAAGGGCGATACTATGCCAGTGCGTTTCAAGGGCGACTCGCAACACACCTCCAACCAACTCTTAGAGCAGACTAAAGCGACCATGGGCGTGTCTAGACGGTATCTTCATGTACCAGTCAAGAACTTGTTATCCGAGTTGAATATCTCGAAGCAGACACTTCTCCATCAAGTCACCTTCGACTGGATTGCTCGTGGAAGTCCTACCTCTCCGACTACCGATATGTACTTCGAGCATGCTCAAGACCTCGTCTTGATTGTACGCGAAGACCTCGACCGCAACCTAGTCGTATTCGTTGGCCTGGACGAGAAGACGTACGACAAAGAGCATGCTGAAGTTGTGGCGGAGATGTACATCCAAGCAATGACGCAAATGGTCGCTCAGAGCCAGACTACCAGCATCATCGATATGGACCTTATACCCCAAGAAGAGCGTGAGCAAGGTATGGCGCACGGTGCCGGACCTGAGCACCAAGTCTCCTTCAGCAGCGTCCTCGAGAAGCTTCAGGAGATCGCAACAACGACTCCGGATCATGTCGCTGTAAAGGACGAACAAAACCAAAAGATTACCTACGTCAACCTCATACGTCGCGCGGTCGCCATGTCTTCCGATCTGAAGAAGCACGAAGTCGGTCGTGGTACTCCTGTGTGCGTGCTCGGTCCACCAACCATCGATCTTCTTTGCAGTATCGTCGCGATATGGTGCGCTGGCGGTGTCTACGTTCCGACAGATTACCGCTTGTCCGTTGATGACAATCTTCCTTTCGCTAAGAACTCCGATACTATGTTTTGCATCGTCAGCACGCCAGATCTAGTTGACTACGCATTGAAACTCCAACTTAGTACCGTGTTCTTCTGCGGCGACATGGTCTTCACGGAAGGTTTTGACAACATCCTGGAGCCGCTGCCAGACGATCTTGCTGTGGGACTGCATCTTCCATCGTTCGATGGTCTGCCAAAAGGCGTCGTTTTGACACACGAGAATTTGAAGGTGCTTGTGGCTTCCACTGCCTACTACTTCGAAGACGAGAAGCCGATCGTATTGCAGCACAGCAACTGGACGTCGGAGATGTCGCTTTTTCAGATCTTGTTCGCCCTAACGTCTGGAGGCACACTCTTCCTAGCCGCAGACTCATCTCCCGCCAATGTGACCAAAGTCATGGTGCACCAGAAGATCACCACTACTATTGCTACACCATCCGACTACTCACTTTGGTTCCAACATCCTCGTCACATGCTCAAGGATTGCAAATCTTGGAAATTCGCGTTGAGCGGCGGAGAAAACATCTCATCGAGCGTTATTCGCAACTTCGCTGAGCTTCAACTCGACAACCTGGAGCTTGCAAGCTTCTACGGAGCGACTGAGACGACAATCGCTTCCTCCATGAGCTTTGTCGACTACAAGGGGTACGCGGGCAACAAAGAAGGCCAGCTCATCCCTGTGGGAACCGCGTTGCCGAACAACCATATCTGGGTAGGCGACCATCTGGGCAGACCACTTCCTGTAGCTTGGACTGGTGATATCTGGGTCGCTGGTCCGGGTGTTGGGCCATGCTACTTTGGCTCTAAGGCCGACGACCATCGTTTCCAGAAATATCCTGGAACTGGTGTGAAGTGTTTTCGGACAGGAGACTGGGGTTTCATCAATGATACTGGGGTACTTTTCGTTACCTCGCGACGCTTGGACGAGTCAACCGCGCAAGTAGGCGGTTTTCACATCGAGCTAGGAGATGTCTCACGAACGATCGTTGACCAGGCAAAGGGAAGAGTGGTGGAGGCGGTCGTGGTTGTCCAAGGAAACGAAGGGCAGGAAGAATCGCACATCCTGGCTGTGGTTGTCATGACCGGGACTCTCAACGCTGCATCGCGCCGGTATCTGCTGAAGTTGCTTCGCGGCCTCAATCTCCCTGCTTACATGCGTCCGACCCGCGCCGTGATATGCCAGCAGCTGCCACGCACGTCTGGAGGAAAGATTGATCGTCGTGCCGTGATGACAACTGCGATACCAGATACCGACATTATCCGGGTCATGTAACCGATGAGCTTCCTCGATGTGTGAGTCATAAGGGCGTTTGGGTTCTATGCAAGCGTTGGAGATTCAGAATGTGGAAAAAAGGTGTGATCCATAGAGGCATGTATCTAGAAACCTCAACACCTTTGTATCGTTAGCCAGAGAAGCAATGTGACGTGCGTTTCGAAAAACGAGGGGCTAAAGTGAGAAGAACATGCCCCTCATCGTCCACAGAGCCCCCATCACCCCTCCATCTCCGCCTCACGCGACCCATTGCGGCTCGCGCCGCATATTGCATGCCGCAAAGAATGCATCCGTGACCAGAACACAGCCCGCCAGCTCATGACCTTCTGTATGCTTCCGGTGACTTCCAACACCAAGGCAGCGTATGAGCCCAACTCCCCCACATGCCCAGCCAATCAGAACCTGCCATCTTTCGCACCGGCGGCGTCACCGTACTTTGGGCCATGCAGATGCAAAACAACTAGCTAGCGCTGCGCGGGAGCCCAAAACAACGCGTCTTCTTAAATGTTAGGATCCCCAGATTTTTCTGTCGTTTAGTAATTTCCCTGCCTTTTGGTGATTGCGTGACGTTTGCCAGCTCTGAAGATGGCGGAATTAGTTGTTGCGGGCCCGCCTGCCCCACCTCCGATGACGTTTCGCGATCGGTTGTCGCAGTTTAGGATTCTGGAGGAGAAGAGGTGCGAGCTTATTGAGGTATGCTATTGGAGGCGTCCTGGAAGTGACGATGAGCCTGACGATGGAGTAGGAACTCCTGGACAAGCTCGAAAAGACAGAAGCACGCCTCGCACAGTGTGAACTCGACCTCGGCTCCGAACAAAATGTCAGGCGGACGTTGCAAGCGGAAATCGCAGATGTCACGCGGACGATGCAAGGGCAGCTATCAGAGTCCAAGGCAAAAGAAGAGGCTCTAGTGCAGTCGCAGTCCAAACGGCCGTTCGTTATGGTGCTCATAGATGCCGATGCCGAAGGCTTCCTGGTATGTATTGTAGTATACTCCTAGTCGTGCATCTTAGCTGACAGTCCCAGTTCCAAGACAAATACATAACACGAAAGGCTCAAGGCGGCGAAGCATTAGCAGATGAACTGAACATACGGATAAGGGAATACTTGCGGGAGCTGTACGAAGATGCCGACTCACTCGACATCATCGTCCGCATATATGCCAACTTGGAGGGCATGGCCAACTACCTTGTACGACTTGAGAAGGTTCGGAACTTGGGTCAGCTACGAGCCTTCTCGACTGGCTTCTGCGGCAGGATAACGAGCTTCGACTGGATCGACACTGGAGTCGGCAAGGAAGGCGGAGCAGGAAGAAAAGTGCGAGGTATGTATCCACGCATGCTACAGGTGAAAGGTCGTGAAGTCGCTAACATGACACAGAAAACTTGTCATTCTTCGCATCGAACACGCACCTACGGCACACGATAGTCGCATGCTCGCCCGTCGACCTACCCGCTTCTCTCCTCACCTCCATACCACTCGAGAAGCTGACGCTGATCGAATCTCTCCCGCTACCTTCTTCGCTTACAACATTACCTCTGAAAACCGCCAAGTTCCCCTCTCTCTTCCCTCCTCCGCCACCCACCAAGAATGCAAAGCCCAGTCGAGAGCGCGGCCGAAACGAGCGAGGATTAAGCGAAACCGACGTGAGAAGAGGAGACAGGGATATGCGAAGAGGAGATGAAAGAGGCGGAGGACCACAACTGCAGCTCATGGAACAAGAGCATGAAGGTGGAGGCTCGACATGGCTGGTCATACAACCTGAGAGGAGTAAGAGCCAGGCTGTTAGCGGGAGGGACAGGGACAGGGACAGGAGGAGGGCTCCAAGCGAAGATGATACTAGCAGTCTAAGCATCAGCATCGGGCCAGACAATACTGTCAGTGTTGACAGCGGAAGGCGGCGGAGATTGATGGGTTAGTCTCGGTTTGGCATGCAGAGTCTGGGATCTCTGCTGCGAGGGGAAGCTGTCACGTCGCGTACCATTTGATGAGTTTGATAGCATGGCATAGCATAGCGTAGCGGCATATATTCGTAGTGTTCATCGTACGCAGGCACAGTGGCGGGCAGTACAACCCCAAATTTACAGCGTTTGTCGGAAGCCTTCTTGGCCCTCCAGAATCCTCTCTCCGCGATCAGCCTGGCGGTTAGCTCGTGAGTAGACCCAGAAGTTCTTCACTACGTGCAGGATGCTTAGCACTTGGGTTGCGATGACGACAGCCATGGCGGGTCTATACGAGTCAGCTTCATATTCCCATATATCATGATGCATGGAACGTACATGTATTTCGGCGCATCTTGTTGACGAAAGATGTTCGATGCTGCGATACCCCCACAAGCTCCTCCTCCAATCAACAACGCACTCGCAACACTCCTCTTCATCTGACCCACGATGTTGTTGTGCATATAGCTCAATATGCTCGGCACATTCGCGTTCGCACCACTGACGCCTAGAAAGACTCCGGCATACCGTGCGCGAGCGTTGCTGAGGAAAGCCATCATGCACACTCCCAAGACTGCCCATGCGCAGTTGAATACGATGATTGCACCGCGCATTCTGTATTTGTCGGCGACCCATGCCGTACCGAACATCCAAGCTGCTGCCAGGACGTATGGCGGGAAAGACAGGATCTGGCTCATGGCGACAGAGTAACCCATGTCGTTACGCAGGATGATTGGAAGAAAGTATCCCCAGCTGTATGCTACGACGTTGTTGAGGAAGTAAAGCCACGCAAACTCCCAGATCTTCCAGTCGCGGAGATGTTTGGCGATGGTTGAACGGGTAAGTTTATCGGCGACGGCATCGCCACGGTCGCGTTGGATGCGGGCCAGAACTATGTTGGCTTCCGCATCGGTCAGGAAAGGGCGTTTTGTGATGGGACTGGGTTGGCTGGCTTTATCGGGGAAGTCAATAATGGTTAAGTAGCCGAGGAAGCCCAGCAACATGGTGATGGCACCCTCCTAGTATCTGTCAGCAACTGGTAAAGAGTATGAAGGGGCTTGACATACGATCGCAAAGATCCATTGCCACCCATTCAGTCCTCCTAGACCTCTCATCTCGCTGAGTCCCCAAGCCAAGATGTTTGAGAAACCACTTGCAAGAAGCGCTAGCAGGTAGAATCCACTGAATCTCTTTTGCACCTCGAATCTCACATACCAGCAACTCAACAAGAAGACGCAGCCAGGGTAGTAGCCAGCCTCGAGCACACCCAGTATAATCCGGCAACCTAGTGCTTGCGTCCAGTCATTCGTAAAGCCCATGCCAATCGTAACAGCGCCCCAGCAAACGACCAGGGAGGGTAGCCATACGGCGGGACCCAACTTGCGGATGATTATGTTGGCAGGAAACTGGAAAATGATATATGGTATGAAGAAAATCATAGTGAGGATCGAGTAGCGCGAACCGATGGAGAGGCCCAGGTCCTCGTCCATGCCTGCGATACGCGCCTGAATGGTGAGTCAGTATACGGCTTACAAGGACGACTGAGGATATGCAGTACATTCGGAAGGTTGACGCGGTCAATGAGTGCGAAGGCATAAATGACAGCGAGTGTTGGTAAGAGCCTGAGATCTATCTTCCGAATGATGCGACGTGTTTCCTTGTCATCTTTTTCGACAGGCGACGATGCTGGTCCCGAGGAGTCATTCGCCGGATATACAGCGTCCTCGCTGTTGATACGGTCATGTCTACCGCCATAGCTTTTCTCGTCGAACGAGATCTTCTGTCGTCAGCGCATCGTTTCAGGAGACATTGTGTGGACACTGACATGCTCCTTTCGCTCGGCTTCAAGATCCTTCTCCTTTAGCGACATGTTGTTCTGCGGTAAGTTGACTGGAACTCCTTGCACTGGGTACGCCCCCAACACTCTTATCGCTGCATCCCCTCCAATTCTCCAACGATAGATCCCCGCCAAACGTCTCCCGAATCGCGGGGTGCAGCGCACATCTTTACTCAAACCGGCTATGACAGGTCGTTTGTTGGAGTAAGAGTTCGCTTCGCGGGCTTAGCTTCATGCATTGTTACCTACGAAATTCAGCTTCCGCAGCGGAGTGGAGGCTTGGCTGTTGAGATGTTCGGATGAATTAAGTTCGCGAATGACGTATGTTGACTCGACTTTGCGATGTCAACGTCGGCAGAGGGAAGGGCGCATGCTTGAGTGAACGATGCATTCGCTTATTTGCTGGATTCTCTAGATAGTGTCTGCACCTGCCGTGGCGATCTCATGATTCGCGCCATGAACATAAGCGTGCCGTCCGTGAATAGGGAGTCATAGCTGCGGTTGGCAATCGTGTGGCACGGCATCTCTGTGACGTGGGCTTCGTATCTCGATCATCGATAAAACAGTTGCATCAGCATCAAAAGGGAGTAGATAACAGGCAGGTGGAAGACGGGAAGCAGTGCGACGTAGACGCGATTGATGATAGATGATGACCACGTGACTGCACCCAACTGGGACTAGCCCATCGCGAATCTTCCACGCTAAACTTCAGCGCGTCCCTGGCATCGACGTCTCACACTTCCATCATGCTCAGCGATGCCCGCCTTCTTAGATGATCATATTCCAAAGGGACGAATTGAATCCAATACACCCTTCCGTCTACATCGCCATCGCTCTTAGTACTAAGATGTTCGGATGCCGAACGTATGCGCGTCCACATGAAGCGCCCACCTATCGAAGATTATCGCTACTGACTTGCTGACAACGAAGCAAATTTACCTGAGGTCTCCGTCAACCGAAAGTTTGCTATTGAGAGTTCTATATCTTGTCACGCTAGGTCTCTGGTTGCAACTCGAACGCCGCCATTACCGCACCATATTGATGTGTTGTTCTCGATCGCTTCGACAATCTTCCCATTCCTTGTTCACGGTTGCAGCTGCGAGTTTGAGGGCGAGCTTGACTCATAGCTAATGCGTCATTTCCTCATCACAACCGGGTAACAGACTCGGAGAAACAAGCAAGATCATAATCAACACTAACCGAGGAGATGGCACTGAACGATCAATAACCAACATCCAACATCCAACGTCGTACAAAGAGTCACCGTACATCAACGTAGTTTGGCCCAAGCTCTACGTGTTCTTGTGCGCTGCGAAAGACCATGGTGCGAACCTGGTTTCCCTCTCGACCGCAGAATGCTGCCTCAGACCTGATGTCAAGGGTCAATGCATCGATGGCAGCGTTTGCTTCGACCACGTGTAGCCGATGCAAACGCACAGCGACGCGGGATCAGAGTCGCTACACCTGCGTGCATTTTACTCACGACCTCATCATACCATTCCGCAATGGCTTTCAATCGCGCTCGAGTGCCTGACCAGGCCTCTCCAATCCACCGTCTGGCGATCAAATCTCTCTTTGACAGCCTCCCACCTCGCGACAAGCTCTACGCTCACTATCTCTCGCAAGCAGCCTGGCACGGAGCGCGCATCATTCTGCGCCAGACCTCTTTAGAATCGGAAGCCATCTTCGACTTCATCATAAGAGCCTATCGTGCGTGCGAGGGCGATTGGAGCCAGTTCGAAGAACCTTGCGCGGTGACCGGGGATGAAATCAAGGCTTTGTTGAGCTATGCTGGGCTATTCCTGTACAATCTTGGAAACTTCTATGTAAGGGCCAGCAGTTGTGAGAGAAGACAAGATTACGTGCTGACTATACAGGGTGAGGGAGGCCAGAAGTTTGTACCTGACCTTCGCAAAGATTCTCTGGAGAAGATCGTGCGATGCGTGGGTATGAAAGGATCTGCTGCTGAGAACTTAGTTGAGGGTATGACTGCAGTACCTCCGCAGAATACGGGATATCCAAGCGATACTGCTGCGTCGAGCTACTACCTGGGCGACCGCATCACCCGCACAGAGATCAAGGAAATACAGTTATTCATGCAGCAAGAAGGCATTGAGCCAGAGAATACGAGAGTGTGGAAGACAATTGATAACGGGAACGCCGTGTTCAAAGTTCTCCTGGCCTCGGCTGAGACTGGCAGCGACAAGCTTACTACAGCTGACCGACTTGGTGGCCCGAGATTTCAAATAGTGAAAGGAGATCATCAGAACCTAATGTCTACAATTGGCTACTAGTAAGTCTTTTTTAATCTTGAGATCCAAATCCGACATGATAGTATCAAGATCTTCCGGCCTGACAATTAGACTAACGAGCTACCACAGCCTCGGTCGCGCCAGCACGTACGCACAAAATCACGACCAGAGAGCCATACTCGATCATTACCGACGTAGCTTCGAAAGCGGAGGTCTCCGAGAATATCGACGAGGCCAGGAGATCTGGGTTACAGACAAATCCCCATCAATCGAACACATCTTTGGCTTCGTGGAAACCTATCGCGACCCTCATGGCGTGCGAGCGGAATGGGAAGGCGTGGTGTGTATCCCGGATCCAGAAGAAACAAAGAAGATGGAAGTCTTCATGGCTAGTGCAGCGAAGTTCTGTACCTTGCTACCTTGGGCGACGGCGGAGAACGAGGGCAAGGGCCCATTCGAGAAGGACTTGGTCGTCTTACCCCAGTGTGCTATTGTGCATGGTGAGTTCCGGCGCTCTCCACACATAGAGGCATGCTAACGCTGAAAACGCAGCGCTAACAGTCTGCTGCCCGTATGTTTGGGAAGCGTCAAACCTGCCCAACGTGAGTCCTCCTAACTGTCCTCCACACTTCAATGTTCTGATCACTAACCTTCAATTGCTCAGTACAACGACATCCGCGAAAACCACGGCTCAAAGAACATCATCATCGCCAACCGAATGAGCGCGAATCGCAACTCTGCCGGCGCATCCATCTATCTCCAACTCTCAGACCGCGACCTCTACCGCCAAAACCTCCATACCATCCGCTTCGTCGCAACAGTTATCCACGAACTCCTCGGCCACGGAACCGGAAAACTCCTGAGCGAAACAGCCCCCGGTATCTTCAACTTCGATGTCACCAACCCGCCAATTGACCATTTGACGGGCCAAACAGTGGTCTCCTGCTACTGCCCCAACGAAACATACTGGAGCATATTCCAAGACATTGCCAATTCAGTTGAAGAGTGTAGGGCTATACTCATGTCGGCGTATCTCATCGACAACAAAGACCTTCTCGCGATTTTCGGATATGATGAGAAGACTGAGTTGACGGCTGATCACTTGGTCTACCTTTCTTACCTGCACCTCGGTGTAGAAGGCCTACGCTCTTTAGAACACTACAACTCAGATACAAAGAAATGGACCCAAGCTCATAGCCAAGGCTACTTCGCCATATTCAAACACCTCCTCACCGAAGGCGACGGCGTTCTCACCGTTCACCACGACCCAAACACATCCGCCCTACACGTCACCGTCGACAGTACCAAGATCATATCCCACGGCAAACCCGCGCTGGGCCGCATGATGTGTGCCCTGCATATCTGGCGGTGCACAGCGGATGTCGAGGCGTGTCGACCGTTTTATGAGACGTTGACGAGTGTAGAGGGTGTGTATGAGGCTTGGAGGAGCGTTGTGGCGACGAGGCCAGAGCGGAGGTTGAAGTTCGTGCAGGGAAATACTTGTTTGGAGAGTGGGGAGGTAGTGTGCAGGGAATACGAGGAGAGCGACGAGGGGATCATTAGGTCTTGGGCTGAACGAAATTTCTGAACAAGCGAGCTGTCGACCTGCATTTGCTTTGGCTGCTTCCTAGTACTGACTCAATGCGATATCCCCTCTCGGCTCATTTCCAATAGCTGTAGTTCCTAGCTAAATCGAACCCCAGCTTCAAGAGTTCTTGGAAGACCCAGGCGCGTAGTACAATTGCGCAATCGAAACACCAAGCTGCAGCGTTCCAAGAATAATAGAAATACTCCCTACCCAAATCACCGCCCAGAAAGTGTACCATTGAAGTGGATTTCGTCGATCACGCCATAGATCCCGCGCTCGGGTTGGCTTCTGGCGTTCATTGTACGCTTGCAACGCGAGTAGTCGGGGTCCAAATACGGGAAAGTCGTGCTCGACTGTATACGAAGCAGATTCTGTAATCTTGTCGTTCTGGCCATAGGTACAAGATGATGGGAAGAACTTTGCGGACAGCTGTAACTGTTTGTGGGGTGATAACATTCTCGTGATCCAAGATGTCGACAATGGGGCGGTACATAGCTCCTCTAGCAATGGGTCCATGCCGTTGATACCTGACAGATGTGGTGCTGATTTCTCCTGGTCGAGGCTGTATTTTGCCAACTTTCGAGACCGAGGACTTTGGCCAAAAATGAGCCGATACGTAAAGAGTACTTCTCGATGCAAGAGTTTGTAGTGGAGCCAGAAAAGTTTTGTCCTAAAATTTTCTCCACGTCGCAGTGGTACAAGAGCTAATTGCGGCCTTTCCATAAGATTAGCAGGGCAACGTCATATGGAGCCTTCGCGAGGCTTACCAGTGTTGATAGGAAGTGTTCCCGACATCGCCTTCGATCATTGCAGCACTGAAAGTGGGGAAACGGAACACATAAACGACGTGTTTTTCTTGATCGAAAACAAGGTGATTGGCAATACTGTCAACCCATCTTACTGTCAGCCGTCCAATTGTTGACAATGAATCGAAATTCACAGTGTTTTCGTAAATCATGCCTGTGTCCCCGCGAATCCCAGCTCTTTCGATATCGCGTAACTGATCCACACGATATTCATTGGAATTGGTGACAGTGGCGACTTGGAACAAATTTCTGAGATGTTTCAGAAGTTCGTCGTTAGCATCAAGCCCCCGATGTGCGAAGTTGTCCAGATTTCTGGCGTAATGTTCAAAACTCACAAAGTCCTCACTTAAGTATATAGGCTTCAGAACCAATGAGGTGCAGCACAGAGCGGCGAATTTCCATGTGTCTTGGTATGATTCCTCATACGTGCCCTTTTTTAAGAAGGCGAGGCACCAGTCCCAGACCTCGTAGGTCTCTTTCGGCCTGGCTTCAGTATTACGTGGATCCTCCCAATACTCGTGATACTTATCGCGCAGCAACACATCAAAGCAGCTTTCAATGTGTGCGCAAACCAGCTGCAATCCGGGCCATGACGGTATATCTTCTTTCGGCAAACCAAAAATAGTTTCGATGGCTCGTGTGCGCCGTTCTTCCAGCAGCTCCTTAGAGGTTGGCGTTATCGGCTGCGTCGGAGCATCATCGTCCGGATCCTGTACATGGCTCGTCGTTGCAGTGTCTTCACCAGGCCTTCTCGCGGTCATCTTTCCGTATTAATATCTGCTTTCGGATGTCGCAAAGCAAAAGTATATGTACATACCTCAATGCCGGGTTCGGGGAGTGAGGCGATGGCAGAACGACCAGCGCGGGCTTTTCCACGCGCGCCATCGGCAGCCATGGTTCTGGTGTTTGACTCCAATACTTGAACGAGAGATTTGCTGGAAACAACGTCGAGCGACTGCACATTGATGACTGCTGGGTCAGTACGGTAAGATATACATATCCCTAGCGACCGACAAGGCTGAACATGCCAACAGCCGGTCAGCCAGCCGTGGCTGATACGAAAGTGCGCCATGTCATAATCATTGGCCGTGGAAGACGCACCAGAACTTGCATTCAACAGAGCAAGGATCGCAGATCGGAATCTTCGCACAGTCGCCGAAAACATTGACAAGGCTGAGGTTACGACGTCGTGATAGGACCAAGTGGCTTTCAGCTCATACGCACGGTGACGCGTTGTAAGCAGGATCGTCGAATCAACATGTTCGGGGCTAGAAGGGTGGTATCATTGCGCTGTATGCGGGACTTGTCACAGCGTATCGTCTCATCGGTGAGTAAAACGCCATGTCATCTTGACGGCGCTCAGCCTTGTCAAACTGTGAGAGGGTGCTGTATACGTGTTATTCATTTCCTCCACTTCTTCCAAGCATCTACAAACCCCACCTCGTCCTTCGCCTCGTCGCGCCCACCCAAGCCACCAGCTACCTCACCCAAACCCCCAAGATCAACGAGAGGCACCATACTCGGCCGTCCATGCGCGCACATGAATGGAAAGACGCAACCCGCTAGGTTCCTCACCAAAGCCTTACAGTCTTCAATACTGAGCTCATCGTTGAACATGATAGCCGAGCGACATGCGCGAGAGTTGATGAGATAGACAAGATCTGGCGGGCAGGTGGCTAGACGCCTGACCCAGTCGGTGGGGTCGTTCGTTGATGAGCTGAACAACGTGGATAGCAGAGGAAGATGTGGATCTTCTGCGTACTTCCAGACCGTTGAGCGGAGAAAGGATATCAAGACTTTGGGGTCGGTTTTGCATCGTTCGGAGATACCGGTGGGAAGAGCTGTGACGGACAAGACATACTTCTCCTTGTCGGTGCTGCTGGGAAGAGATGCAGATACCGTCGTCTGGACGATGTCGTAGAGAATACCCCATGCTGCAAAACGCGCGGCATGCGTTGTGAAGTGTGTTCGTTCCTGCGGAGAGATTGCGAATTGCGTTGGCTTATCCAGAACGACAGAGGCTACCTGCGCCTGGTAGCCAAGCTTGGACTGGTATCTTGTCTCTTCTTGTGCCGGACTGCAAAGTTGGCGAAGGAGCGACTCAACCTGCACACGCTCATCTGCTGCATGCTGATCGATTAGTACAAGAAGTCCCGCGCGCGCATCTTCTACCCGTGTTGAATCTTGCATCTTGACTAAGATAAATTTCTTGTCGACCTGTGCAATGACTTGGGCATTTTGCAACCCTTCTCTCGACAGTCTACTCGAGCCGCTCGATGAAGTTTGGTTGAGAGCTCTGTCAATATCGATGCGAGAACAGCCATGTCTAGAATGATGGTGTCCGTAGTCAGCCTCATCTGCGTGCAACACGGCTTGTTGTATACGCTTCTCGCTCGTCTTGAAGACTGGGTTCTCCCACGTGTCCAGTACATCATCAAGCCAGGGGGTCTTACCAGCCACAGCCGTCGCAGCCCGTGTCGGTAATCGCATGGACCTGTTCGATGTGTTATGGGATATCGATCCCGAGAGCATAGCTGAGTCGGTACTTGGCCGCGACCGAGCGTCAGGTACCACGCAACCTGTTCTAGCGTTCAGTAGATGCGTCTTCTTAGTCGTTGGATCAGTCCACAAGATGGTATCGTCGTTCTCCTTGTCGTCGGTTTCCAGGCTCTGTGCAGGCGGCGCTACGTCGTCGCACTGTTCTTGTCCGCTCAGAGCACCTTGAGCTAGCGGCGCTACGTCAAAATGGGCGAAAGCTTCGGAGTTTGCGCCATGTGAAGTATCGAATGCGGCCTTAGATTTCGGCACGTTCAGAGTGCTGCTGAAGAACTCGGGCTTTCCACTCTTGATGCGTGACCACTCTGCAAAAGCCCCGGAGCGAGACCTGTCGACCAACTCGCGTGACGATATCTTTTCTGGGCGTTTTCTCTTGAGAGACTGTGACGGAGTTGAGCTATGCTTTGGTGTTGCCGAGCGCACTCTTGTATCGTGTCCTCGGAAAGCCATGTTAGTTGTTGGGCTTTCCGCGAACGGCGTGTTGACAGCAGCGTCCTCAGCAGCGCTAGAAGCAGTACCAGGCCGTTCGCGCTTCTTACGAGGATGCCGGGGTCTAAAGTGATGGACCGACAACCATTGAGTTATTATTGCATCCAGGACCTCCATCACGTTCTGTAGGTTCGCTTCATCTCCCATGAACTGATCTTCGGAAACGCTTCTCCTGCGAGCCTCCTTCAACGAGATGCGAAGGTGAAACATGGGATATCTGTCGACATCTTTGCGTGCTTTGAGCTGTCTGTTTGTAAAGCCATCCATCTTGAAGCGCTTGTCTGTCTGTCGTCGAATTTTCTCTTGCTCATCGATGTCGGCATCTTCCTCGATAGTACCGAAGCTTGACAATGCGAAGAGGCGATTGACTGCATCGAAAAGTTCATTGTGGCCGGCCTCCGCTGAAAGCGGTCGTATGCCCAGCGAGATGAACTGAACATGCTTGCTGGGTGCTGGAGTTAGTGATATAGCACCCTTAATCGAGATGGCAGATGTGGAAGCCGACGCTGGTACCCACGACGCCCACTCATCGACGGTGATGTAGTTGGCCTGGGTCAATACGTTGAGGATTGATGAGAGCTGTGCCGATCGTGGCTTCGCAATCTCACTTTCTTTTCTCTTTGTGGCTGCTTCCACACCGGATATGCTAAGACTGAGCACCACCCTGTTGTCACCGTCCCGTATTCGAATAGCGACCGGACGCTGCCAACTGAGCAAAAGACCCGTTACGTCCCTCTTCAACCCATCCCAGAGTCTGTCGTGTTCGGCTCTTTGCTCTGAAATTATCGACCGTTGCTTCACGCGCACGGGCATATTGCCGAACAAGTTCCGCACGGTGACGCGGGTGCCATGCCTGCCTGATATCTCGTGATGCGCCGACGCCGGAAGTTGCCTTTCCACGGCCTTGGATTGGTGGAACGTTATCGCGTTATGTGAACGGTGTTGGTAGTGGTGCGAAGAGATGGTCAGGAGTGACATAGCAGCGAGCGACGCGAGGAAGGTGCCATTGCGGCCAAGGAGAGGTTCCGTCGCATGGTACTTGGACGTGCCTGTCGCCGTCAATTGTCTATCTACAGTGCTTTCGGCGTGTACACATACAGTAGAGCTTGCCCAGGCCTCCTTCCTCACGAAACTCGAGGGGAGATACGCCGAGACCGTCATCTTCGACCGAGCATCCGCCGCGCGCGAAGTCAATCGCGGCTTCTACCTTGGTCGCTTTCGCATCCAGAGAATTCTTCAGGAGCTCCAGCACAACTCCCGTAAGCGAGACAATTGCCGTCGACGACTTGATTTGGGCGATCACCTCGGCGGGCAGGGGCAGTATAGTTCGCGTGGGAGCATTGGGGATAGTATGTTTGGCGCCAATGGACGTGTTTCGGGTCATGACGTAGTGATAGGTCTGGCGGGCGCCCCCTCAGCCCTCGTTGTTTGATGACCCGTGTTCGATCATGTTAAGGGGTCGCGCCGTGATCAGTGTTGAGTTTGGGTGGGCGATAACATGGAGATCTACAGAACATACGCAATCGTGTGTCGTGAAGGGAACATGGCGGCTTAGCGCGACGGGCGGCAGGTGCGCTGGGGAAAAGGGTCAGGGTCCAGCCGGAGATATGAGCAGGAGCGACCAGCAGCTCCTCGCTCTTTCCCCATCAGCGCAACCTCCCGGGCCCAACCGCGTTACCTAGACTGCCTCAATCGCCTCCGATTACTGATAGCAGCGATACGACCTGCTGTCTCGCCATTCGATAATCGCGCCCGACCGCCTGCGCTGGCTTTCACGACGCACACCGCGCTACCGACAGCCGCGTCCCCATTACTCCAGTAGATTCGACGTAGGATCGTCAGACTAAACGTGGCATCCCGCGCCTAACTAGCCCAACGACCTCCTTCACTCACCACCGGCACTCTATATTTGGCAGCCGGCATAATGGCTACGGCCGAAGCTGCGTCGAGACCCCATGGTACGGTGAACTAGTCTTGCACAGCCATTGTCTCAGACAACTACCCAAATTATATCCTCCCTACGCCACGCCCGCTCTCCCCTCGACAAATCATGCTCACCATGCTAACGCGATACAAAGACCGACATGCGCGCAAGCGACCCTTTGCGGGTTGGATGAAGCGCCTGGCCAACCTGAAGCCCTCATCCTCCGACGCCCCAGGCAAGAAGGGCAACACGGTCAAGAAAGGCGCCCCGAAAAACAACCCCTATCCTGAGTCTGGATACATCAACACCAACGTACCGCCCGCCGATAACTCCTCCGTCACGACTCCGGTCACATTACGATCGCACGACAGCTATGCGTCCATGGAGGAGCCCGCGGCCGGACAGCGACAGGCGATCGAGAAAAGCAACAAGTCCACCGCCCCAACGGTAGCCACAGTCCCAGAGACAGTGCACTCGTCACGGTCAAAGGCAGAGACAGGCGGCAGCAACTTTGTCAACGGCGGCAGCACTTTCTCATCCCCGCATGGCTCTGAGCACTCCCTCACCACCACCCTGACCACCATACAATCGACCGCGCCCTCGAATATCCTCAACCTCGGCCAGGCGCAACCCCAGAACAATGCGACAACCACAAGCACCACGCCTGTGCACTTTTCGCACCAGTTCCCCACCTCCCCGCCGCCGTCAGCCATACCGCCGCATCTGGCGCCCCAGCAGCCGCAGCAGCAGCAGCCCAACTCATATCAGGGCGCCACCGCGAACAACATCCTCACCGATAACGCGTCCATCCTCACACTCGCCTCCTCATCGAAGCGCCGCCGTCGCAACTCCGTGGATACCAATGCCTCAATGCGCGCACTAGCCCCCTCGTCGCATTACGGCGGCAGTCGCGAATCGCTGCCCCTCAGCGTACTATCAGCGAACCCCGACGCCATATACTCGCCCTCCAGCAGGCCAAGCAACGTCAGCGCCTTCGTAAATGCCGAGCGCGCGAGCGTCTACTCAGCATCCGGCGTTACAGCCCCAGTGCTGCCCAGCGAGCGCAACAGCTACTACGCAACCAAGCAAGCCGACGGACTCAGTGTGCGCAGCGGGCTCCTGGGCCACGGCCGCACTGATAGTATCAGCAGCATGCGCGCCACGCCCACCAGCCCGCTCGCCAGCCCGCGCGAGAACCCAATGGGTCCCGCTCGCATCAGCCGGAAGAGCTCAGAGTGGAAGGATGCTAGGGAGGCGAGTGACGAGGACGAGGCACCAGCGAGCCCGATCGTGGAAGAGCACGAGGATAAGCCCACACCGAACGCTCAAACCTGAGTCAGTCCCAATGAAGCAGGCGCACGAGTACAAAGTTACGATAACCGAGATACCAACATTGGCGTTGATGGGTTGAGTTTGGCGGGTGGGCTGTGTCACGATATTCGGATTAATAGGGCAGTACGGAATATGATTACTGGTACTGGTGCCTCTTGGATGATGCGAGGATGGCGTTAGTCTGGGGTAGGGCTGGATGGGTGGGTGGGTCTGTGGTATTTTGGCTTGTTCATCTTATACCCTAGTATTGAATGGAGCTTTTTTTTTTCTTTGCGAAGTGAGTGCACGATGATGTGTTTGGATGTGTTGATTCGGGAAGTTGCGACCAAGCTATGTGCGGTGGGATGTGAGGCCAGTCCATCTGATCGCTCTTTCTACATTGAGCACAAGCAGCACATCACATTCCGTCCTACTCTGTTTCCACCCGGATCGCCTTGAGACTGCCTTCGCGGCTCCTATATTCAACTGCGACAATCGCTCGGCTTCTCTTCGCGCCCATCACTTCTGCGTCTTTTGTTTGCAAGCCTCTTTCTCCTCATCAGAAGCATGCAAATGATAGTCGCAAGCCTTCACCTCGACATCTGAGCACTTTTGTTGCCTCAGTGCACTGAACCTGGCCATGACAGCGAGAAGGAAGTCATGAGGCAATCGTGGCCATAGCAGCTTTTCATCCACGCTATCGTCGTCTTCCTCCCATACAACGCACTGCACTTCGACGGCCAGATCCATAAATCGGCTACCTTTCGGAAAATTGTCGTAGATCCAGATGACTACCTCGTACGCCAAGCAACTGCAGTCGCCAGATTTCGTGACAAACTTGTTAACGAATGTGTTGTGTGCAAGACGGTGGAAGCCCGGTGAAAGAAATCGATCACCGAAGACGCAAGCCCTTAGGAGAAGTTTGGAGGCACTTCTTCGTTCACGAGGCGTATCGGTGTATATAATAGCTGGTACCGCGATCTCCAGGAGCGGCTTCGAGTGCGCAGGTATCTTCTGTGCGTAGAGCCAATGAACGAAAACGTTGAACACGTCGACTTCGACGTCTTCCAGTGTTACGCCCTCATCCGACTCCTTCCAGCGGCCATTGAATGCTGTTCGAAAGTACTCGGAGTGGTGGCAGATGATGTCCTTGTGGATGTTATAGCGCTTCTTCTCGGGACCGATGAAGATGGTGACGATCTCGCCTTGGGCCGCAGCTCTACCCATTGGGTCAGTGACTGCGATAGCTCCAGTTGCGATGCGCAGATTACTTACCCATATACAGGTGCGACCGGAGGTACTTGCGACTTGTCTGCCATAGCGCTGTTAAATTTGTGTGACTATGGTGGTGTAGAGATAGAGGTAATGTGGGAGAAAGAGTAGGTGCAGACTACTCGCGGCTTGGTCGAACTTCAGAAGTGAAGCTGGGTGTAGCGAACACTAGTCCAGAGATAATCCTAGCGTATCCCAGTCTCTTTCATTGCCTTTCAAATCATGAAGTGCTTTGGAGAATACGTCGTGTGGTGTGAAGCATCTTCGAGAGGGAATGAGGTAGCGTGTAGGACTTCGAGTAAGTTGTGGCGGTGTTGAGTGAGTTCATGGGCTGATTATATGGCCACATGGATTTCTGGAAGCTTGTTACGAGACTGTGAGAAAGCTTGACTACCTCCTGGGTTCGGTGAGGTGCTTCCTTCCGTCATGACAGAGGTCGATGTAGCCGCCTCGCACTGTTCGATTTCAGGGGATATATGTCTTGTAACTACCTCTTGTGCCTATGCTTTGAAGACACCTAGAGCTATTCCGATCTACATTCTAATGCTGGTCGATGTTTGAGTGACATACATACCATATCTACCCCCAAAACCTCTCCAGCCATTTCCAAAGTACCGTCCGACACTGCCCCATTTCAAGCAATATACCCCCAACACATGTCCCCTAAACCATCCTTCATGATGCTACAGTACTATCTCAACCTCCTCTCAAATTCTTCAACTTCCTTCCATCTGGTAAAAGATGGGATGAAAGACATAGTGGGCTGTGCGGTGAAGAGTCAAATGTGACTAACATGGCGAAGAGTCAACACCACGCGGCCTCCACACAGTCACAACACTGTATGTGACTGTTATACGTATGAATCACTGTATGAATATGTCTGGTATAAGAGTGGAGGGGAGTGGCATCTGGTTATCACCACGCACGCCCTCCTGGTACGCCCCCTATCCGAGACGACATCAGACGAAATTTATTAGCAGTAACCCTTCAGCTCGCATCGAACCGAGTTAGTCTTACGTATCATGCCGACCGAATCGAAGACTGCTATTGTCTCTAAAATGCAACAAGAGATACAACGCAGCAAGCAACTGTTGGCTTCCAGTCTCAAGCAGTTTCACAACTTCGAGAAGACTAGCGACGCGATCAAAGCAGCCAAGAACATATTCGAGCAACATCAGTTACATATGAGCGACTCAAGCGATCTTCTTCTGGAAGAACTATCTGCACTGAACGACCATTTGGAGGATTGGAAAGCCAAACGCGTACTCATTACAGAAGACGCAGCCCTCGAGAAAGCATGGAGGAACATCAAAGGCATGGTGGAATCACTTTGCAGCGACGTATGATGGGGCGACTAGATGCATTCCACCTGGACAGTGGTAAGTCCTTCGAGATCTCGTTTGTAGTCGCGAGCGCTAATCACGTGATCTCATCGTAGGGGCTATCGACTCATTTGATGACAACCGTTTGGGAAGGACATCCATCGAACCATTCCTTCACCTCTGCGCCAAACATCGGATAGCCAATACCCACCCGTTCAAACGCATTATCCGAGTCTGGTAACGGGTTCAAGACCATCATGCAACAGCGCCGAAGAGAGAGATCCTTGAAGCGAACAATCAGAAGTCCGTACAAGTATTCGTCCCACGGATCAGTCGGTCCCCACCTGGACTCATCATCGTGAAGCATAACACTATGCTGAGTATCTTCACCCTTATCCGGCCCAAGCCGGATGAACCCGATCCTGAAATCCTCGTATTGCAGCCTACGAAGCGGCCCATTGGCTACAATCTCTCCGCTGATGACTTGTCCCCAGTCATCCCACGCATACTGCACATCGACGCTCAGTATGGTGGTCTCGCACGTATACTCATCGGTCCAAATACGATCTTCCCAAACGACTGTACCATTGATGGAGGCCCATGACCAGGTCGGAGCGCGATAGGGTTTTGGACGCGGGGCTATCTCTTTCTCACTGATCTTCCACAAGAGTGTTTCCGGTAGATGGCTGTCCCAAAGTCCGGCGATGTACCTTGTCTCATTGACCAGTCTTCCACGCCACGTTGTCCACACGTCTTGGGCCATTCCAGATATAGCTATCAATTTATCGCTCGAGTATGTAAGGCGTGCCTTCGAATAGTCGGTGACCAATGCTTGCCATACCATCTGCATTTGTACTACAGCCGGTCGATCTGATACCCTCGGGAGTCGTTTGTGTATAATTGAAGATATCGACGAAGGATTTCTCGTCTCCTCATACACGAACTTTGGTAAGGTACTGGTGGACACCATAAGGCGACTTGGGAGACCTTAAGGGAATAGTTCAGAGCAGTTTACTAATCGGCATTCCCAGAATACCTGCTCTTTGCCGAAGTGCAAGACCCTTTTGGAGAGCTAGCGTTCTTAGAAGACCCATGCACGTTTAAAGGCTGCTGTCTTCTAGATTACGTCACCATATAAGTCTTCGTGGACGAGATGCCAACTCGGGCCTAATCTTCCGCGATTCAGATCCCGCCAATCGAAATCGTCAAAAGAAGGACACAACGGATGTAGGCCGATTTCTACTAGATCACGGTCGAAATAAAAGCCCTCGGTTGCATCTTCAGCCCCCAATACTAACAGGTTCAAAATAGAGTTTTAGTAGACTTTGTGCATTCGTACTAATTCCGTCTGCCAATCCGTATAGTCATCTTGTATCTAACAGAAAACAATTAGCAACCAGCCATCAACATTCTAGAGGTAAGGTA
Source organism: Alternaria sp. BMP 0032 (assembly GCA_023758005.1). Taxonomy (NCBI): domain Eukaryota; kingdom Fungi; phylum Ascomycota; class Dothideomycetes; order Pleosporales; family Pleosporaceae; genus Alternaria; species Alternaria sp. BMP 0032. The sequence goes on along the minus strand of JAFVMD010000015.1, from coordinate 251,468 downwards.
GTCGTACTATGCATAATAAATCTATCCATATATACCGCAACCCAAAAGATCTACAAAGAGCGACGGCATATTAAAAGGTCAATAGAAGTAATTAGAAGTCGATGCCTTCTTAGAACTAGACAGAATTCGCGCCAAGTAATTTAATAACCAGTTTAGACCCCCAGCAGTGGCTCAAAGTTGCATAACCATCTCGCAGGTCGTGTTGTGCCGTAACAATCAATCTCGGATTAGAAGCGTCCGGCATTACCTCTAAAAGCCTTGTCGGATACCACTTAACATCTCCGCTATCGCGACAGCCTTCGTAGAACTCGCTGCAATCTTTGAACTACTGCCTTGCCAACTTTAGAATCTTTAGAGAGCCGGAGTAAGAAGGAATAGTGCGAAGTGGTTCTCTCAATATGTCTGTTGCAGTTAGCACGGACTCGCTGTTCACAGCAGATACGTACCCTGGGCGTATGGGATACAGTGGAAGACGTCGAGTGGCACCCTAGCCTGGTCATCCTCTTCCTGCCCTTCTCGGTAAAATCTTAGTGTCGTGGTCTGCATCAAGTCATCCATTCCAGATTCGCTGGTGAGGGCGATGCAGAAAGTCGCCGGATGGATAAAATGACGCCTCACTGAGCGAAAAGTTGCTTTGACAGTGCGCCACAACTTAGTGCAAATGTAGCAGCCGGCTTTAGCTGCCCTCGTAAGATCTAAGAAACTCTCGTGGTGAGTTCTGTAAGACTCAAGCGGTATATGGGCGCCCGACGAGATCCGATGAAGAATGGGTTGCATGGCCCTACACACATCGCAAAGATGCATGATTGCGAGTCAGATTCGCGACCCAAAACTCTTAACAATCCGAAGAAGAAAGGTCTCGTTTGACAGTATCGTAGATGATAGAAAAGAGGGAGGATGTCGAAGCAAATGACGTACTTCGCGATGGCGGGGCTGTGAAGTCATGCGCGGATGCGGCACAGTAGCACAGCATCGGACCTTCTCGCAAAATTATATTGCAGCAGACTCGCTCAGCTCCAATCAAACGGTATCGCATCTGGTCCTCGCTGCTTGTGTATTCGCGTAGTAGCGATGGTTCCACGCCCCACTGCCATGCAGATAGACATTGAGGTAGCGTGACCAGATTGGGCGGACAAGGTGTGGTGATCTTGGTGGCAGGCAGCGTTTGTTCCCTGGAAAAATGGCGGTTCTGACGGCATCTAATCGACTGGCAGGATCAGCTCGTGTGGTGGAGTGACCTTTTCCCGTGAGCGTATCCGAAAGAATATAAGTTCGAGGAGGATAGCTCCTAGCACCACTCACCTCCGTGCTGGCTGGCCAAACATAGATTACTTCGCCGATACCCGTGTAATATGGTGGCGTATATAACAACATGTGTTACACAGTAATAGTCCTAGGTCGCTAGTGACTACGAGTAGTGACATAGCCGGCTGAGTATTGCGATTCGGAGGGTCAGATCAAGCAGCTTGCTTGTCGAAAGCTTCACTACCTCTATAACCCCGTCCATATCGGCGAAAGAAGCGGCTCGCTGCGATGTGTCGCGCTACATTCTCATGTAACAGAGCTAGGCCAATCGCAGCGGCAACACGCCCAGTCGGTCGTTCGTGAACGGACGAAATCGAACTTTGTTAAGCAGTTGACATGTTCGTTCCTGCATACGCGGCTGAGATCGAACTATCTGTACAGTAGGGATGAGCTAAGGAGATGACTTTGTGCGAAGAAGCTTTTGACCAGTGAATAAGGTATTGCCGACGCGGCGTGGCAGAAGAGAGTAGAACGACAATTGGCGACTGCCCAGGTGTCCGCAATTACGGAGCTTGATCTGTTGCTGACTGATTCAAGTGTCCCATTCACTGCGCATATGGCATGTCTCGCGATGCGATTCGACGTGCGGGAGATGAGATTGAAAGGATAGGAAGAGGAGGCTGACGGTGTTCGCGTTCTGGCCTGCAAACCGCGCGGCGATACGCGCCCGGGTGCCTCCAGAGCTGGGCATCCAGGGGCTGTTGCGCTAAGATCAGCGCGGATTAGCGCCCTTGGCAACCCATCCATAGATCTTTCCGCTCTGGCTGCGTGCGTCACCTTAATAATCACGTGTCTAAGTAAGCCTTAGCTTTAGTATTTCTTAACTATAGAAATTTAAAAAAATCTTAACTTAATAACTAAAGTATACTATTATAGTTATATACTACTTTAATACTTAAAAAAAATAAAATTATAAATTTTTTATACTTATATATTAATTTTTTTATACTTATTTTTATCTAAGTACTTAAAAATACTTTAATATAACTTTTATATATATATAATACTATTAAAACTTAGCTTTAATAAATATAAGCTAATTAAGCTTATAAACTTTTTTAATAAAAAGTATTTTAGCTATATTACTAAGTATAAAAATACTATTAACTAAAAATATATATTTTTACTTTAAGTAATTACTTATTATAAAGTTACTACTATTTTTATTTTTAATAATACTTTTAATAATATTATTAAACTTTTTATATATATAAAGCTAAAAACTTTTAAATAACTTTATAAAAAAGCTTTTACTAATAATACTACTACTACTAATAAAATAATTATTAATATACTTATAAATAAATTTTAAAAAAAAGTATAAAAATAAGTAAAATATATTTTAGTTAAAGTTTAAAGTAAGTAAAAGTAATAAATAAATTAAGTAGACTAGTAATTAATAAGTATATAAGTATGCTTTAACGTCTTCTATAGCGTAATATTAGGCATTACCTTAACAACCTCTAGGGCTTAAAGTTTGTTTTCTAGAACTAACACGGCATCAAGTCCGCTTTAACGCACACGTGTCTTTGCTCGACAGAGACTACCGTCCTCACAACATCATCACTGACCATTGATTATCGTTTTCAGCCTAGTTTGGGTTGGCTGGCACGACGCCTAGCTCATTGATGTCGCACATCAACCACGACACGAACATGTCGCTTCTGTGGTATGGAATGCAACTCCCGACCCCGCGTTGTGCTGGTAGAGCGGAAAACGGTGCCCGTACCTGCGTATGTACCCCGCGACAGCATCATTCTAGCGTTCGCTACCCCGCCACGCTATCGGAGAACATGTGGAAGAGAAGTGTGATCGCTGGATGATTTCACGTCGAATCATATGTGTGAATTCTTCAAAAGGCGCTGGCGATGCTTCCCCGGGCGACATGTTAGTGCCCTACACCGTAAGGGTACTTGGCGATCCTTTCGAGCGATGGACACTTAACGGATATATCTATTGTCGGCATTGCAATGTCCTTTTCCAGTTGATCCACTGTACTCGTATCCTGCAATTCCTGCATGATGTCTACGCAAGGCTCTAGTCTGCATCTTTCCTCATACTTCACGATACCTAATATCCTACTAGCACTCGTGGCATATACTACCGTGAGATGCGTCTACCAGATCATTTACTATCGATACTTTCATTCGCTACGACACTTTCCGGGTCCCTTCTGGGCCAGCGTAACGAGGCTATGGATCGCATACCACAACATCAAAGCGGATGAATGCGAGGTCGAATTGGCCCTACACCGCAAATATGGCCCCGTCCTTCGCGTCACGCCTACCCTACTATTAGTTTCCGATGCTACCAAGCTTCCCGAAGTGTACAATCGTCAATCGAACAAGTCGAATCATTTTATCACCGGCAGCTTCGGGAAGACGGAGAGTTTGTTCAATATGCGGGAACACAAGCACCACGCGCACTTTCGCAAGATCGCTGCGGGCCCATATAGTTTCAGCAACGTCAGGAAGATGGAAGGGCTAGTGGATGATCGCATCCAGCAATGGACTGACAAGCTGGAGGAAGTCTTCGGCGATGGCAGTAGATTTGACTTTGCGCCGTGGGTATGCTTCACACTATCGTTATGCTGGCGATCAGGGGCACTAACACTTTGTATAGGCAGTATATATGGCATATGACATCATATCGGAGATTGGCTTTGGCGCACCCATCGGATTCATCGAGAGCGGCTCCGATATCGACGGCTTGATCAAAGGCTTCCACGATGGTCTACTTCCTTTTGGTCTAATGGCTCGGCTCTGGCCATTCACACAGTGGGCGAAAGGCACATGGTTCGGCGAGAAATATCTCGTCGCGAAGCCTGAGGACGACTCTGGTATTGGCACGCTCATGCGCTTCCGTGACAAGCTCATTGCCAAGCGAATCCAAGATATCGAAGCTGGTAAGGTCGACAGAGTCGATCTGCTACAGACTTTCCTGGATGCAAGGACGGAAGACTGTGCACCGCTGGATTTGGACTACATCAAAGCTGAAATTCTTCTCGTGTTGCTCGCTGGCGCTGATACGACGGGCACTGCATTTCAAGCGATGATTGCGTACATTACCTCTGATGTTCAAGTATACGCGAAGTTGATGGAAGAGTTAGATCGCGTTACTCGCGAGGGCAAGTTGAGCCCCATGCCGCAGTATGACGAAGTGTTGGAGCATTGTCCATACTACGTTGCCTGCGTCAAAGAAAGCATGCGGTATGTCATACTCATTTTCTCCACTGTCACTCTCATGTACTGACGAATACAGTCTCTGTCCCTCTGCTCCCAACATCTTCCCTCGCGTTGTGGGTTCGTCAGGGATGCACCTGCATGGCCGCTACGCGCCGCCCGGTACCGAAATAACCTGCAACCCCTGGCTCGTGCACCGCGATGAAAAGATCTATGGTACAGATGCGTGTGATTTTCGACCGGGAAGGTGGCTCGAAAGCGAAGAAAAGGCAAAAGAGTACAACAAGTATAACATGGGCTTTGGGTACGGCGCGAGAGTCTGTCTTGGAAAAGACATCGCACTCATGGAGTTGTACAAGGCCCCGTTGCAGTTCTTCAGGACGTTCAAGATTGAGATCGACGAAAGCCGCAAAGGCAATTTTGTGGTCAAAGGTGGTGTAGGATTCTGGGAGGACATGTGGATCGGTATCAAGCGGCGGAAGACGGCGTCGTGATACAATAGATCGAGATGGCCGTTAAGTGTATGCTAGTCAGTACTCAGCGCTGGAGTCCTCAAATCTAAATGATGAATCGGACAATGGTGCGTGTTGACGCAATGACGAGCTGGTGATCTAGACCATCCCGTCCCGACCTCGTCACGTGTTGGCGCGGCGATCTACCGCTAGCGAGATCTTGGCGAAACAACTCGAAACGACCGCAATTACGCTACCCATTCTACGGTCCGCGCCTCAGCAACCCAACCACTCGCAGCTCTCACCTGGCCTTGGGACAGGCACATCGGTCCCCGCACTGGGGTGCACTGCAAATGTTTCCGAGATGATCCTCGATTGGCGCTGTCTTCTTGGTCCAGGCCTCAGGCCCCAGCGGAAATGGCTTGTTTCATTGCCCGCCTGGTTATATAGGGGAGCAACTCCCACATGACGACGACCTGCTACCGCTTTCACGATCATTCGCATCGATTACATTCTTTTTACCGTCTCTCACAGACACACTGACCTGGTTCGCTGGTCGTTCGCTCTTTATTTCGTTCCTCGCTTCGTTTGATCATCTGCTAGCATCATGATGCACTCTGCTTTCTTTTTTTCCCTGCTTGCCGGTACGGCCTTTGCTCAGTATGGCGATAACAGTTACAACGCCCCTGCTGGAGGCTCGAAGCCTGCTCCCTCCGTTACAGCACCTGCTGGGTACGGCACGCCCGTTCCAAACCCGATTGCGTCCCTGGTGCCCATAGTACCCATCGTCTCTGTTATTACATCCGCGCTCGGAGCTATACCCTCAGGATTCCTTCCCGACAATGATCTGCCGAACCCTTTCAAGTCCATCTACATCCCTGCGTCCCAGCTATTCAATCCTGCTATCGCACCTGCTTTCACAGAGACTGCCGCGGTCCCTCTTCTGTCCCTCTTGCCGGTCTACTCCACCGTATCCAGCTCGTCCGTTGTCGAGCCTACCGGCTCTGCTGAATACCCGGTAGCTCCTCCTACCGTCCAGCCATCCAAGCCTGCAACCTCCACGACTTGCACCGAGAGCAAGGTTCAAAGCACCCGCGTACCCCTTGACGCTACTCGTTCATCGGCTGCCCCTCAGAAGTCTACCGGCACAAGCTCGGCAGCTACCTCTACCGTTGCGACACCCAAACCCGCAACCTCCACATCTTGCACCAAAAGCAAGGCTCAAAGCACTCGCGTGCCTCTTGACGCTACTGCCTCGTCGCCCCTTCCTCAGCGTCCTACCGGTACAGGCTCAGCAGCAGCCTACCCCACCGGAACCGGCATACGTCCCTCCGGTAACCCCCGCCCTACTGGTACTCCTCGCCCAGATTACTTCCACAACGGCAGCCGTCCCCAAGGCGGCTTCGGCTGGGGCCGCCCAAGGCCTTCTGGCAAGTGGCCTCACGCCTACCCCAAGCCTACCCATGCTGCCCATCGCCCCACCAAGCCCTCTGCTGCTCAAGGCTATGGAAGTGTCAAGGCCAGCAGCACGCCTTGCACTTTGGAGACTAGGGTCAGGCCCAAGGCGACCCCCGCCCCTGCTCACTACTAGAGAGCAAACACAACTTGAAGGTATCGCTTCCTGAATTATAATTATGTAAACGTAGTTCATGTATATACCTTATTATCCACAGACCTCCGAGTGGGGTAATACAGCACATGCAGTTGATGCGCATTGCGCCTCGTATAGCGATATACATTTTTCATCGCGTCATTTCATGTGTGACTGGCATACAAGTCCACCATCTCGATCGTCTCATCGAACGTCTTGGCAAAGGTGAGGAATGCTGCAGCTTCACATGCTGGGCTTCCGTTCTTGGCACCTTGATACTGCTCAAGCAATCTGGTGGACTCTCGACAGTCGGAGGGGGCACTATCTCTCCGCCTTACCATGGCATGAGTCTCTAGGAAGCCTGTGCCGCCATGGGGCTATGGTGACCCGGAAACAATCTTCTGTTATGGGAGGCAGGATAATTCTAGATCAGGGATATATGCCCGTAGGAGCATGCAAGGAATGCGACTTCAGCGGTTTGTTCGATCGGATTATGAAGAAGGTCGACGACGATCTGAAGTTCCAACTTGATCTCAGTCCGTCAAAACCCGTCAAATCCTCGGACTGAGGGTTCAGAGAAGATGTCCGTGATTTCAATGGCGAGACAGGGCAGCGAGGAATGACCATGTATCAGCGAACGAATGAAGGGTAGCCGAGGAAAGAAAGGTGCAGAATTGGCAGAGTCTTTCGACACCGCATCTCACAGTTAGATCAGATTGTCAAATGACAGCATAACCTTCGAATCAAAAGGTGGTATCACACTAAGTAAACTGCATCTCATGATCAAGATGCAAACCTGTCATCGCGCAATACGTATACTGACGCCGTCTACTTTTACACTTCTTCAAACTTAGCTACATATGGTTGCCATCCACTCAATTCACTCGTACTGCGACTACGCAGAGAGACATGAAGCTACCTACTACTATGCGGTTTTCTGTGCCCACTTATTTATCTTAGGTGAGCCCGACTGCTCTATTAATCCTTCCCTCTTGTCTTCATCTGCGCGATCCAACTAGCGGGCTTGGCGAGCAAACGCGCAGTCTTTCACCACCTACCCAATACGCTACACTCACACGCCGACTTGACTCTCTCAATTCGCCAGATCAACATCGTCACGTCGACGTCAATTCGCGCACGCCTTCGTCACAATGGGCGAAACCCCGAAGCTCGTGACGATCGACCCAAACGGCGACATGCTGATCAAGCTGAAATACCGAAATACCGCGCAGTCGAAGTGGAAAAACGAGAGCGAATCTGTGGACAATTGGATCGCCCAGGCAGAAGCCGCCAAAGCAGTTATCGAGAACGAGACTGCGCTACCGGAGCAGAAACCTACCGAAGTCCACTACCTCGTGTCATCGCGACAGTTGCGCATCGTATCACCTTACTTCGAAAAGATGTTCAAACGGAACTACGACGAGACTGTGCCGAATAGCGAGGACGGTTTATATCACGTACGAGCGCAGCAGTGGAACCCGGATGCCCTTGCCATCATGCTCAATATTGCGCATCTCCAGTTCGCGGCTATACCGAAGGAGATCAGCGTGGAGTTGTTTGTTGCGCTGTTTCTGGTTGCAGATTACTACCAAATGGAAGATGCGCTGAGGCTGTTTACGAAAGAGTGGCAGGGTCAACTGCAGGAGCAAACGATGCCCGAACATTACGGCGAAGAGTCGATGCTGTGGATGTTTTTGGGTGTCAAGTTGAAGGATTGGATGATATTTGAGAGTATGGCGTCGATGGCGATGAGGCAGGCGTGTTGTCCGATACAGTTCTTGGATCTACCCTTTCCACGCGGTGAAAAAGGTGAGTGAACCACCTAGTCTATGAGGATTCGCTAACTCTTATAGGGGTGGGTCAGCTTGATAGCATGAGGTGTAAAGCTATCCAAGAGCTACTGGCTGGCACCAATAAGCTCAACCAAGATCTATACGAAAGCAAAGTGGGATGCGATTATGGATGCACGGCGACGATGTTAGGATTCCTACACAAAGGCTTGTGGGACACGGAGTTGCTGAGTCGCATCGAGAAACATGACCAGCATCCCTTCGAAGGACTTTCATTTCATGTGCTCTATCGGAATTTGAACTGGATCAGCAACGTCGCTTATGCTGGGAGTCACGGTATACGGGCCGGTTGTTGTGAAATTCACAACCTTCTTCTTCCAATCTGCGAAAAGGCCGAAGCTCACTTGGAGTTGGACTTTGGGACGTTTTGATTAGAGCATTACGGGCTCTTGGCTCAGCATCCTGATCCACTTTCTCTGGAGGACCGGGTATTGCCATCACACAGCATGAGCAGTGCCGATGGGGCAATCTACAAGTATAAAAGGAAAAGAGGTGCGAACGAGGTTTAGGGCGGGGTGGCGGTGAAATTAGCATGGTGGACGGCTTGATGGTTGATTAGACAAGGATACAAGTGGGATGAAGAGGGCATTTGTAACGAGAGCCTGGTCGGAGAATGAAGTGCACCGAGCTTCACTAAGTCTAGAACATGAGAAGCAGCGGCATGGAAAAGCTTAGGCCTTGTTGGCTATCCGGACGTCATTTCGTCCACTACCAAATACGTGAACGTTTGTGCTTCGATAGAAGAAGTGCGCGCACAACTTCCAACCCCATCTATACCCCCAACTTCCAGTCTCTACTTCTTCGCATCCATAACAACGAAAACCCAACGTCTTCATTCCGGTCTACCGGCCGTGACAGTTATCTACTCAAATGCCCCCCTAACACAAATGAGAGAGATCGCCATCCTCAGAGTCTGATCCCCTAACAGATGGTGCTACAATCCACTGCGATGCGTATGAGATCGGACCATACCGTTTCTCTACATATGATTGATTCTTCCACTGATAGAACCCTGGAGGAACCGGGATGGACGCAGCTGATAGTGTATAGTTTAAGGTTGGAGGAGCCGGGGTGTACGCAGCTGTTAGTGTAATGTCAGTACTCTGGGAAGATCAACGCAGTTTCTCCGATGCTGTTTCAGTCCGTGCTCCCGGCTAGGATCAGAGCTTCAGACAACTCACTACCATCTGGCGCAACTTTGGTTGGACGGACAGGAACTACTCCGTTGAAAGTGTTGTTGTGAGTACCGTTTTGGGTACCGTTCTGAGTACCGTTCTGAGTACCGTTCTGGGTACCGTTCTGGGTACCGTTCTGAGTGCCGTGCTCAGTGCCGTTGGGCTTTCCAGCTTCGAGCTTGGTCTCCGCGATCCAGGCTTCAACGTCGTTGAGAGCTTTGAGAGGGTCGCCGCGACAGCCTTGGAGGTAGTTTTGCACTTGTGCTGGGGAGACTATATTCCTATTAGTACGAAATTTGTATCTTGGATGCCATAACCACTTACATGTATTTGTGGGCATCTTCTCAGCGAACTCAGTCGCCCACTCCTCGATCTGCGCCATGGTAAACTCGGCGTCATGAGCTAGAGCTGATCGGCCAATCAAGCGCTTGAAGATGCTCTTGCCCGCACTAGGGTCCATATTGCCGAAGTAGACCTTCTTGTCGATACGACCGGGACGCGTCAAAGCCGCATCAAGCGTATCGGGAGCGTTAGAGGTCATGATCAAGAGTCTTCCTTCTTGAGAGGCGTTTCCGTCGATGGCGTTCAGTAGGCCGCTTAGTGTGACTGTGTTCGATCTACGACCCACACCCGGGTAATCACGAGCCCGAAGTTTTGGCAGCGGACCAATGCCACCTGGAATGCCAGCGACGTCACCCAGGTTTTCATCCACTTGCGCATGTGCTCCTGTTGGGGCAGCCGGTGGTGTTCGTTCGCGACCGATACCAGCAGAGTCGATGTCTTCCAGAACCACTACGCACTTGCGTGGAAGGCCTAGGAATAAGCGGTGAAGTGTTCCATCATTGATGCTACCAGTGGAAAGGTTGATGTGGTAGATGTCGCAGCCAAGATGACCCGCCAATGCAGCGCTGAACGAGCTCTTGCCAGTACCCGGGGGGCCATGGAAGAGATATCCGCGCCGATATGGGATACCACAGTCGGCAAAGAATGACCGCGACTCCTCGCTGTAGTAGTATTCTGCGTCTCTGACAATATCAAATTTGGTAGTCTCGTCCATGTCTATAGTGTCGAGCTTTCGAATGGCTTTGGAAACCGACTGCCAACCGTTACCGTATGGATCTGTACGATCTCCCGCGAAGTATACCGTTGTGGTACCTGTGAGGTTGTTGAGTCGGAACTCGCGACAGAGACCGGTGAACTGCTTGAGTGGTTTGAGACTCCATCCGAGCGTCATGATAGTGAGGGAGTTTTGAAGCTGGCCACTATCGTCGAGAAGATTACCGGCCATACCACTGTTGGTCCGATAGCCAGCGCCACCTCGACGTGAGAATAGATACGGTCGAAATCCGACCCAAAATAGTCGTGTACCGATTGGCGGGAGACAAAGAACCTCATCGTCCGGTTTCTCGGATGCGAGTCGCGGGTTATGCGCCGCCATCATGCGGCGATGAAACTCGTCATTGGGATCCTGTGTGCCTCCTGTGACCAGCATGGCACTCCTCGTGTGGCTGTTGAGTATCACCTCCGAGCCCATCCACGCCAGAACCTCTCTAGCGACCGGATCGGTCTCTGGGATGGTGACTTGAACAGTAAAGGCCCATGTAAAGAAATCCTTCAGATGCTTGTATGCGGGACGAACAGCTTGGTAGAGACCGATGAGTGCGAGGAGCTTTTCAAGATCGCCGATGCCGCTTGGCCGGAGTCGATATAGTAGACGCTGGATAACCTCTAAGATGGGGAACTGACCTGTCGCAGAGCGTTTGAGGTGATGCGGGATGAGTCCGGGTGTGTCCAGGCGTTCGGGCCATAGCTGGTCACTCATTCCTGGTGGAACCATGAGCTCGTATCGTGGGTCAGACATTGCGGCAGGCGGTTGAGGGCGATATTCCCATGTAAGTTTGCGTGGGCGAACTATGACCGGGGTTTCTAGACGCGTGAAGATGTGTTAGGAAGATGAAGGAAGTAATAATCTCCAAGTTTTGGAGATTGCCGTGTATGTGCTACGCGCCGTGGGTAGGCATTGTTAGACAACCGTGGGTGAGTTGAAATTATGATGGAGTGTCGAGAAAGAGTGAAAGCAATGCGATGATGCGCGGAAGAGGCAAGTCGAACACACAGTGGCGCGGTCATGGAAGCGACTGCCTGGACGTTGGAGGTCGAGGCTGAACGGGCTGAACGGCAAGTTTGCGCGAGACCGCATGAGGCAAGAGAGGCTGTGGCATGAGCGCGTCGAGGCTAAGCCTAATCGGGCCAGGTGGGCTGTTTACAGCTGTACGTCATAGCTAATTATTCTAACAGAACTTCTACGCTTTTTGCACGAACGTCCTACACCTTTTCTGTGAACTGTCTAATTGCCAGAATCACTCAGGATATCTGCATTTGAAAAAAGTTTCACATCCCAGTACCATACAAAACAGACAGCCTCGATTCACCATGCCTCCCAAAGCAAACACTTCCGACCTTCATGTCGCGAAGCTCTTCTCAGTCAAGGACTATGTATGCGTAGTGACTGGAGGCGGCTCTGGTATCGGCCTCATGGCTGCCCAGGCCCTTGCTGCGAACGGCGCAAAAGTACGTTCCTCCTTCTCGCGAATGAATGATCCTAACATCAGATAGGTCTACATTACTGGCCGTCGACAAGAAGGTAAGCACGAATTCAACCCCCTTGAATCAGTCAGAAAGAGAGACTGACCATGTTAGCCCTCGAGACCGCAGCGAAGTCACACAGTCCCGACCAAGGTGGCCAAATCATCCCTCTCTCACCATGTGACGTAACCAAGAAAGACGGCTTGGAGCGCATGTACCAGGAGCTGGCGTCCAAGGAGAAGTACATCAACCTTCTCATCGCCGCCGCCGGCATCTCAGGCGAGAAGGGTATTCCCGATGCAGACAACGCGACCGACATGAAGAAGAAGCTCTTCGATAACGAGACATTCGAGGGCTGGGCCGAGACCTACAACACCGATGTCACTGCCGTCTACTTCACCACCGTCGTCCTTCTGCCGCTTCTCCAAGCTGGAACTGAGAGCCATGGCCACCTTTCTGCCTCTGTCATTGTCATCTCGTCCATGTCGGGAATCATGAAGGACGCGCAAGGGCATTTCAGCTACAACGCTGCCAAGGTGACATATCTGTTTCCATGTGTAATCGATCTCGACTGACTCTTAATTCTAGGGCGGCACCGTCCATCTGAGCAAACTCATGTCTGCCGAGTTCCAGCAGCTTCGCATCCGCGTGAACAGCATTGCCCCCGGCTACTTCCCATCGGAGATGACAGCGAAGGAGAGCGACGAAAACCAGAAGAGTGATCTGCCGGATGAGAAGATCCAGGAGAAGGGCCACGTCCCACACGGTCGGGCGGGAAGCGACGCGGAGATGGCACAGGCCGTCATCTTCCTCACCAAGAACTCCTATGTCAACGGCCAGATTCTGACGGTGGATGGCGGTGTGCTCAACGTTGTGAGCTCTTAAGTTTGGTGGCGAAGATGTGAGGGAAATGATGAAGTAGTCTGATGAGAAATCATACCAACTGTTAGGCGTCTCAACTTGACTCGTGCATCGGCACTTCCTCTTTGGTCGGGTTTCCACAAGGCTGACCGAAGCCGTTTCCCCACATTCCCCGCGACAGCGATAAACCATGCTGATGATGTCTGATTGCGATAGCGATAGGAAGAGCTGATGTGACGCAAGCAACTGATGATGATGGGGCGCGTCGTAGGTGACGGAAATGTTATGTGTAGCTTATGCAAGGGGCTAGCGCACGTGGAGAGGATGTCTTTGATGACAATGTGTCTTTGTGACGAAATTTTGCTAAGAAGAACAAAACGTGCGGCGCGTCGCGTCGCATTGCTGGCACCTACATGCATACGTGCATACACAATTGTCGGAACCGGAGGCAGCCATGGGGTGCAGCGCGGTGAGTGGATGGTACGAGGCAGGGCGCATGAAGCGAGGATGCGAGGGTGCAACGGCGCGGCCGCTACTGCGCGCAGGTCGAGTAGCAACAAGACATTCACCGCAGCTCGAGTCGCCGCCGTCTAGCGACTCCCCGTCTGCCTCAATCTCCGCGGCAGCACTGGGCGACGAGTCTTTCCACAACGGCAGCCGCTGGCAGGCGAGAGCGACTCTGGGATTCGCTGGGCGTGCTAGAGCGTGTTTCGCGGCCAGGATCCCCGTGTGATAATTGCTTTGCGCTGGTAACGGGCCCCTCCAACGCATTGCCTGGGCCGCGCATGGGCAACAACAACAATTGCGACTTTGCCCGCGACGCTGCTGTCGGTCTGGATCCCCGGGTGCGTGTTGAGGGAGGATATGCACACCGCAGCCCGCCATTCACCGCCGCCGCCGCCCAACTCCGCCAACGCACCTCCGCGCCGCGACAGACGACGCCCCGACGATAGGACGGCATCGCAGCCGGCCCGGGCCTGAGGAAGACGTCAACATGGTCTCACACCCCTCCCGACCGGCGCACGCAGCCTCCAACTCGCGCTCATCGCAGCCCTCCGCCCCGACCGCCAGCACGCCGGGCCACGCGAAGAAGTCGTCGTCGTCGTCCAACCACAATGGCCAGCCCCGCGAGCGCGACCAGCGGCCGAGCAGAGAGGGCACCGCGCAAAAGGCCGCCCAGGGCGTGGATGGCCTCAAGGACTTCCAGCTGGGCGACTGCCTGGGCAAAGGCGCATTCGGCAGCGTGTACCGCGCCCTCAACTGGGGGACTGGCGAGGCCGTCGCCATCAAGCAGGTCCGCCTCGAGAACCTGGGCACCGCCGACCTCAAGAACATGGAGATGGAGATTGACCTGCTCAAGAACCTGAACCACCCCAACATCGTCAAGTACAACGGCTTCGTGAGGAGCTCCGAGAGTCTGTACATTATTCTCGAGTGAGTGGCCCGAATGGACGTCCAGGGCGCAGCTAACATTGTCAGGTACTGCGAAAACGGATCGTTGCACAGCATCTGCAAGAACTTTGGAAAATTCCCCGAAAACCTCGTCGCGCTGTACATGTCGCAGGTCCTCCACGGGCTCCTCTACCTCCACGAGCAGGGTGTCATACATCGGGATATCAAGGGCGCAAACATTCTGACGACCAAGGAGGGCCTCGTCAAGCTGGCAGACTTTGGTGTAGCCACCAAGCAGTCAGGTCTGGACCAGTCGAGTGTTGTCGGCACGCCGTACTGGATGGCTCCCGAGGTCATCGAACTGTCCGGCGCTACTACGTCGTCAGACATATGGAGTTTGGGATGCACAGTCATCGAGCTTATCGAAGGGAAGCCGCCCTACCACAAGCTGCAGCCCATGCAGGCCCTCTTCAGAATCGTCAACGATGAGCACCCGCCGATACCTGGAAGTGCTTCTCCGGTAAGTGCACCCGCGGTCCCTATATGTCAGATGCTAACCCCTACAGCTGCTGCGTGAGTTCCTCATGGAGTGTTTCCAGAAGAATCCCACGCTCCGCATCTCCGCAAAACGCCTCCTCAAGCACCCATGGATTCTCAGCGCCAAGCGGACTGTCCCTGCAGTACCCACAAAACCTACCGAATACCAGGAAGCAGTCAAGTCCGTGCAGGAATGGAACGAGGCATTAAAGTCGCCCAGCTCCCTGCGCCGAAGCTCGCGTCTTGTGTCGGGCTTGCAAAAAGCCAGCCCTGCTGCTTCATCTCGCAAGAATCCGGCCAATGTTAATCTCAACATCCCGAAGCACAGACCCACCGCTGAGTCGTTCCGCTCCCCGGAGCTAGATCATGACGATAACTGGGATAATGACTTTGCCGAAAGCATATCGCCCCGCGCCCTGCAGATGCCACACTTGAAGCCACAGGACAACTTTGGCGGTCTCTTTTCGAGCGACAAGCTCAAGGCTTTTGCCAGTTTTGAGTCGGTTACGGAGATGGCAGAGTACGATGGCGAGGCTACGGTGAAGAGTCCGATGAACTTGGCGCAGTTCCAGAGCTTCCCGAAAGCTTCGGGCCATAGAGCGGTTGAGAGATCGAGAGGCGCCAATGGTAGACCTAGGACGTCTGCATCTTCATCGAACACGTCTTCGAGATCAAATTCGAACGCTTCCACATCAGAGTACGAGGATAGACATGAACCCCAGCCAAGAACGGCATTCCTGCGAGGTACACCAAGGGCTGCACAGCCTCCCAAGCCAAAGACGACAGCGCCAGCGCGGCCAAGTCAGCTCTTTCGCGAGGACACTGTCGAGGATTATTCGGATCTCATGCCAGCTGATGAGGGTGCCTTTGAGCGTAAGCTAGCGTCCATGCAGTACGCAAACTCGCCAGCCGTGCCATCTAGACAAGTAATCGTCACCAACTCCAGCCCACCATCTGATACTTTCTCACCACGATTGTTCCATCCCAGCGACCTAAAAGCAGGGCCCAAGTCAACACGCGATCTCAAGTCTGGTGGCAATGTTCATCAGAGATCGACGAGCTCAACATCGACGCGGAAGCAGCTGCAACGGACGCAGTCGGAGATTGAGATCCAGAAGTACGCTGAAGACGAAGGCGATGACTTTTCCGATGTCTTTGGTGATATTAAGAGTCAGCTTGCTAATCCTAGCCGAGCCGAGAGCGACAGCGGGAGTGAGCACAGCAGTCTTGCCATGATCACATCGAAGATGGCGAACTCTTTCATCATAGCTGATGAGGACGATCTCGATCCGTTCGCGAATCTTGATGAAGGACTTGACAATATCAACCTGGAGAACAACGTCGCGCGAGACCGGGACGATCGGTTGACGAAGATGACGGAGAGTCTTGTGGGCTGTCTGAAGACAAGTCAACCCGACGACGAGCTACTCGACATTGCAGATCAACTACTGCAGGTGCTGCATGAATCTCCGGACAAGCGATCGATCATACTACGAAGCCACGGCATGCTGCCTATATTGGAGATTCTCGGAACCAGGCCGCACAACGAGGTAGTCTTACCTCTTCTAAAGATTATCAACCTGATCATCCTGGAAGACTCTGAGTCACAAGAGAGCTTGTCGTTCTTGGGTGGCATCCCTACTATTTGTTACTTCGCCTCCAAGAAGTTCCCTAGCGATATCCGGAAAGAGGCAGCAGCTTTCGTACGGCAGATGTACCAAACAAGCACACTGACACTGCAGATGTTCATCGGCTGTGGTGGTATCAATGTGCTCGTTGAGTTCTTGGAAGAGGACATTGACGCTGAGCGCGACCTGGTGCTCATTGGTGTCAATGGCGTCTTTGGTGTTTTCGAATTACAAGGACCAACCCCGAAGAATGACTTTTGTCGCATCTTCTCGAGATCGAGCGTACTATACCCTCTCAGCTTGGTGCTGAACCGTATGGTGGAGGAGGATGGCGAGGTTGCACGTCTCATCGTCGGCAGGATTGTACAGATCTTCCTCATCTTCTCGCAAGCTGAGAGTCATGTCAAGGACCTTGTGGCGGATCGGATGATTCTGAAGCGTAAGTTGCTTTCACCATGCACAGGCTTGGGCTTGGTAGTATCTTGTCGAGGTTAAACATAACTAACAACTTCCAGGCGTATTGAAAGATCTCCGCAAGATGGCACCGCCGCACCAGATCACCATGCTCAAGTTTATCAAGAACCTCAGCTCCCTCTCGTCGACCCACGAAGCCTTACAAAATTCCAACGCGATCGACATCCTAATCGAACTACTCAAGTCAACTCGACAGAAAGACGCAATGAGCCGCAGTCAACAGCGATCCGCCTCTGACCCAGCGCGTCTGCCTCCCTTCCACCGTGAGATCTCGAATCAGATCCTCAATACCATGTACAACCTGTGTCGGCACAACAAGAGCAGACAGGAGGAGGCTGCGTTGTCGGACATCATCCCTCTGCTGAAGGAAGTCGTGCGCGAAGGCGGTCCGCTCAAGGAGTTTGCGCTGCCGGTGCTGCTTGAGATGGTCAACTCGGGCAAGGTGGCACGGAAGATGTTGTGGGATGCAAAGGGTCTGGCGTTCTACGTTTCGCTGTTGGGCGACCGCAATTGGGCGGTAACGGCCCTGGACGCCATTTTCGTGTGGTATGTATTCAACGAGTTGATGGCCATGTATCTCATGCTGACTATTACAGGCTCCAGGAAGAAACCGCGCGCGTCGAGCAATACCTCCTCTCCTCGCAATCGAACTTCACCGTCGCCATCATCTCCGCGTACACCTCCGCCGACCTCCCACACTCCACTTTTGAGAACATGCTCGAGCCACTGCAGAAGGTGGTTCGTTTGTCACCACCAATCGCTGCCTCCCTCGCCGTACCCGAGATATTCGGTCGCACAGAACAGAAGCTGGGACACAAGGATGCCGTGACGCGTCTGAACTTCCTCCGTATCCTGCGGACGATTTGCGACGCGAAGGACGAAGGCTGCTGGCTTATACGTGCATTCGGCTGCTACGAGCGCATCAGCTGGCTCATGGAACATGACTCCGCGGTATTGGTACGCCAAATGGCCGAAGAGCTTGTCCGCGCCTGCGACGAAGTCGAACTCTCAGGCATCAGCAAAGGCTCAAACGGAAAACGAAGCCTTAGTCGGGCCTCGAATGTGGGCATGAACCTGCGCCGGCCCGCCTCCTCAGCCGGCCGTCGCGACGGCTCAGGCTCCAGCACCGGTTCCACGCTCGTGAGCAGCGGCATGGGCCTCACACCTCCCACCCCCAACTCCCTCAAATCCACCTTTATGCTCCCACCCATGTCCGGCACGCCCACGGGCCACCGCGGCGACCACCGCATCACGCGCTCACAATCCTCAACCGCAATGTGGGATCTCGCCGAAGACCCCACCGCCGTCCTCCCGCCTTCTTCGTCTGGGAGGTCGAAACCACCCGCTCTCGCCCGCAGTTCAACTTCCTTCGCCGCCCTCCAATCAAACACCAGCACACCAACCGGTCCACGCACATCCTCACGTCCTCCCTCCCGCGACGCAGCAACCAGTCTCGCGCGCATAGAAGCGAATCACAACAACGCGAAGTCCTCGTCTCGACTTCCCAAAGCGCGTCAAGGACGCATCAGCGAAGCCGTGAGTCGACGACGGCAAAGTGTTGTCGGAGGCGAGAACGAAACACCACCGAGCCATGCTTCTTCTCATGGACACAGTACTGGGTCTCCTGCACCGTCGAGTAGCCAGCCGGTGCATTCGACGAGTAATGCGCCGCCGCTCCCACGGTTGCAGATTGTGAGGAGACGGAGGGAGACTAGTGGCGGGGAGATGAGTACGGCGGCGAGGAAGGGGGTGCAGGATTAGAAATCTGGGGAGTTGACGGCACTTGGCGCTGTTACTGGAAGTCGTAGTCCTGGGGAGAGACGGGGTGGAGATGGGTATTTGACTCAGGTACGCAGGAGGAGGGGGTGGACTGGTCTTTGACCTTCCTACCACACCAACGAGGGTGGGGTGTGTTTTCCCTTTGTATATTTCTCTTGTTTCTCTTGTTTCTTTTTCTTCAGCATGCCTAGCTGTGGTCAGTCATAGTTGGATGTGCGTATTGGCGGCGTGTTGGGTTGGACTTGGCTTGGTATCAGGCGTTATGGTCTCTCGCCTGGCTCTGGCTTCGGATATGGCTGGGAAGCATTGTTAGGTTTGTATTGCATAGCATGGGCGTTTTCTTTGGTTTGATAAGCCGATTACCCTTTTCTTGATGGGGGGAAGAGGATAGATTGGAGAGAAGAGAGGGGGGTAGTGTGGAAGTGTGATAGTGGGAACTGATTACTGGTTGCATAGAATGAGACTGTTGAGAGTTGTTGATGATAGGTCTCTACTGTGTTGTACTGTGATTGACTCTGGAGTTTATATGGTGACTTTGTGACATACAACCTGTTTCAAGAAGTCGCCGGGAAAGATAGGAGCACAGGAAGTTGTCGAGTTTTCATATTCGAGCGGAGTCACGACATGGTCCTCCACATCGACTCATAGCCACACGGTCAGAGTCAAA
The DNA here is from genome assembly GCA_023758005.1 of Alternaria sp. BMP 0032. Classification (NCBI taxonomy): domain Eukaryota; kingdom Fungi; phylum Ascomycota; class Dothideomycetes; order Pleosporales; family Pleosporaceae; genus Alternaria; species Alternaria sp. BMP 0032. The sequence continues at coordinate 231,989 of JAFVMD010000015.1, read as the reverse complement.
GAGTCAGACCAACATATCAATTGTATCGTATACTACTACCGTACCTTCCTTCCACACTGTCATTGCTGCCCCTTACCCTACAAAGCTAAACCTCCCTATACACACGACATCGTCTACAATACCACCAACCTCTTAGAGAAAAAGTCCAAAGGTCCCTTCCGACCACGTGCTACCGATCTGCCACCACCTCATACAAGCGTAAAGCTAAACAACCTGGAGACTACGTCGACGTTAGGCCCCCTACTTTGCATGTTTCTATCTTAAGCAGCGGGTTTAGGTTTGCGCTTGTTTGAGGTGCTATGGCTGTGCGAAAATGACCATGAATTTTAATGTGAAAGGCCGGGGCTGGCGACTGTGCCGAGCGCAATGGAACGATACTGGAAGGGGGGAAATAGAGATGTGGGTGGCTGAGTGTGATGGGATGACGACTAGAGTGCAGAGACACTGACCAGTGAACTGCTGGTTCAGCGGAGATCAGTCCCTAGCTCCAGTGTCGTTAATTGTACGGATGCCCCCGAGCTGATTGTCGTGATCGAAGCCTCTCCGAATGGCTGTGGCATACGCAGTCTCCAAACGCTGTACAGAGTCATACCGACCGAGTCCCCGCCAGGACACCTGACTATCGCCGTGACTTCCTCTATGGACTATACGTTGAATCAACGGTAGAAGCTAGGCTTCGATTTCGATATGGGTCGTGGTCTGGTTGAGCTAGGCAGGAAATATGGCATTTGTGTGATCTTTAGTCAGGAAGAGCCTCCCAAGGAAGCGAAAAGCGGACAGGGCGAGGGTGCATCTGAAGCCGTGTTGCTGAGAAATGGGAAGCTAGAGGTGGACGCATTCGTTGATATTGGTGATGAGAAGGCCATGTTATACTCGTACAACAACGTCTCTCTATGGAGGCTCGCCGCGGTTGGGTATCGGAAATGAAGGTTCGTTCGGTATAGGGTCTCTTAGTGCGTCTTCGTATGGGGTAGTTGGACATCCTGTAAATTATCGGCGTTGAAACAATGAAAACGAACGATAGAGTGTCCAAGGTAGCGAAACAGCCGTGATGATCACACTCCAACATGTGTTCCTTAACGCACGAGTCTCCAGATGGCACTCCCGTCGTCCGCCCTGATGCCCACACACCGCGTGCAGCGAGGTGACTCTTCGTATCCCCAACCCAGCAATGTTGGTGTGGCAATCTCCCGCCTTGCGCCTGCCACATTCTCACCCAAATCCGTCAAAAATGCAAAATCTCTCCACCAAAAACAACCAAAAACACACACAGCAGCGCCCTACCCCAACGACGACGTGCGCAAAAAGATGGACTTGCAGGGAATCGAACCCTGGACCACTCCCATGCTAAGGGAGTATTATACCACTAAACCACAAGCCCGGTTGTGCTGATCCTTGGAGGAGGAGCTGCTTTGTTGGAAGAGAGAGGAAATGCAGCATTTATATCGCCAGAAACAACGTAGTTGATTGAGAGGTGCGTTGAGAAGTTAGGAGGGAAAAGGCCCCACCTCGGTAGAATGTGGTGAGGTTTACCGGGCTTCGGAGGTTTGCCGGGACCAGCACAGGAACCGACTAGCGATGTGGGGACGAATCCTGCGTGCAACGTCGGTGGTAAGACAGGAATGAACGTCGAGTTGGTCGAAGGGTGCGCGATGCGATATCTCTTGAAGGTTCTTCCACTTGAGCGATGGAAGCTGACAATGGTTCTGCGTTTCGGTAACGGCAGATTGCGAGCACCACGACGATGCTAAACTCCAACCAAACAACAGTCGCTCCGACGATATTCCAATATCTTCGGTCGTCGCTAACATCATGTCTTCCACATCCCTCAACGCGTCGATAGCGCAGCGCGAGAACGTTCAAGGAAGAACGTCTGAACTGCAGCAAATTGGATCAAGTGCTTATAGCCGTCAAGGTCGATCTTGAAATTGCTTCGATGTCGCGTAAGAGCTGCGCGATAATACTGGTTGTGGTCTGTAGGGAGACGACGCGGTCGTGCCGTGATGTAGGTTATCGCGTCGCGACATAGTCGCGGAGACTACGCTGGTGAGCAACTACGTCGCGGATTGTCGACTTCATTCTTATAGTATTTGCGACGCGATCAATTCAGGTCAGCGTGGAGAAGACGCAGCGATGCTATGACCTTTGTTATCGCGTCGCAACGTGAGCGCGGAGACTACATCTCTTCGCAACCAGGCCGCGGCGGATCGTCGAACTCCTCTTGTAGCATGACGCGACGGCATGCTGTGAATAGTAGGGCGCCGGATGGGTAGTGAGCGTGAAGTACGCAGGAAGATGTATCGTGGTGGTGCAGCGTCGACGATGGGAGTCGCGATAGAACGGCGTAGGAGGAAGATGGGTGTAGCGAAAGAGTCTGCAAGACGAAGGACGTCGAGTCAAGCAAGTAGAAAAGATGGCACGGACGCGGTGAAAGTGAAAGTGAAAAGTGAGTGCCGCATTGGGACGGAAGCGTCTAGCAATAACAGACCACCACACCACTCTCTCGACACAACAACGATATTTCAGACCAAAGTACCATAACTCAAGTATCATTCATTAGAACCTCACGTCCCCATCCATCCCCAAACCTCTCCTCCTACTACTCCCAACCCCCTTACTCAACCCTAACCCTCTCCCACCTCAACCCCTCCTCAATACTCCCCCTCGTAACCCCCCAATTATCCGCAAACCAATTATCCCTCGGCTTCCAAGGCCCCGCGTCCGCACAATTCGGCATCTTCTTCATCGCCACATTGACATACGTGCTATTCAACGGACTAGCACTAACCGTCTTTTGTCTACTCTTCTCATCAATCACAGGCGTCACACTGGTATACCCCTGTTCTTGCTGGTGCTTGATCAAGCGGACGAAAAGGCGGGACGCAGCGTCCGAACCGAGTGTCCAAGATGCGTTCCAGTAGCCGATGATGTTGCCGAGGTTGGGTAGGGAGGTGAGCATGGCGTTGCGCCACATGTATTGTTCTGAGACTTCGATTTTCTTGCCGTCGACGCGCACGTCGATGCCGCCGAGGAAACGCATGTTGAGACCCGTGGCAGTAACAATAATGTCGGCGTCGAGTTTGGTGCCGCTGGTGAGTTCGATGCCGTCGGCGACGACGCTCTTGATGGTGTCGGTGACGATGTGCGCTTTCCCTGAGCTGAAGGCTTTGAAGTAGTCGCCGTCGGGGCAGAGGCACATGCGCTGTTGCCAGGGGTTGTAGCCGGGTTTGAAGTGGGGGTCGACGGGGAAGTCGGGCGGGAGTTGTTGGGCGGCTTTCTTGACGAGGAAGTTGGATGCGAGGGTCGGGAACCAGATGCAGAATTTGTAGAGGAGGATGGGGACGAGGGTGAACATGAAGCCTGGGGGTGTTAGTCTGAGATTGGTAGGGGAATAGGAGGAGACTCACGTTTGTAGCGGAGGGTGAACCACTCGGGCGCCCACTTCTCAAACCACACCTGATCCTTCTGTGGCAGACTCATGATGTACGTCGGACTTCTCTGCAGCTGCGTCACACTGCCCACACCATTATCTACCATCGCAGGCATCATGGTGATAGTAGTCGCGCCACTACCCACGATAATCATCTTCTTGCCCTTGTAATCCAGATCCTCAGGCCAGAACTGCGGGTGAACAAGCTTGCCCTTGAAATTGTCGATACCGGGGATATTCGCCTTCAGCGGGGTATCGTAGTTGTAGTATCCCGTACCAGTGATCAGCCACTTGGTCCAGTACACCACCGTCCGTGGCTCTCTCCCAACATCATTCCCAACCTCCACCTCAAGCCTCCACCGCTGTTCCTCGCTCCTCCAATCCGCCTTCATAACCTTGTGTCTATACCGAATCTTCTTGTCCAGATCGAACTTGTGCGCCGTCTCCTGCAGGTAGCTCATGATGCTCTCGCCGCTCGCAATCGGGTTCTTCGCCCTCCATGGGTAGAACTGGAAGCCCAAAGTATGCAGGTCGGAGTCTGACCGTACGCCCGGGTATTTGAATTGCGACCATGTTCCTCCGAGTTCGTGGCGGGCTTCGAGGACGGCGAATTTGGCGTCTGGCAGCGACTCTTGGATGCGGTAGGCCGAGTTGATGCCGCTGAGGCCGCTGCCGATTACTAACACGTCGAAGTACGAGTCGATCATGGCGGGCCGGTGTGCGGACTGCTGGCGGTGCTTACGGTGGAGAAAGGGTGCCGGCGCAGGTACGCGACGTGGGGAGGTGGAGAGGGGCAGGTAAAGTGTAGTCTCTCAATCGGCTTCGTGACCCGGAGTATATGTAAAGCGTCCGACGACTACAAAAGCTATGACAGCAAGTCAGTGGTGGGCAATGGCCAGGGGAGCCGGTGCATGTCGACCTTTGTACCTAACCACCTCAGACCTCAACCTCCGAGGTGGCTCCACCCCCATCGTGCGACGCCACACGTTGCGCACGCTACCCCACCACTAGACAATTCGTCCATCATCTAGTCCATCACGGCCGCCTTTCACCGCCGTGCGATTGGGGGTGTCGTTCGCAACCTTAGTGTTGTTGAAGCGGTAAATACGTCACCGAGTTTTTTGCCGAGGCAGATCCTTAGTTGCTTTTTCTTCGGCAGCCGCTCACCTTGCCACAAAAGGAAACATGACTTGTGTGCGACAGGCATGACTCGCTCTGTTGACTCCTTTTGGACCACTATAGTTGAGACAGGTTACGGCTGGTGAGCTGCTTGGAGTGTTGATTTGAAAGGCCGAGTCACATGTACCCCGCAGATCATGATCACCAGCTAAAGTTGGATTGCCTTATCGGAAACTTTCGTAGGGCTGGACGACGCTACAAGTCCCCAATTCTCGGAAACTCAAGACGTCCGAAAGCCAGATACCTCGGTATGTTCGAGCGAACGATGCCTGAACACCTCGATGTTCACGAGACAAGGCGCGATGTCAAATAGCGATCGCGGAGCGCACCGAGGCAGGCAGACAGACTGCTAGTGAGAATTCCGAAAGGTTGGTAGACTGAGCAGACGGACGAGTCTAATATAGACACACATTAAGCGAATGCGAAGAGCTTCCCTGATCCCACACATCTCCCTATCTACTCCCTTCCAATGATAATCATTTCCCCCTCCGCCCCGCTATCACTAGTCACATACATCCTACCATAGCCGTCCTGCGCAATACTCACAGGCCTGAAACATTGCGTAGTTGAGCAGGATTCCACATCCGGATTCCAGAAGATGTCAGCCCAAGCTTGCGTACTATTCACGGCTGCTTTCGGTCCGAAGCCGTTCGCGCCCTTGGTAAACGGCACTTCAATGATCTTGTATCCAATCGAATGGTTGCGGTTCCAAGATCCATGTAGGGTAATGTACATGCTAGTGAAGTTCTTGTTGAAGCTCGCATCAAGGGGTGCGGAGTGTGCCGGGAGAGCAAGACGCGGCGGTACACTGCGGGTGTTACAGGTATCGTCTGTAAAGGTCGCATTAGGCTCCAAAACGAACTGATCGCCCATCTTGAATGGTTTGTCTGCAATCAAATCCGGGTTGAAGACGGTATAACAGGTGGGGTACCCATACCAGTCTGTGTTCTCTTTGGATGGATCTCCAAGGTAGTTGATCTCATCAGCTGGGTTATCGGTATGGATGTCCACGGATACCCCGTCAATAGTGCGATGCAGCTCATCCGAAGAATTCTCGACACCCCAAAGCATGCCTTCAGCATCGAATGCTAGACCGACTTCATTGCGGAGCCCGTAGCCCATGTGGTAGCCACCGGTCGGGTAATCGTAGCCATCCGTGGGGATAACGGTCGTATCAAATACTTTGATGCAAGAACGGCCAGTTGCGATATCCGCAGAACCGTAATCGAAGTTGTCATTCGATCCATGTGAGACGAGGAGGAGGTTTGGATATTTTGGTGGGATCGCTAGCGTCCTGGTGACATGCCCTCTACTGTCCATGCCTGTCAAGACTGTCGTTGCGTTCTCAGATACACTCATGGTGGCTGCATCATATGACCATGAGAATACCGAAGTCGCAGAGCTAGCGAACAGCGTCTTTCCATCATGGCTCAGCGTAATGCCGTGGTTGAGACTACGCTGAGCGATGACAGTCTTGGACGAGGTGAGGCATCCGTTTGGTGCGATTCTGTGTGCTGTAATACCCATTCCATTCTCAACGACAAGAAGGTTTCCAGCGTTATCGAATGTAAGCCCTCTTGGCTGGGTCAGTCTTCCTGCGACCTTCGTCGCCCTCCATCCTTTCGCTGTGTTGGCAGGAAATGCAAGTTCTGCAACATCAGGACACGACACGGGTATTCCTGTCTGCGTCGGCTGCGGTAATCCCGAAGTGACCGTACTCATGCTCATCGTAGTCGATATTGTGCTGATAGCCGAGCTCGGTACTGGGGTGCTGCTTGATGCTGGTGGGGTACCATCGATGAGGTTCGCAGCAACCAACTCGTCAAAGTCCGCATTCTGACCTTGTGTGAGGTCAATTCGGTAGTTCCCAAAAGAATTGTGCACGTTGAAAGTAGATCTGTTATTCGCCGGTTCAGCAGGTGGTCTACTCGACAGGCCATAGGCGAACTTTTGCGCAGATGCATTCGCGTCGATTGAAACCAGATTACCGTCCACATCGTGCCATTGGGAGCAGCCCTTACACCGCACAGTCAAAGTCCAATGGGTGGCGTTGTATCCGGTCCCTTTGATGTATGAGTATTCGGCATCGGCATAGGGCTGTGGTAAGCTTAGTCCGAAAGCCATTCTGGACGAGTAGATGGAGGTGTTCGATGCACTGTTCATCCATCCGACTGTCAGTGGGACATAGGGCATCGTTCCGCCCCAGCTGAACCCAACCCAACCATTCTTGATAGGCGACACAATTTGCAAGACGGTATCGAACGGCGCAGCTTTCGACTGGGGTAGGGCAACGCCAAAGGTAATGCCATTCGTACCGGTCCACCCAGAATAGCAAATCGAGGTTTCCAAATCGCAGTACCGCTTAGTCGTTTGGCCGCATGCTGCAATAGCGTCAACCAAGTGAAGTGAAGCTTGTGTGTGTATGGGAGTAAGTACTCGTATGGCTGACAGCAACAAGCGTCAATAACAGCCTGCCTATCCTCATCGTCGGCGAAACACGTAGACTTTACTAGATGATGACGTTATACCGTAGCGAGAGCTCAATCCTGTCGAAGACGCGGCTCGTACCAGATATAAGATGTGCTCGTTTTTTGTACCAGCATCTCGAAGACTGTGCGGATAGCCGCAAGGCGCTCATAAATATGCGCCATGTCACCCTTCGTCCGATGCTGGGAGACGCAATACGCATGATACGATGGTCTTCGGCTGAGTATGTGTCGTCATCTGCTCATGCGATAAGCTCCTAGAAGGCATTATGATGTCCGACAGTACGAACGGCGGTACTTTCTGTTGAGAGTTGGATCCGCTTCCACGTTGGTGGTATATTGCTGCTGCATCCCGCTTGCGGCAAAATGCTCCACAAATATAATTGCTGTTAGAATAGCATGATGACGTATCTTCGTGTGTGCTCTGCAAAAGTCTCGGAAAGCGCCGATGCGTAGGACCCCGAGCACCAGTTCCTCTGTCTTGAGCCTCATTCCAACCCGGGGTTGACAAGGCGTAACCAATCCGTTCCTTATCGTATAGGACGTAAGGAAAGCAGCCACCATTAGGGCTGGAATAGCTTGCTCAATCAATCGCACGTCGTTGTGTTGAGCATCCTGGTGTTGATCCAAATTGAATGGAGATCGCCAGGGCCTGATAGATGAAGCAACGCATTTAGCCTTTGACAGCCAGCGGCAGATAAGATAGAATCTACCATTACACAAGTACACTTGTATATACTGATATCAAGAATTATCGATGGCCTGATACGCGCATTTTCCCGGTCCGGTCTCCGCAGAGACAAGTAGCGTTCTGAAAATAGCTCGCGACCGACTCCCATGCGTTCGGTAGACGTACTTTGTTTGCCGTAACGGTTTTGTCAACGTGAGCGACCGTTCTGCGATATCTGGGGGAATTGGTGAAAGATAACGCAGTGATATGGAGGGGTGTTTCGGGATGCGATGAGGCGAAAGGAAGGTGGAGTGAGATGAAGCGAAAGGAAGTCGCGATGGGATGACGCACGGATCCATGACGAAATGAGGCATGTCCACGCGAACTGTGGAAAGAGCCAGTTACCTCTCAACAAGGAGACATCTGGACGAGCCAAGTACATGATCATTAAACCTACCTGGATTGATAGCGATAATCATCCGTCGGTTCGCCTTCGCACGTATACACCTCAGACTAGAGCCATAGAACACAATAATTCTAAATCTTCGCCTTCGCAGGCGCAGTAACCCTCTTCCCATGCACATAGCAAATCCCCCTAATCTTCTCCGCCGCCTCCCCCCAAAGCTCATTCCTCAACACACTATAAACACCCATCTTAGCCCTCCCCTGCACACCCCTCGCCTTCTCCAGCGCAACCTCAAGCATAGCCTTCGGCTCCGCGATCTCATCCACAATACCATCCTCGTATGCCTCCTTGCCCGTCCAACGATGCGCCTCAAGCAGCATCTTCCTTGCAACCTGCGGCCGGAGCTTAAGCCGCGGCAGGAACCCGATGCCAGGGAAATGCAAACCGAGATTGACGGGCGGCATAGAGAAGAAGCCGCGGGACGAGTTCATGATGCGGTAATCGTGTGCGAGGGCGAAGGGGCAGGCGCCGCCGAATGTATGGCCCGTTAGCAACGCGATAGTGGGGAACGGGTAGTCGAGCAAGGTGGCCAGGAGTGGGAAGAAACCATCGCTGTTTGCGAATGGGTTTCTGTCGCTCTCATCTAGCTCGAGTCCTGTGCACCAGAACTTCTCGTCGTTTCCTCGCGTTATCACGCAGCCTTCTGTGTCGGCGCCTAGTTCGCGCTCGATGTCGCGGAGTGCGCGTATTATTTCTTGCGCGAAGGCGACGTTTATGCGGTTTTCGGGGGCTTTGGCGAGGGTTATGATGAAGACGCGGTCGTGGCGGGAGACGCGTAGGTTTGTGTATTCGCCCAAGGCCATTGTGTGAGTGGTTTGGGGGTTGCGATTACGATGTCGGTGGCGATGCGAGGCTCCCTGGATCAAAGTAGATTGTTTAGTAGAGTCTATAACGTTAGCTCTCGTGGATTCGTGAAGCTACGCATCGTTTTGCGTGCTCAAGCTGCCAAACTTCATGGTGTTGAAGCCTCGGCAGCCAGATGCGGGGAAAGACCCTGGCTGCACTCGCGCGTTGCAGTGCGTGTTTTCCGTGTCATTTGCTGACTCGACAGACAGATAGAGACTACTCTTCTTGAATGATGTTCGACCAAAGCAACAGCCGTCGTGGTGGGTGTAGACAACATGGGGGATGGAGACGTAAGGGGTCGAGACTTGCAGCGTGTAGCAGGTGTGGAGCCCGCCTTGGCCAATTTTTAGATTCTCCCGTCTTTCCACCCGTCGCTACATCATCAGGACAAGGAAACACTACAACTCTCTCGTTCCTACGCCCTAGGCCCGAGACGCCCTTACGCTTCTCATCACGATTTTCACATGCGAACCGTGACGTATAGGGTAATGACAGGTCGAACGACGGCAGATGCTGTCATGTATATTGAAAGCTAAGCTAGCCAAAAGATAAGAAGCGACAAATGGGAAGTAAAAGAAGATATCGGCATCTAAGAAAGGTACGAATTGAGCCGTCTGCTACACAAGGATCGGCCGACGTTGTTCTTCTATCCGTATTGCTGGTTAGGATACTGTCCTTGCTGCCACTCTGCTCCTCCCATCGATGATCTTGAACCAGCTTCGTACTGACGACTATATCCTACATCGGATGGCGGTTGCTCATATGCTACTGGCGTGGTGGGCTTCGGCATGTGTCTCGGGGGTTCCATAGGGTTTGCGCGTTCATGCTGAGCGGTTGGTGCAGCATAGTAGCCGGGAGGCCCAGGACGAAGCGGCGGTGCATACGAAGGGTGTCCATATGGGCTACTCGGTATAGCTACACTAGAACGTTGATCAAATCCGTTATATCGTTCATTGCGCTCGTGGGCGAGACTACTGTCATCCCCGTCCAGGGTGGCGATTCTGAAGCTATCGTACAGCTTGGTCGTTTGGGCGACATCATCAAAATGCATCTTTCGGAGCTGCTTCTGCATGCCGGGGTTTTTCTCGCCATCAAGGTGCGCTAGTGAAGCAGCGATGAGGAATGCGTTCCGAATTTGTCTGCCATTCCATCGGCCTACGCCAGACTTGGCTGTCTCATCGAAATGGGTCAGCGCAAATTCGTTGATCTCGCTCTCAATGATGTATAAGCGATCGGCTGCATCCTGGCGTTGGAGTTCGATGTTCTTGAGTCGAGTGATGTTGTGCTTGAAGATCTCCGTTGTCTGTTGTTTGTTGAGCTGGTCGTATCGCAGATGGAGGTGAACTCGAGACTTGATAGCCTCATCAAGAACCCCAACTCGATTGGTCGTGAGGAACAACACGCCGTTGTAATACTCGAGCATTCGGAGGAATACTAACCATGATGTAAGTATAAGTATTCTTGTTTGCAATGTGATGATAGCTTACCGGATACCAGCGCATTTCTTTGAAGATCATTCCTGTCTCTTTGCGAAATAAAAACCTCGGCTTCATCGAGTAACAGAATACAGTCCCAAAGATGGGCCAAGCGAAAGAATTCTTTCAACGACTTCTCGACACCTTCCGGAGTAAAACCAAGGTCACCGCAGGTGATGGGAAACAGCGGCTTCTCGTATTTCTGGGCGACAGCCTCCGCTGTGGCGGTCTTCCCAACGCCAGGTTCACCATGTAGGAGGATGACAATACCTCGGCCTTTTCCTCGGATGAGATCTTGCGAGAGAACTTCAGTCCCTTCCGATTCTTCCTGCTTCTTCCTGAAGTGCGATTTCAGAAGCGATTCGATGAGTCGTTTGTTTGTGTTCTCAATCTGAAGGTCCGCAAATGCTTCGCCCTCTTTGCCTTGCTGTTTTACGGGCTTAAGATAGCGGGAGTCGATATGCACAAATTTGCGGTCCCCTACAGCGTACGCGAACATGCGCCGTGGTAGAAGAGCCAGGTCGTCTTCCGTAGGAGGCACTTCGTTATGCTGCTTTGCGAGAAAGGCATCGCGCTTGATATACGCATTGTACTCCATGGACTCGAACAAACTATCATCCATGAGACTGTCATGGCTTTCCCGAAGAATATCTTTGCGGTCAGAGCCCTTCCATGTTATGATGGATGTGTCATCGCTAACCGGTGTCAGGTTGCATGTCTCTTCTTCTAGTGTGGTAAGCTCGGGTTTCCACCTTGGGTATACGTTGGAAGCTTCGGTGAAGTCCACCAAGACGTCGCTGTCGATATGCTCTGGACTCTTAATTATGTCCCCTTTTGTGTCTTCAATGTCGTCCCCGGCGGGGCTTTTGATGACCGACCATCCGTTATAATAGCCGTATCGTTTAGCGATGTTTTCCACGAATCTGGACCCGTCACTCTTGGCGTGTTTCAGCTTCGTTTCTCGATCCTCAACGAATCGGAGTGGGTAGCATGGCAGCTCAGTGATAAGCTTCTTCCCCGCAAATGGTTCGAAAGGGATTGGAGTCATAACACAACCGTATCCCTCACCATCGTAGTCTAGATAGTATGACTGGATTGAGGTAAACTTCTGTACCTTGCAGATGGAGCAACCGCAGCCGGTCAACTCTTTGTTGTAGCCGACGTGGACCTGAAATACTCTGCGGATTTCCTGCGTGGTTGAGTTTGCGCTAGGCCCTTGTTGGCCAGACTTTGGGACATACACAAGATCGCCGGGCTCGAAGAGATAGCTCAGGTCTTCGTAGCCAACTTTAGGCACCCCTGGAGCGATCGGATCACGGAATTGCTGGCGCAGAGGTAGCAGGTGCTCTTCCACAAAGTTGACATAGCACTGGACCTCTTCAAGCGTTTCTCTCTTCAGATACAACGCTTCCAGATCGTCTGGATCTTGCTCTTTCTTATTGTTCGTGTCTTCATCATCGGCAACGGAAGCAGGCGCTACATCCATCGGCTTGATCTCATCCAGCGAGGCTCCATTTGTTTCTGGTGGTGCTGATGAGCCTGCAACCTTTGTCTCGATGATCTGAAGCTCCTTCTTCATCTTCTCGTGGAAGTGAATGAGAAGTCGAAAAGGCTGCAGAAACGTATGTGGCTTCCCTTCCCAGGCTTTGTTGGCATCACTGAACTTCCCAAGCATCTTCATGACGGCTTTGGAGTTGATTCGGACCTGATGAATCCAGCTACCTCTGCGTACTGCGCTGTGCACTAGACCGTGTTTCGTGATCGGGGTGGGGTCCTCAGAATCAGGTGGGACTTCAGGCTTTCGTCCAGGAATGCGCGCCCTTCTGGCATCCTCATCTTCCATTTGACGTGGAAATGATCCACTGGTAATCAGTACCTCCAAAGCGAAGACTTCTTCACCTCCGTCATCCCTGTTCTTGAACTGTTCCCAATTGCAATTTCGCACTTGAGGAACGACCTTTTCCGAGAACACCACGCCATTTGTCTCTTCTTCGGTGATTACGTCCCCGTCAACTTTAGTGGCTACCTTCTGGTCTTCCGAACTATTTGCATTAGGTTCGTCAGACTTCGCTGTCGGTGCCTGTTCTGTTCTGGAAGTGACTAGCTCTTTGATCGAACTCGTGAGCTCACAGATACTCCGGTTGATTTGATCGAGCAAAACAGATCCAGATTCTAGCTGCGCAACGATGGCATCGCCCTCTCTGGAATCTTTGTTCGGGACCTCTTTCGGCGTCGCCAGATCACATTCGGCAGGGTCCGATACTTGGCATACAGTATCCAAGGCTGGCTGTTTGAGTTCTTGCTCTACGCTCGCAGCCCTAGGAGACGCCACCTCCATCGTGTTGTTTGGCGCAAATGAAGTGAAGGTCGATTTTTCACAGTGTGGAAAGGTGAAAAAGGTCTTAGATGGGAGGTAAAGTATGCGCTAGCAAAGAATTGCAAGAATCTGACGACCAGCTTGGTGACGGAATGGGACGAAAGACGTCGAGACTCTGCTGGGAAGGTCGCGAGGCTCCCTCGTAGTACTGTAGGCTAAAGGCGGTCACCTACAACCCAAAGCGCCGAGCTTGCAGGATATACGTCGGCTGCGCGTGTGCTACAGACGCTTCTCACCCGTAGCGATCATCGCCGATATATAAGTGTGGTTGCTTGGGGGCCAGATTATCACAGCAAGTTCCCCGTAAATTCCGGTCAAACCGGGGGCTGGTAGGGGTCCGGTGCAGACCTCGAGATACCGCGGCTGATTCAATAAGCCAACTGCTGCATGGAGACGCTGAGTGAGAAAAATCAGGATCGATGTGCATTGGAGGTAGTGCGGGGAAAATCGGTGATTGGCTCAGGCGTATACCTGTAGGCTGGGTATTGCAGTTGCTGCCGTTCGTCAGGCTAAGCGAGTAGAGCAGCTGTGAGGTGTGCCTTGGAAAGACGGTCTTACACACCCTCGGAAATGAACCTGCAATGCCGATCAGTTGATGAGCTTCGCGAAAATAAGCCCTTGGCGTTTGCCTTGTCGGGAGTTTTGGCCCCCAGCTGCCTTTTCCTGTATCGAACCTTGTCGGTGTTAGCCTTGGGTCAGCACGCTTCTCTCAAAGGCTTCCAGATCCAGCGCTTGCACGGTCCAACTGCTGAAAACCGAGCTGATAACGGTATTGCTCTGATTGGCTCTGCAGCAGTCTCTCGGCCCCCATCTCGCGCATTGAGACATAATGATCTCATTTGGCCTCAAGCCTTCGGATGGGATTTCCCCATCCACCGCTGACATAGCAAATGCGATATTTGCGTTATTATTTGCGTTCTACCGGAGGTCGACAAGCGATGTTGGGGTAGCTGCAAGAAGGTTGCTTTGGTGGCGCATATTGCGATGGGGCTGAGCAAGTTGGTGTGCTACCTTCTGAAGCTCTGCGACCTCCAGCTGGCAGCAGACTGAAGAAGAGAATTCGACAACCCTGAGTTTCAAGCCCCTACACCCGCAGTATTCAGATCCACAATGAATAAACTTTCCAAAAATCCTTTGCCTCCAAAAGATGTGAAGGAAGTAATGAACGACGAGCACGAAATTAGAAGGTTTCAGCTGTTCAGGACAACCACCGGCGGTGCTTTGCGCTCGACACTGTCTGTGCCCACCCAATACAACAGTCAACGTGGTGAACTCAGGACCATACCGAGCAAGTAAGTGTCCCAAGTGCAGCACCCTACCGCTCAAAGAACGAGGAACTCATGCTGGGAAAGCGAGCTTGAAGCTGTTCTCAGCGAGGCCAGTACATTGTTCCCTGGATGCAAATCCGAGAATTGTACCTGGGACGATGTCTTCAAGCAGATCGATGCTGCGAACGCGGCGTACGAAGCCAAAGCTCCAAAAGGTTCCTTTCGAAATTTCATTCGGGGCGGCAAGGCTGATGCCAGGACACTCGACTCTCTTTGCTCCATAATCCCAGAAGAACAAGGCCTTGGTATCTTACGCGGAGGATTGTCGTTCATCTTCCAGGTATCATTGCTCCATATGTTGAGTTTTTATATTAGCTGACCGTTTGTCCAGGCCTGGGAACAACGCATCGAGAATCGAGAGAAGATACTAGAGCTACTCGCAGACGTTGTTGACACTCTCAAGACGACAGCCGAGATGTATAAGGTATTTCGAGATGGTGAACTGAAGGCGAAGACGTACGATCTTTACGGTATTATCGTTGATTCCCTGAAATTGCTTATCGAGATGCTGCTTCGATGTCGCAAGGAAGAGTCGCGTAAGTTTTGCCCCATCCGATATAAACTGTCAAGCCCTCAGCTTCGATAGTCTGGCGCCGTATGAAGACACGACTGCCGGAATACGAAGCAGTCGTGTTGGAGGGACTCGATCATAACATCCAAAACGCCAAGGCTGGGGTGACAATGAGAGTCGACATTCTCAGCGCACAAAGCCTGGAGCAAATTCGCAAGACGACTTCCGCGATCGATACCGAGTTGCACGAAACGCGTGCTCAAGTTCATAAAGTATCGCAGGGAGTCAGGCTTCTCGATGGGGAGACGAAGACTCTCAACCGAGGCATCAGCGAAGTCTTGGAACAAGGCACTTGTCTTGATGGAAAAGTTGATGTTCTGGATGAGCATCTCACATTGGTGCAGGATAACGTGATGAAGACATGTAAAGAGATGAAAGAAGACAACAAGCAAGGATTCCTGAGGATAAGCGACTGCATGTCGACGATGGTTTCCAAGAATGAGGTTGCTGCTATGATTCAGACTGAGCTGTACAAGTTATTAGCCTCGGAAACGGTGTATCGATCAAGTAAGTCGAGCCCGAATTTATGGACCCGGTCACAAGCTCACCTATCTCTAGGGCAGCCTGTCCAGCAAGCTGTTAGAGCCAAGGTCGTCGCGAAGGAGCGACGTCTTACCCAACGGACATTTTCAGTGACAATAGAAGAGCTTCTATGGACACTCCACGTGGACCTCGGATACTTGAGCGGCGAAACGGAGCACATCTTGAGGCAGAGCAACTCTTTACGACCCAAGGGCCTCGGCAAGGCGCGATGGCTGCTCACGACTGCGCAGTTCAAGAATTGGCTTAGTCAGCCGTTCTCTGGGATTCTGCTGGTTGATGGGTATTGCAAAGACGATGGTATCGGAAAGATATCTCCGTTGTCCGTCTTGTGTGCTTCTTTGGCAACCACGCTCGTCCAGACAAGCTCTAATATAGTCCTGCGCTTCTTCTGCAGCAGTCATACCAGGGTTGAGCAAGACACGATCAGCGGACCATCAGGACTTATACGCAGCCTCATCACTCAGCTGATCCTTTATCCCGACACGCCGGACATAGACCTAGATCCAATGGAGCAAGGTCTCTACGACGCAGTGTCGCAATGCAACGTGCCAGCATTGGTATCTCTGTTCGGGTCGATCGTGTGCAACATGGACAAATCAATAACGATCATTTGCGTCATAGACGGAATATCCGATTTCGAAACTCCGCTTCGTGGTTGGGACAGGGAAATTCTTGGTGTCGTCGATCAGCTTCAAAACCTGATATACAATCAGCGATCTGGTCCAACGCTAAAGCTACTCATGACTAGTGCAAACAAAGCGCTGAATATTGGGTCGCTGGTGCGTCGCGATCGTGGGGAGTATGTGTCTTTGCGGTCGGGCAATATCAGCGATAAGCCTGTGCGTGGGTTCGGTTTCGACCGAGACGTCGGGAGGATGTTGATGCCATCATCGCAGGAAAGTAACTTCTTAGAACCTGGAGGCTGGGGTGCACAAAGAGCGTCGCAGCGTGAATTCGCGTATGTAGGGCGACCACGCTCCTCAGGAAGCAACGTTCCGGGTGGTTGATGGGCGTTCTCAGTTGCTGTGTACAGGCCATCGAGTGTTGTCGTGGTAGTGTATCTTATCTAGCGAATCACCAGTATGCTCAAACAGAAATATCGCAATGCACGCGATGGGAGGATAACATCGGCATGGTGTTCCGCTCATCACTCAATGACGCACAAGCGGGCTTCGGCGAAACGTGTTTCCGAAGCGGTCCGGGCGCCGGGCCGCGCGCAATGCAGCAACGCTGTGCCAGCCGTCTCAGCTTCGGGCAGCTGATAACGACCTGCACCATTACTTTCACCCTGAAAGCACCTTTTTGTGTTCGCGCTTGTCTCAGAATGATTCGATTGTGATGACTTTCGGTGGTACTTTGCGCCCAGCCTGACAGCGGCCTGGCTGGTCTGTCTCCCCACGACGACCCGAAGCGCGATCGACCACTCTGCTTCTCCCCTGTCACGACCTCGCATCATGGACGACGCTTAGCTCAGCACTTCAATTTTATCAGGCGAAAATTTCTGTGCCCAGATATGTCATACGCAGACCCGGCTTCTCACTGACTACACAGAGTCGTTGTGTTCAACAAAACCAGAAACTGGATCTAGCCAGACTGCATTTCGCGGCACGCGCCTCCTTCTATTTCCACAGCGAAGAGCACAATGCACGATGCCTATCGAACACCCGCACCGAGCCACTAGACGAGACAACAACATGGACGAATAGCAAGGACGGCAAATCCATGGTCCTGCTGAGCGGCATGGTGGGCACGGGAAAGTCTACGATAGCGCAGACGGTCGCTCAGTCGAGAGCAGCTCGGTGCGAGGTTCTTCTTCAAGAAAGGCGATGGCAAGCGCGGCAACGCCTCACGGCCTTTCGAAACTTTTTCCCTGTGCCGCTGCGGAGTACATCATTCGACCAAAACGGCAGCCGTTGCGGTTGGCGTAGACAACATGTGGTATAGAGAGGTAAGGAGTCGAGGCTTGCAGGGCGTGGCGACTGTGGAGCCGCATTGCTACATCATCAGACCAAAGGGATATCTCAAACCTGCCTTTTTCGTGCCTCAGTCTTGGGTCACCCTTGCGCCCACAATTACCCACTCATGCGAACCGTCGCGTATCGGGTACTGGCATGTTGTACAACGGCAGATGCTGCGACGTGAACTAAACGTCGCCAGTAGACCTTTTTTACTCGTCTCTAGCCTATCGCATCATACCCTCTCCGTCGACAAATCTTCGGCCTGGTCTGATTACTATCGCGCTAGGTCTAGGCCTTGCAGTCCGTATTGTGGAGCTGGGGAAACACCGAAGTCAACGCCTAACAAGATCCCACTACACAGTTGAGGCAACGCCACACAGAGCCCTGTCGTGTATCGCTTGACTGTGACCTACCCTTTCCGCCACGCTCTACGCGAGCTGAGATTAGAGGGCAAAGAGTACAAGGCTGTAAACATAACGGGACGCGTGATCGGTGTGGTTCCGCGACATCGCTCTACACAGATCGGTACAATCAATGTGTATTGTATGCAATGTGGTAGCACATCACTACCGTGGTTGGGCCCCTTACGCTTTTATGAGAATTTGGCACGCATCCGCGGAGGACTCGGCAGCAAGTCATGTCAATTGTAGATGACCAGTATGTATCTTACATTCAGTTCATTGGAGAGGACGAGTATCGGGCTTCACATCACCATCAGCAGGGCGCCCCTTTATTACCCACCAATGGGTGTTGCACGGCATGTTCAACACCCCCGTGGATGTGACCTCACTTCCTAACCACCGTCTAGAAGTATAAGGTGCAAACGGACGTGTACCTGACATCACGTATCAACCTCACCCTTCACTTACTCACGTGCAGAATAGTATTAATGGACTACTGTTGAGTACTCTCACCACGCCGATGATAGATATCAAGAATTCCGTTCCGATCAGAGATAGCAACATACCCTCATAACCAGCAATGACCGAAAAAAGGACCATCGCCCTCATCGGCTCCACAGGCTTCCTAGGCCCCTACATCACCGCCTCTCTCCTCAAACAGCATCCCCACACCACCGTCCTCTGCCTAAACCGTAACAAAGACGCAGAACAACGCACCACCTCGTCTCTCACCCACACCAGCAACGAAGACCTCACCCGCCTCACCTTCATCACAACCGACATCACACTGCCCAATCTCGGTCTATCCCCCACCCAATACACACACTTCACAACCAGCGTCTCAGAAATCGTTTTCAATGCGTGGAACGCAAATTGGGCGACGCCGCTCATTGGTTACCTACCCCTCCTCAACGCGGTTCAACATGTCATCACCGCAAGTATCGCCAGTCCTCTAAACCCACGCGTAACCTTCGTGTCCTCGAACACTTCGATAATGAACCACCCAACCCAGCATCCCTCAACCCCGCTCATCCCCGAAGTTCCCGCCTGGGACTTCGCCAGCGCAGCGAACACGGGCTATGGCCAGAGTAAATGTCTCGCGGAGCAACTTCTTTCCCGAGCAGGTCAACAGCACGGGTTACGCGTGGCTATTGTACGCGCGGGTCAGATCGGAGGCGCGTCATCTGCTTTACCTGAAGCGCCGCAGTGGCCAATTCAGGGCTGGCTGTGGGTAATTTTCAAGACAAGTCAGAAGCTGGGGTACTGGCCCGTGAGGATGAATGCTGTGGATTGGATTCCCGTTGATACCCTCGCTGAGGGCATAGCCAATGTCACGTTATCCCAACGAAGCATATCTGCAGACAGTGTTAAAGTATACAACATGATGCATCCCCGTCCCGCGCCCTGGGCGCTGCTGCAGAAGGTGTTGGTTGCGCGGTTTGGACTTGAGGTGAGGGAGTGTAGCTTGCCGCAGTGGTTGGGGATGTTGGATCCACAGAAGTTCAAGATGCATGCTTTCCTGACGGAGGGCGGTGAGGGGAGGGAAGATGAGGCGTTGGTTTTTCGGAACGAAAATGCATTGGAGATGTTGCCGGAGGCTGAGGATGTTACGGGGGAGCTCGTGGAGAGGTGGTTGAGGGGATGGGGATTGAGGTTGGGGGAGGTGAGGGCGAGGCTGTGAGTGGAGGTTGAGGATGTGTACGCGTGGAAACGTGGAAGTGGCTTCAACATAGAATTCGAATTCGTCAATACTTAGCGTTACATATCATGCAACTGCGTTATACGGTCCTGCCGTCAGGTACTCAACTTGTACCATCTACAAAGTCTGCTTGCCTCTCGTCTCAATAGGCAGCACCAACATGCTGAAGAACGCCGCAATGAACAATCCACCACTGGCGTAGATCGGCGCCTTGGGGTTACTTCCACCCGCCTGAATAGCAACAATGGGCGCGCAAAGGCCAGCAACACGGTTCAAGAAACTGCTCATTCCAGTACCAGTGCCACGGATTGGGGCAGGGAAGACTTCAGGTGTGTAGGCGTACAAGACACCGTACATGATGTTCTGGAAGAAAGCCTCGAGACAAGTGAACGCGAGCTGGAAGTCGGAGTCGGAAGAGATGGTGAAGAGGAAGACGAAAACACCGGTGATGACGGTGGCGATGGCCATTGTGCCCTTGCGGCCGACGTATTTGAGGTCGACGGTGTAGCAGGCGAGGATGGATCCGGGGACTCCGACGATGGCGGTGATGGCGTAGTTGCGGTAGACGATGCTGATGTCATTCTCGACGCCGCCACCCGAGTTCTTGAGGTACTGCGGGAGGAAAGCGTTGAACAGCGGGTAAGCCATACCGATGGTCGACCATTGGAACCAGAGTAGAGCAGTGGTAAGACCAATCTTCTTGTCCTGGAAGAGAGTCCTGAAGCGCTTCATCGAGAAACGGCTAAGGGAGCGCTTGACGATTTCGAAGACGCTGAGCTTGACATCTTCTCCGGTGACTTCTTGGTCGCCGCCGATTTGGTTGAGAATGTCCTCGGTGAGCCAAGTGTGCGTCTTGTTGTAATGCGCAATACCGTAGACGGTGGCGACGGCCTCGGCCTGGCGACCGCGAGACAAGAGGAACTTGGGTGACTCGTAAAGATGGAAGAGGAAGAAGCGGCAGATGAACATGAAGAATGTGATGGCGCCGAGAGTCAGGATGAGGTATCGCCAGCCCATGTTGTCTTCCATGCGGCATTGTCCGAGGGGCGTACCGTCAGCGCATGAGAAGTTGGGAATGAATGCCCATGCCACTGCAGGTCGTTAGTAAATGATGAGTCTAGCTGGCGGTATCGACTTACGGAGCGAGGCAATCAGGTTACCGACAGGCCAGAAGATGGAAAGGAGCGTAAGGAGGTTTCCTGAAGTTTGAGGCAGGAATTCGAGAAACAAAGCGCCGTCGACTGGGAGGTTACCACCAACACCAAGACCAATGCAAGCGTAGAGTGCGCATGTACCGATCCAGTTGGGCCCGCCGCCGGATGCAAGACCGAAGACACCAGCGAGGAAAAGAGTAAAGTTGAAAGCGAGACGGCGACCGATAATGTCTGAGGCGGTACCCCAGAAGGAAGCGCCAATGCAGAGACCAAGGAAGAGCGCTAGTGTGGTGTATCTGACCTCCGTCTCGCTGACACCGAACTCAACGCTCAGTTGTGGTAGTGTAAGAGCAACACCCTGTATCTTGGTAAGTCCTGTTGGTTGACGAGGAATTTGATATGCGCACCTGCAGCCACAAGTTGTCGGCCATCCAACCGCCACCGCAAAGAGCAAAAAGCTGCCATTGGTAGCGGCCCATGCCCATATCCTGCAAGGCTTTGTTGATAACCTTGGACTTGCCTGTGGAAGATCAGTACTGTTTCCTTGCGTAATTACCCGAAGTGATAGGAAAAGCCACACGACGTACGGTCATATGGCGTGTCGTTGTCCGAAGCAGCGACCTCTGCTTCAATCTCTGCTTTCAATGCTGCGACTGTCAAGCCATGGTTAACAACACCACTAGATGCATTACTGTCAGGGCGCGTGAGGCCATCTTCTGGTTTGTCGTCTTTGGTCGTTTTCTCTGTTGCAGCGAGGGAGGCGCGTGGGTGGGTGGAAGCTACAGAAGCGCGATGGGTCGAGTCATCAAGCGGCACATGGACGCCGGGGAATTCGTCGACATGATGAGCCTTGAAGGGATTCACAAACATAGTTCGCACCATCTTGGCGTAATGATGGTGGTGGTGCCGCGATGGAGGATGGGCGTGGAGTTGTTGCTTGGGGTTGGCGCAATGGTAAAGAGGGGTGCGATAATGGGGCAGTCGCAGTTGGGATGGTGCTGTCCAGGGTCGTCGAATCGTCGGTGTCGCTGTAATCTGGTGGCGTTGTCGTTTATGTGTCGAACCGTCACGGCGTCTTCACCCAAGCAGGATGCTAAAGGCTTGTGAGGCTTGGAAAAGCTTGTATATTGGATATGGCAAGCTTCCGCGACAGCAGGGTCGCAGGAAATTGATGACAAGAGTTACACGAGCTCGGTCCTGGAGGAGGGTCATGGCCCCTCATATACTCCAGCTCTCCCCGGCGCCGCCCCTGTCAAAAAATCTTTTGGAACGGACAGATGGTGTGGAGTCGTTGGTACGGTGCGCCAAGGTAGCGGCATTAAGGCGCGCGGTGACGTAGTGCTTGGTGGACCAAGCATCAGACCCCATCACGTTCCTCTGCCTTTCACTGCAAAGATCGTCCCACCTCGCCTCTGTGGTTCGCTCGATCCTATTTGGCTTGGCCTTAGCTAATACCATCGGTCTGGTAAGCTTTGCGGTCTCTCTTCTTGTGCGTGGGTGCGCCTGCAGCAGCGCGCCTGATGGGCGCAGTGACAGAACCTTACACGCTGAGCCGTCGATGAACACAACAGCTCACAGACCAGGTGCATCGGTCGACACTGATAGCTACCAGCACAGATCGTCGTTGCTACTACGACGTTGACCTCGCGTCGCGAGGCTGTTCGCTTGTGGCGGACCCGACGAATTTTGCCGCGTGCCGAAACGCGACTAGACTAAAGACGTGCCGATTACGTTTACTTTCGCAGGCTTCGCACACGCGAAATGGCTAAGAAGACCGGCCTAAAATTATCGCCAGACGTTAATCACACCGACAGTAAGCGGGGTGGCTCGAGTGTTCTCGTTGCATGCCCAGATCAGGCATGACGTCCCAGAGATGGATATCTCAGAACGCGCGGGATGCTTGCGACCCCAACATTGATGGGAGATCGACATTCCCTGAATGCGCGGCCTGCCACTGCTAATCTACTGGAAAGACCGAGACCGAAACGCTCGAATTGCAACGAGAAATCTGCCGTTCACTGTGGCAGGTTGTTGGACCCTTGCCCGGCTCCACACCTGCCAACCACTGCAGTAAGTTCACCGGTCTCCTCCGAATGCAACACTTTCCCTGGCAGCACGTGCCGAGTAGGCGCGAAGGTGGGCCTGCCCCAAAGCAAGTCGCATCGACAACGGGCAATGTCACGCGACATGCTCGATTCAAGGATCCAGGACCTTTCTGTTGACCTCGTATCGCCTCGGTACTGTGGTGCTACCCGGATGTAACCTACGTACGACATTACTTGGCGAAAGCAAGATCAAGAGTCTTTCGGTTCTTCCCATCGTGTATCGCCTAAGTCTGACACCCACTGCGTCTCTCGAGCGACACCACAGGCGAGGTCGCGAGAACGGCATGTGTCGTTGATACTCGTGTGTGCACTATCCGCCGTTTGTCGGCATCTTCCTAGTGTCAGCCTTACAAAGATACATAAGGTTTGATTCGATCTTTCCATCTCTCCTCACTCCAACTGCCACAGCTTTGCGTCGAGGCTGCCTTGAGGCGAGATGCGTTTTCACCCCCAATGGCAACGGCGAACGTGGTCTCAAATTAGACGAGGTAGTAGCCCTCCTTACTGATCGGCTTTATCATGGGTCAGCCTTCCTTCGGGTGACATACACCAGCATCTTCCATCAACAGTGCCATAACCGCCACTCAGCAATAGCACGACCATCATTTCTATCATCTGTTACTATCAGCTACCAACATGTCCGGCGCCGAACCCCTCGTCAGCACGAACAGTGCTGAAACCGTGGAAGCCTTCTATAAGCTACTTGAGGAACGGAAACGTTTTGCAGCTTCCCAATCGGTCGCAACTACACCCAAATGGCCAGCAGCCCGCAATGATCACTACTGTGACCAAGAGGTGTGTCGACACGATGTCATTGACCTGTCCTCCATGTGTGAGCCGTCCGATAGCGATAGCGACTGGCAGCCATACATCACGGGTGACAAGAAATTGCCCATCATCGGATACCAATCTCCATCGAACAGTGAACAGTCCGTGACTGAGAGCTGCCGTCAATACTTCTCTAATGACGCGAAGTAGTACGTTGTTGAGGACGTCCAGATCAGGTAGGTGACCTGCTGACATCATGTAGCATCGTCCGTCTCCGTTACAACACACCACCCACAGTCTACGATGACCAAGACCACGGAAGCCGTCGGATGTCTGCGATAGACCCTAAATCAAGCATTCGCGCCCTCCGACAAGAACTCGACAACCTACGGATCAGCAGCGCACAGTCTTTTCTTGACCTAGAGGAGCAGCTCGACATGCTCTCCTCGTCATACGGTAGTCTGCGTATGGACTACCAAGCTCTCTCCGACAAACATAACGAACTCCTAGGGCTTTCGTTAAAGCAGTGCAAAGAGCTCGGCAATCACGCCAAGCTCTTGACGGAATTGAACGACTGGAAAATGCGCACAGAGAACAGCTTTGCTGCGGTACGCGTTCAAGGGCAAGAACCGGAGGTTTTGTATTTCGACACACCGCGTTCGCCGTCCACGGCGGATATCGGACTGGAGGATCTGGGAGCTACTCCTCCAGCGACGGAGAACCAGAATGTTACATCGACATCGGATGGACGAGACCACGGTGTCGGAGGGATCCCGCCAACTCCGACCATGCCTCCCACGACGCCTGAACGACGTGTCACACATCCACGCTTGGTCCTGAGACTATCAGCCAAGCCAAACATGAAGGAGGAAGTCATGGAATCTCATAGTGCTTTGGGAACGGACGAGCCGCAACGCCCAAAGCGCGTCAGGAAGCCCACGGAGAAGCGCAAGGCCGCTGAGCTGGAGGCCGCATCGGCAAGGAAAGCGAGGAAGTTGAGTTGCAAATCAGCCCCGTTCTGATCGCATGAGTATAACGTCTGGTCGATTGTTGACATGGTGTTGAGGGATTAGTGAGACCATCACTCGAGGGTGACTTGCAACGAGTATAGCAGCAATACTATCCTTGCTTTTCCCTCACCACGTGCAAAGAAAAACGAAGTTACTAAACAAAAGCTTGTCTCCCTGCACCGCCACACATGACGATGTTCGGGTCGATTTAGGGCCTCCGAAGGTTTTCGGGGTTGAGCCACCCTGCGACTTAACTTCAGCGCTGCCCGCCCTTTTCTGAACGTCTAAACCTGCGGACATTTATGTTGGCATTTTTTGTATACAGAATCCAAGCGTTTTGCATTCGCGTTTACATGGTTTAGACATCGCATCGGGGGCAAGGTAGTTTCGAGCGCCAGCGTGAGTAAGACTATGGTATGATATTACTATATGCTTGGATGTACGTCGAAGAGCTAAAATGTGCGAACGTAGAAAAATGGCCCGAGAACCAGGCACGCAACGTATACCGCAGTGCATGCAGGCGCATCATCGCCCGCTATCAAAGTCCGAGGGCCAATACCGCTGGATGCACACTCCTCTACTACCGAGTTGAACCCAACCTTGCGGCAGCGGCAGTGGCGCGCAAGATCCAGAGGCTACCGACTCGTTGACCACCTATTCCAGATCTGATAATCCGATCCTTTCTTCACCCCCCTGGAGAAGCCGTGACTTCGCGCCCGAGATAGTGCTGGAAGGGGTACACAGCGCTGACAAGATCACGATCCGAGCATGATCAAGATCCATCACCGGTTGCGTTCCATCCATCCGGTTCTCCCTGCGCGTAAACGTCTATATGCAGATCCTGCCAATCCCAAATCTGCTCCATGCCACCCATATCGACAGCAGCTGGATCACCGACCGTACCAAAGGGATTTTGAGCGAGAAATTGATCGATATCGAAGGATAGCTCATCCGAGATTGTCATTGACGGAAGATCGGTAGCAGTGGAAACCATAGGCGCAGTAGTTGGCTCCAGTGGCGCTGTGTTCTTCACCGGTGGTATGATAGCTGCGGGCGCAGGCTCATGCGCCGGCACCGGCGGTGTCGTCGTAGGGACCGAGGAAGAAGTTTGTCGTTGCCGCTTGCTAGCTGATGAGTACCGCGAAAGCTCTGGTGTGGCCTGCACGAGCTTGAAGAGGAAGTTGTACGATGTAGCGCCTAGTTTCGTTGTCCCGCTGAGTTGATGCAGCATATCCAGCGAGCTTTCGATTGCATCAACAATCTCCTCGCGATGAGGCAGCAGGTGCTCGCGATCGTGGATGATGGCAGAGCAGAGTAAGGTCGCTGTGTCGAAGATCGCAAAGACAACCATGTGGAACTTCGCGTTGATGGGGAACTCGTGGTCGAAGAGCTGGCGCGCGACTTTCAGAAGTCGCAACGCAATATCTACGCCTTTCTTCCGGAACTCGTCGTCCTGGTCGGCTATCGCGTCTCGCCGTTCTCGGGTCAGGTAGGGCTTGAAGAAGTTCAGCATCGTCACGAAGATGACGCAATGTAGCTGACAGCGCTGAAACACGAAGAAGGGATGGGACTCATCAAATGACGTGTCGGGGTCTGTGAAGCGGAAAATCGGTGGCAGTTCCTCGATGAACTTTTCGCATTCCGCTTCTATCGCCAAGACCTGCTTGTCTGAGAGGGCGTGTTCAGATTGGGCATTCCCCATGGTAGCGGCGATCCTACGACCGAGGGTTGCTTGAAGGGCGATGTGTGCGAAGGGTGATAGTAGGTTTGGCTCCGTGGTCGACTTGTCGAGCCGTAGATTGGGGAACTTGAAGTCGAGATTCTTTTGGTCGATGAGGTTTGGACGGCCGAGCCATGCTGACATTTGCCTGCGCGAGAGTCAGGTGATGCTTCAAACATACGCAGGTTTGTACTTACCAATCCCAGATGTACAGCAATGTCCAGAGACGTCTCCTGATCTCAATGTCGAATTCACACAAGCCTTCGATACCTCCATCCTTATCGATGCCCAGCTCTTGTGCTTCCCGGATCGTGCGCGAAAGCGCATGCCACGACTCTACGATCTTGGACTCGGCCTTGAACCAGACGCACTTCAGAAACAGCTCTTGCACGCGTTCAACGCTCGTTCTCGCTGCACCAAAACTCCGGCTTAGCTCTTCCGCTGCGTCGGAGAACCGGTCAGTCAGAGTTTGGCAATTGCAAGCCAGCTCAAACTCAATCATTTTGCGCAGCGCAGGTGTGAGATACTGCACCGAGTACGCGCAGATCCTCAGGAGCAGGCAGGTAAATTCTGGAGAAAGTTGCTTTCCGGCACCGCGATCTGCCCACCATTGGACGTACTGTTCGGCTAATGTTGGCCCGTATATTGCAGTGTAGCGATAGTTGACGACATTGAGGAAGTGGTTAACGAACGCATCTGCTCATGGTCAGAGACTGGATCGTTAAGATCTCGCATGTTGGTGCCTACCCGTTATTGATCTTGGCGGCACGGCTGAAAGGACTTTCTCGAGAACATCCGTCGTAACGGAGCTTTCTGTCGGTGAGTCTTTCCGTGGACCGTTCTTGAACGCGTTAGTTGATATCAATGTTGTGGGGTATTTTCTTACCTCCTCGACTCCGCCGACTTTGTAGTGCACATGACCAGGCATGTACCCCCACGCTTTCAGCCCATCTTCAAGCTCTTCTTGCTCGCCATCCTGCGACAGAAACTGCGGCTCTGCAGAGTCAGGAGCGCTTCGTTTTGTGCCTTTGATGCTGGAGGCCGAATTTTCACTGCGCAATCGCTGTTACTACCGCGTTCCGCTAATGGCGGGGTAGGCAGGACGATCTACATACCGGGACGACTCTGGAGAAGGCTCCTGCTGCCCTCTTTTGACAGAGAATTGACAAAGATGGGGTACTTTTCGTGCCTGACAGTGATTGCAGGGCCATTCTCGCGAGCACTAGCCGCGTCATTAGTTCAAGGGGTAGATGCAGGGCCAATGTGGAGTGTCGTCACCTTTTGCTTCCTCCGTTGACACTCAGTACAGGACGTCGTCGCGCGACTGTCTTTCAGCGATTGCATGGTCGCCATTACACTTGATTGCAGACCGGTCAAGATTGAGTAGTTCAAGGTTTATGAAAGCATGGCGAACGGACGAATCCAACGCTGTTGAGTTGTGGATCGGACCCTAAGACCGACCCCACCAGATCCACAAGAGCCGCCGCGCCACCTCCACGGGCCGAAGTTTTGGAGCCAGCCAGAGCTGACCCTGATTTCTCAGCACGTCATGTGATGTGTGGCGACGCTTTTCCGTACGAAAAACTGTAATGTCTACGCGAGCGGAAACCTCAATTCTGCAGGATCGACGGAACCTCCGACATTGGCACAGTTTGCCCAGGCGGCAGTTGATTAAATCGCGCGGCTGTGCCACAATCCGGTGGCTTTGCTGACGAAGGACGCAGAGACAATGTTCGTTCCTTTCGACCTCATTCATACGACTAGTAGTGTCGCCTACACGTCCCTGGCATGAGTTCTACGGATCTGCGCGCATCGTCTAGACCGCGCGAGGCTCGCTTGCGCATTTCGGGGTACCTTCCAGAGTCCACCGAGGCCGAGCATCCGTGGATGTCACCTGACGACACGGTCCGTCCACGGGTTGCGTATCGAGGACCCTTAGGAAAGATTGACATACCGAAGGCATGGGTATAGGTTCAATCAGTTTATGGCATCGCGTTGGAACAGTTGCGGTTGTGTTGGAAGGCTTCCCTGGTGTTGCCTTGGCTAATCCGGGCATGATGTCATCACACCTCAGATGCAGCTTGCAGCCTGGCAGCTAATCTCAAAACACCACGATATCGGCACATAGTGACATCTACGGCTAGCAGCTTCAAAGGTCTTCAAAAATGTAACCCAGATCTAAAATGCCACTTCATCCTCTCCCACAGCAGCACCTAGGACGCCGCTTCCGACATCATGGCACGCGCCCTGCCTCTCATACCCTGGTCCAAGACCTCCATTCTTACTTGTCGCATGCATCTGAACTCGTCGAGGATAGCGCAGCACGCAGCTCTAGACTTGTTCGTTCTTGGATTTCCCCACCAAGCCAACAAACTTCTCGAGTCAATCCATAAGTACGGTCTTGACACAACGACCTGGGACTACTACGGTCACACTACCGAAGAGCAGTTGCAAGGAGCATGGACAACTAGCGACACTTTTCCAACATGGGCCCGCAGAGCAGACGACGCGGATGCGGATAGCATCAGCA
The DNA here is from genome assembly GCA_023758005.1 of Alternaria sp. BMP 0032. NCBI lineage: Eukaryota > Fungi > Ascomycota > Dothideomycetes > Pleosporales > Pleosporaceae > Alternaria > Alternaria sp. BMP 0032. The sequence continues at coordinate 203,273 of JAFVMD010000015.1, read as the reverse complement.
CCGCGGGTTTGCCGAACGACATCGCAACGAAAGCTGAGGAAGGGACGCTCAGTAAAGAAGATGTGGAAACCGTACGCGAGCGCCTAAATATGAAGGCGGATGCTACCTACAGGCATGCCGGGGAAACCATGACGCTCGGTGCGGTGACACAGATTGCGTTACTTGCGCACGAGCATCGTCTAGCTACCAGTCTGGTCGAAGATAACATGAAAGAACTATATCAGTACTTGCTGGATAATTGGGACAACCCAGATAGAAGCGGTGACGAGACCAGGCACTACATCTTTCGTCGCCAAGGCTTGGAGGAGTGCCCAGGCATCTGGCCCGTTCTCGCGTCTGTTAAGCTCGGGGATACATTCGGTGTGCGTGCATCTGACGTGGATGAATATGTCAAAGAAGGTTGCGCCCTCGTCGAGAAGCGTTCTACCGAAGGCCCCGCTCGACCGTATCGATCCAGGACGATGGCCGCACTTGTACAGATGGTTGACAAAAACATCCTCACCGAACGCGAAGATAGCGGTGAAGATACAATACCCACTGTTCTCAAGGAAGGCGCAACGGAAGCTCAGATCGCCGCCCTCGAAAAACGCCTCTCCTCACCCGACGAGCATTCGTTCGTCGCGCTCCCCGGCGGAAAGCTTCCTGATGACTACAAAGACTTCCTACGTGCGAGCAACGGCATCGATGAGGCTATCTTCTACAGCACGGACGAAGTCAATACATCAGGAAGCTGGATGCATGACATGGACTATACTCTGTTCCCCAACGAAAACAACGGCCACCTCCTTCATGGCAGCGATAGAGACTTCGACGAGATCGAACTAGGCGACTACGCGTGCTTCACCATTGGCACTGGCGATGGTGAAGGCAACGTTACACTTATACCACCTGCGTCGGTCAAACCCATCGTCGAGAAATTTGAGAAGGTGTACGCGGAAGCAAACGGGGGAAACAAGAGAGTTTACGAGCGTGCAGCTTTAGATCTTTATGGTGGTATAGATCAGCTCAGGGCGTTGGAGTGGCTATGCATCGAGTTTCAGCACTCCGCGTATGAGGAGAGGATTTGGGGTGGGCTTAAGCCTTTTCTGGAAGAGTATGTCAAGCGGGGAGTTGATCAATGGGACGCAGTGGAGAGACGGGAAAGGAGGGACATGAAGAAGCAGCAGGAGGAGAAGGCTAAGAAGAGGAAGAGGGAAGATGGTCAGCCTGATGGGGTGAGCGACGACACCAAGTCCCTTCGTACGGCGTGGGATTTTTAGTCCGTCATATGGAGGCTGTGGCCCCACCTCATGCTCACTGTCAGCCTCGTTGTGGTGCAGTCGCGATTTACTTCTCTCAGGCAGGCAGCATTGCTGGGAGCGATAATGCCTCGTTCTTTAGCCGGTAGTGTCGGCAAAACCCTTGCTGTGGCATCCTGCGTAGCCTCACCACAACAGTGGTCGTGCTGATCGATAAATGGAGGACCATTTATCCAGGCCAGAGACGTCGGAGTTGGAGCAGGAAGCGAAGCGGACTACCCCTGGATGACGTTTCAAAGGCGGCTATCTACCACATATTGCAGCCCTGCAGCTCCTAACGTCTCGTTGCCTTTTCGCAGGCAAAAGGCAGAACGCTCTGGTAGGCTGTCCCCACAGACCACCTGCACCTGTGACGTGTTCCAGCTGTAATCTATATCGTTCTCCTGGTGAGCGGAATTTCTGCTGCTTCAGCGCAGGACATTGAGCGCACTTATTGGCACGCCAACATTCGCCCCAGCATGAGTCATTTAATGCCCCTGCCTCAAGATAAAGAAGATTCGGTTTGCCAATAAGCGAGGCTGTTTAGCGACGATCAATATCCAGCCAAGCTCATGTCAGCCTGGGACATGTTACACGACTGACACCCCTGTAAGATGACTTGCGGCGCGTACAAGTACGGTGCGCGCCTCAGCGGCCAGCATCCAGACTCAGAAATGTCATACTCGCAAAATCATGTCAGCCATGGTTGCCGCTACGTGTTCTCGCTGCACAGGCATCCTTCTAGAAGAGGGAATTTACTATGCTCTCGACAACTTGAGCAGCATGACCTTATCAGACTGTCCGGGCTGCCATTTCTTCCTCATGGTTGCTCGAACATACGGAGTCAAGATAGCCTTCAAAGCAAAGACCTATGTATTCTTGCGACGATGTTCTGGTGACGGAAACTACATCGACGTGGTTTATTTTCAAACGGAAGACCCCCTTTCGTCCGTCGGAAGAACACATAAGCTAAGGCTTTGTGCGGCTTTTGGTATGTGCATGATGCAATGTCAACCACACGCATTCTAATCTTCACCGTGTGCAGGGTTCGAAATACCGTTCTGGGCCGACTTCGAGGGTCTGGATGACAGATACTTGGCCCGCCGTATAGCGTCGCAAGCAGATAGCGCAGAGCGCTTCGATGTCGCAAAGAGCTGGCTTGAACGTTGCACCCGATCGCATGGTACATCATGCGCCCTTCCAGCGACCGTGGATCTCCCGACACGCCTGGTTCATATTCCACGCGACGATCCCAGTCAGTTAAGGCTGTGCCTGACACGAGGGATGCAAGGGCTATACGTTGCTTTGAGCTATTCGTGGGGCAACGGGAATACCCTCAAGACCACGGTCGATTCCATCAACAGGTTGAGATCCGGCTTTCGAACAGCAGATTTACCAAAGACTCTACAGCATGCTGTTGCCATTGTACACAAGATGGACTTCGAGTGGATCTGGATCGACCAATTGTGTATTCTCCAAGGCAGCATCGACGACTGGAGTCTTGAATCATCTCGTATGGCTGAAATCTATAGCAAATCAGCTTTCACTATTTGTGCAGACACATCCAGTAGTACAGAAGATGGTATATTCCACAACTCATCCAGTATCACAGGAGATGGTCTATTCTACACCCGCCCAGTCCTACAGTCACACCTTTTCGGCCCTGACTTCGCGATGTGCCTTCAAACTACCTGTTTACCTTGGGAAGACATGATTGAACACCCGCTGTATTTTCGCGGATGGGCTTTCCAGGAACGAATTCTTTCCGCGCGTAACTTACATTTTCTTGGAAGCCAGATTGCTTGGGAGTGTAATACAACGCTTTATCTGGAACAAGACCGGGGAAGACACAGCACCCAGATCGATCATTTCGCTAAGCACACATTTACTAATTTCTACCATCAACAAGGCAATATTGACCCTAATCCCACGGAATCGGACATCATTGACAAGATTGGAGCCTGGAACAAAGTGTTACAAGAGATGGCTGTCCGTCGACTTACACATGAGACAGATAAGCTTCCCTCTATCTCCGGTTTGGCATCAGCACTAGAGGCACCTGGGATGGGTGAATACTTAGCCGGAGTCTGGGCAAGCAACCCCTTTCTTTCCATGGCTTGGTTTACACGTTTCGCGCAGAGACAGCCAGAAGACTACCTGAGCCCATCATGGAGCTGCAGATGGACAAGTGGTCAAATAGTATGGTATTACGACACATGGCGTCGAAGCGATCGTATATCTGCTGAGAGTTTATCGGAGTGGGTGTCATGGAATAGTCGATACGGGCCGCGCTTCGAACATCACAATATCATTCCCATGGATGAGGATCGGAAAGGCAGGGTACAAGAAGGTAGCAGTTTGACCATGGTTGGGCATTGCCGCTCAATATACGTGGCAAGCCTTCCAGACTCGGACTTCGACCACAACGCCTGGGATGTGACGGGAGCTATCGGAAAGCGGAACGAGCCAGGACACCGTGTGTGTATGGACGAGAGGCTAGGGTCCTGCGACGATGTGTGTTCCTTTGCGGCAGACTTCCCGGGTGTCGATCAACAATACGATCGCGAGAATGTCAGGGAGTACTTATGTGTTCAGATTGTGCGGGAGCGGAAAGAAAGGGAGAAGAACCCAAAGATCATAGGCTTGGTCCTTGAAAAAGTGAAAGACTCCGACGAAGAAGCTTTTCGACGTGTCGGGCTCACCGACTTTGACGTGGCCGATGGCGTATGGGTGCGAAAGACTTTGAAGTTGCTATAATTGGCAAAATGAACTGCGTTACGTCGGTACCACAATCGAGCTTCCATCGTGCCCACGAAAGCATGAGCCCTCATGCGATCTCGAGCTGACAAACCATTAGAGGCCAAAGGGAATATGGAGATGTACGGCATGGGAGGCCTTGATGAACGGGGAAACCGCTTTTACAAAGTCCCATAGGTTGAGCGTCAGCAAGGAATAGCATACCGGTGCGCGGCAGAACGCGTACCGAAAGCAGTATGGTGTGGGACGCAAACCGCACCCCGCCGACGGAACCCATCCTGGGTTGATCACGGCTGATCGACAGACCAGAACGCATCTCTACTTAGCCGCTACATCTCTAACATTCTCTTGTATTCGTAAGCAAGACCCTAGTCGGGTAAGCGGCATCACATCCGTAGAGAAGGGCCAACCAGCCTCGCCCTACGCGCATGCGTTCGCTAGTACGGATGCTGCGATCGCATCGACTGCGCCACCGGTTTCAAGTTCGGACGAAAATCGACGGTGTCCGTCCCCGGACGACTACACATTTCATAGACGAAGTAACAAGCAAGAGTGAATATAGACTGATGTCGTCTGCTATACTCAAGAGTATCCTGTATCGGTCCGACTGCTGTTGGTTAACACTCCTCTTCTAGAACAGCTTTCAATATGGTCAAGATATTTGCGTAAGCTTTCCCTCGACATTGGTTGAAAGATACTCGCTGATCGTTGCGTTAACTCCACAGCATTGGGGTCACTGGTTGGGTTGGTAATGCAAGCGCTCGCGCGATCGCAGCAGCGCACCCCGACTACGAATGGACGGTCATCCGTCGCAACAAGACGAAAGAAGAGAGTATGAAGCAGTTCCTGCCCCAAGGGACACGATTCGTGATCGGAGACTTTGACAGTCACGACGTCATCTCCTCTTCGGCTGCGGCTGCAGACATAGTCATAAACTGGGGCAGTAGCGACTACGAGCCGTTGACCAAGTCCATCATCGACGGTATGAAGAAGAACAAGTCCACCTGCTACCTCATCCACACCTCCGGCTGCGGTATACTCACCGGTGAAGTTGCCAGAACGGGGACCTACGGCCAGGCTACCACCAAGGTCTACGACGACTGGGACAATGCGAGCGACCTCCTCACGCTCCCTCCCGAAGCGCCACACATGAACATCGACACCATGATCCTAGCGCTTGACCGCGAAGCGCCGCACAGCAAGACGATGATCGTCTGCCCACCGATCATATACGGCATGAGCCACGCCCAGGACACGCAGGAGCGCAGCGCAGCACGCCAATACGTAAACTCCATCCTAGACCGCAAAAAGGGCTTTGCAGTTGGCGACGGCAAGGCCATCGTCAACACGGTACACATTACCGATTTAGCGAACTTCTTCGTCAAGGCTACGGAAGCAGCCGCGCAGGGCCGCGGCGCCGCAACGTGGGGAGGTGTGGGGTCGTACTACTTTGTGGAAAACGGCGAGATGGTCTGGGGCGAATTCGCGCAAGCTGTTAGCAAAGCGGCTTTCGAGAGGGGATTGCTGGACACGCCGGACGTGGACTACCTCAGCGCAGAGGAGGCGATGAAGATTGATCCAATTAGTAAGATTGGTTACGGCTCCAGTGCGCGGTCTAAGGCTGTCCGCGCTTACAAGACTCTCGGTTGGAAGCCGCAGATGGTGGGGATCTATGAGGATTACCTTTCGAACTGGCGGTTCAAGGCGGGCGAACTGCACCTGTTCGTGTAAACAAGCTCTAATCTGTCGAGTCTCTTTTGCTGCAATAGCTCAGTGTATCGGCATCGCGGCCGTGGCATTTGTTACGCGCACGTCTACTCGTTGGCTTTGTTGTTCAGTCCTTTGGTTGCGCAAGCGATCAACACGCTCCATGAAGCCGCAGCTAGATACATCTCGAAGCTACGAACAAAAAGAAGTGCATAACAGGGAGCGCGCTATCTTCTCGCGCGATCTGTGTGGGTATCTCACGATGTCGATGGTGGTTAATGGATTTTGAAGGTGCAAAAAGAAGGCCAAAAACATACAACAGCAGGGATTCGCTAGTAGTTACCTACCTAACTACTAATCCGCTAGTATTATACTTATATATAGCTAAGTAGACAAGAAGCTTAATTATCTCTTACGTAGTAGGCACCTACCTTATTAATTTTTCTATATCTAGTAATTAGGTTTTGCAACCTTATTACTATATTTATAATATTAATCTTACTAATAATAATTAATAAACTTATAATATTCTATATTTATTTAATGTACTTACTATTTTAAGTATTCTAATAAGAATAGCGCTTACAAAGCTCTCTTTATTATTTTTCTCTCTCTTATATAGTTGCATTATATATCTCTTATATATTACCTTATTATATATTACCTTATTATATATTACTTTATTATATATTACCTTATTATATATTACTTAGTTATATATTACCTAGTTGCGTATTACCTAGTTATACATTCTATAGTCTCTTTAGCTCTCTTTTTAGACTTATTACTATACTACCTAAAAAGAAGAATAAAGCTAATATTACGCACTTACGCTCTTTTATTTAGCTTAAGAAAGCACTAGCTCTACTTATAAAGAAAGATATTAAGAAGATATTAATTCTTTTAAGCTTTAAAAACTATAAGTACTCTATTAAGTTCTAGAAAGAGTAAGCTTAAGGCTAGTCTATAATAAAGATTTTTAGCTAATATACTAGATTTTCTAAGACTATTCTCTAGAAACCTATACACTCTATATTTAGGCTAGCACTAAGTGTGCACTATATCTAAGTATTTCTTTACTAGCTTATAAGTAGTAGAACTAGCTAGCTTAATAAAAATATTATAGACATAACTATATAAAATTACCTATTATTAATTAAGTAGGTAATTAAGTTATATACTAGTTATTAGTATAACTTAATAGAGAATAAGAAGTTAGAGAGCGTTATAAAAGATCTTATTCTAAGTAAAAGTATCGCAACTAATACTTATACTAAGCCTATTACTCTATTACTAGTAGCTAAGAATCTAATATAATTTCTATAGTTATATAATAAATATTAGTTTCTATACCTACGCGCACGTCTATAGCTAGCCTTCTCTATTATACTTATAACTCTTATAGATAGCTACCTAAATAAGTTTATTAAATTAGCTACTTAGAAAGATAGTAATAAAGAACTACTATATAGTAATGTTAATCTTGTACGTTATTATAATAGTATATACGTAGACTATCTTCTACACCTATAGTTACGCAACTAGAAAGAATACTATAATAATAAAAAATATTTATAAGTAAAGTACCTATAAAGTTATAAATCTAATTACTAAAATAACTAGACCTATTATACTTCTATATAAGAAAACTACTATATAATCTATATATCTAGTTATACATTTTATTACACTAGCTCTAGTAGATAGAGTATTTAAAGACTATAATACCTTTTAAGATATTAAGAATATAAAGCTATAACTAGATAGTTTATTTTGTAAATATTACTATAAGTCTAATACAAAAGAGAGGCCTATTCTTTAAAGTATCTCTAATACTAGCTTAGTTTCTAAAACTAATATTCTCTTCTACAACTATTTTAATAATATACTTAAGAGAATTAGATAATAAGCTAGATATAAAGATAGGCTAAGTATATATTACTTCTATTAGGTATATACTAAAGTAGTTAAGAGTAAGTAGTGCAAGATATGCTGTAATTCTCTACCTATAGCTAATACGTTAGTAGAAACTATAACGCTAGCTTAGAGAAGATTACTAATAGACTATTCTAATAATAATACGTTCTTATACTATATCTCTAAGATAGTTAGAATTAATAGTTAATTAATAGTTTATAAATAAGATTAAAGAATAAAACTTATTAATAAGAACACTTCTATAATATTAAAGTAAAACCTTCTTACACTAATATCTTCTAGATCTTAGCTTACTAATTATGCTAGCATTTTAAAAGCTATAGATACTAATAAAGCTGCTCTAGTAGTTACGCTATTAGATCTTACTCTAAGCTAGTAATTTATAATCTAATATTAATTATAACTAGTTATATATTATAAATACTATAAGACTTTTTTTAATAGAGACTATATTACTCTCTCTATAATAGTATTAACGCCTATATATAGTATAAGCTAGTAGTTTATATAATTTCTATTATAATATCTATAAGCTTTATAGAAATTTAAGCCTAAACGTAAGACTATTATAAAACTAATATACTCTAATTATAACTTAATAACTAATAACTTAGACGTTATAGCTAAGACTACTAAGGTCTTACTCTATAATATACTTAAGCTAATAGTAAATCTTTCTATAGTAGATAAGAAATAATACTATTACGCCTCTACTTTATCTACTAAGAATATAAGTTGCAGCGTATATAGTAAATACTTCTATAATAATAAGAAGAGGTGCATATAAAGTATAAAGCGTTACCTTTAACTACTAATAAAGATAGATTAAAACTAAACTATATAAATAAGTATTTACTAGATTGTATCTATAGATAATATATATAGAATACATAGTAATATATAGAAAAGTAGTTCTCTATAGTCTACTATTATACTTAGAATAATTATAAATATAGCTTTTGTAGAAGAACTTATAGAGTAAGCTCTCTTTACGTAATAAAATATCTATAAGAGATACGCACTTACTAGTACCTATAGAATACTTATTATTCTATTTTTACTAGCTATAAAATACTTACTTATTATATCTCTAATTAGTACTAAGTCTCTAATAAATAGACTATACTAATAAGAATACACTACTATTATAAGTATAATAAATAGTGCTACTCTAATTAGTAGTAGGTTTAACATCTTAAACTTTAGTATCTTTTAGAGCTTAGTAATTTCTATAGACTAATCTAAACTAATAGTGTAGTTATAGTAGTAGCGTATTACCTCTTGTACTTAGGTAATAGTTATACGTCTTTACCTAATTACTTCTTATAGTTTAATAGTGTAAATAACCTATATATATATATACAAAAGTATCTTATATAACTAGAAGCTCTTCTATCTATTTATCTATATCTATACTATAAAAGTATATTAGAGTCTAAAACTAATTTCTAGAGCTACGCAGAAACTATATATAGTATACTACTATTTAGCTCTTAATAGTTAATAGAAAAGTGTAAAGTAGCTAAAGGCTTAGAGAATTCTAAAGATAGTATAGTTAATATAGCTAATAGTTTGCAAGGCTTATCTAATACTAATATTAATAATATACTCTATATAAGTATAGTAGATTATAATATATAAAGTAGAATAGTCTATCTAGCGCTTAAAGTTAGTAGTATTATAATACCTAAGTAGAGATAAAGATAAGAATTAAGTTGTAGACGCCTTAGTAACAAGAATAGAAGATTAAGAAATAGTCTATTCTATATTAAAGGTATCTAATAAATTAGCTAAATATATAAACTCTAATTACTCTACTTCTTACTTCTATAAGTATATCTCTATCTAATAAGAAGTCTACGCGTTACTACGCTAAACTCTAGAAGTAAGCCTTCTAGAGCCTCTTAACAATTCTATTAGCTTTTCTATTATCTTTTATACTATTACGCTCTCTATTACTCTTAACTTTTCTAGCTCTACTAGATACTAAGTAATAGGCGTCTACTTATTTAATCTTAAGTCTATAACGTTTCTTTCTATATAAGCTTTTAGATATATCTAAGTTACCTAAATAGCTTCTTATTAGAGATATCTAGTGTTAACGTCTAGAATCTTAATTATATAGTATTCTTAAGTAACTAGACTATACTATTTCTTAGAACGCCTTCTCTTAATAGTATCTTAAATTATAAGCGCGTAGTATTATTTAGTTATTAAATATACTTCTATCTAGACTATACCTATATTCTTAATACTAAGACGTAGTACCTACGCTAGATAGAGTAATAATAAACAATAATAAGACTATAATAGATAGCACTTAGGCTGTAAGAGATATATATAGAGTTATACTTAAGATAGTGCGCTTACGTTTTTTTTTCTAAGTATTCTAATTAAGCTAACTATTTCTATAGAATAGAAAAGTTCTATATATATATCTTCTAGCTACGCACTATTAGAGCTATTTTAAAACTCTACTTTATAAGGTAAGCTAACTCTACTAAGTAGCTAAAGCTAAGATATATATAGTAATTTATATTAACAGGTAATTTTATATATATAATTTAGTTAATCTAACTTTCTAGATAGTACTAGAACCTAATATCTACTACTTCTTACTCTATTATATATATACGCTAACGTAACATAGATTTAGAAGAAAGTTATTAATATAGTAATTATAAGTAGCATTCTAGAATATAAAGTAAAGAAATAAAAGTAGTATAGTAGGTAGAGAGATGTAGTAGTAAGGTTACTACTATATACCTAAATACTAATATTAATTCTATTATTAGTCTATAATTTATTAACTAGTCTTAGTATTATATTTTAATAGTTCTATAAATTAACACTTACTACGCTATTATAGTTCTACTTTATACTAGGCGTAAAGATTCTATAAGAGAGCTTCTTATACATAGACGTAGTTTCTTAGATTAGTTAGCGCTATACTAAATAGATAGATATCTTAATAATTATAAAGACCTAAATATTATATAAAAGAATCTCTTCTAGAATAATACTTATAGGTCTACTATATACTATATTAGTATTATTAAGTTAACTATATCTTAATTTCTACTTTATAGGTAGAACGTGCCTTAGTAGTAGTAATAAGTATATTATATTATAAGCTTATTAGCTTACTTACTAGTAGCTAGCTACGTATACTTCTTCTAGCTACTACTAGTAAAGAAATGCCTTAGTTAGCGTAGCCTTAAACGTAGATTTAATAGATAGAGTAAACTAAGTAATTATAGATAGAATTAAAGGCTGTAAAAAGTAGGCTATAGCACTAAGCTAAAAGATAGAAAGAAGCTTTATATTATAAGTACTAGCTCTAGCGTTATAAGCGCGCCTATATAGCTATAGCGCAAAAACTTAAGATTAGATATAAGAATTTAAAACCTAGACTCTAAAACTATTCTCTATACTAGTATATAAGCTTTAGTAAATAGAAAACACGCTTATAGTGTAAGCGTTATTAGTAGAAGGCGCCTTTTAGTAAACTTTAGAGTAAGGCGTATACGTAATTATTACTCTTACTAAGAGCTACTATAGAGTAGTATAGTTTATAAATTACTTAAATTACGCTATACTATACTTTTATATACTCTCTATTATCTTTTCTACGTAACTTTAGTAAGTAATAGACTTATTCTACTCTTAAGTTATACTTTCTACTTATATAGTAGAAAGTGCGCTACTTTACCTCTAGTAGAAAATTAGAAATATAAAATATAGCTCTTTCTTTATAATAAATAGCCTACTAAGCGTAAAGAATTATTAGGCTTACGTAAAGTACGTAAAAAACTTATTTCTTAAGTATAGTTCTATAAGCTCTTATAATAATAGAGCGTAAGAAAGGTAGCTAATAATAACTAGTAAGCTAGCTTACCTATAGGTAGTTTAGACTATATTATTAATATATAGTTAAGCTAAGCTTTTAGTAGTATTAAGTAGCTTATATATAAATACTAGAGTATTTTTAACTCTATCTAGCTATTAAATAAGAAGAATATTCTCTTTCTTCTCTTAAGTTAATATTTATACTTATCTAGAGCTAGCGTGTATATAGAAATTAAAACACTAGATAATATATAGATCTATAACTTAACTATAATTAAACTATAGGTAAATAGTATTATAGTTTATAGTTTTCTTATTAATATCTTAGTATATATTATTAATCTAAGAGCACATAGCCTACACGCCTAGTATAATTACTACTAAATTCTCTAAGCTATTACTTAATAGTAGCTAAGTAGAGGTACTATACGTTTTAATTCTATAGACACTATCTACTACAGAGTTTAATTATTCTATAGCACTAAACTTTCTAAAAATATTTATAGTAGAACTTAATACAAACCTACTATTTAATATAGACTACTCTTCTCTATATACTAAAAGCCTACTATAGAACACTATTATTTCTATTATTAAGTAGACTAAAGTGCCTACTAAACTATAGCTACTAGCCTTCTATATATATAGATACTATTACTAAGGTATAGAGTGTAGTAGTAAGAGAAAGGCGTTTAAGCTACTATTTAGGTTTCTAGAAATTATTTAGTATATAGATACTATTTCTTACTATATACGTTAATACGTAACTAGCTAAAGCTATTATTAATATACTATAGTTCTATTATATAGGCTTCTACCTCTAGAATAGAACCTATTAGTCTATACTTTTTAGTAAAGAAGACTTATAAGCTTTTAAGTATTATATAATCTCTTCTTAAACTTAAGTTTATATTATAGTATAAAGAGAAGAGAAGATACTTATGTATAATTACTATTAAGACAAAGAGGTATAGTTTTCTTAGTCTCTCTAGATCTTAACTTACTTATTTACTAGATTTAGGCCTAGGCTTATATATATTATAAAGACTATATAGGTTATTTAGATTCTTAGATAGTATATTATTACGTATATTACTTTATCTTTATAGCTTTCTTTTAAATCTAACATAAACTAATTATACACTTTTACTTCTTTAGACTCTATTACAGCCTCTAGCGTTATAGTAACTAACTATATAAATATAAATACGCTTTTATACGTAATATTATTATTAGAAAAGCTAGTAATCTTTATAAGACTAATAATAGATAAGCTTAATAATTATTATCTTTATATTATATAAGTAATAGCTATATATACCTTTATAATTTAGATACTATAATAAGGCGTAGAAATAGGTTTTATAGCCTTACTTCTAAAAACTATTACTAAAGTAGAGAATTAAGTTAATATATAGTATACTAGATACTATATTACTATATAACTATAGCGTAGTGTAAGACTATATATACTCTTTAAAAGAAGTAGATTATATATTACTATAATATAATATATACTATTAACAATCTAGTATCTCTATTCTACTTTCTAGTATCTTACTATACCTATAAGTTCTAGCTACAAAAACCTAAGCTACTTAAAAGTAACTTATATAACCTATTTAGTTTTATCTAAGCTTATAATATATATAATTTTAATTATCTCTATTATTATCTATAAGTTACTTTTAGTCTTCTATTAGTGTTCTATTTAGAGCTATATCTACATATTACTCTAAAAGAAGGTCTACACTATAGTAATACTAAGCTCTTTCTTATTAAGTCTAAAAATATTACTTAAGCTATACTTATTATACACCTAGATAGCTAGAATACTAATAAGTAGGCTATGTAGAAGTAGAGTAGGTAATTATAAAGTTCTAGTTTATTTATTTTAATAAGGCTAATATTATATTAAGAAAGACTATAGTATTAACTAATAAGCTTAAAAAACGCTATATATACTCTATTACCTTATTTCTCTTTATAGCTATTATAGATAGCGTTATTAAAGGCGTTAATTATAGTAATAATATAGTATTACTAATATCTAGTTACTAACGCTCTAGGTAGCTACCTTTTACCTATAAGTAAGATAAGTTATAGTTACTAGTGTTAGGTTCTAGCTCTAAAGAGTCTAGGCTAACTTAGTATTAGCTATAAATACCTTAGAATTGCTATTATAGCTTAGTAGCAATTTATCTCTAGTCTTTTTAGAATAATATACCTAATTATAGTCTAATATTATATATTTAGTATTTAACTAACTCTATTATTTAATATTTAAATTACTCTACTCTATAATACTCTTATATACACTATTTAGATATAATAAGCTTTAAAGTAGATCTCTTTAGCGTAATATAATATAGTAGTAAGTAAGCTATACTATTCTTGCGCATAATAGATAATAACTAGAAGAAATTAGCTCTTATATCTTTAGAAGTAGTAACACTATCTACTAAGAAACTTATAGACTTATTAGAAGCTATTTTAGGTATTACTAACTTAGCCTTAATTATTAGAGATAGTAATACGCTATTAGAGTCTATTTTAGAGCTAACTAGGCTCTTATAGACTACTACTACTAAAGGTAAAAATAAATAAGCTACTTTAACTTATAAACTTAAGAAGTTATATAAGTAAGAATAATTAGAGCGTACTTATTAAAACGTAGTCTATCTTAAAGAATTAAAGCGTAAAGTACTTATAGACAACTACTTAGCCTTTAAAGAAAATATTACCTACTATATTTTAGCTCTAAGAGATAAGCTCTAGTTAAACTTAAAAGCTTTACGCTCTAAAAACCTAGAGATATTTACTACGTATAACTACTTATAGTATAACTACTAAGTATATAATTATAAGGCTATTTTTAGAAGAGTACTTTCTACCTTCTTTATAAGTATCTAAAAGATAGACTTTACTATAAGGTTTCTAGATAAAACTACTTACTCTACTTAAAACGTCTACTTCTAGAACTATATAAGACTTAAGGCGTTTTAAACACCTACTTAGAAGAAACTTAAAATAGTTATACTTAATACACTTAGTTCTAAGTTATTATAATACTTTATAGCTTATAATAGACTTAAATAGGCTAAATAGAGGCTAGATTAGAATTCTAACTCTCTTTTAGTTTACTTTAATACGCTTTAGAGTAAACTAAATAACTACGCTAAAGAGCAGCGCTATATAGACTTTATAAGTACTCTTCTTTCTAATATTTAGAAAGAACTCTTACTTTAAGACCTAGAAGACTATAATATAGTTTCTAAGCTTAATACCTTAGCTTACTACTATTAAAGTAAGATAAAGCGTACTACTACGCTTTCTAAGCATCTAGCTTATAAAAATAAATTCTATAGCTATTAAGCCTAGAACTCTTTTTTAGAGCTTTTTTAAACCTAGAAAAAGGCTAAGAAGACTAGTTTAGTAAAATCTAACTTATAACTAGCTAAATTAGACTAAAATAGTTTAAAAGACTTTAATATAATCTATTAGAGGTATAATAAAACTAGATACTTCTAAAGAAACTATCTAAAGTCTAAGAGAAACTCTAAGAGCTTACTTAGTTAAAGATTAGAAAAAAGTAGTAAGTAGAGAAGCTAGAGTTCTTCTTAGCTACCTATATTGCTCTAGACCTAGTATTCTAGAACTTAGAACTTCTTTATAACGCGCTTTACTCTAAGCTAGTAAAGCTACTAATAGTAAAGGTATTACTTAGCTAATTAAAGTCTATTAAGACTCTAGTAGATAGAAGTTTCTAGTTAAACTTTATTTTAGCGTTACTTACTATAAAGTAAAGCTTACTAGTTTACTTTTTATCTAAGCTGTTAGTAGATAAAGTAAATAGTAAAGAATTAAAGATTTATAGTACTACTATAGTAACTATAAAGGTAGTAGATTTTTATAAAAAATAAGAGACTTAGAATATTCTATATATTATTATAGAAGTCTATAAGTATTAAGTATACTTAGGTCTACTCTAGATAAACGCGTATTATCTAAAGATTAGCTACTCTATATAAAGGCTACTCTTTTAAAGTACTAAGTCTAAGAAAAAAACTATCTATAAAAAGATTACGCTAGAAGAGGCTAAGAAGTTTAAGAAGACTATACGTAATTCTATAGTAGATATATATAGCTATTTTATTACCTTAATACTTTAGTCTAGCTTAGAAGAGGCTAAAGAGAGTAGTTTATTTTTATAATATACTAAGTTTATATATCTTAGATTAGAAGATAACTTAAGAGTTCTTACTAACTATAGTCTATAAAACTTAGCTATTAACTTACTACCTAAAACTATAGCGCTCTACTAGCTATTATATAATCTTTCTAAGATAAAGTTAAAGCTCTTATATAAGTATTTAGATAAATACTTAGTATAAAAGTAGATTAAGTATAGTAAGTTTCTAGTAAGAGCGCCTATACTCTTTACTAAGAAGAAAGATAGTAGTATACGCCTATGCGTTAACTATAGAGGCCTTAATAAGGTTACTATTAAGAATTAGTACTTTTTACTACTTATTATAGAGTTTTTAGAAAGATTAGCTAGTGCTAAATTCTATACTAAACTTAATATAAAAGAAGCTTACTATAAAGTATATATTAAGAAAAGTAATAAGTAGAAAACTACTTTCTATATAAGATATAGTAGTTTTAAGTATACTATAATACCTTTTAGCCTTATAAACGCTTCTGCGTAGTTCTAGGCTTATATCTATTAAGTTTTTGTAGAATTAATTAATATAACCTATATTATATACTTAGATAATATTCTTATCTTCTCTAATACTAAAGAGAAGTATAAAGGCTATATTAAAGAAGTCTTATATAGATTGCGTAATATAAAGCTATTTTTAAAGCTTCTAAAGTGTAAGTAGTATATCTAGCGCACTAAGTATCTTAGGTATATAGTTTTCTCTAAGAAAATATAAATTAATAAAGATAGAATTAAGATAATCTAAGAATAGCCTAAACTGCGCATAGTATATAAGATTTAGGTATTTATTAGCTTTATAAACTACTATAGATAGTTTATTACTAGATTCTTCTAACTTACTCTACTATTAACTAAACTAATCTAGAAGAGGCTAGAAGTAGCTAAGAGTAGCTGCGCCTAGTAAAAGAAGAAGAGTTAAGTTCTTAACCTTAATAAGAAAGCTAAAGAAGCCTTCTAGAAGCTAAAAGACTCTTTTCTAAGTATTTCTATCTTAACTTACTTTAAGTAAGATAGAAAGACTAAGGCTAAAGTAGACGCCTTAGATAGTGTAATTATAGGTATATTAAGCTAATATGTACTAAATAGAGCTAGAGAGTACTAATAGCGCCTAGTTAACTTCTTTTTACGTAAGCTTATTATAGTAGAGTATAATTATAATATATATAACTAGAAGCTACTTATAATAGTTAAGAGTCTAGAGTATTAGCGCTAATATCTAAAGAGTATATACTTTAATCTTTAGACTAACTATTAGAACCTAAAATAGTTTATAGAAACTAAGACTCTTAACTATTAATAAGTTAGGTTTTATATTATACTATTTAGGTTTAATTTTAATATCTACTATAAGGTAAAGTTTACTAACTCTATAGATAGGCCTTCTTACTACTTTAACTATATAGTAGAAGCCTAAAAACCTATTTAGAAGTATAATAAAGCTTTTATCTAGCCTATAAGAGATCTTATAACTAATAGTAATAGAATCTCTCTTTTAGTAGCTATAGTATAAACACGCTCTACTAAGCGTACTAAGAAATAATAAGACCTTACTAAGAGTCTAGAGAGCTTTAACTAGGCTAGTAGATATACTATACTAGAGCTCTAGACTCTAGAAGAGCGTAATAAGATAGATTACGCCTTTTTAGGTACTTTAGATAAGTCTAAGTCTAAAGTTAACTAGTCTAGTCTAGATAGAGCTAAAACGCGCTATTATATAGTAAGAACGCTAGTAACTACTAAAGAGAAGTTATAAGCTTTCTAGAAATATTATAATAACTCTTTAGTAGGCTACTTTAGAGTAAGGCGTACTTTAGAGAAGCTATAGAGGCGCTACTTTTAGAAGAGTATATATAAGAATATAGAGTAATACTATAAGAATTATCTTATATATAGAAAGTCTACTTCTATAAGGTATAGGCCTTATAGCCTACTATAGTCTCTTCTAATATCTAACTACTCTTAGAAGAAGGTAATAATAGACTTTATTACAAAACTACTACTTAGTATAGTTTCTAGTATAAAGTATAACGCTATACTAGTTATTATAGATAGATTAACTAAAATAGCCTATTACGTGCTAGTATAAGCTAATTAGAATAGTACTAATCTAGTATAGATCTAAATACGTAAAGTTATCTAGCTTTATAGCGTACTAAAGCGTATTATCTTAGATTAAGGCTCTTTAATAAACTCTAAGTATTAGAATTCTTTTCTTTACTACTTTAATACTAGAAGAGTTCTTACCTCTACTTTCTATTCTTAGACTAATAGCTAGACTAAAAAATAGAACTAGACCTTAGAGTAGTACTTTTACTACTATTACTCTTTAAAATAGAATAATTAAGCGCGCTAAATATCTATTAGAGAGTTTACGTATAATAATAGTATCTACTCTACTACTAGAATTACTTTCTTCTAAGTCTACTATAGAAGGTACTCTTATAGAGTAGATTAGTCTAATTTAGCTCTTAGTAAGAGAGAAAGCTCTATAGAGACTAGCCTTACTAAATAAGTAATTAAACTATAGTAGAAGTACTATAGAAAGATTAAAGTAGTAAATACTTACTAGAAAGAGTACGCTAATAAGTACTACGCGCTAATACTCTTTAAGGTAAGAAACTAAGTTCTAGTCTCTAACTAATATATTAGAAGTACTTATCTAAAGAAAAAGCTAGATTAGAAGTTTCTTAGACCTAGAAAGATTATAGACTAGATTAGCTTCTTAGCCTTCTAAGTTAACTTTCTAGAACTTAATAGTATCTATCTAGTATTCTATACGTTACTTTTAGAGCCTTTTAACCTAAAAAGTACTATTCTATACTCTAAGGCGCTTAAATAAAATACTTTAAGAAAGTTTAGTAATAATATATATAAAGTAGAATGTATTATTAAAAGATAGTGTAATAAAAATAACTAATAAAAGTACCTAATTAAATAGGTTAGATACCTAGAGAAAGAAAACTTATAGAAACTAGGTCTAAATATCTTAGCTAATACGCTATAGAAGTTTTAGAATAAGAAAGGTATCTAGTAGTATAGAAAGTTTTTAAAGGTATAGCCTATAAAGTAACACTATAGATAGCTTTATAAAAAGAGAGAATAAGTTATATTAAGCTATAATAGGCTATTCTAGTGTAAACTAAAGTATATCTTTACTTTTTTTCTCTATATAGAGTTTTTTAGAGTATTTAATAGTGTCTTAGACTAGAATAGCTTATAACTATCTAACTCTAACTTACTTTCTAGCGTAAGAATTAATAGTTTTTTAGGCTTTATAATTAGTTTTAAAGAATTTAAATATTATACTTTAGGTAAATTTATATAGATAAATAACTTTAATTATAGATATAGATCTTTTTATATTTATAAGAATAGATCTACCTATAAGTATTAATCTAGACTAGACTAAGCTATAATAGCCTATATAGAGCTAAAAGAGGCTAGTTTTAGTTAATACCTCTTAACTCTAGTTAATTCTACGTAAACTCTATTAAACTCTACCTAAATATACTAAAAGAGTCTATACTACTCTAGAATAGACTAAAATAGACTATAAGAAACTATTAGAGGTTATCTAAGAGTAACTTAGAGAACACTAGCTCTAAAGCGCTTAATCTTATCTTTCTTACTTTTAATTTACTTCTTAAGCTAGCTCTTCTTAGTAGTAGCCTTATTACTTTTTAGCTAGAAAGTAAGCTCTACTTAAAGTTCTTAAATAGCGTTCTATAGATCTTTAACTATAAAAATAATAGTCTACTTAGTAGGCTTTAAGATAGAATACTATAAAAAGAGTTAGTATAAGCTAAAATAAGCTATAAAAGGCTAAAAGAAAGTAAATAAAGGTAAAGTAGCTACTAGTAATCTATAAAGAGCTAATTAGAGCTGTAAGAGTTTAGAAAAAGGTATTTTAAAACTTACTAATTACTTAAATAGTAATCTAGCGTTAAGCGCACTAGTAATTTTATTAGCTCTCTTTTTAGATGCGTAGAAAGTACTATTAGTAAAGCTAGTAACTATAGTCTTAGTCTTAGTCTTATTATTAGAACGCGCGCTAGATTTAGTAGTAGTATAGCTATAGAGTACACTAGAATAAAATTATAAGTACTTCTAATTAGAGAAGTAGTTACTACTAAAGTTAGTTAAAAGAATCTAGAATAGGCTATTATAGGCTAATCTAGCTCTTTTAGGTTCTATAAAGACTCTACTAACTCTAGAGAGAATAGAAAAGTCTATAAGACGCTAAATTAGGCTAAAATAGACTAAAATAAGTTAAAACTTACTTAATAATATTATTATAGACGCTCTTACACTTTTCTACTAAGTTTATCTTTAGGTAGCGTAAGTTACTATGCTTAAAGTTCTTTATAGCTAGTAGAGTAAGTGTTAAGGTATTATTAGAGGCTTAAGAACGTAAAATAATAGGCCTCTTACTAATAAGCTTTTAGTTAGATAATAATTAGTAGATAATCTTAAATATAGCTTCTAAGTTAATAAGATTCTCTAGAGGCTATATTAGTTAGTATTAGCGTAAAAAGGCCTAAAATAGGCTAAAATAAACTAAAACTATCTATCTTAAAGCTATTTACTATATATTAGCCTTATAAAGGCTAATAGAAGGTAATAGTAGCTAGAAGAGAGTAAAATAAGTACTTATAGCAAAGCACTACTTATTTATAGCCTAATACTAGCTATATAGAATAGTTTAGGTAATAGTATCTCTAGATAGTACGCTAGTAACCTTTCTAATTATACTAGTAAAGATAGTATACTTTTTCTTAGTTTTAAGAACTAGAAAAGTATAGCTATAGTAGTTAAATGTATAAAGCTTATTAAGCTTCTATAACTATAGGTAACTAGTATATAGCGCGTAACTAATCTTAAAAAGCCTAAATATATAGAAGTAGCTTATAGTAATCTAATTATTACTAACTATAGTTAAGTTAAGGTAAAAGAGGCTATTAAGACTTAAAATAGAGTAATATAGAGTATAAGAGGTAGATATAAGTAGAAAGAAAGTAAATTAGTATAAAGTGCGCGTTAATAGTCTTAGGCAGAGTACTAGAGGCTAGTTAGTAGTAATTTAGTATAATTTACGCTAGAAACCTCTAATTTAAGCTAAACTACTTTATTATACTCTAAAATAGGCTATAATAAATTACTTTAGACCTTCTTAGAATTCTAGAAATAATAGGTAAAAAGAGCTAATACTTACTATTATAGAGTAATTAGAGAGTAGAGAATAGAAAAGAGAAATCTAACTAGCTAGAAATACCTAGAGCGTATAGGCCTACGCTAGCTCTACTAGTATAAGTAGTAGCCTTATATACGCGTCTATACGTAATTTTCTAGAACTACTACTTTTTATAATAGATTTCTACCTTTCTATAAATATAATATACCTACGCTAGCTTAGAATAGACTATTATAGGCTAAAATAGCCTATTATAGGCTATAGTTATCTTATCTAGCCTATTAAATAACTTTAAAAGTAAATTAAGAGTAATCTACTCTAAGAGAGAGAATAATATTAGGTTCTAGCTCTAAAGAGTCTAGGCTAACTTAGTATTAGCTATAAATACTTTAGAATTGCTATTATAGCTTAGTAGCGATTTATCTCTAGTCTTTTTAGAATAATATACCTAATTATAGTCTAATATTATGTATTTAGTATTTAACTAACTCTATTATTTAACAACTAGTACTATAAAGAACTAGTAATAGAACTTAAGTAATATTATTCTATAGTATAAAACTATTAGTGCTTTATATAATAATATAGGCTCTTTTAGTTTAGGTAGATTATAAGAAAACCTTTATAACTATACTTTAAGATATTAGAAATACAACCTAGTAAGAGAAGTAATAGAAAACTATAACTAAATATCTTAACACTAAAACAATTCTAATTAGGCGTAGTTAAGTAAAATTATTTATAATACTAGCTAAATAAGTTACGCTCTAAATAATAAATATATTTTATAAGTCTATAACTCTTAAGTTACCTTATTCTTTACTATATATTATAGATATTTAGTTAAGATATAATATTATATAGTCTATTATTATATTTTATTTTTATAGCTTATACACTACATTTTACGTAATTTCTAATATTTTATACTCTTTTATTAGAGCTACTAAGTCTATTATATATAAGCTATATTATACAAATGTAGTACTTAATACTTCTAGAGATTATCTATAGTGTAATACTAAGCTAAAATAGTAAGCTAGCTTATAAAAGTATTTGTAACAAGGCTAATAATATCTAGAATTCTAATAAAGATATATCTACTTAAGTATTCTTAAAAGAATAAAAACATTACTATAGAGCTTAAGCTTACTAAATATTTATAAAAAAGACCTTAGAGATATTTATAGGCCTTATACGCTAGTTATAATAATATTAATAGTATAAAAGAGGTAGTAAGCTATATAAGTAACTATATTATAGCTAATAATCTTTATTACTAATAGAGCGCCTGCAACTATATAGTAAGTAGCTTAACTAACCTTTATATATATCTACTTATTTAGTATAATATCTTTACCTAGATAATAATACTAATATACGCTAGATTCTGTATTAAGTATAGAGTATAGCTATCTAGTAATCTAGAATAGAATAAGTATGTTAAACAGCACATTAAAAGTCTAAATATTATCTATAGTTCTATTACTACTAAAGGCATTATTGCGGCGCCTTATTAGTGTTTGTATTATATAATATAAAGCTATTTTGTATAGATAGAGAATATAGGTTACTATACTAAGTATATAGATAATTATATAAATAAGCAGTTTAATAAAAGTTATAGAGAATATCTCTATTACTCTTATATAAGAAGCGACTTTAGCAAAAGTAACTTATAAGACTATTTTAATATAGTCTATAGAATTATTCTTTATTAAGTAAATATATAATTAGCTATAATACGTTAACTAGTAAAGAAATAAACTATATTAATACTATAATAATAGTAAGTATATAGATATAGAGCTCTATTATACTAGTAAGAGTAAATATTCTTCTAGTATTCTTTATTAACTCTACGTGCTCTTTTTTTTAAAATACGTACTCTTTCTTTATCTACGTAATTAATAAAAGCTCTTCTTATACACTAGCAAAATACGTTATCTTATATTCTAGGTAGTTCTATCTCTATATATTCTATGTATAGAAGAGTTTTATACCTCTTCTTATATATATCTAATAGCTATAACTACTACTCTTTCTTAGATTTAGTTTCTTTAAAAGCTTTTAAAGCACTTTTCTAAATAAAAGAGTTAATATATATTAGATAAGATAAGAAAAGAAGCTTACTTTAAATTTTTTCTACTATAATTAATTAAGACCTAATATAGCGTAGACTTAAGTAGTAGATAAGCTAAATATAATTTTTTTTAGTAGTAGCTTTTTCTAATTCTTAAGTAGTTTCTTAGCTTCTAGATAGAATCTTAGACGTAGATTCTTATAATATAATTTCTAGTACTATATTAGTAAGATTCTTGTATATTTTCTCTTAAAAATCTATTTTTTTATATCTCTAGAGTAATAGAATAGGTACTAGAGGTAGTCGCTATTTTATATAGTTGCTAAGTTATTAGTTAGAGAAGAGTATGTAATAGTAGCTAAGAAAGAATATATAATACTAGTTAGAGAAGAGTATATAGTATTAATTATAGCTAGAGGTAACTAGATCTATTAGCTATATATAGAAGCTTTAATACTTTCTACTACTTTAGAAAGAGTTTAATTAGAGTACTTATAGTAATTAGTAGTAGCAACAACTTTCTATATAGTAGAGAAGAATATACTAAGACTATAATCTAGATATAATAAGTTCTTAATCTTTATTTTTACTTTCTAGGTTCTTTACGTAGTAATAGAGTACTAAGATTAGTATTAGAAACTAAAGAAGTAAATAATATATAAATCTTTATAGATATTCTACGCACTACTAGATTACGTATATATAGCCTGTAGGTTATAGAGAAGTATATGCCTTAGACCTAATATATAGCGTAATAAAGTTAAGCGTAGACTAGAGTTTAACTAGCCTAATAATAATATAGAAATATTAGATAAGAATAGAGATATTAGACTAAGATATTAGAACGTGCAAGTAATAGGTATATAAGTAACTTAGTAGAGGCTATATGCAGTATTATAGTTACTATTAAAGCTACCTAGGTAAAGGCTACAGCGCACTAATCTACTTAGTTATACTACTTTTCTATCTAGGTAGCTAGCTAAGTAATCTACACTAGTGCTTATATAACGTATATTCTATTACTATTCTTCTTATAACGTAAAATTACGCTTTTTATATATTCTAATATAATCTAGGTTATAGTAACGTAATAGCTTATAGTAATATAATAGCTTATATACTTAGAATAGATATAGAGTAGAATATTAACTCTTATAATAGCTATATATAGTCTAATAGATACTTAAAACTACTAGATTTACTACTATATATATAACTATATTAATTTACCTAACTCTACGTATACTGCGCGCCTTTTTAAATTAACTAGTATATACTTATATAGTATAATCTACTTATTCTTAGATAGATCTTTCTCTAGATCTTTATTAATTATTTCTAACTAATACGTATATCTCTTAGATCTTTTTAGATAAGAAAATAACTTTATTAGTGTTAACTAAGGTAGTAGATATAGTAGAGAGAGAAGAAATAGAGTAACTTTATATTTGCTAGTCTTTATAGTTATAAGCTAAATATAATATCTAGATATAAGGCGCGTAAGCTCTTAGATTTAGAGATAAAGAATATTACTAGTAGCTCTAAGCTATAGGTTATTTTTATCTTTATAATATTAGAGAATAATTTTTACTATATCTTAATTAGAGACTATAAAATATATAGAAAGATTAGTATTTTGCGTAAACGCTAGATAACTAGAGTAAGCGCTAGCTATAGTAAACCTTTAAGTAGTATATTCTTTAGGTCTATATATATACGCGTACGTGTAATACTAACTAATATAAGACTAATTCTAGAACTAGAATCTAGAGCTAGGCACTAGACTACACTACACTATAATATATTATAAGAAACAAGACTTATAAGTATAGTATAGTAGACCTTTAAGCTTATAAAGAACTAGAATTAATATAAAATACGCTAGTAGAAGTAGTTTCTATAACTTTTATCTAGATATTCTCTCTAGAACTTACGTATTCTTTATCTATCTTTATTATTAGGCTCTATATTATTTAGTATACTAAAAGCTACTTAGTTTTTTCTTAGCCTATACTTAGCTTAGATTATTCTATTTAACTAAACGCTACTAATACTTATAAGTCTAGTAGTTTAAATAAAAGCTAGAGAAAACCTTTACTACTAGTATACTTTATACTATATTAGCAGCTTTTATATATATAGCTTACTATAGTATAGACTTAGTAACTTTTAAAACTTATTATACTAGATAACGTTAAGTTTCTCTAATAACACTTTTCTACTACTAGCTATACTTATAAACCTAATAGATTATTTAAGCAACTAGATAGTAAACCTTTAGATACTAGAGAGCGTACCTAATAGACCTACTACACTTAAATAGTACATTAACTAGAACTAAATATATTTAGTAGCGCTACTAGAACTTACTTAAATAGGTAATACTCTAGCGCTAATAGCGTAGCTATAGATCTTATAGTTATTACTAGTAGTTTAGAGAATTTAGAGTAATTTATAGAAGACTATAAGATAGTACGTATTATAGTTTAATATTACGTAAATACTATAAGCTAATTATATACTAATATTATATATACATAAGCGTATTAATTAATAAGAATTTATATACACTACTACATCTTAAGCGTCTTATATATATAATCTATAATTATAAAGCGTAGACTTATTTATATTCTATTTATTTAGTCTAGAAGGTTAACTAGAAAGATAAGTGTAGTTATACTATAATAACTAATATCTAAGTATTTATTATATAAAGCCCTCTTATAATATCTAAGCAAGCTACTATTATAGTACTTACTACTCTAGTCTAATCTTTTTCTACTATAATACTCTTTACTAAATAAAGACTAAGATTTAGGCTTAAGCAGCTTCTTACTACTATTAGTAGAAATAGTAGTAGTTCTTAGTTAGTGCTTCTTTAAAAACCTTGCTTTTATAGACTAACTTATTATTATAGTTATTTACTTAGTAGTAAATTATATATATACTATAAAGTTAGTAGTAAACTTTAGAAGAAATATAACGCTAGATTATAGACTAAGTTAATATAGAGTTAAAGTATAAGAAGATTTCTAAGGCGCCTAAAGAGATTATTTATTAGCGTATAGTAGTACTCTTAAATAATTAGTGTAAGGTATATTAATAAAGTATAACTAGTATAATATACTAATATAAAGAAAGATAAAGAGTAGAAAGTAATAAGTTAGATTATAACACTAGTAGTATAAGTAAAAGATACTTATATATAGTACTACTTAAATACTAATACTATTAAATATAGAGAATCTACCTTATAGATTACACTTCTAGATACTATAATAACTACTAGGTCTCTTGTAAGTATATAGGCTTATATATATACTATCTTACGCTATTATAGCTAATTTATTCTACTATATATAAAGTTATTACGTTAGTATTATACCTAAGAAGCTCTAATATATATAACTACTATAGTAACGTATACTTTTACCTAGAAGATTAGACTTAGGTAGACATTAGTTAGTAACTATAACACAGCCTTAGCTATTACTTAATAACCTCTACTAATATTCTTTTTAAAGTATATATTTAATACTTAAAGTATTTAATATTTAAGATAAAGAGTTATAACGTTAGTATATTAATATAGTGTTAAGACTAGTGTTAAGAGAAATTAGGCTTAAATAACGTAGTTAATACTTAAAGATGTTAGTACAACTTAAAAGCTTTAGTAGTATTAATATAAGAATTAGACTTACTAATTAGTTATAGAATTATACTATTAGCTATAGTTAACTATTAGATCTATTAAAGAATTACTTAGTAAGCTTTATTATATACTTTAGATAATACTTTATAGTAAGAGGTATATTCTTCTTAGTTAATAGATTGCGCGCATTCTTAACTAACTAACTATTAGCTATAATATTAAGTTTTACTACAAAACTTACCTTTATTACTATAATTATTATGTAGCTATAGAAACGCGCGTAACTTACTAACTAAGAATCTTAATAGCTTTCTAGTGTTAGTAGTAGTCTTAGCTACTAAGGCTTTATAAAGTTAGTAAGTTCTATAGTAATATAAGAGAAGAAGTAAGCACTTATAGACTTATTAGGTATAACTAGTAAGCTTCTTAGTAACTCTCTAAAGGCGCTATAATTCTTCTAGATATTTTATAATTAAAACTTTATTATTATCTTTATTATTATTATAAGATAGTAATAGTAGTAGAGAGTAGAAAGGTTAGACGTAGACGTAAGAGAATAGATTTATAGTTCTTTAAGAACTAAGCTAAGCTTAGTGCTTCTTAAAGTAGAGTAATATAATAGTAAGATAATAGTAAAGGTAAAGGTAAAGGTAAAGCCTCTAACTTCTCTAAAAGTAGAGGTTAGTAATAAATATGTTATAAGTAGCTTTAAAATATTAGATAAAAAGCGCGTAGAGGTTTAAAAACTATAAAGTAGGCCTAAGAAGTATTAAGAAGTAGTAGAATTAGAGGTAAAGTCTAAACTTAAGTTATTAGTAGTAGCTGCGTTTTACGCTTATACATTACACGTTCTCTAATTCTATTTCTTACTAGCGCTTACTACTCTATTTATACACTAGAGTATACTACTCTCTATAACGCTTATTCTTATTATACTAAGTGTTACTACTCTTACTTTTCTTCTTACGCTTAGATATAACGTAATATAGTATACTAATTTAATTATATTATTATCTATCTATAGAAGTAGAAAAGTAACTAAGAACTATATACTAACTCTTTTTATTATACCTATAGAATTAAAAATAGATAGAGCTATAGCTACTAAGCTAACGCTAGAGTTTATAGATAACGTGCTAGTAGTAGTTATATATATACTTACTTTACTTATTATTAAGTACACTAAAGGTAGCTTATATATACTAATAGTTAGAGTTTAGGTAATACTAATACCTACTAAGGCGTTATAAAGAAACTACGCGTGTACTCTATAAGAGTTAAGACTAAATACTATCTCTATTTAGTAATAAGATTACTTTACTATCTACGCGCAGAAGAACTATTTTACGTTCTAGCTAGTAACTTTAACTTTAATAATAAACCTTCTACTTATATTAGTTAGGTTAAACTATTAAAATCTAGTGTTAAATTTCTAGCTACTATAGCATAGGTTCTAAAGATTACTCTTAGTTAACATATAGTTAAGATCTAAGAAATTAAAAGTAATTACTAAGCTAATAGAAGTGTTTAGTAATAATAGAGAAAAGACTAGCTTCTCTAATTTACTAATAGTAATAGTAGTTATAGACTGTAATCTAGCTGTTATAGTGCTAGTTAATTACAAAATATATATAGTATTCTAACTCTAGAGTAAGATAGTCTATAGCGTATATAGTAGTATAAAAGAACTAGCTAATAGCGTTAGCTATAGTGCAGAAAAGTTTAAAACCTACTTCTACTTTAGTATTAACTATAAGAAAGGTAAAGTAACGTACGTTATAGAAGCTAGTATAATAGCGCTAAAGTATAATATAAGATAATAGAAGCTAGCTATAGTTCTTATATATATAGTAGCTAGTCTAAACCTATCTATTATTAAGTAGTGTATAGTAGTAATCTAAATGTAGGCGTGTAGAAAACAGAGTTTAGAATTCTACGTCTAGAAGTACTATAGTATAGTTTTCTTATATCTATATTCTCTAATAGTGTAGTTTAGAAACTAGCTTCTATTTCTAAATACTATACTACTATAAACTATTTAAAATAAAAACTCTATAAGACTTGTCTATATACTAGCTAGTATTATAGTAAGAATTATTATAATAATATATAATGTTAAGTAGGCCTTAATATCTACTATTATAAATATAATTAGACTATACACTTTTATATTATATTAGAAGTTAGTCTTCTTCTATCTACTTATAGAAGTAGTGTAGG
Organism: Alternaria sp. BMP 0032; assembly: GCA_023758005.1. Classification (NCBI taxonomy): domain Eukaryota; kingdom Fungi; phylum Ascomycota; class Dothideomycetes; order Pleosporales; family Pleosporaceae; genus Alternaria; species Alternaria sp. BMP 0032. The sequence continues at coordinate 174,368 of JAFVMD010000015.1, read as the reverse complement.
TATAATAAAGAATACTATAAAAATAAAAAGAGCTAAGATAGCTATAGGCAAGAGAAAGATAAAAGCCTTAAATATAGATACTATAGATAATACTAGTACTTCTAAAGTAAATAATACTAGTATAAGTGTAGCTACTAGTAAGAGGAAGATAAAAGCCTTAGATATAGATACTATAGATAATACTAGTATACCTAAAGTAAATAAAGAACTAGAAACTAATAGAGTTAAATCTACTAATTCTAAAATTAATAATAAAGAATATATAGCTAACTAATAGAACTATATAGAGCTTCTAGATAAGAGAGCTTAAAACTATAGAAAAGCTTATAAGACTAAAGTACTACCTTCTATATATCTAGAATAAATCTAAAAGATCTAGTAAGGTCTATATCTAATAGTAAGGTTCTAGTAGAGAGAGCTAGACTATTAGAATATAAGCACAGCTTACTTAAATTAGTTCTTAACTACCTAAAAGAAGATTAATATATATATTAAAAAGGTTATAAATTCTTCTAAGTAGAAAGTAGCCTATAACTATATTAAAGAAGAGTAGCGTAGAAAAGAGAAGACTAAGAAGTAAGCTATCTATTAATAGAATTCTAAAGCTTCTAATATAATAATATAAAAGAAGTTATTATACGTAAAGTCTAAGTTTTAAGAGAAGATAGAAGCAAAGAATTATATATAGATATAGAATTAGTATAGATTTTCTACGTAGTAACTTTATAGCGCAATCTAGGTATTCTACTAATATCTTCTAGAAATTAAGAGTATATCTAAGAATAATATATTAGTAGACAAAAAATAGAGAATAGTAAAGAAACTTAAGTCTAGACTAAAGAAGTTTATAGAGAAAAAATTACTATAGAACTTATAGAATATATAAAAGATAAGAAAAGATAATAACACTAAACGTAAGTAATTATTTAGTGTAGTATATATCTTTATAAGTAAGCTAAAGACTAAGATAAATATCTCTATATTATCTATTCTATCTATATCTATTTAGAAGAAGTTTAAAACCTTTATTAACTTATTAAAGTATCTTAAGAACTTGTATTTAAAGGTATTAGCTAAACTTAAGAAACTAACGCTTAAGTAAGTTAATGTATAGAGACTAGCTATACGTTCTATATTTAATCTTATAGAGATTATTTATAGTAATTCTATAGTATTAGATAAGTATATACAAGCTATAAAGAAGCGCCTAGCTCTTATTAAAAAGTATAATTAAGCTTTAATAAAATCTAATCTAGCTAGTAGAATTAAGTAAGATAAAAACTATATACCTATAGATTTTTTATAGAAAATCTTTAAGTAATAGAAGAATAGAAGTAACGCTAAAGTCTATGTTAAGAAGCTAGAAAATTAACTCTATATTATAAGTAGGCTTGCTAAGTCTACTTTAAGAGTAATTAAGAAAAATAAAGCTCTAGAAGTTTTTACTAATTCTAATAGCTCTACCTCTAAAGCTAGAGCTAAAGCTAGAGCTAAAGCTAATAATGTTAGCTTCTCTAGTGCTAGTATTAATATTAAACTACAAAGTAGAATAAACTCTACTAACCTATAGTCTTCTAGAGATACTAGTTCTTAAATAAATTAAAGCTTACTAAAGCTAGACCTAGATTCTATTTTACTAGATACTAACTGTATTTAGCTATTTACTTACAAAAACAGTAAGATAGAATTTAGACTACTTATAGCAACCTACTCTTTACTTTTAGATAATTTTTAATTTTACTACTTTATTATTAACACTAGTATAGAAGATAAGAACTTTAAGTACTTTAGAGTAATTAAAAGTAGTAACCTTAGTCTAGAAGATGCTAAAAGTATACTATAAGATAAAGAGATAAACTTTAATATTAAAGAAAGAAAGAAGAGTCTAAAGAATAACTCTTTAAGTAAGATTAGCCTCTATATTATTATACTACGCGTAGAAGGCTATATTAGCTACTTAAGCACAAAACTACGCTAGCCTAATACCTACGTCTAGGTTATCTATAAAGAGAGAAGTTATACAAATTAGCTTAGTAAAACTAAGTTTATCTAACTAGCTAGTAAAAAGTATATAGAACGCTAATTAGCTATTATAATTCTAACCTACTATAAGTAGTAGTAATATTTTAAAAAGTGTAAAGTATAAAAAAAGTATTCTAAAATAAGATAGCCTCTAATATTAGAAGACTTTAAAAGCTCTTTATAGCTATTTCTAGATAATAAGAAGTTAATTAAGTAGAAAGAAGAAGACCTAATAGATATTAATAGTAATAATAGTAATAATAAGAGTCTACTCGCGAATATTATAGTTAACGTAGGTACTATTCTAGAGATAAGCAATAGCCTATATAGTACCTAGGTAGTACTTTTAATCTTTATATATATAATTTTAGAATAAGTACGTAAATAGAACTATTAGTAGAAGAACTTAATATGTAATTATAACTAAGAAATACTATTTTTATTTTTCTAATACTAGCATAGCTACTATATCTTTATAATTATTAGATAGAAAATCTTATATAGTAACTACCTATAGTACACTAGCTACGTTTTGTATTAATTCTTTGTATTAGGTAATAGATACTAACATTATAACGTAGCTATTAATTTAGGCCTAACTCTATAAAGCTTAACTAATTAGGCTTTAAGTAGTTAGTAATCTAAATCTTAGTCTTACGTAGCTTATAATTCTTTATATCTATACTAAAGATCTTTATAAGTTCTATAATAGAAAAGATTAAAATCTTTCTATTCTTAGTAGATATAAGTAGAATAGCGCTGTATATATTCTTCTTGCTAATTTCTATATTATTTATAGCTTTGTTATACCTATTAAAGATTATAAAAAGCGTATAAGAGTTAAAGAAAAAATTAAGAAACTTTATATATCTATATATCTTAATATTATTAATATTATTATTACTCTAGAAGATATTATTAATAGCCTTATAACCTTTAATACTATTATAGCTTATTCTCTTAATATCTACTATTATAGTAATCTAGAATAGAAGGTTCTAGTATTCTATAGCGTTAATTTTATTCTTAATAGAGGGTTTACTAAATAACTAGGTATACGTTATTAGCCGCGTGCTAAGATTAATATCTACCTTCTAGCGTTCTTAGATTATTTTAACCTTACTAGATTATAATATTAAGCTAATTAACAAAAGATAAGTTATTACACTTCTCTATTATAGCTTTTATAAACGTAGATATATATTAATCTTATATAGATACGTATTACAAATAGAGTTAAGGTATTTAGGCTACTCTTTAGTAGCTTCTTTAGCTATTATAAAGAGCTACTATAAGTAGTTAATATCTATAATTTTGTTCTAGAGCTAGCTATACTATAATAGCTATATTAGATTAAGAACATATATTTATAGAAGTATATGCCTTTTATCTAGAGGTATCTTACTTAATTTATTTAACTTAAAGTTGTTCTTATTCTCTATCTAGGTTACTAGCTTACCTAAGATTTTCTTCTACGTTACTATACTTTTAGCTATAGCCTAGCTTAGCAAGTTCTATACTTATATTAGCTAGTATATCTTCTCTTAGTTTTTATTATTAAGATTCTTACTATATAGGTTAGAGAAGTTAGTAAAGAAAAAGATTATATTACTATTAAACGCTTTACTAAGCTATAGAAGTAGCATCGCTAGAAACTTAATAGCTATTCTAGTACTATAGGTATACTAATAGTTAATCTTAATCTAAACGTAGTAGGTTTACTCTCTTATAACGTTAAAGCTGCTATTAATACCTAGTTTATACTAGTTATATACCTTACAAACTATATCTAGAATAACACTTACTAATATATTTCTACTAATTTTAGAGTATTAAAGTAGTTTCTTAATTAAAAGTAGAACTTTATTCTTAATTTTATTCTTCTTAATTATTAAAGCAACGTTTATAAAGTTACTCTTTCTCTCTAGTTTAGCTTTCTACTACTTAACGCTTTATATTTCTACACTTCTTATATTTAGAGAGAAAATATTCTTACTAGATATATAGCCTATAGTAAGTAGAGATAGTAACTTAAAGCCTTTATAATTTATATAGAAGAGAATAATTATTAATTAATAGAGAGAAGAAGGTAATTAAAGTAAGTAGAGAAAGAAAAGCTAATCTAGTCTTAGTATCTACGTAAGCTATATATCTTTAAAATTAGCCTACGTATTTATATTAATAACGCACTAACTTACTACTTACTATAGATAAACTATATAGCGTAAAGTCTAATTATAAGTTAGTATTACTACTCTATTATAGTAATATAAACTCTCTTACATATATTACTTACCTTACTAGTATAGTTATAGAGCTTCTAAGAAAGTAATCTTAGGCTAACTAGATAGCTAATTACGTTTAGCCTAGATAAAAGTAAACTATATAAGATACTAGTATATAGAATAGTAATAAGACTATATATTAGAATATATGTACGTAGTAAGCTATAATAAAGCGCCTAGCCTTACGTATTAATAAATAAGAATTAGTAGATAATAGTAGCTATAGTATATTATTATCTAGTATAGCTCTATTTCTTCTAATCTAATAACTCTAATAATATAAAAGCTAACTACTACTAATAGAGCTATAGAAACTATTTATTAATATTAACCTCTTATCTTAATAAGATAAACCTATTTTAGAGAACTACTATAGTTATTAGTATTACTACTATTACTACTATTACTATCTAGGTAGCTAATAAACTTATAGCTAAAAAAGTAGTAAAAGATATTAAAATTTTGCAAGATACTAGACAAAACTATAAGGTAAGTATCTTCTAAATATATAGATACTTAATGCTTACGTATTAAAAGCTTATTATAGTTAACTATTTATACTCTTTGCTAGCTCTAGAGTATAGTAGTATATACTAATACTTTAGGCCTATTTATTTATATAATAATTTTATTATTCTTATTAGATCTAATAGTAAGATTAACTTAGTAGAACTTTTTAGTATAGAAGAGCTTGTTCTAATTTGCAAGCTAGGTATAACACTACTATTTAGTAAATATATAGCCTAGCTACTACATAGCCTTAATAGAGATAAGGTCTAATAACTCTTTACTAGTCTAAATCTTATTACACTTTATATTAATTATAAAACTATTCTCTTTTCTAGAGGTAGTTAGCGTATAGTTAAAAATTATAATATAGTACTAAGTAGCTTAATAAAAGCACTTAACCTAGTATAGATTAGAACTATCTATTAGTAAATATAGAAAAGTCCCTCTTAAATATACTTAAAGTTTTGCTTATAATTAGAAAATAAAAAGAGTACGCCTTAAGCTTTAACTATAGTCTAGTTCTAGTTACTAGTAATCTTTCTACTACTTTTTCTTCTAGTGCTAGTGCCTAATATATATTACTCTAAATAACTAGATACTATATAGAGTATTAGTTAAGGTTTTTTAATTAGCGTTATTAGTAGTGCGCGTACAGGCTTTATACGTAAACTCTACTCTAGTCTAATATAGCTATTCTACTTCTATACGCTCTATATCTTTAGCGTCTAACCTAGATAATCTAGAGAACCTAGATAACCTAGATAGATATTAGCTTACTTATTACGTATTAGTAATATTATAGTTTAAGCTTAAGAAGAGCGCTAAAATACATAAGGCGTAGACGTAAGCTAGATATAATAAGCTCTAGTAGAATAGGTTTTATATATAGTTATATTGCAACGCCTATAGAAAATACGCTAATAGATAACTATAGAATATAATAAAAGTAGAAATTAACGCTCTTATAGAAGCTAGCCTAGACGTTAGTTAGATAATAGTGCCTAGCAATATTCTAGCCGCAATATATATCTATATTAATTATTAACTAAAGAATAAAAATATCTCTAAGATATAATATAACGTTTTTAGCTAGTAGATAGCGTATACTATCTAGTATTAAATAATATGTAGGTGTTATAATATACTTATATAAGTTAATAATATCTAATAAGCTATATATAGCTAATAGCAGACTTATAGCAAAGGTAGTTACCTTAGTACCTACTAAACCTCTAGTCTAATATAAGAGTAGAACGTATAGAAGTTATAGGTGTTAGGTAGTAGATAATAGAAGTAGATATAAGCTCTCTCTATATATATTAGGTATAACTAAAGTTAATTATAGCTAGATAAATATAATAGAAAATTATAAATAACACTATCTAGGTAATAACTATTCTAAGTATAAAGAAGAAAATAAAAGCTGCGATAGGTACGCAATTATAAAGACTAAAAGTTAATTAGTAAATAGCTATCTCTTCTTTCTCTCTCTAATAACTATAATAGTTCTATCTACTAAAGAAGCTATATTAACTCTAACCTTATACTTTGCTACTCTAAGTGTAATTAAATAGATATTAGACCTCTTTAAATAAAGAAGTATTTCTATAAATAATATTTTCTTATTTATAAGGTAGATAGTCTTACCTAGTAATATAATAAGTTTAAACTTAAAGTAGGCCTCTATAGATAAAGACTTTTTATTAGGCTAATAGTTACTATTTACTTAATTATAAATTTCTCTAAGAACTTTTACGCGTATTAAACTAAGAAAGCTTTTATTATTCTTTTTTATATTATAGTAGAGAGCGCTTATAAAGAGTAGTAGGTTAACTTTAAGACTATTAGAGTATTTTAGAAGCGCTGCAGCTTATACTTTATTTCTAAGTAAAGTGTATTATATATTTATAAAAGTTATTATTATATCTAAAATATTAATAGAAAGTTTACTAGACTAAACGTTCTCTAGTGTAGTAATAAGTTATAGTATATTAGTGTAGAAGAGGTCTAACAACAAGATAGAAGGCAGCAGTAGTAGTAGTAGAGTAGATATAGTTATCTTAGAGTTTAAGCTTTCTAATATTTATTATTTACTATTATAGAAGAAGAGAGTAGAAGTAACTAATATACGTAAGCTAATACTAAGAAGATTTAGATTAGAGTAATACAAGAGAATAGATAGATAGAACTAACTATCTTAGAGAATTTAGCGCTTTATAAGAAAAATCTTAACGCGTAGAAGCTAATCTCTTTATAAGTTAAGAGAGTATAGCTAGTAGTATATTTATTTATTAATATCTTCTATATTATACGCCTTATTATACTACTACTAAGTAGCTCTTTCTACCTTATCTAAGCTAGTAGACTAATTATTAAGAGAAAGAAGGTAATAAGATAAATTAGTCTAGTAACTAATTAGTAGAGTAGAAAGTTCTTATAGTTATCTTAGTCTACTTATAAGATATAACCTTTTATACTCTTTAATATTTTCTACTATCTTAGTAGATAATAAAGGTAGTTAAATTAATGCTTACTATATTTCTCTACTATATTTTATTAGTTACGCTACTACGCTCTTTACTCTATCTTATCTTTAACTAACGTAAATATAGGCTATACATAATAATAGTAGAATCTATCTCTCTAAAGGTTCTTTCTATTAATACTAAAGCGTCTAAGCTAAGTTCTATTTCTATAGTAATAACTAGCTAGAAAGATATTTCTAGACAACCTCTTACTATAAATACTACACTATTAGACTTACTTATATAAGATATTAAGAAGTTATAAGCTAGTATTTTTTATATAGTAAGCGTAGATATCTTATTTATAGAAAATAAGACTATCTTAGCTTTATACGTAGTAATTACTATATTTAGTTATAATAATTTATAGGCTTAGAATTAGTCTATAAAGATTAATATTTTGTATTATACTAGCTCTATTAGTCTAGTAGCTAACTATTGCAATATAGAAAGGCGCTGTACTATTACTACTAAGTATCTAGATAGACTCTAAGAGTAGATTTAGGCTTATATTATAGCTAATCTAATTAAAATAATATCTTACGTGTTAACTTACCTAAAGATATAACTTATAATCTATTTAGGTAGAAGAGTTCTTTTTAAAAGTAATTAACGTAATTATAAAGGTATATTAAAAAAGGTATAAGTAATAGACCTAATAAATACGCTCTATATATATAGAATATTAGGTAAGAATAAATATAAGATACATTTTATAGCACCTAATTTAAGAGTATATAGTACTATTATCTAGAGTCTAGCTTATTTTAACACTAAAGCTAGCTCTATATATTAATAGTATATAACTTCTCTTTTTATAGTTCTCTTTTTATTAAGGTAGCTAGACGTCTTCTCTCTAGAGCGTAAACCTACTCTCTAACCTACTATAATAATAGTATAGAGATACGTTAATAGTAGCTCTAAAGAGTTTTCTCTAATCTCTATAATAAGATATAGTAAAATCTTCTCTTCTACTATAATATAGTAACGTATAGTAATTGTATATATAGTAATATTACGCGCGTTTAGAGGGTTAAAACTTTTTACTATCTATAAACTAGTTAAATACAAAGTCTTCTTTATCTTATCTAGCGCTTAGAATTGTTTTAGAAGGCTAACTATACTTAGAAGATTTACACTTAGACGTTACTATCTATCTAACTAGAGTTAATATTAAGGTTAAAGGCAAAAGCTTCTAGTAGTCTATCTATAAGTATAGATATCTATACGTAGTTCTTAGAGAAAGAGAACTGAGTAACTAGATACTATTAGTAAACTTATTAATATCTAGAAAGAATATCTTACTAGAAATATATAATTTAACTAGTTTAGAGTCTTAGAATAAAATATAAAGACTCTAAGTATTATAGAGTACGTAAGAAGTAGTATAGTAAACTATAAATACGCTTATAGATATACTGCAGTAAGGTATATATATACTATACTAAAGATAATAGATAAAATAAATAATATATATAGCGTTAGAATATACGTAGCAGTAATTCTACTATAGAAGATAAGAGTAATAATAGTAGATACTATAGTCTTCTATTAGTTTATATAATAATATTAATCTTTTATAATTATTATAGCGTCTTTAGATACAAGCTATTCTAGGTCTAGTAATATATTCTACTACTTATTTGTACTTACCTAGATAAATATATTAGTAGTAACTCTAATAGTTATATAAGAGTATCTTACTAGATTAAAGATTAATAAAATACTAAAGGTAACTAATTATACTAGAAGTCTATCTATAGTGCGATTATAAGATGTAAACACTATAGATATAATATAGAGTATAAGAGGTAGAACCTCTACTAGTAGTAGAAGAATTCTTAGAAGTAATTAGCTAGAATATTAAAATTTATAGAAAGATTTAGCAGCTACTAAAATATAGAATAGACTAACTATAGTAGAGCTAAGAATAATAAAGAACTTTATAATATCTATAGATATAGTAAGAGTAAGCGTAAGATACGTAATACAAAACTAGTATACTATATACTAGTAATATAGTCTTATATATAATCTAGAACTATAGAGAGCGTAGTAATAATACTAATATATAATTACTATAGCGTTCTACTCTAGTACACCTCTTACGCTAGTACAAAGGTATATTATAGTCTATTTAAGTCTAGTGTATTAGTAGTAATAAATTAAATATAATACTAATAGTCTACTCTACACTACTCTTACGCTCTTTCTTTCTTAACCTCTTTCTCTCTTCTTTATATACTCTATTTTAGCTTTTATACTTATACTACTCTAATTATTAGTATATAAATTATAGACTCTATAAAGATTCTATATAGTACGCGCCTAGATTCTTCTATAAATATTACACTACTTACGTTTACTCTATAGGTAGTATCTAACGTAGTTATAGTAGGCTAGCTTTTACTAAAGTAATTATTAGATCTATACGCTAATACTAAGTATACTCTCTTAGTTAGTAAGCTTAAAACTAAAGTATAGTACACTAATAGTTAGAAACTATTTATAAAGGTTTTAAGATTACTATAGATATAGGTTTTAGTATCTAAATTAAAGAAAGAGAAGAGTATAAGCTGTTTAGCCTTAACATCTAGATTAGAGAAATTTATAGAAGTCTTATTTAATATTACTAAACTAGACTAATTAAGATTAGACTTTATATTCTTTCTATACTATCTTAAGAAGAAGTCTATACTCTATATAGAGTTTAACAAGCTCTATAAAGCGTACCTAGTAGCTTACTAAAAAGGTATTATAATTAGAAATTCTATAAATTACTATATAGTTAATAATAGAACACTTAGTAATTTAGCTTAGACACCTACAAAGTAGAACTTAGATAATCTTAGTAATACTAGTATATATATAAGTCTAGAACTGTCTAAGAATAAAACTAACTATAAATAGAAAAGAGAGCGTAGAAAAGACGCGTTAAAATTAGCTATAAGATATATATCTACTAGCTCTAGAATAGTATAAATATAATTAATAGTATTCTAGCTATTAATATACTCTTACTCTACAATATTAAAGGTAATAACTATTTCTATTAGTTAGCCTAATGTAATCTAGATATTAAAACTCTAAGAACTTTTTATTAGATTAATCTTATTAGGTTTTGTTTTATTAATTATATATTTAAGGTCTAGAGTAGTTTTAATAATTACTATAGTGTAAGCGTATAGACCTCTAAGAATAGTAACGCCTATACTATATATAATACTAAAGGTATATAAGAATATTTTCTTGTGTTAATTAGCTCTATTCTAAGTACTTAAATCTATAATTTATACCTACTTAGAGATTTACTTTAATAATATAATAACTTTCTTATAGTTATTAATATAAAAGGTTATATAGAATTAGCCTTATAGAATTTTAACGCTACTTACTTAGAATAAATTACTTTTAAGTTTTAAGATTACCTTCTTAATCTTATTATAGTACTCTATTTTATAGTTAGATACTATTACGTATTTAGTAGTAGTAGAAATTCGCGTAGTATTATAATATATAGATAATAATATAGTAATTAGACATAGATAAGAGCGCGCAAAAGTTCTTAGTATAACTATAATAGATTAACTAGAGCGTCTAATAAGATATATATTAATAACAAATAAGTACATTAAATACTTAAATTATTATTCTACTACTAAAGGTAGCATTATAGTTTTATAAAAAATTAGGTTATATACCTACTAAATAGAGATTAAAGAGGTTCTCTAGCTAACTAGTAAATAAAATAGAACTATTTAGTGCTTTATACTATACGTATTACTACTTATATAGCTAACTTATAGTAGTAGACTAACTACTCTTAAGATATAAATTAAAGTTAGTTTATACTTTATTAACTATATATAGCTATTATATAACTAGTAGGTAATAGGTAATAAGTAATAGGTAATAGGTAATAGATAATAGGCAATAGGTAATAGATAATAGGTAATAGGTAATAGGTAATAGGTAATAGATATTAAGTAACTCTACTACTAAGTAGCTCTATAATATAGCCTAGGTCTACTATTCTTATATATACTTCTTACGCTAATTTATCTCTATTACACTATAAACTATTAATATATAACTATAATAGCTAGAATTACCTAAAAATATAAATACTATTCTATTCTATCTACACTGTACTTATTAGCGCTCTACTATCTATAGCGTACTATCTCTATAATATACTTTTACTACGCGTAATATAGAAGCTATATTATTTCTAGATTAGTGTCTAGTAGATAGTTTAGTTAATATATAACGCTAAGTTAGTCTATATATTAAAGGCTAAGAATAAAGTTATAGTTATAGTTATAGTTACAGTAGCCTAGCAAGATATATATATCTACTAGTAAGTCTAGGTTCTTTACTATTCTTTTATATAAGATACTAAAGATATATACTCTTTATAAACGCCTCTTATTAATTTATAAGCTACCTCTAGTAAGGTCTTATTTAAATCTTAGTTCTATAACTTAATTCTTCTTCTATAATTATAAATAGAAAGTAAATTTAAAGAAAATACTTAAGTATATAAATAACGTTATCTTTATTATAGGCGCTAGAATCTTAACTAGTACTAGTAGTAAGTTATACAGAAGTTTTTGCATGTATTAGTGCTAATCTACTTATAGTAGATAATTACTAGAGTTAATCTAGAACAAAGATATTAAGTTATAATATCTTTAATATTTCTACTCTCTTATTATATAAGTTTATTAAAGATATTAGTAATCTCTATTATAAGTATAATAAGTAGAGGCCTACTCTATTCTACTACTTTATAGATACGCTTAGTCTACGTAGCTACCTTCTTCGCTATTACACCTAGAACATTAACTATCTTAATATATATTTAGAAAGCCTATCTAAGCTAATAGTCTTACTATATAAGTAGCTAGATATAGTTATCTATACTATGTGCTAGATGTCTAAGCAAATTCTATTAGAGTAATATCTAGATATAGTTACGTCTTCTTATAAAAGGTATACTACTTAGAGTTAAGAGATTTATATAAGTAGGTAAAGTTATAGAGAGAGATTATTATATAAGTAAGTATAGAAAAGCTAAGGTTAGCTACGCGTTTTAAAGCTTTACTAGACTATAAGCTTTAAGTAGATTATAATAAAGTTATAAGAAATACTTAATATTTATTTTTTATATATATAAAAAGTATAGTTACCTAAGCTAGATAATGTAAGTAAGGCACTATACTACATTATATTATAAGATAGTAGTTAGAATTCTATTACTCTACGCTCTTACGTATTACTAATTACTATAAAACTATAATTATTCTTAATATTTAGTTATAATCTTAACTTTTGTATCTTCTTCTTCTAGTAAACCTATAGCTATACGTACATTATTAACTAAGTATAATACCTAGATAGTAGAGCTTTATATCTACTTAACTATAGCTAGAATAAAAAAGAACGCACTACTAGCGTAAATAGCACGTATATAGTAATTATAGTAATAAATTAATTATTAGAAGTATATTTTAGACCTCTACTAGTTACTTATATTAGTGTAACGTAGAAGCAATATAGCGTAGACTAAATAGAAAGATATAGTAAATAATAAATAAAAATAAAGTACTATACTATCTAAATTATAATTAGATAGCTTTATATATTACTTCTCTATAAATTATAATCTATTAGATATATATTAATAGCTCTTACTTATTTCTAAGCTTAGTTTACTTACCTCTAGGCTTACTTTTCTCTACTTAATTTTTTTTTACTATTTCTTACTTATTTTTATATTTATGCTGTAGGTAGTTATACAGCTTATTATAATAGTAGAAAGCTTATAGATAGTTAACGTAATTATACTTATAAGTAGATAGGTTATATAGTAATATATAGCAAGTAAGCTTATTTATCTAGTAAAAAGACTTATTATAGCCTTTAGAGTAGGTAAGCTTAGTATTACTCTTCTTCTTCTTCTCTATCTTTTACGCTCTAGCCTAAGAGGTATTTTTATAAAAGAGCTTCTTATCTAGAGTATTATTAGATTAGTAAAAGTAGAAGTAGAGATATATAGGTGTTTTACCTTTAGCGCTCTTAACTTACTCTATAATTAGTGTAGCTATAGCTTCTTATTAGTTTATTATATAATTACTAAATCTATCTATTAAATATAGAATAGAGCACTATAGCGCCTAACGTATAGAAAATAATATACACTAATAAGAGTATAGTGCTAAGCTAATACTATGTCTAGCTATTATAGCTTAAGTTATATAACACTAGAGAGTATAGAGTTTCTCTATCTATCTAAAAGAAAAGTAATAAGTAATACTATAATTACTAGATAGAGTATTAGTAAAGAAAGCTTATGCTATAGCTAGATTTTCTAACCTAGAATAGAGACAATTTATTATAAAGTTATCTCTACTTCTAGTAAAGTCTAGGTCTTAATATAGTACCTTATAGAATATTATAAAGAAGATTATATATAAACTTTACAAAACATACTCTACCTATACCTAGCGTTAGGTACTATTTAATAAAAAGCGTTATATTATAAAATATATTAATAACTAGCTATTAGAGAAAGATATCTCTATTATTAAGATTAAGCTAGTTAGATAGCATATAAGTAGAGTAATTAGTAACTTAAGGTATACTAAGAGTACGTGTATATATATTCTCTATATATAAAGATCTAAGATTATTAATAATATATAGCTAAATTAAAATTATTAGACACGCTATCTATATCTAATATTACTACTAATAGTATAGACACAAGTTAAAGTACTATTACTACCTTAGCTTCTATAGCTACTAGATCTGCAACTACTATACGTATATTTAACTCTATCTATAATATCTAAAGAATATAAGTATATATAATGCGTTATAAAGATAATAAGTCTATAGTGTAATTAACTTATTACTTTTAAATCTTTCTATACGCTATACTTAGTATTGTAATAAATAATATAGATAATAGTTTTTATTAAGCTCTTTATAAGAAGTTAGCTAAACGCTATAGTATATAATCTATAACTTCTTACCTTCTATAATATTAACTCTTAATCTCTTAGATAAGAGCTAAAAAAGTAATATAGAGAGATATAGTAGAAAAAGTAATAAGAAGCTAAAACGTAATAAGAAGCTAAAACGCAATAAGAAGCTAAAATATAATAAGAAGAGAAAAGGTAGCTAAGTAGTCTAGTACTACCTTTTTATTTTAGAATATAGTATAGTAAAGAGGCGTATTAACCTATAACTAGAGAAAAGTATATCTAATTTTAAAACGCTACTATTTATATTTTATCTATATTTAGTATATATTAATTTTAGCTATACACTAAACGCGCTTTATCTAAATATTAAAAGGTATCTATTTCTATAAAGAGGCGCGTTAATAATATATAAAGAGAATATATTAAAGTATAGACTAATTATAGAGAATATTAGCTAATTAATACTAATTTAGTTATAGAGCGTAGCCTACTATAGTGCTAAGAAAGTTAACTCTATCTAGGTAGGCTTACTAATTCTATATATACACCTAGAGACCTAGAGACCTAAACTAATATTAGATTTACGTTTACCTCTACTTAAGTAATATTACTATTTAACTTTAAGAAAAACGCTAAGATATGTAAAGTATAAGCTTACGCTAGATTAAATAAGCTATAATAGGTAAAGTTTTACGTAGAGTATTAATCTTACGCTAATATATAAACATTATCTAACTTATTAGTAGTAACTTACTACTATTAAAGTAGATAAGCTACTAGAATCTAATCTAGAGCTAACGTAGCTTTCTATTTCTAATAATATACTTATAGAAGCGCATAATTAGGTAAATAGCTAGCTTACTAAGAAGAGTATTCTAAAAGTAAAGTATAACGTTTTTAGTTAGCGTATAGCGTAAGCTATTTAGTACTACATAGCTTATAAGAAGACCTACTCTATCTAGTAAGAAGCTGTATCTAATAGATATAGCTAAAGATAAGAATATATTAAAGATAGATAATCTAGCTATATTCTAAGCCTAGTTATAGCTACTATATTCTAATATAATATATCTTAGTGTCTATACTTCCCTCTTTTATATAGTACACGTAATATACTTTCTATATTATAGTATATATCTTAATAATAAAGAGGTAGTAATATTATCTTAGATTAATTTAGTATTAGGTATAGCGCACTAAGCTTAGTTATATAGTAGAGTACTAGTTAGCTAATAGACTCTTTTTAAGGCTATTATAAAAGCTATACCTTAGTAGATAGAAGTATATAGAGATAAAGTACGCAATAAAATTAATTATAACTTTTATTTAAATACGCTTTAACCTATAAGAACTCTAAATATAAATATATATATCTATATCTTATATACTTATATTAGTATAAGCTTCTCTTTAGAGGTTAATTAGTTCTTTATTAAGGTTTACTTTAAGTTCTACTCTTCTTATAGATTTTCTAAGATTATTAAGCTAAAGTAAGACTATATCTTATTCTAGTGTATAAAGAAGAGCTATAATAGCAAAAGCTCTAGACTACTAGAGTTAGAAATTAAGCTAGAAGAGGTCTATACTTTTATAAAAGCTAGGTTATAGAAGCTTTATATAGGTTCTATCTACCTATAATATAAATACTTTGTTTACGTTCTATAAAGTATTCTTACCTCTTTAGCTCTAGATAACTCTTTCTATAAGAACTTCTTACCTAGAATATAGAGTATTTATAGTAGTGTAAACTCTTTCTACTTTCTAACTATTATAAATCTACTTCTAGATTATAAATACGCTTTTAAATAATTTCTCTCTTACTTATAAGACTATCTTTTTATTACCTAACTACTAGTTTATCTAGATTAATAGCATACTAAGTAAGTTTAAAACTTATTACTCTATATATATACTAATAATCTTAGAGTTAAGTAGCTATAGCGTAGTAATAGAGGCGCATTTATAAGGTAAATTAAAGATAATATATAAACTATAATAGAACGCTATAAGGCTAACGTAGCTAAGATATAAGTAGAGTTTTAAATAGAACTCTAACTCTAGCTAGCTAGGTAATTTAAGTATTAGTACGCTATAGGTAAAAGCAAAGCTCTAAACTTATTATATTAGTATAGTAAAGCGTCTACGCACTAGAACTTATATTCTAATACTATATAAGGTACTACTTATTATTATATACCTAAAAGCTAAGCTCTAACTAGATTACTACTATAATATTTACTTAGTAGAAAGATAGAAGCTCTTAATATATTACATTAATATAGTAGAGCGTCTAGACACTAGAACTTATATTCTAATATAGCGCAAAGTACTACTTATTATTATATATCTAAAAGCTAAGCTCTAACTAGATTACTACTATAATATTTACTTAGCAGAAAGATAGAAGCTCTTAATATATTATATTAATATAGTAGAACGTCTAGGCACTAGAAATTATATCTTTATATAATGCACGCTACTTTATATTATATACCTAGAAATTAAGCTTTAATTAAAGTAATAATACGTAATTTACTTACTCTTAAATAGCAATCTATATAACTAGCTATAGTTAGCTCTAACTTCTAATATTAGTATTAGTATTAGTATTATTAGTATTATCTAATTAGTTTAGAAGAATAGAAGTGTAACTAGTACGTAAATATAGCCTATAGAGCTAATATAAAGATATAGTTAAGCTTACTATAAAACTTATTAAAAGTTATAGTAATAGTAATAATACTAATAATAATTATAAAAGTATTATAAGTTTATTTAGGCAGTATAAATAGTAAGAACTAAATAAGGTTACGTTTTGTATAAGAAGTAAATAAGCGCAATATAGACTATATTTAATATAATACTATCTTAATACTATCTATCTATCTACTTCTTATAATATATATTAGTAATTAGAACTAAGAATAAGTTACTATTTTTGTCTCTACTGCCTTCTTTATATAGCTTATTAGTAGAGATATAGATTAGTGCGCACTAATTAGTCTATAAATTAAGTAAGTATAGATATTATATAATTTTAGAGAAGTTAATACTACCTTTTACGCTACTAAGATTATAATTATAAGTAACCTCTCTTTCTAATACACTTAAGAATATAGTTTACGTCTAACTTAGTAAAAAATTCTTAATAGATAATAAGCTATAACTTACTCTTACTCTTAACTCTATAACTAGCCTTTATAAATATATAATCTCTAGAGAATAAATATAAAGATCTTTAAAATTAGATTTATTATACTTTTACCTAAGTAGGTTAAAGCTCTTAAGAGTATATAAGTTATAGGTTAGAAACGCCTTAATAAGTAGCTTAAGATATATATACTCTCTCTAGAGTAAGTAGATAAGCTAGTTACTAAGGCACGTTAGAGTAAGATAGAAAAAAAAAGTAAGTAGAAGAGTACCTCTTTTTAGATATATACTAATACAGCCTAGTAGTAAGATAGAATAAGAGTAATTATATAAATACTATAGAAATTATATTAACGTAGTAGAACTATATAGATAGAAGTATATTTATAGAAGCTTTTATAACTTAGCGTAATATACTTAAATAAAAAGTATTATAACTCTAAGAACTATAGAATTAGAGTCTATAAAGCTCTATTATTGTTAATAGTAATTTATTAGAATGTAATCTAGACTACGCTACTATACTAAGATTCTTTATTAGACACTAAAAAGGCGCTATAATAGTAGACAAAAGTAGAATATTATAGTTAAATCTATAAGCTATAGAAGGTATCTTATAAAGGTTTATCTATATACTCTATTTTTATATAATATTAATAAACTTCTTTAAGCTAGTAATAGGCACTTATATATTCTTACTACTATATATAATAAGAAATTTAGTTACTATATTTAGATACTTCTTTACCTACTATAAGAGATTAATAGTGTAGAGAGTGTTCTAAAGTCTTCTCTATATTTTAAGAGAAGAAAAGATATATACTAACTATATTTCTTTAGAAGAGAAGCGTCTAATAGCTAGAGAAATATTAGAAAGTTACTTAAGTAGAGAGACTATATAGAAAAAGCTATGCGTAGTATTATTAATAGATATATTACGTTCTATATAGAGGCTAGAGTTATAATAGTAGTTACTAAGTAGTAGGTATTATAGATATACACTATAAATATACTTACTCTATTCTAGATACGTATATAGAGTAAGAAAACCTTCTACACTTTTACCTATAAGAACTACCTTATAAGAGTTCTATCTAAGATCTAGAAAGTAAGTTATAATAAGCGCCTTAATGCTCTCTTTCTTAAATAGAAAAGCTATAGTATTACTAGTATTCTTAAGTATAGCTTTACTACTACTTTCTAGTAAGTAGCGCTAGTTAAATAATATATAAATAATAGAGTACGCCTTAATAAATTCTATAATAGCTTATACCTTCTATATAAAGTTCTAAGGTAAGCTAGTAGTCTAAGATTATTAGCTATCTTTTACCTTATTTACGTAGAGAAGCTCTTACTATACTACCTCTACTAATATTAATAATAACTCTAGCTTCTATATTACTCTATCTCTAGAGAGACTTTATAAAGCTTTTTAAGATACTTATTAAGACTTAAAGATTAGCTAAGAAAAAGATTATACGTTCTATAGTCTTTAGGTATAGATAGCTAAACTAGAAACACTAGGTTAGCTATAGTAATATAACGCGCTTATATATTCTTATATATATAATAAGATTATTAAGTTTCTAGGCGTTATTCTTATTATAATAGAACTTTATATAAAAGTACTCTAGTAGATTTATTACGTAGTATAAAGTATTCTAGTTACTATACTATTAGCTTATAGATTATAGAAGATATACAAAGTCTAGAAAGATATATAAAGTAAGAAAGTATAGACTAGCGCAAGTAGTTACTACTAAGTATTATTAGCTATAATAGAGAGTAGTAGAAGTTACTTATAAATAATTATAATTATAAGTAAGTCTAAGAATAATACTAAGGCGTTCTACTACACTAGTGCGTATAGTGTACTTATAGTAGTCTATATTAGCTAATTACGCTACTCTTAGAGTTTAGGTTGTCTTATAAATAACGCTTTAGAGTTTCTATAAGCTTTAGCGTTATAGAACTTCTTAATTAACTTTACTATCTTAGCTAGAAGATATTAGCTATTATAGCTATCTCTTTAAAGGCTAAGTGCCTAGTTAAGTAGTTATACTACTTAAGATTATCTTTTATTAGAAAAGAAAATATTCTACTAGATTATAATATAAAGTATAAGTTTCTCTAAGGTTATTAGTAAAGTTACTTAAGTTACTATATTAGAGCTAAATTACGTTAGAACAGAAAGAGAAGAAAGTAGAGATTAGACCTTCTAGAGTTATAACTAGTTAGTAAATATATTATAAAGCTTCTATCTATAGGCGCTCTAATTACTAATTACTATACTCTATTCTAGAGATATACTATCTATATTACGTTGTATTTAATAGTTTTACTATAGATTTTATTAATTAGAATTTATTTAAACGTCTATTAGACCTTAATAATAAGCTAGATAGTAAGCGTAGTGTAAACTTACCTACTCTACTAATAAGTTATAATTTAAAAGTAGCCTACCTTTAAGATATAGAATAGTTTAGAAATATACACTTAAACGTAAAGCTAGACTTAGATAAATAGAAAATCTAGTTGCAGTAAAGCTACGTAATAAGACTTACTAACTCTACTAGCCTAGCTAGAAGATCTCTTAAGACTAGTTAACGTTCTTATTATAGTCTTTTCTACCTATTATTTACTACTACTAGAAACTAAAGAGAAATAGCTTAATAACTCTAAGCGCGTAATTAACCTTTTTAATCTCTAGCGTACTACCTATAAATTAGATACTTTTAATAAACGTAAATTCTATTAGACTATAGTACTCTTAAATTAATTATTTCTAATATCTTCTAAATTAGATCTAGAGAATAGATTCTTAGGTTACGTCTACTAGTGTATACGCTTATTACTTAAGCTTCTACTATATTAGCTTAGCTGTAACTTTTATACAGCGCTCTAGAAAGATATAGCTAAGAGTAGGTAGCCTTTTAATAGTATATTTATAATAGTAGAAAATATTAAGCTCTTAGTTAACGTAATAGATTTTAAAATATACTCTTATCTAGAATATTATAAAGATAAACTTTATAATAGGTTTCTTAAACAACTTATAGGTATAGCTTAAGTAAGGTAATCTATATAATTTTTATATAAGCTTAGTTATAACTCTTTACTTACTAAAGTTAGTAATATTATAATACGTCTTAGAATAAAAGCTAATAGTCTATAGAATTAGTGCTCTAAAGATCTAAATATATAGAATTAGATACATCTCTCTAATATAGCTAATATACTAATTAACTAGATAGCTACTATAATATTATAGCTTTTACATACTATAGTTACTTAGAGAGTTAATAGGCTAGAGTAATAGCTTAGCGTTAACACGCTTTATTATAATAGAAATAAAGCTTCTTAGAAGTATTTTAGAAGCTCTAATATACTAGTTTTAGAGTAGCTCTATCTATTATATAAATAAACACTATATTCTATAGTTTATTTAGTAGTTTATAGAGTAATACTATTATAGATATCTAAGATTAGATAATATAGTTACTAGTGTGTTTAAATTTAATAATATTCTTATAGCTAAAATTAAGCCTATAATTATAGTTAAGGTAGAAGATAGCGTTCTAGACTATAAATAGAGTATATCTCTTAAATAATTTAGAATTAATAAGCTAAAAGTAATTACTAAGTAGGTATATTATCTTACGTAGCTAAGAATAGAAACCTATTTCTTAGACGCTCTACCTAGTATAGATCTAAGCTATAATGTATTTAATACTCTTTTTACTACTATTAAAGGCGCGTATTATTAGACTATCTATAAGACCTCTATTAGTGTAAATAGTAATAATATTACCTTTATAATATCTATTCTAGTAGAATACCTTAGAAGTATTAGAAGTGTTAACTTTTGTTTATATAAGTGTTAGAGGCGTATATTCTCTATAGTTATAATTCTATAGTAAAAAGCTAGAGTACTTTCTAGAAAAGCGTATTTTTCTAGAAAAGCGTGTTTTTTAGGCTAAGTTAATAGATATGTTAAAGTTAGAGAGTAGTTATAATTGCTTAATTATAGACACGTAATTACTTAGCTCTTAGATATATAGCTAGAGATTTTATTCTAACTTTCTTTAGTAGTAGATTAATTATAATATACTTAATTATCTCTAATTATTAATTATCTCTAGCTCTAATAGTTATAAGTCTAGCTACTTAATTATAGAACTAATTTCTACTATATATTAAAGCTTACTAGAAGATAGATTAGTTAATCTTATTTCTACTTTACTCTCTCTAAACGTTCTATAATTAGAACTTCTCTTGCGTAATTACTTACTTACTATCTACCTCTCTATATTACTATATTAATTCTACGCTCTAACTTTATAGATATAAGTAATTATAATATAGCTATTATAGCTATAGGTGTACTTCTTAAGAAGTAATCTAACTAGAATACCTAGTTTACGCTTCTTAAGTAATACTATAATAAGAAAAGTATTTAGAAAAAGATTAATTCTAATCTTCTAGATATTAAATATATAGATACTTAGAAGTCTAAGTTCTCTAACCTTTTAGTTCTAGAGCCTATAGCTCTAGCTTCTCTTCTTATAGAGCTAACTAAGAATTAAAAGAATAAGTATAATAAAGCTACTTATAAGTATAATACTCTTTTATAAGATTATAACTATAAGACTAAGAATAGTACTACGCTTATAGCCTACTAGAACTATAAGTCTAAGTAGTAGTTAAGAAAGAGTAAGAAGATTAATAATATTAAGACCTAGATTATACGTACTATTACGCCTAAGTACTTATTACTTATAACTATAAGTAATAATAAAAAGATAGTCTAGTCTTTTATAAAGACTCTTAAAACTATACTTACTTCTATAGATTAGACTACGCAATATATAGTTTACGTAAAGTATTATACTTATCTTAAGAAGACTTAGAAAGAAACTACTAAAAAGTAGTTTAATAACTAGCTAATAATCTACTAAAAAGTAAAGATCTTTAAGCTCTTAGAGGTTAAAGAACTTCTTATAATTACTAACTTTCTTACTATAGTTAAGAAGTTTAACTCTAAGTAGGCCTACTAGTAGTAATATAATTAATTATTTACTATAGCTCTTAAAAAGAATATATTAAGCCTTAGTAATCTTAGTAAAGTATTTAGCGTTATTCTCTAGAAGATATTAATTACTACTAGAAAGAGTAAAGCTAATATAATCTTTAACGCTGTTATAAGTTAACTCTCTACTTCTACTAAGTTAGGTAAGAAGTAGTTAAGCTTACTACCTAAGCCTTGCCTCTATAAACCTAACGTAAAGTATAAGTAGAAGCTTATCTTATATTACTAATTATAGACTATAATTACTAGATCTAGGCTACTAGGTATTCTACTAATAGAACTTTTAGCTTAAGATAAGTAAAAGATTTAGAAGCGCTATTATAAAGAGAAGTAGAGTAGCTTACATAAGAAAGTTAAGTAATCTAGCTAGAAGATAAGCGCTCTAGCTTCTAAGTATCTAGATAATATAGTCTTAATAATTATTTACCTAAAAAAGCTAATTACTAAGTTTAGGTCTCTTATCTTTAGTATAGGCTTTAAGCTTTACGCGCTCTTAGCTAGTATAATTCTTAATAGTAGAGCTATAGTCTACTTAGTTAATAATAAAGCTTTAATTAAGTCTAATTTCTTTATTAAGACTAATAGAGAAATAGTTAAAGTAGATAGCTAGATTCTTCTAGTAATTAGTATTAGTAATTATGTACTTTGTCTTATTCTTAGCACCTCTAAAGAACTTAGAAAGGCTAATCTTACGCTTACTAGTATTAAGATTATCTCTAGTTTCTACACTAATATTATCTTAGAGAAGCTTCTTAGAAATAGTAGTATATAGTATATAGGCTATAATTATATAATTAGAATAGGCACGCTAGAGGCGTCTATTATTCTTATAACTCTTAAGTATAGATTTAACCTCTTATTTATTAAATATAACTCTTCTATCTATTCTTCTAATTCTATTATTATAAATACTATTATCTACTTATAAGTTCTATAATTATGCACTAGCAACGCTAATCTTTAGTACTAAAGATTTAGCTACCTAGGTAAGTAAGCTCTTAAGGCTCTTATTAAAGCTATCTAGAATATAGAGATTATAAGTATATAGCGTAGTAAATATAATAATTATACTACTATCTATATGTCTTAAAGAATCTTTTATTACTCTTATAAGCTATTGCTATATCTCTTTTTTAGAGTATTATAGAACTTATTTAACTTTCTTATAAGCTATACGCTTAATAAATAGACCTTAATTATTAAGAAGAATTATTTAGATAAGCTATATAATTATAACCTAAAGAATAAGACGCTAGACTCTATAATAGAAGTTATTATAAGCTTTATAGCTATAGTTAAGTACTACTATTAGTAGAAGATTATAGAAATCTATTAAGATAATAATACTATAATACTACCTTAGAGAGAGCACTTAAGATATAAGAAATAGGCTAAAGAGAAGAGAATTATAATTATAACGCCTCTACTATATATCTATAAGCCTAATAGCTTAGTAGAGAGAGCTAGCTAAGAGCTTATTACTAAGTTAATTAAAATGTATATAAGCGCTAATCTTCTAGCTAGACTCTAGCTAGTAATTATAAATATAGCAGCTTAACTCTATAGAATAAGTCTATTATAGCTTTATAGCTATTAATCTCTAGATTAGGTATTACATAAATAGTTTAGAAAATACTTCTAATATTATTAGCTACCTAAGATTATGCACTAGACTACTAATCTTTACCTAGATTAGAGTAGAATCTATACTTATAGCTATTAGGCGTATCTACTTAATAGTAATTGCGTAGCTAGAAAGCACTATTAAGACTTTAAAGTTAAGCTTTATAGCTATATAGAATATCTTATTAGCTATTAAGCTTCTAATATATATTATATATAGGTACTAGTAATTAATTAGGTAATTATAACTTGTAATATTACCTTTAATAAGTAGAAGTTCTATTAAGGTAAATGTAAAGAGAAGCTAACTAGAGATTAAGTACTTAAGTAGATTAAAATACTTAATAATAGTAAGCTTAATAATTCTATAGAGAAGTTTAATATTCTTTCTATTAATTAAATAGTAAGTATAGTAGAGCTATTAACTACTAAGTAAGATCTTAGAGGTAACGTAGACTATAATTAAAGTAATATAGTTAGCCTATCTATTAAATATAATTAAGACTCTATTAATTTAATAGAGATAGAGTATAAGGCTAGTATTCTATTAGAAATTTCTAATAATTAGTAGCTTTCTACTAAACTTACTACTCTAGAATCTACGCCTAAGCGTAAGATTTTAGAGATAGGCAATTAAAGTAATTGTAAAGTTTCTAATAGTTAAAGAGTAGTATATACGCCTAAGAGAGCTAATCTATTAGAGCCTAGAGGTAGAGAGCCTTCTATATATAGATTAGAAGATCTAACTCTATCTATTAAGCTTATTATAATAGACTCTAGTTCTATAGAAATAGATAAGAAACTAGCTTAACTAGAGTAAGTACTAAAGAGACTAAGAAGTAGGCTACCTAAATTAGTAGCCTTCTCTTAATAATTAATATAGCTATAAAATTAGCTAATAGCTAAATTCTCTAGAACGTGCTATAGTAGAAGAGTTATAGGTAAAGAGCCTAAGCGCTCTCTTTCTATAAATGTCTATTAACTATTAAGACACCTAAAAGGTAAAAGTAAGTAGCCTACTTAGTCTAGTAATTAACTAGAAAGTAATAGCGTAGATAGCGTAAATATAGTAATTATAGACTTAGTTAATAAGTAAGCCTAGATTAACTTTTATAAGACTTATCTCTCTAGTCTTTAAGAAAACTAGAATAATTAAGCTAGCTATAAGACTATAAACTCTATTATTATAGCTACTACGCTTAGCAAGTATAAGCTAAAAGCTACTTACTAATACTATAATAATTTTTAAGAGCTACCTAGATTATAAAAATAACTAATCTAGTACCTAATACGTACGCTCTTTAAAGATACCTCTAAGAAAGAAATTAATTAGTTAAGTAAGAAGAGAACCTAGACAGAAATCTATAGGTTAAAGGCCTAAGATTAGCTACTTCTATTAAAATAGGTATAGACTTATAAGTATAATTAGAATAGCTATCTTCTTAAATGCAAAGCTTAAATTATAGTTTATAGTAATCTCTAAAAGAAGAACTTAATTAATACTACTTATATAGTAATACTTACTATAAAGTTCTTCTACGCTATAATAGTAATTACTATCTAGAGTAATCTAGAGATTAAATAGTTTAATATTATAGAAGCGTTTCTTAACGCAAAGATTATAGTAGAGAACTTAGTAATTTATAAGATACTAGATAGCTTTAGAAAGCTAGAATTATGCGTATAGCTTAACTACGCGCTTTATAGATTATAAGACTTTCTACTATTATAGTATAAGAAGTTCTTAGAAACGCTAAGAGCTATTAGTATAATAGCTTCTTAAGAAGAGCTTTACCTCTTCTTTAATTAAAAATAAAAGATTCTTATTTTCTTTTAGATTAATAATATCTTATTACTCTATTATAAGAATGTAAAGTAATAAGTAATAGCTATATAGGCTAAGATCTCTAGTAAGTATAAGATCTAAGATTAGAGAGATATAGAGTAGTTTCTAGGTATTTATATAATTAGAGACTAATATCTAAAGATAATTATACTTATTTATAATATATATATAGATAAAATACTTAAGAAGTTTAAGCTTAGAGATAGATCTTTCTCTCTAACGCCTCTGCCTTTAGAGAAGCTAATTAAGAATACTAAAGAAGTAACTAAGCCTAAGATTAAGAGATACTAGAAAATAGTTAGCTCTATACTCTATATAGTAATTATACTCTAACTAGATATAGCGTATACTATCTTAAAGCTTTTATACTTTCTTATAAATCTAAGTAATAAGTATAAGAAGGCTATAGAGTAAGTAATTATGTATCTCTACTACACTTACTTTAATATAATCTAGTATAGTAACTATAATAGGCCTAATCTAATAATTACTAAAAACGTATTCTTTGCTAATAATCTAGAAACCTACTAATTATCTTATAGATATATTACTATATTGTATAAAGGCGTAATCTTCTAGAAAGCTATAAGGTAGAGTATAGTTACTACCTCTACTATAGAAGTAGAGCTGCTAGCTCTTAAGTATACTACTAAAAAAGCTATAGCGCTTAGGCGCTTTCTTAAAAAGCTAGCGCTTAATCTTAGAGAACTTTAGACTATCTAGTATAATAATTAGTAGATAATTAGGCTAGTTATTAGAAAGAATAAGTATATTAATACTTAGCTTAAGCATATTAATATCTAGAATATATAGCTATAGTAGAAATATACTAAAGAATTATTTAAGGTTAAGTATTTAGAGACTGTAATTATGCCTATAGATAGATTAACTAAATTACTTACTTAATAATAGTTTAAGAAGTTTAAATAGCTACTTAACTTATAAGATTTATAATATTTAATTCTTAAGAAGTAGATAGAGTAGAGAGATCTTTATTTAGACTACTACTACAAAGATTAATTATACTTAAGCTAGATCTTAGTTACTCTAACTAGCGCCTAGTTATAGAGAAGTAATTACTAATAATTAATATAAGCATAAAGTAGAGAAATTACTAAACTTTTCTACTAGACTAATCTATATAGCTACTAACTTACTAACTACTATAGCGCTAATCTCTCTAATTATAACTCTTATAGTTATTCTTATTAAAGGCTAGCTTACTATTCTAGCTATTCTTAAAGTTCTTAACCTAAGCTTATAGATAAGTAGTCTTAGTAGCTTAAGTCTGTATATAAATCTTAAGCTATATCTAATTATACTTAGCACGTAGTAGCGCCTCTACGTGCTTAGCCTTAGCTAGCTAATGCTAAGTATAGTAATAGAATCTATTACTTATAATACTTAATATAGAGCTATTAGACCTATAACTACATAGCTAAGAATTATAATACTAAGAATAATTATTATATAGCTAAAACTAATAATTATGCTACTAAGACTAGTAGTTACGCTACTAAGACTAATAATAACTATACTAATTCTGCTACTAATTCTATAGTAGCTAATTTCTAAATTAAAAAGCCTATAGCTAGAAAGTTAGTAGTAGTAGCTACTAGAATAAGCCTTAATAATAGTATTCTAAGTGTTATAGTGTTAGATTAAAGGCTATAGGTAGATAACTCTAAGTAGAAAGTGTAGGTAGAGCTATCTAGCTACTACCTATATTAATTCTCTTTATTCTTTTACTTAGTATTATAGACTTACTATAAGCACTACGTTAATTAGAGTTTTAAGAAGTTATAGATAGAGTACTTTTTAAGCTCTTCTTACTTAAGAACTTAGAAGTTCTACCTAATAATTTAGCTAGAGTCTTAGAACTACTCTTAGCTTCTTTCTTCTACTTTTTATAAGCGTAGAAATCTTAGTAGAGCTACTTATAATACTTAATAGCGTTCTTAGTACTCTAGCGCTATTATTAAGTTAGTAAAGAATTAAAAAAAACTAAAGAGAAAAGAATTATAAACTTACTTTAGAACTATAGTAATTTACTAAGCTTATAAAGTAATTATATAGATCTTAATTAGTAGTATAGTAGTTATAAGAGTTATAGAATAAATAATATATAACCTAGTAGAGTTACTTAAAATAATTAGCTTTCTAAATATTATTAAGAAGCTACTAATAAATATAACACTTATACTTAGAAACTTAAGAAGCGTTATAGTTAGGTAATACTCTAACTTACTTACACTAATAACTAGTATATATTAGGTATAGATAATCTAAAAGAGTCTTAGATATAGAAGCTTTACTCTTAGACTTCTTATAAGAGTAACTATAACTATAACTATTACTTAGAGACGCTTACTTCTCTTAATCTTAAATACCTTAGTTCTTAATATAGTTAGATTACTAAAGGCCTAAATTCTAAGTTTAGAAAGTATTATTAGTAATAAAGATACTACTCTTAGAAATAGGCTTAATAGTCTTTTAGACGTTCTAGTTATTAAGATTATTAAACTAAGAAGCCTTATAACCTAAGTAAGTACGCTTAGCGTATAACTTTAATTACTTATAATTCTTATAGAAGTTATTATTACTAAAACTACTAGTTACTTTAAAGGTCTAACTTAGTTAATTATTAGAATTTATAAAGCTTTAAGATAGTTAAGTGTTAAAAGTCTAATTACCTTATATAAAGCTACTAGAGAATAGACTATTAGCTACTATTATTCTAGAAAAGAAAAGTAGAATTTAAGTAGTAGTGTCTTTAAGTTAAGCGTAGTATAGAGGTTAAGCGCTTAACTATAGAGCGCTATTAAGTAGAGCGCTATTACGCTAAGCGCTATTACGCTAAGTACTAGCTTACGCATTATAATTACTACTACTAGAGATATTTTAATTAGAGCGTAGAATGCTGTTATAGTAGAAGCTAGAGCGCTAGTGCTTATAGCTAGAGTTAGAGTTAGAAGTTAGGTTATTAAACTAAATTATAATAGTTAGCTATTAATTTAGATATAAGAGTAAGAACTTACTATAGTAATAAAGAAGTAAGTAGAGTAGAGAAGTAAGTAGAGTAGTATATTAAGTAGAGTTAAGAATTAAGTGTAAGAGCTTAAGAGCGCTAAGACTTAAGAGCTAAAAATCTTAAGTAAATAAGTTAATTAGATAGGTAGCTTATTAGCTTATTAGCTTAAGCGTCTTAATAATATAGAAGTAGATAATTATAGTAGAGAAGAAAAGAATTAGAGAACTTATTATTATAAAGTCTCTAATTTTAGCCTAAGCACGCACTTATATAAGTAGCTAGCTTAGCTTATTAAGCTCTTAATTACGCTATAAACCTTACTTAGAAGAGATTAGAAGCCTAGATCTTACTATTAGAAT
Organism: Alternaria sp. BMP 0032; assembly: GCA_023758005.1. Lineage (NCBI taxonomy): Eukaryota > Fungi > Ascomycota > Dothideomycetes > Pleosporales > Pleosporaceae > Alternaria > Alternaria sp. BMP 0032. The sequence continues at coordinate 144,936 of JAFVMD010000015.1, read as the reverse complement.
TGTCTCTTACTAGTTAGATACCTAGATTTCTATAGCTATTAGCTGTATTCTAGGCTATTATAAAGTAATTTCTAAACTAATAGAGTTAATTTCTAGGCTATTAGACTTTATTTAAATAAGCAAGAGCTTACTACTATTAGTATTAAGTATAATTAAACGCTTAGTTAGGCTGCGACCTACTACTATACTCTAGATTCTTAAGCCTAGACTCTACTAGAGTATACTAATTATAGTAGATTTAATAAAATTAATTTTAGTAGAGTAGATTAATGCTCTTACTACTCTAGAGAGTATATTAAAGTTAGAGAGTAGTTATAATTACTTAATTATAGATACGTAATTACTTAGCTCTTAGGTATATAGCTAGAGATTTTATCTTAACTTTCTTTAGTAGTAGATTAATTATAATATACTTAATTATCTCTAATTATTAATTATCTCTAGCTCTAATAAGATATAATTAGAGAAATTATAAAAGTAGAAGTAGTAAGTTTATAGAGAAAAAGGTAATATAGATAACTATAGTTAGAGAAAGAAATAGGTATAAGCTTCTTTTTTTATATAATAGCTAGAAGCTCTATAAGTAGAAGTCTGCCTTAGTAGCGTTAATACTACTATCTAACTAGTAGAAGAAGTAAAGACCTAGGTAATAACTATTTACTTCTTTCTAAGGCTAGAACCTAGTAACTACTAGATACCTAGAGCTGCTTTAGTAACTATTCTAAGTTAAATAGTGCCTAAGACATAATAGTAGAGATATTATTAATTATAGAAGTTATTCTTATATTTAGATAATTACTATTTACGTATAGCTTATATATATACTACTAACTACGTAGCTCTATATTAGTCTATACCTCTAGCTACGCTCTACACTTATATCTAGGTATATAATACTAGTAAACTATTCTCTTTACTACTACTAAACTTATATCTATAGTTACTATTTATATATTATATTATAGAAACGCATTTCCGTAGATATTACTTTACCTATTATTTTTACATCTAATATATATGCAATTTAAGTAATAATATATTATAACTATTACTAAAATTCTTAATATTAAGTAAGAGAAGATTATATTTAGTACGCTATAGTATAAGCCTATCTAGACTAGAAGCTATATATACCTATAAGTTTATAATTAAGAAACTTACCTCTTAATCTTAACACTTAAGATATAGACGTAGAAGAGATATATTCTATATATAATATAAGAACGCTGTCTAATTTATTAGATTAAGTTTAGTAAGTTCTCTAGCTAACTCTTTTATATTATTCTTAAGTAAGGTTATATACCTTACTATTAAGTTATTTAAATTTACTTTATTACTTAATTAGCTAGCTAATATTTACTTATAGAGTTACGTATAATTTACTATTCTTCTTAGACACTAAATATACTTTGTATAAAATTATATAATTATTAATAGTTAGATTTATATTATAGTGTATATTAAGAATAATATATATCTTAGAGAAGTAGTTAGTAGCTATTAAATAAGAGTAGTAGTTATTCTTTAGCTTATAGCTAATTTAAGTAAAGTAACTCTTATTAATTATACGTTTCTTAAGCTTGTATTTAACTTTAAAGTAGAGTACAACTCTTTTTAGAAAGGTATCTCTACTTATATTATCTTATCTATAGGTTATATAGCACTCTAACATATAGCTAGTTAAGCTTATAGAAGTTTTAAGTTATAGCTAGGCTTTACTAGAATATTCTCTATTATATAATAATAATATAAGGCGCAAAAAGTAGGTATATTGCGTAAATAATACTTACGTATCTAGTAGTAGTGTATAGGCGTTATTATATAAGAGTTAAAGGTATAGAAACTATTATTATTACTATAGTTAGTTATATTACTAGAACTAGTTAGTAAGTTCTACTTATTAGAAGAGCAGAAGAATCTTATATTACTAGATAATATAGTTACCTAGGTATAGTAATAATAATAGCGTATAATATAATATAATACTAGCGCTAGTAGATTCTTAGTATAAAGCACTAACCTTCTCTATAGCTAGTTACTACTATAGAGATATTTTCTACTTTTATAACTTTACACTAAGAACGTAACTTCTAGATAGTTATTATTAATAACGCTAGCTATAAGCCTCTAGACCTCTTTTAAGTCTACACTATCTAACTTTAATATATAAGCCTCTAGGCCTCTTTTAAGTCTATACTACCTAACTTTAATATATAAGCCTCTAGACCTCTTTTAAGTCTATACTACCTAACTTTAATATATAAGCCTCTAGGCTTCTTTTAAGTCTATACTACCTAACTTTAATATATAAGCCTCTAGGCCTCTTTTAAGCCTATACTACCTAACTTTAATATATAAGCCTCTAGGCCTCTTTTAAGCCTATACTACCTAACTTCTACTTTTATAACTCTACACTAAGAGTGTATAGTTATTATAGATAAAGAGGCTAGCTATAAGCCTCTAGCTTCTTTTAAGCCTATACTATCTAGCTCTAGCTCTAGAGCTTATAAGTAGTAGTTAGATATGTAGAGGCTAGAGCTTATAAGTAGTAGTTAGATACTTATAAATCTATTTAAGCTATTCTATTATACTCTATTTATACTAGAGTAAATATATATATATAATTTACTACCTTATACTTAATAACAAATAACGCCTATATATAAGACTAGAATTCTTTTTCTCTATAACTCTCTAGATAAATCTAGTCTTAATATAAAATCTTTTTAAGTTAATTACACATAGAGCTAAAAGAGCTATACTTATATATTTTATAGAGATTATAGATAGTAGCTTTTCTAACACTTTATAGTTAATTATACTAAATAGTTTAACTAGACTTTACTCTTTACTTAACTTTGTTAAAGTTATTAGAAAGCTACTTAGTAGTTTTAGTAAACTAGTAATACCTTCTAAAGAGAATATAATAAGCTTATCTATACTCTCTACTTAGAATATAACTTACTTCTTAAATAGTAGTAGGCTTTTAGGTATATATTAAACGTATTATATAGAACTACTCTAGATAAGAAACTATAAAGACGTATTAAGAAGCTAACTATATAGGTAGTAAAGACTATTAATAGGTAGGTTAAGACAATAGTAGATATACTCTTAATAAAGATAATTCTTTCTACTATATATAGAAATTATATCTAGTTTAAAGTAAAATATAGAAGCTATAATTACGTCTATAATAGAGGCTAGAGTTACTAGATTCTTATAAATCTTCTTTAGAGTTATAGCTTTAAGTATTAGTATTTAAAGCGCATTATCTAAGCTAGGCTCTAGACTAATAAATCTTATATTTAAATAGTAGTATCTAGAGCGTATATTTAGATCTAGAGAGTTATAGAAGCGCTTCTAAGCGTCTTCTCTATTAAGGTTATATATAAAGCTCTTAAATAATTATATATAGAACTATAACTTAGTAAGCTCTATATTTGTAGAGACTACTATAGTGCTAGTTCTAAGAGAGAGAGTAAAATTAGAATTCTCTTTATTTAGCTAAAGAAAATAACTCTTCTACTACGCTATACTTACTAGATTATTATACTATAATTCTCTATCTTAGTAAGTGCCTAGGCTACGCACTGCTTAGAGTTTAAAGAACTACAGCGTAGCTAATATATAGCATACTCTAAACTTATTTAGTACTAGTAGATTCTTATAGATAGTAATTACTTACGTATTACTAATAGTAATATTATTCTATACTTTCTTAGCGTAGATAATATTATACTCTACTAATATTAAGTAAAGCTTCTAACAATATATCTACACACTTACTAATATCTATATAGCGCTTTCTACTATTATAGTTAGTAAATAACTATAGAAGTAAATTCTAGATAGTAGTAGTAGTAATAGCTACCTTAGTATTATTACGTAATAGGTTAAATATCTATAGAAAGAAATTAAAGGTCTTTTTAAACGCGTCTTAAATAGCTATAAAACTATATTAGCTATTTTTAATATATATAATAATAAGCTAAAAAGCTCTTAATAGAAAAGCCTTTTACTTTCTAAAGGTCTTTACTACTACTTATTTAAATTACTATATAGACTTTATAGCGCTCTATTATAATAGAAATATACTAATAATAATAAGACTACTTACAAAACATTAGTAATATATCTTAAGATATCTATAGATTCTTACTAGCTAATATACTATATACAAAATTAAAATAATCTTTAATTATATAATCTAGTAGCAAAAGAGTAAGGTCTAGATATTAAAGAAAGACTAAAGGTACTACGCCTCTAATACTACCTCTATCTACACTTAGTATATAAATGCCTACTATAGAAGATATAAACTAAAACTTATAGTCTCTCTAGATTACTCTATATAGAACGTACTCTATAAGCTTATAGATATATATCTCTAAGTAATCGTAATTTCTAAAAATCTAAATACATATATTATACAAGGCGTAGCTATATCTAAGCACCTTCTCTAGTATATATAAAAAATATAAAAAATATAACTAGTAGCTCTTAAGCTCTATAAAGTAAGAATAGTTTATCTATAAAGCTATATAATAAAGCTTACTTATAGAGAAGGTACTACTATAGTATACCTTAAAGATAGTGCGAAACTTATAGAGCACTACTAATAGAAACTTTTACTAGATTTTAGTATATATTATATAGGTAGTAATAGTAGCTTTATATAGCGTAGAGTATAAGATATTAAAGAGATAATTAGACGCGAAATCTATACTTATTAATTAATATCTAAGTTAAGTAAGCGTATATCTTACTATATATATATAAAGAGTAGCTAGCAAGTAGTAGAGCTAAAGTAATAAGAAGTGTAGTAAAATACTAAAGCTAGGCCTATAAAGGTATCTAGTTTAGAAAGTTAGAGAAATAACCTTCTAAAAGATCTATTATAAAGCCTTATAAGCGCAAAGCACTAGCAAATTAGAAGAGCCTAGTAATATTAGTACTAATATAATATAATAACTACTTTATAAGAGCTTAGAAGTAATTATAGCTAAACTAGATAAAATTACTAGCGCGTTTATTTATAAACGCTTTAGCTATAGCTAGTAAGTATCTCTTTAACGCTCTAGCACGCGCTAGAGTTATTTTAAATAACTATAGCCTAAGAACTTTAATTTTGCTAATATTTAGATTTCTACACTAGTTTTCTAAGATACTATTCTTTATTTACAAAGCCTATTTAAGGTAGAAAGTAGCTTTATTAGCTATAATTCTATTATTAAACGTGTCTAACCTTATCTCTATAACTAATAAGATACAGAGCACTATTAGTAGATCTTATTCTACTACTATACTAGTAAGGTTAGCTAGCTAGTTTATAACTATCTTTAGCTCTCTAAGATTACTAATAAAGTAGTAGATAATACTAGAAAATAGAGTAAATACTTAGCTATATAATATTACGTTTACATTATAAATATCTAGTAGAAACTAAGATATTATAAGTACTGTAATTCTAGTAGTGTTTAGGTTTAGAGGCTATAAGTGTAAATTTTATATACTATAGTTAATAATAATAAGTAGTGTATATCTACTCTACTAAGGTAATAACTATAGATACACTTTCTTATATATAGATACTACTAGACTACCTCTAAGAAGTCTATCCAGAAGAATTATTTTAGATCTTTACTCTATAAAAGTTATAAAAGATAGCTTATAGCTATTCTTAGTAGTAGTATATACTTTAGAGAGTAGTAGTCTAAGTTAAAGCTTATAGTAACTAATAATATTACTACTAGGTAAAGTCTTAAAAATAATCTAGAGAAAAGAAGTTATATTTTAGAATAGTTAGTAATTACTAGTTAATTAAAAACTTTATACTACTACGTAAGCACTACTATCTAGCTAATTCTAGAATTTAAGGTTACGTTTTCTAGAGTTCTGTAAACAAACGCTAGTTATAGTTATATCTATTATAGGCTTATAACACGCATCTAACTATAAAGTCTTAATAACTTTAGCTTAAGCTTAGAATACTTAAGTATATATTATTATAGCACTATAAGATAAAGACTTTACTATAAAAAAGTTAGCGTGTTACTATAGAATTACTTACTTACTACTCTACGCTTTAAAGTTTAGAAGCAGACCTATACTAAATAAATATTAAAACCTTTTCTATAAGAATATAGTATACTTAGAAAGAATATATAGTTAAGTTAGCTGCGTATAGTTATAAGAGAAGAATATAATTAATATAGTTATTAAGAATAGTAAGCTAGTAGTAGCACTATCTATATATAGTATATTAATAGTAGATATACAAAGCCTTTAATAGCTCTAGAACGCTTCTACTCTATAACTTAATAGCGTATAATATCTTTCTAGCTTATATTATATTAAGATAGTATAACGCTTTCTTAATAAGAATAATAAATAGTAGATAGTAAGACTATTCTTCTATAGTTAGTAAACTAAAACAAAAATATTCTTTTATTAATACTATAGTAGATACCTCTAAGCTAATACTAGTTTAGATTATTAAGTTCTATTCTAATAAATAGAAGCCTTTAGATAGTAAGATATTTTATAAGATAAGACTATATTACTAAGAGTATAACTAAGAAGCTAAATAAAGATAGTAGTTACGCCTAGAGAAGTCTAAGTCTAAAGACCTATAACAACTCTTTAAGTAGACTTTAATTACTACTAGCTTTAATATATTAATTAATATACTAGAACTATAGACTTAATTATAACTTAGAGCGCTTTATAGACTCTTAGTACTAAAGTATAATAAAGTGCGTACTCTTCTAATTATATATAGAACTATCTAATAGATATAGAAGATAACGCTCTATCTAAAATATATAGTAAGATCTTAGATAAAGATATTACGCTATAGTAATATAGAATTACCTTTTATAGTTATTAACGCTGCTACTATAAAGTATCTTAAACTTCTAGCTTCTTAGCACTTAGAAATTAATAGAGGCTTAGTTATTAACTTTATAGACTATAGATAGATATTTTCTTTCTTAATAGATAGTAGTACTAGATAAGCTTTATTAGAGAGTATTTACACCTTTTCTAGAGTAATTCTATTCTTATAAACCTTCTTTAAGATACTTAAGTACTTAGAGCCTCTCTATAAAGCGCTTAGGTAACTTCTAGATAAATAGATAAAACGTATAATCTACTTAAGCCTTATAAGCTTCTTTTTTACTTCTTCTAAGAATATAGTGTAGGTTAACAAGACTTAAAATGTTAAGATTAATATTATACTTAGTAAGTATAATATAATAATAGTAGTCTATATAAAGTTATAGGTATTTTATAGTTACTACTTTAATAGATTAACTATATATATACTAAAGAAAGAAATAGAAGAGTCTAAACTATACGTAAAAGGCTCTAATCTAGTAGTGTAGTAATATTTAGCAAGACTTGCCTTAGCTAAAGGCTTCTAGATCTAGTACGCTTAGTCTATTACCTTAGAGAAGTAACATAATTATTCTTAGCTTACCTTAGAATACTTAAAGAAGGTAAATCTAATATACTCTTACTTCTCTAAGAATTACATTAGAAGAGTTATAATAGTAATACTATTAGATAAAACTCTTAATAGACCTAGGCCTTCTCTAGAACTATTATACCTTAGTATTAATTACTAGAGCAGGCGCTCTTTTAAGCGTAACTTTACTAAAGAAAAAAAAAATTTATTTCTTCTATAACTATATAGTAATTTACTATATAAGATATTAGATCTAAGACTAGTGTATTATAATCTATTCTTTTATATATTTGTTATATTAGACCTCTAGGTACACGCTTCTATTAATTTATAGATTTCTACTAACCTATCTCTAAAAGAATAACTTTAGACTAGTAAAAAATTTCTTTATAGGTTAAAACGTTATAGATATTAATATTCTAGCTAGATTAGGTATAGATATATAGCTTATTAAGCTATAGTTATATTATATAAAACTTAAATAGAAGTATTATAATATCTCTACGTAGTATAAGGCTTAAATCTAAATTACTAATAGGTATAACGTAAGAACTAAACGTCTAGAATCTAAGAATATAGATTATAAAGACTAATTACAACGTTATAGAATAGAATATTAGTAACTTAATAATAATTTAGTATAATATAAAGATACTAAGCATCTAATAGCCTAAATTATAGATCTATAACGCTAATTAAATAATACTAGCTAAGACTCTTAACGCAGAAATAACAAACTTAAAAGCTTAGAAAGTAAAAAAGTAAAACTATAACACTAATTAAATAATACTAACTAAGACTCTTAGCGTAGAAATAACAAACTTAAAAGCTTAGAAAGTAAGAAAGTAGAACTATAACGCTAGTTAGAGTTAGAAAAGCTCTAATTTCTACCTACCTTTATAGACTCTAGAACTAGAGAAGAGCTAGATATAGGTAGTAGTAATAATAATAATATAGATATACTAATAGCTAGTTATTTTAAAGAGAAGTCTTATAATTAGAAAAAGTTTAAGATTTACGTTAGTTTTTCTTAGAGGTATAGTTAGAAAATAAACGCAAGCCTTAAAGAAGTAAGACCTTAGATAATATAAGTAATATATTAAGCTTAGACTTTAGCTTACTTTAAACTTATCTTAATTCTAGAGAAGAATATTCTCTAATAGAACTCTAATAATCTTTTTAAAGTTCTTTAAATCTATAGAATAATATTTATTATAAACAAAAGGTAAAAAGAAGATCTTTTATAGTATATAGCTAGAACTACGTTATCTTCTCTATTCTATTAACTAAGTATTATAGTTCTATAGGCTACTAGCAAAGCCTAAGCTCTAATATTATATAGACAAAGTAAATATAAGTTAAAAGTAGACTCTTTAGATAGAATAGTTATAGTAAGAAGAAAAGATAAAATAAACTACTTTAAGGCCTTAGAAAGCCTAGAATAGAGTAATTAAACTCTTTCTAGAGAAGATCTATTATAATATAATAGAACGTTATAATAAGTAAAATTAATAAATCTATTTTGCGCACTATAGAAGTTTAATACCTAGATAGATAAAGATAACTAATAGTAATAGATCTCTAATTAAGTTAATACTTATATAAATACTCTTCTCTCTCTATATCTATCTTTCTTAATATAACTATTTTATTAGCTTCTATATCTTAATATCTATTATCTATAATTTAACTGCGTTACTAGAAACTAGTAACTAGTATTAGTTAAGTAGTAGCTCTTAATAGCTTAAGTATAAGCTCTACACTAATAAAACTCTCTCTATATAGCTACTACTAATAAAAACTACCTCTCTACTACTACTACTACTAATAATAGTAATAATACGCTTACTTATTATACCTAGAGAAATTATAGCTATATAAAGATAAAAGCTATAGAAAAGTCTATTCTTATAAGTCTTCTCTTTACTTAACACTATAGTAAGTTATACTAATATTAATAGCTTACTATAACGTAAATAGTTATATACGCGTAGTCTATTAATAAAAAAGAATAGGCTCTTACTATAAAGTATTACCTTAAGCATACAACAAGAACTAGAGAGTTCTACTCTATAACGCACTTATAGACTTTAACTTTAACACTTTACTTATCTTTTAGAAAGCCTAGCTACCTCTTACTATAATATAAATATCTATAACCTATAACTCTACTTAAGTAGAGATAAAGATAAGAATAGTATTCTTAAGAAGCCTAAGGTATATAAAGCGTTAAGCTCTTTGTTAGTATTATATAGTAAATATACTAACTTTTCTAGCTTAATAAACTATATTACTATTTAGATTAGGCTTCTTCTAGTCTAATATTACCTTAACACTATAATACTATAATATTACGTCTAAATCTAAGGCTAATAATAGCATCTTAGCAGACTTTAGTTATATCTAAGAAACTAGTAATACTCTATAAGCGTAAGGCTACAGCGCCTTAATTACTAGTAGAAGTTTAGAGTACTACTACCTAGCTATATTACTATTTACTATCTTACTATATAAACTCTAGATCTAGCGCCTACTTCTAGCTACTAGAGACTATATAGTTCTACTACCTACTATTTTAAATAGCAACTTAAAATAGTAGGTAGTAGAACTATATAGTCTCTAGTAGCTAGAAGTAAGCGCTAGATCTAGAGCTTTTCTCTCTACTCTTTTCTTTATCTTTTATTATACTAATAGTTTAGCGTAGTATAAAGCCTAGCACTAACACTAAGATTACTTCTAAGAAGACTCTAACACTACGTAAGCGCAAGGCTATAGCTAACACTAGTAATACTTTATAAGCGTAAGATAAAGACTAATAAGAATAGTAGCTACGCTTAAGTCTAAGACTAATAATAGCACTAATACTAAAGAAGACTCTAACACTACGTAAGGCTGTATCTAAGTCTAAGGCTAATAATAGTACTAACACTAAAGTTATCTCTAAGAAGACTCTAACACTGCGCAAGGCTATACCTAAGTCTAAGGCTAATAATAGTAGACGCTAAAGTTACTTCTAAGAAGGCTTATAGCTACTCTAGCTAAAGGTAAAGATTATAACTAGAACGTATACTTTTCTTACACTAATATATCTTATAAAGAATTACGCGTAAACTTTACTTTAATACTCTATAACTATTAATATTTTAATATAGTATTAAGGTCTTATCTATAAAGAATTCTAAGCGCTACTAAGAACTATAAGAATATATTATAATATATACTCTCTACTACGTAATTATTTTAAGAGTAGAGAAAATAGAGAAAAATATTATCTACTAAACTTTTCTTATTAGAGTATTATTATAAAGAAATATATCTATATTACGTATAATATTTCTATCTTATTAATAGATATAGCCTCTAATATATAAGCTACTCTAAATCTTTTTTTATTTTTAATAGTAGTATAATATTCTTTAGTAGTAGACTTAATATAGATTTTTAACTAGGTATAGAGTAAGGTAGAGTTATTAGAAGAGACTATAGATCTACTAGCTACTAATTATATAGTAGAGTATCTTAGACTAGTTACGCTACTATATTCTATACTTTACTATTACTAATATTACTATATACGTAGAGTAGAGAGAAAGAAGATATATATATATAATCTATATATATTCTTATAAGATACTCTTAATAACGCTCTAATAGTAAGTTAGATATTTAATAAAGAGACTTTGTCTCTTAACCTAATAATAATAAGTATATCTAATAGTTAAAGAATAAGAAACGTATATAGTCTTCTATAAAAGGTAGCTAATTATATTCTCTTTTATTAGTAGTAAAGACAAGTAGTGTAATACTAGGCTTCTTTATAATAATTAATATTTAGACTCTATTATTAATATAGTAAAGTTTAGCTACTTTCTTAAAAAGGCTTATATAATAAGTATTAAAGAATTAAGAGAGGTTTTAGAGTAGAGCGCGTAGTATTATAATCTATAGTAATAATAAAATAACGTTTTATTAACGCAAGAAAGATACTAAAAAGATCTAGGTATAGTATTTAAGGTCTGCTCTATACTAATTACTATAATTATTACTTAGATAAGGCGTTAGAATATCTATTATATAATTATAGTATAGTTCTAGGTAATAGTTCTTATAATACTATAATAAGGCGTAGGTAGCTTAAAATACGTATTAGTAGCCTACTTAGTAGCTAATCTTACTAATACTAAAATAATCTTAAGACTAACGCGCAACTAGCTAGTAGTAAATATAAGGCTTATACTCTAGAGCTTAGACCTACTATTATAAGAAAGCGTTAGTAACACTAAAGACTAATATATAATTACTATTTCTAGATCTTATACATAATAAATATAAAGTCTTAAATCTATTTACTTACTCTAGTAAGGTATATATTAGCTATAATATATAGCCTTCTAAGGTTATATTCTAAGTTAGAACCTCTTTAATAAAGTAAATAAAGTAACTATATAAGTTATTACTATTTATATAATTGTATATAGATTAGTAATAGAGCTTCTACTAGGCTAGAGGCTTTTGTAATTTCTTATTACATACGCTTATAAGCATATCTTTCTAACTTTTATAAAATAGGTTATATATACTATTATTACTTATAGAGTAAATAGTAGCTCTAATATTACTATTATTATAGTATTAATTATTCTACTACTTATTATTATAAATATTATAGAGTTAGCTCTTATAATTTAAAGTTAGAATAAACTATCTATACGTCTAGCGAAGCTTAGCATTACAAACCTAGTAATACTTTACCTTAGTAGTAGGTCTAATATTCTACTAGATAGAATTATTTAGCTAAACTATACTAAGCACTAGTTATTATATTAATAGGTTAGGCGTATTACTACTATTAAAAAGCTAATCTATATAACTATCTAGTGTCTATAACTATAATTAGCTATTAGTTTAGTAGAACTCTTAGTATATTATTCTTATCTTAACGTATAAGCAAAGCTAATACCTTACGTAGCTTTTTATTATTATAGGTACTTTACTAGCTACTTCTATACTTTATATTTAGTATAGAATCTATAAATTATTCTATAAAATGTATTTAGTTCTTGTAATTACTATCTTAGTCTTAATCTAGCTTTATATTAAGGTTCTAGATATCTATATACTTGCTTATATTATTACTATAGCCTTAATATATTTATTACAAAAGTTAACCTAGTTTGCATAGCTTATATATTATAATTTTAGCTCTAGTCTAATATTATAAGTAGTTATTTTACGCAACGTATAGTCTAGACTAGTAGAAGAGATTATATAAATTTAGGTTAATATAAAGTAGCTATAGAGTGTAATACCTAGATAGTTTATCTACTTATCTATTCTGTAAATCTACAGCCTTAGCCTTAGATTATAGAAATTATATCTATTTATAGTAGCCTAGGTCGCTAAAAATAAGAAAGGTTAGATAATAATAATTATTCTTCTTATTTAATACTACTAAGATTTTACGCGTAGACTATAAATAGCTAGCACTAATATATCTACTCTTATAGACAGCTTATATAGTAGACTAGAAGTAAATTTATTTACTATCTATAACAAAGTTCTTCTTATATTAAATAGTATTAGAATTATAGCCTATCTATATATAGTATAATATCTACTTTTTATATATAATAAGTAAACTACGCGCGTTTAATAGCTTACTATAGTATAGGTTCTTAAGGCCTAAGGTATATTAATATACTACGCTTATTCTAAAAGTTAACGCTAAAAGTAGCTCTAGATTAGATTAATATAGTAGAAGAGTTTCTACGCGCTCTAAGTAATATAGATTAAAGACAAATTCTTACTATTTTTTACTTCTATTCTAGTAAAATTAAGTACTTCTCTACGCGCCTAACTATAAGTGTATAACTACTAAACTAAAGAATTATATTATTAATATCTACTCTTAATATATCTTACTTTATTAAGAGTAAGTAGAGAGCTAAAGTAGGTAATATACTAGTTATAGGTAAGATACTAAGAAATTTAGTATATACTCTAACCTAATAGATATAGTTTATAGAAGTGTAGACTTTAAGCTACGTGTAAGAATAGCTATAAGATTATGCTTATATAAGATTAACTTTTATAGTAGCAATTTCTAGTCTAATAAGTCTAAGAGGTACTAGCTATCTAGAATTAGATATTATTAAGGTGCTAGTAAGTAAGCTTTAAAGTTTCTTAGATATATAAACTATTAATAGAAATGTTTTATTACGTAAAGGTAGGCGCTAAAGCGTAGTATAAAGGCTAAGTATACTTACTAATAGACTAGTTTATTCTTAAAGTTACTTAAAAGTCTTAGCTACTAAAAATAATAATATTGCGCTCTAATATATTAGAAATATATTATTAGATATATACTAATGTATATTCTTTATTCTATAAAATAACTTCTAATATAATAGGTAGTCTATTTAGTGCAAGAGCTATAATATACTTATAACCTATTTATAGAATTTATTAACTTAGATAATATAAGAGTAGGTTACTATAGTAATAGTAGAAGAGAAGTATATTTAAAGTTATATTAATCTTTAGGTCTATAAAGCTATTATACGCTGTAAAAAAAAAAAAATACTTTTAGTATTTACAAAACTTAAAGAGTAAGCTGCCTAGTTAGAGGCTAGAGTAGTAGATCTAAGCAGCGTTATTAGAGATCTATTAGTAGAGAACTAGCTTAAGAATAAGTAAATTACTAGATTATTAGACACTATAGAGTAGAAGAAGAAGATTATAGATATAATATAGTGCGCTTCTACTCTTATTCTACTATATAATAGCTAAAGAATCTAACTATTCTATTATATAATCTTAATTAGACTTATATAGGCGCTGTATCTCTTATAGAATAAAAAGTATAGACTAGAATACTATATACTATAGTATTCTATATAGAATAGAGAGTCTAGTAGATATTATAAAGTCTACGCTATAGTCTTCTATATAGAATTAAGAGCCTTATAGGTATTATAAGATATAGACTAGAATACTATACGCTATAGTATTCTATATAGAATAGAGAGTCTAGTAGGTATTATAAGGTCTATGCTATAGTATTCTATATAGAATAGAGAGTTTAGTAGATATTGCGAAACATAAATTAGAATACTATACGCTATAGTATTCTATATAGAATAGAGAGTCTAGTAGATATTATAAGATATAAATTAGAATACTATACGCTGTAGTATTCTATATAGAATAGAAAGCCTAGTAGGTAGCTTAAAGAAAGAAATAGTTTACTATATAGAATATAGTATAGTATAGTAAATTAATCTATAAAAGATATATACTCTAATATCTAGTATCTCTTATAGAATAAAAAGCCTAGTAAGCGTTTTATATAAGAATATAGTATACTATATAGAATATAGACTTATATAGTAAATTATTCTATAAGAGATATATATATCTAATACTAGCGTACTCTATAGAATAGAAAGCCTAGTAGACGTCTTAAGAAGAGTAATAGTATACTATATAGTACGTAGCCTTATATAGCTAATTAGTCTATAAGAGAATTAAAAACTACACTATAGTATCTCTTATAGAATAGAGAGCTATATAGTATCTAGACTAAATAGGCTCTAGAGTTAGAATACTATTAGTAAAGTAACGCTAGAAGAGTTATAGGTAATAGAGTGTAGAATATAGAAATAGAGATATAGCTCTACTATATACCTATTATAGATAAGCGCTATATAGTACATTATTATAACTAATAGCGTATAGATCTAAGTAAGTATAATTTTAATTACTACGCAAAGTGCTAGTGTAGCTTACCTAGAGTAAACACGTAGGCTTAGAAGATTATATTTATATCTAAAAACACTTATATCTTATCTAGGTAGCGTATTTAGTATAATATCTACTTTAGTTAGTATCTAGATATATTTTTAGATTTCTACCTAGGTACCTTAGTATATATATTAAATTTATTCTACAAAACGTAAGATCTATAATAAGAGTACACTAAGTAGTAGATATAACTTATAAGTAATCTCTCTATAAAATAGAACGTGCTAGTAATTAGTCTAGAAGAAGATTATCTACTTAATGTCTTTAATAGTGTAAAGCTAATTATAATCTATAATTAGTCTAAACTTAAAGCTACTATAATAGACCTTTTAGTAAATACTACTCTAGTACTTTCTACTCTATAACCTAATAGTTATAAGTATATATCTTAGGTTCTTTTCTTTAGTAGTTAGAACGTATATATAGCCTACCTTAATCTTCTCTATAATTATAGAACGTAGAGTAATTTTGTTAGTAGTATCTATAGATATAACGTAGTTTTTTAAGACTTATTAGAATAAGACTTCTTAATATTTTTAGAAGATATAATAGTATAGTAGTAGTAGAGGCAGGCCTAGTTATTGTAGTTTAGATAGACGTTACAGTTTAGATTTAATTAAAAGAATATTACTAAATCTTTCTATAGGCGTAGGTGTAGACATAGTAGAGCTTAGAACTATAGAGAAACTTTTTATCTCTTTATACTAATTATCTTCTATTAACGTAGAGAATTGTTTTATATCTATAGTAGCTAGTTCTATTATTATAGCGCTAAAAGAAAATTATAAAGACCTACTAGCTCTTAGTATATTCTTATCTATTAATGTATTCTTAGCTAAGTCTATAGTAATAGATATTATTAATAATTGCTTAGATAAAGTGTAGGTAAAGTTATAGAAAGAATTAGATAATATTACTTTAAAACTTAGTTAGCGTTAAGTAACTACTTGTATTTATAGTTTAGGTACTTACTATATATCTTCTATCTTAAAGAGTAACGTAGAGCTATTATAATAAAGAGACGTGTAAGTAACTATAGTTAAGACATAGTAAAATCTTAAGCTTAATATAGAAAGTATAGATATAATCTTTAATAGCTCTAGAGAAGCTTAGGCTTTCTATAGATAGTTTCTAGTTTACTAATCTATATTTAGTTAAGGCAGCGTAGTAATATAAGAGACTAGAGTACTATAAACGTAATAATATAAGCGTCTACGTTATATAAGATTAGCGCGTAAACTTTAAAATTACAGACTATATAAAGTAATAGATTTAATAAATACTAATAAATAACTAGCTAATAGTATTACTCTCTATAATTAGTTACGCTATAGATATTCTATAAATTAGGTATACTTAGTAGTAAAGCAACTCTTAGAAGTAGATTCTAATAACTATAGATAGTATAGTAATCTACTTGCTCTAGTAATACTATAATAGCCTAGTAGTAATATAGAACTTTTATATAAACTAGATACTTATATTCTTTTCTAGTACTATAAATTTACCTATTTTCTTTTACTATAAAGTTATAGAGAATAAGATTCTCTAGAATATAGCTATATTAATAATAGTGTAGCTTATAGTTATATAAAAGTAGTGTATATATAGTATAGTAGTCTATATAGCTCTTAAGTAGATTTATACATAAGTACTTAAGTTATATAGACTTTCTTAATATTAATTAGATAATAGAATTTGTCTAGTAAACTTATAGAAAGTAGTAAGAAGATATTTTAAATTTAGATATGTAATAGATTAATTATTCTTACTACATATATATATTATTTCTATACTATAGAAAACTAAATTAATATTAATATATTATAGGTTTATAGAGTAGAACTTGTATTTAGATTACTACGCCTATTTTTATCTAGAACCTTACTATTCTTCTAGATCTTGTGTTTTAGCTTCTTAGCGCCTAGTAGTTCTACTAGGTCTTTCTTAGCGTTTAGAAAAGTAACTACTTACTCTACCTAACCTCTAATAGTATCTACGTTCTTTTGTAAGCTGTCTACTACTTTAGAAGCTTATATAACCTTACTACGCCTTTATAAGTATTTATAAAACCTATTATAATTAATAGCTTATATATTAAGATTCTAAACTCTTTTTTAGTAATTATTTTTAAGTTACTAGATAGATATAATAATCTTGTTAAGATTACTATAGATTACGTTAAAGGTACTTCTATAAGTTATCTCTTTAATACTACTATAACTAGATAGAGGTTTATAAGAAAGTATATGCGTAACTAGAATTTAAGATATAGGTTAGTTTAGATAGTAATTTAGCTATAGAAAATAAATCTTAGAGAGAAATAGAAGTTAAGTAGTAAAGAGGTCTAGATTTATACTTATATATATAGTATTATATCTAGTGTCTAGAGAAGAAAAGAAAAGACTTATTATTAGGTTAAAACTAAATATACTATTCTAATTATTTTAAGAAGATGCTTAAGAAGCCTTTAGAGATAATATAATATTAATATTAGAGTATAGTAAGATTAATAAATAGCTTTAGTAGATAATTTAAATATACAACTCTAATAGATATAGATCTAGTACTATCTAGTATATAATACCTAGAGTTATATATACTTTTTACTTAAAGGCTTAGTAGTATATACGTAGTATTAGCGCTTAGAATCTACTCTACCTAAGTATATTAATCTATAATTATATATAGTCTTCTAATACGCTAAGCTATCTTTACGCTACTTTACTACTTAAACGCTATAGTACACTAAAGAGTAAAATACTTAAGTAGCACTAACTCTAGAAATAGAATTAGAATTTTATAAACTAACTTACGCTTAATATATTAGTGCTAATTTAGTTAGTGCTATAATTATATATAGTAAATATTACTTATAGACTTTTCTAGCTTTATAATAGTAGAGATATATATATTAAATATATTATTAAGAAGGTTTATAAGTAATTTGTAGCTACTCTATTTTTCTCTATTATTAAGACTAAAGGTTTTATTAGAGTCTTATAGGTATTATACTTTCTTAAGGTTTTGTAGCTTCTTTTTTAGCGCGCTATTTATATATTTAAGTACTACTAACTCTAGGTACTCTAGATCTTTATTTAGAGTATAATCTATAGTTATATATAAGAAGTTATTAAAGTTAGAGAGAATAAGCTTTCTATTATTGCAAAATTATATAAAAGTAATTATAATAGAGTTATATACTATACTAATCTTTACTATATATTATACTATAAGAAAGATCTAAACTATTAGTAAAAGAATCTACACTACTAGCTAACTTACTATACTAGCGATTACTCTAATATATAATTTCTTAAGGCTTATATATACGCTAAGAACTTCTTCTAGCGTATATCTAGAGTATTTAAGCTAAAAGAAAACTAAATTATTAGTTTTAAAGGTCTACTAGATAGTAGTAATATATAGATATTTAGATAGTCTCTTTAGCATTTTGCGCTGCTAATAGCTAGAGTTCTTAGCTAGCTCTTTAATTATAATAAGTTATCTTTAGTAAATATATATTAATTATATATACTTTTCTTACACTAGGTTCTCTTACTAAACTACTATATTCTAGAGGCTTTTATAGATCTCTTAGTAGTTTAAAGAGTAGCGCGTCTTGCTCTATATTACTTATTTTAGAAGTACTAACTTTATTAGTACTATAAGGCGCTGTAATAGTACTATGCTTATAGGTACCTAAGGTCTTAGGTACTATTAAAATACTTCTTTAATTATCTTTAAGGCTATACTAGTTATATCTACTATTAAATACCTATAGTAGCGTTGCGTTTATTATATAAATTTATAAGTATAGAATTTAAAGTCTAGTTATTATTAAAACTAGTGTAAGAGGTTAATACATATAAACTAATACTATATTAAGTCTATAGGTAACTAGTAATATAAACTATAGTTAGTTAGTACCTAAAGATAGAAATTAAGCTCTGTATTAGTACCTAGGTTAGTAGATAAAACCTATAATAAAGCACACTCTTATACTCTTATCTATTATTTTTATTTTTATTTATATTACTACTATTATTACTACTTATAATACGTTAGAATAATAGACTAAGTTAAAGTTACCTAGCCTACTTTATATTTATTATATTATAATGCAGCTAATTAGATTATAGAACACTTCTATACTCTACTATTAGTATAGACACTAATTAATAGCATTAACTATACTACGCCTCTACTCTAGCTAGATTTATATCTTTAACTATTATAGATTCTAGAGTAGAAGATTTAGAATTATAACTAGATACGTAGTAGACTATATATAGAGTTAATTTATTACATAGAACTTAAGGCTTAGATATCTAAACTTAATTA
Source organism: Alternaria sp. BMP 0032 (assembly GCA_023758005.1). Taxonomy (NCBI): domain Eukaryota; kingdom Fungi; phylum Ascomycota; class Dothideomycetes; order Pleosporales; family Pleosporaceae; genus Alternaria; species Alternaria sp. BMP 0032. The sequence continues at coordinate 125,318 of JAFVMD010000015.1, read as the reverse complement.
TAAGCTTATATAATAGTAGAAAAGGTATTATACTATATACGCTACGCTTAATAAGTATAGAACTAAGAACTCTAATCTTAAGCTTAATATTAAAGCTTTAATAGATAAACTCTGCTCTCTTTATTACTTATAGGTATATAATATATAGATTCTACTTAGTTCTATAGCTTACTTAGTCTTAGAGCTATTTATCTCTACCTTTAGTATATAATAATAATAAAAAGGCTAAAGAAAGAATACTATAGTTACTCTTAATTAAGAGAGATAAGGTAAGCTTATAGTATCTTAGATTTATTTATAATATTAAAGAATATTAAAGTATTTCTAGAGAAGTAGGTAGTAGAATTATTTAGTATTTATATATAGTTAGTTTCTGTAAATATATATAATTATAAAGAAAGAACTGCGTATTATCTATAATAAGAAGACTAAGCAATATTAGCTATATATTTAGCTATTCTAGTAACTAAAGATATGCTTTAATAATCTAACTTATTCTATACTTAGAGACTAATCTTAATTATTCTTATTATTACTATCTAATATAGCGCTTATAGTTACGTCTCTATTTATAAGCTATTCTAATACTTTAATAAAGTTCTTTAGTACCTCTATAAATAAAACTAAAAGCTTACTATCTTCTTTATATTTAAGTTACGCTAAAATTATACCTAGTTAGTAACTCTATTACTCTACTAATAAGTGTAAGTTAGATAAGTAGAATTTTATCTATATCTAGATCTTTAAAGTCTTATAGATTTAATTATAGAAGCTAGTAAAGAAAGAGCCTCTATAGATTATATCGCTATTCTGTATAGTAATCTATTAATTTTATATATTAAGCTAGTAGTTCTTAAGCTTATTAACTATTTTATTAATAGTGCTCTTCTAATTATAGAAGTCTAGTTGTAACTATAATAAGTAATTACGTCTAAGAAATTATCTCTAACTACTATAAGGCTATAGATTATTTAGTATTATCTATTTATAGATATCTATAGTAGCTTACTTATTATTCTATTAGAAGGTATAAAGTATTAGATCTTAATCTTTATCTACTACTTACTCTGCTATTTCTATATTATTGCTACTATCTAGAAGCTTATTAATATTAATAGGTTTAGTTATAGTACTACTATGCTAGGTAATTATTACTATATATAATAACTTTTGTGTATTTAAAGATAGAGTAGAAGTAGAAACTTATAGTAGATAGTTTGTTCTATCTTTTAAATTAGATAATACTACCTTAGCTAAGCTAGGCTCTATACTTAGAATATTACTAGTAGATATAAAGCTCTTAGATAACGTTAGAGACTTTAGAGTCTCTTATGTATCTAATACGTTATCTATATAGGTTTTAGTAGATAGCTTATACTTTTTACTAGTAGTAGTAACCTCTAATATAAGTTTCTTATAGTTAATTCTTCTAGAAAACTTCTTACTACTATTTTATATAGTTATAGATAATTAAGAAGTTAGTAAATAGCTCTTACTTTCTATTCTAGTATAATCTTTAGCCTATCTATTATACTCTAGAGTAGAGTCTATAGTGTTATATATATCTATAGTAACTATTAATAAATTAATATCTATATTAAAACTAGACTTAGAGCGCTATACGTTAGAATCTATAAGCTTACTTGCACTATTATATAGTTTAATTAGCCTAAGAAATAGTTTCTTAGTTTTTATAAAATACTATAGAACTTAATAGAAGATAACTAATACGTCTAAGATTGCTATTAATTATACTACCTAAGCCTAAGGCGTAGATTTAATTAAGAAGATCTATAATATAGCTAGAGAGCTATATACTTATAGTTATAAGTAAGAGAAAGTTTAGATAGGTTTTATAAAAACCTTATTAATAGAGCTAATAAGTTAGTTAATTATTATAGACTATTCTTAAGTAGTATTATTTACGTCTAAAAGCTGCTAAGTAATCTTATACTCTAGAAACTAGTTTCTAGTAATCTAGAATTAGTATTAGTTGCAACTAGATAGAAGCGCCTATTTACTTACCTTAAAGTTACTATATATACTACTATCTTATCTACGTTACTTATAGAATTTAATATTCTAAATAGATTTCTTTAGTACTATTACTATCTTATTAATAGAGTTGTCTATAGTAATAACAGAATATAAAGATAAATAAAATATAGCCTAGGCTAGTAGTAACCTTTTATACTATAACTACAGAAACCTACTTAGTGTACTTAGGTATCTTAGAGTAGCGTTAGCGTATATTATATAAAGATAGAGCTATTAATAGGCTTTATAAGCTCTAGTAGTAGTAGTATTATAGCTTATCTAGGTAGTTATCTAGTAGATATATATCTTTGTATAATTATTCTATTTAAGTACTACTAATATTATAGTAAGGTATACTCTAGAGTACTATATTATTAGCTCTAGTGCTATTTAGTATAGCGTTTATTAGTAATTATAATAAAGCGCATAAAGTTTCTACTACTAGAATAATTATAAGTAGCTTTCTCTAAGTCTAGAGTCTACGTAGTAACTTTAGGCTTATAACTTATTAGTTATTATACTATAAGACACTATAATAGAGGGCTATACATATTAAATTATATAAGTTTCTTACTACTAGAATAACTCTAAGCTATTATTATAAGGCTTAGATTCTTATACTACTAAATCTATTAGCTCTTATAACTCTATATATAGTAGTTATATAGCTAGCGCTTTTATCTATATAAATATCTAATAGCTAAGATAATACTAAGCTATTATAGTAAGGCTAATAGATATTCTACTATTAACTTTATTAGCTCTTATAGCACTAAATACCTAGGTACAGAATCTATAAGGTAAACACGCTATAATATATTAATATCTTACTATCTATATAATTATATGCAGCTTTATCTAAAACCTAGACTATAGTTAGAAGGTATATACACTAATATATATAAAAGTGTTACTACTCTAGCGCTATATTATTAGTATTATATCTAAAAATACCTTATCTTCTAAGTTATAGATAGAAGATCTACTATATTAGTAGTATATAACATAGTGTTACTATAATAGTAAGGCAGACTTTAGTTATAGTATAATAGCTTTACTACTTATTTTATAATAACGCTATAGAAGAGTAAGAGGTAGTAGTAAGTAGTTAAGAGTAAGAGAATAAAGAGGCTGTAATAAAAACCTCTATACTACGTAATATATAAAGAGTAAAGTATCTACTTTATAAAGATAGTAAATATAAGTATTTTATAGTATAGTTACTTAGTCTTATAGAATTAGTTAATATAAGTAGTATTACTTATTCTTGTAATCTTTTTATATAGTAACGCTAATATACTATTAGTAAATATAACCTCTTAGAGCTATTTTTTAGAGTATAATTTACTAAAGATAGCTTTTCTACTAACTTTATTAACTTTCTTATTCTCTTATCTTCTATCTCTAATTATTCTAGAGAAGAAATTATAAACAAAGGTTAGCTATTAGTAAGCTACTAATCTTAGTCTACTCTAGCTATATTCTATAGTTCTCTAAGAAAAGATTTAATTAGCTCTTAAGAAGCTACTACTAACGCCTTATTAGAAGATAATAGTTATAGATAAGAATGTATAGAAGATATTTCTAATCTCTAACAAGCTACCTAGCTATTTAATACTATTAGTACTTACTAATATAATATATTAGAGCTATTTTTTAGGTATCTACTAAATTATTAACGCTATAAAGTATATTAGGTAGAAAATAAAGAGATTACTTAATCTAATATTATAGCTAGAGCTCTAGAGCTAGAAGTCTAAAAATTCTATAATCTAAGGTTTAATTACCTCTCTTATAGCTCTTGTTATTATAATCTAAGAACTACACTATAAAGTAAGATACTAGAGTTAAATCTTACTTATGCGCAAAATCTTAGGTTTTATATAGTAGTAAAAGGTATAATCTCTAGAAACTCTTATATAGTCTCTAGAAGTTATAAAGAGTAATAGAGTGTCTAAAGTACACTAATCTATTTATTATTATAAAGAATTTAAAAATATTCTCTACTAAGTAGATACTTATAGTAAGCTTATAAGAGTATACTAAGAAAGTAATAACCTTTCTGTTATAGAGATAAAAGTATAAAGATAAAACTCTTTTATAGGTTTCTTTATTCTATTATAAACGTACTTAATTTTAGTGTTTCTATTATAATAGATTATAATAGCTACTTCTAGTAGTTAGATAAGATAGCTTCTTTTTTATATTCTAGGTACCTATATATATATACTACTTTAGTAGTAAGCTCTAACTAGGCTTAATAGCTTTATAGCAAATCTTATTTAAAATCTTTATATAATAATAGCTCTTCTATATAATATAAATAAGAAGTAATATAAAGACTATAAAGATAGCTAAGATAATATCTATAACTAGTAGCGTATTAAATCTAAACTTTTTATTACTAGCTAGCGCTATAGTTATTCTAAGTGCTACTAAAGAAGCTATTTTATTTCTAAAGCTTAACCTCTAGTAGTGTATTAGTTAAGTGTTATAATATAATCTTGCTAAACTTTCTATACACTATAACTCTATTAAGAGCTACTTAAAGTTTACTTACTTATAAGCTACGTTAATTCTCTAGCTTATAAGAATCTAAAGTACTTTAGTAAATTAGAAGAATGCCTTTAAAAATAATAAACACTACTTATAAATATAGAGATAGACTACTTTATTACTTTACTATAGTGTGCTTTAGTAAATATTAAATAAAGATAATATAGTATATACTAATAGTAGTGTAGAGGTATATATTGTCTAGAGTATTATATTTATAGTCTAGCGTTGTAATATTTCTTATAGCCTAGAAAGTAGAAACTAGAAAATAGAAAATAGAGAATAAGAAATAGAAAATAGAAAATAGAGAATAGAATATAAAATACAGAACATAGAATATAAGAAATAGTATACTAGAACTTAACTTTAGAAATAGATAATAGCTAATGCATTTTTGTATTACTACTTTAGTAGACAAGAAAAGAAGTAACTTTACTAGAAGAGTAAGCCTATTAATTAACTCTAATTAAGACTTATAACATCTAATAGATTGCAAGAGTAAACTAATTTTTATAATTCTATAGTTGTATGTAAAGGAATAGGCATTTTGTGTAAATATATTGTCCTAGGTCTAGTGTCCCCGGCTCGTGGTTAGCACACCGTGATGCGGAACGAACATTAGAGTCGCGTGCGCGAAGTCCGCAGAGGACAGAACACTTTAATCAATTTGCGCATTGATCATAGAACGCGAAACTAACTTAAACAGCTTCCCTGTGCTGACTGAGTTTTCACCGGACTGGGCGATAGTGCTGACGTCATTTACGCTATTGGGATGGCTACTGCTCAGAAGAACACAGACCTCTTCGCTACAATCAGTGCCACCCAAGCCTCGTGTCTTCCCCTCCAACCGCATGCAGCTGCGAGCACTCTGGACTACGCTTTTTCCATGCTTCCAAACCAAGCTGAGTTGGTGTCCATATCTGATCCATTCCATCCTCCCTCAACACCTCAGAGAGCGGCGATACTCCGTCTTGCTGCCAGTCTTTCAGGTTCGGCAGCTTCAATCTGTCCCAGATCTCGACCAATGCACTCACCAGGTGATCCTGTTGCTTGGACGTATGGGCTGGCGTTGGTGCTATTCTCAACCTTTCCTGTCCCCTGGGCACGCTTGGGGCGTTGATCGGCTGTACGTATATGTTGTACTCGTCAAACAGAATATCTGCAACCTTCTTACAGACTACCGAGTCTCCAATCAACAGAGGTACTATATGGGATTGATTCGGCAAAACCGGGAGACCGTGCTCGCGTAGCGCCGTCTTGACACTACGAGCGTTGCGCTGAAGCTGCTTACGTGAGTCGTCGTGGGAGTAGAGATGTTCGACCGCAGCTCTCGCCCCTGCCATAACGGCTGGTGGTTGTGCTGTTGTGAATATGAAGCTCCGGGCTTGCGAACGAATCATGTCTACGAGAGATGCGGACCCGGCGACGTAACCACCCATGGTGCCGAACGCTTTGCCAAGCGCTCCGCTGACCAGGGTAATTCGATCCATGAGCGTGCTTTTTCTATCTCCACGAACTCCTTGGTGGATATCGTAATCGAGATGTTCGGCTACACCCGCCCCATGCGGCCCGTAGAGGCCGACCGCATGAACTTCGTCTAGGAAGGTAATGGCTCCGTATTTCTCGGACAAATCAACAATCTCACGTATGGGAGCAACGGTACCTGATCCAAATTAGAATGTTGAGTATCTGGACGATGGCTACAGGGCGACCCATTTGCTTACCACACATGGAATACACAGACTCGAACACGACGACCTTCGGCGTTTCCAAAGGTATGGACGCAAGCTTCCTCTCCAGGTCTCTAACATCGTTGTGTCGCCAGACTAGCTTGGCAGCCCTAGACATCTTGATGCCTTCGATCAAGGATGAGTGATTGGATTCATCAGAAAGGAAGACACAGCCGGGGAGATGTGCACCCAATACTGTCAGTGCGGACTCATTGGCAACGTATCCGGATGTGAAGGAGAGCGCTGCTTCTTTTCGATGCAGCTTTGCGAGCGACGTCTCCAAAGCTTCAGCCCATTGATTGTGCCCGGATATGTTTCGCGAACCGCCGGAACAAGCGCCGTATTTGTCAAGCACGGTGCGCATTGCACGTAAGACACTGGGATGACCACCCATCCCAAGCTGTTCGTCGTCATCGTCAACAGATGCTCTCATGTTGTTGGGCTGGTTACTTACATAGTCGTTCGTGCACCAAACGTCCACACGCTGCTCTTTAACGTCGGAGTGTGCAAAGGGAAACTCTTGGGCCAGGCGGTTGATGTTGCGGAATTGGCGATATGAGCCATCTCGATGCTTCTGATCAATGTTGAATTCGAAGAACGCTTCATATGGGAAACGCTGGGGCGCCTCTGTCGTGGCCGTCTCGGGCTGGGCCACCGCTACAGCTGCTACCCGTGGTTTAGCACCAACTTCAATCAAATCCTGGACAGAATTGGGAGGGGCACACGCACCCGATGCAAATGACCGAGCAGACAAAAGCACTCTGGGTTTGACACCCCGCACGAAGAACTGGTAGTGTCCTACAGGACGGGACCAAGTCGCAATCGATCTCATATTGACTGGATAGAGGCACTCGAGGCGGAACAATGAAGACGGTAAGTCGACCTCTCAATTATGCTCCATTTTAGATACGTTATATACTTGTTGAGTTACATTCCAAGGTTGCTTTGCCCTCAGCACGCAATTCTGACTTGTCACTCCTCTCACGGACGCGGGATTTAGAACTCACAAACCATAACCAGGATGACTCCATACTGTAGACGCCTAACCGTGTTGTAAGTCTGAATATCATCAGCAATAAGACCACTCTCATTGATGCCTATGACTGTACGACCTGTATCAAGAGGGCTTACGTTCAACATCGCCAAGAGCATTTGCTACGTCCGGATGGCCATGTAGGTCAACACTAAGCAAAAGAGCGGCTCTGACTCCATTTTAGGAAGTCTGTTCGGGCGTTATCCATCCATGTCATTTTCCAGAAACGATCTCTTCCGCTGCGTGTCATCAGGCTTGCTTATTGTACCGTGCCTGTGCGCGTAACGACCGGAGTTGTGTAACCACCCAGCAACATCAAAACTACAACTGCAAATATCTGGCTGTAGAGCCACACACCATAGTTATGTATACGAGATTTCGTATTCGATTAGTCAATAAAGGCTTGCGGGTAAATTTTACTATATATATCTACTTGAAGTTGTGATAGTACGGCTACGTGAGCTACCCAGGTAGTTTTACACGGGTGGAGTAGCCAGTGTAGCACCTGTCGACGCCGCGATACTCGTAGAGCGACCACCACAATTTTAGTGCTTAGTACGTGACGGAGGTCCTACGAGAGCTTTGCGCTTTCTATTCTGGGTGATTTGAGGCGCTCTTTTGTTGGCTTGGTCTCCAATTCGGGCTACTCGAGCTGCTGCCTTTTCCGCTCTACCTATCCTTCTCCCTCACTACCTTGGCTGCCTCTCCCACTGAAACGTTACACAAAGGCCTTTGAGACTCAACTAGAATCAACTCCGTGGGAAGGAGTAGGTATACTAAGGCGCCGCGTGGTGTGGAACATCGGAACGCACGGAAAGTTACCTATTTCATCGACTCATTCGACTGCAGGATGACAGCAGATATGCCCGGCCCTGATGTAACCCTTACCTCCACATGCTTCTGTATGACATCTTCTAAGCTACCCAAAAGAGTGCAACATCCGGTCCAAGAATGCGGCATTTAATCCAACCATTAACTCCAAACATACAGCGCTGTTCAGGTAGCATGGTGGCGTCAGTTTGAAGCCACATGGCGTGATAGTGACACGTAGTCGTCTTCCGTTTGTGATCTGATATACAGCACAAGTAGTCGACCTTTGTTCGATGGTATGAGTCGTGAAGCTTCTTTTCTACGTGCGCTTTAATAGATTCTCGTGCGAAGCTGTGGTTTCGCAGAAGTTTGCTTCCCTGATATGTCGACCATCAATAAGGACAACGAAATACATCGGAATGCCGAAAGGCAACCTAATACACATACCCAAGATCTGGGTACTGGACCAGGCACCGCGTCGACGAACAACGAAAACGTCCATCCCCAGCAACAATGTGCTCACGAACCCCGTATGGATGGCGGCGTAGTAGCCTGGCTCCAAGTATTCGGAAGCTGGATTCTCTTCTGGAACACCTGGTAAGTCTCGACCATATCCTAACCCTCCTTTCACAAAAACTGATTTCAAAAACCTCTAGGGGCCTGACAAACTCCTACGGAGTATTCCAAACCTACTACGTCAACTTCCTCCTCCCGACGTACAGCGCATCAGCAATATCCTGGATAGGATCTATCCAGCTCTTTCTCACCATGGTGGTTGGCATACCCGCTGGGCTAATGCTCGATCGTGGACATCTTCGGCTTCTCATCGCACTTGGTACTCTCTTCGAAGTAGGAGGCCTCTTTGCGACAGCACAGTGCTCACAGTATTGGCAGATCTTCCTGGCGCAAGGCGTCTGTGTGGGTCTAGGCAGTGGTTTGCTTGGCTTGACGAGTGTTGCGGTCATTCCGTTGTACTGGAAAAGGAAAAAGATGATTGCAACTGGTATTGCGGCGACGGGAAGTAGTCTAGGTAAGCCGCTGTCGCTATTTCTGCTTCAAGGATATATTCTGACTTGAGATATCGTGGTTTAGCTGGTATACTCTATCCGCTCATGATGCGCCGCCTCTTTGTCACAATAGGCTTTCCTTGGGCTGTGCGTGCCCTCGCATTCCTGATCCTTGGATGCATGGCTGTGTGCTTCGCGGTTATGCGGCTGAGACCTCGAGCGCCAAGGAAAGGGTCGATATTAAAGATTCGAATGCTCAAGGATAGAAGCTACACTGCATTTGTCCTCGGTTAGTTACTTTTTTCCCTCTTATGAACTCACTCATCCTTGCTAAACCCTTTCGAGAGACTCTAAGCTAACCGCACCCAGCATTCACACTCATGATGGCCACCGCCTATATCCCCTTCTTCTACATCCAAGACTATGCGCTCAAGCTCTCTCTCGATGCTGAATCGGCCTTCTCCCTCCTCAGCATCATGAACGCTTCCTCCCTTCTTGGTCGCCTAGCGCCTAACTACCTCGCCGACCGCTTCGGGGGCGTGAACATCATGCTGCCCTGCTGTCTTCTCTCATCCTTGGTCATCTTCATCTTCCCACTCGCCGTAGAAAAATCTAGTCTTATCGCTATTTCGGTCGTTTATGGTTTCATTTCCGGTGGGATGGTCAGTCTTCCTGCGCCCATTATTGCGGCGTTGACGGGCGACGTGGGGAAGCTGGGGGCGCGGATGGGAATGGCCTATTCGATTGCGGCGTTTGGGGGGTTGGTTGGGAGTCCGGTTGCGGGGGCAGCGAAGAGAGTTGCACCTGCTGGTGTTTCAGGTAGAGCGGTTGAGGATGTCCGGAGGGAATTTTGGGGCGTTTGGTTTGTGGGCGGTGGAGGGATGTTGTTAGCTACAGGGTTTTTGGTGCTGACGAGGTGGTTGAAAGTATCGCGGTGGTCATGGACACTGCGCATATAGGAAGTACGATGACGACCTGCTCCTATTATTATTCTAGCTATCTAACTAAGTCTCAGCTACATCTCCGTACCGCTTAACAATCTTCTCAAACACCTCATCCAGCGTCGCCTTACCCACGCTGTAAAACTCCACATCCAGATCATACTTCGCGCCTTCCAATGTCCTGATCAAGCCCGCAAACTCATTACCGTCAGCCGGAATCTCAAACCTGACTTGACCGCCCTGCGTCTCGCGACTAACGTTCGCCAAGGGAAAGGTGACAGCAATCCATTCCTTCATCTTCTGCAGCTCACGCGGTGTGGTGCAAGGTGCTGAGCGCGATACGAGATGAATGTGATATTCGCTGCCTGCACGCTGCTTCAGGTCTTCGCGGTCACCAAGAGCGAGCATGCGCGACGAGACAATGCCAATGCGGTCGGCCAGGGCGTCCGCCTCCTCCATCGAGTGCGTCGTGAGTACAACGGCGCGTCGCTTTGCAATGGTTTGCAGGCAGCGCCACATGACGCGCTTTGCATTTGCGTCGAGCGCCGAAGAAGGTTCGTCCAGGACCAGGACACGCGGGTTTCCGACTAGTGCGACAGCCAGAGACAGTTTGCGCTTAGTGCCACCGGAGAGCTTCTGCGCCAACTGGTCAGTCCAGTCACTGAGACCGCAGGCTGCAATCACGGTTGATACGTTGTGCTCCACGTCCTTGACTCCTCTTATCTTGGCAAAGAAGCGCAGCGTCTCGCGGACAGTGAGGACGTCGGCAGAGTCAAACTGCGGGCACACACCAAGACTGGAGCGTGCTGCGAGGGGACTAGTCAGGATTGGGTTGCCGGCGATGTCGATTACAGATCCTGGTGTTGAGGGTTTAATGTCGCCGCGAATCATCGAGATGATGGTCGATTTGCCAGCACCGTTGGGTCCAAGTAGAGCAAAGATCTCCGATGTCTTGACGCCGAATGTGACATCGTCGACTGCAAGGTTCTTGCCAAAGGATCTCGTCACAGACTCAACCCGGAGATCGATGTCAGGTGATGCCAGCCGTCTACGTTCGGTAAGAAGATCAGCCGTGTACATGTCTGTCGCCTCTGTATCGCTGACCAGACTTTCGCGGCGCAATGAAGGAAGAACGAAGCCACTATCCCACCAAATAAGAAGCGCAAACAAGAGAGCAATTTGCACAACCAGGAACAAGATGGGCCCGCCGTACAGATAGAGAGACCCGTCGCTGTGGCCGTTGCACTTCAACCCAAGCTGTTGAAGACCAATGAACAGCGTCCGTTCCAAGCTGACTACTGGCGATATGATGGCGAGACCAAAGTACAGGGCGCTCATCATGGATTCCAGTTTTGTGTATGGTGTGGTGGCCTGGATCTCCATCACGCCAGCGAAGTAGGCAAAATAGACAATGACCTGCACCAAGGCCATCAAGAACCAAGCCGTGACTGGCTTCTTTGTAAACATGGAGAAGACATAGCTGAGTAGCGCGCACGCAATTCCATACAGAAGGAAGATGACGAAGACCAGGCCGAGTCCATGCCAGACGGGCGTCGACATGGAAAGAAGACCTGTAGCAACGGCACTGATTATGACGACGAAGGTACCGTCGAAAGCCAGATGGGACAGCCATAGTGGCACTGGACGGATCCCGTTGGAGTATTGCATCGAGCGGACGTTTGACAGGCGCTCATCCGTCGGGTATAAGACGAAAAACACTGGATAGCTATGGTACATGTCAGCTTTGTTGTACTACTTGCGCGACTGATCAAAACGTACCAGGCCATGATCAGTCCATAATAAATGATGAACATCGTAGCATCGGAAGCCATGAGACTCGGAATGACAGTGCTGGCGAACTCGTTGTAAGAACTCGAGATGCCAACACCACCAGCCATGACATTGTAGAAGTTCAGCATCTGTTGCATGGCGGCGCCTCCGCTAATGTCGCCCATGATAGTGGGGTTGGTTGAGCTATCACCCATCCAGATCCCGCCTCTGAGTTCTGTGGTGGGAAAACCACCATCAGAGATGTATCTGGGATGGGCAACTAGTTCTTTCCAGTCATTCTGAACTGCTCGCGCGAATTCTTCGTACGTATCGACGATCAATAGCTGGTTCTCAAGCTGTGAAGAATTCGTGTACCCGGATTGATAGGTGTCAGAGTAACTCAAAGTGTGGTTGGTAGAGTAGACGTCTGTCATCAAACTAATCCTTGTTGAGTTGAGTCGATCGGAAGGCCCAGCAACGTACGACTTTCGAAGCTCGTCCGTGCCAGAATAATAGGCATTACTCTCTGCATAGAAAACACCAATATCGTTCCGATATGCGTTGTCGTCAACGAGTTCGGCTTGCACTGGGCATCCCAGCGGAGCATTGAACTTCTTGATCAGTAGAGGCGCAATACCTGCACCAACAAGAGCGAAAGCAACGGCGACAAAGTAAGGTAGCCATCGACGTTTGAGAACCTTGACTCTCTTGAGCACCAGAATCCACCACTGCTTGGAAAGAGAAACGGGCTGCCCTTCGGACAGTTCATAGTCCAATTCGGTTGCATCAACAATGATGTTTTCAGTCTTCGCTTTCACAGAATCGTCTTGTTCGGTCTTCTCCTCCATAGGTTGGATTGAATCACCGGTGATTTTGATGAATAGTTCCTCCATGGTCGGTCCGGAAAGCTGGTAGCCACCGAGGTTGTGATTGTCGAGCTCGGCCGCAACCTCTGCAGCATGAGCGGCTGTCGTGACATGGTACGTCGTCATGTGCCGCGATTGTTCCGTTTGGAGTTGCCCAGAGATGCTGATATCGACGTCTGTCTTGTAAGGTAGTTTGACAGTATAGCCGTCTCCAAAGCCATGCTTCAATGACGCCGAAGTGCCTGCAGCTCGAAGAGTACCTTGATACATGATAGCAATATCATCGGCAAGGTAATCGACCTCGTCGAGGAAGTGAGTCGTCATGATGATGGTGCGATTTCGCCGCTCAGTGAGTAGGATCTCCCAGATTCTTCGTCGGGAAATTGGATCGAGGCCTGTGGAGACTTCATCCACACAGCAGACTGCACTTCCACCCGCGAACATCATCGCCATCTGGAGCTTCCGCTTCTGGCCACCAGAGAGTGTCTTAGCTTTAGCTGAAAGCTTCTTGAGAAGATCGACACCTTTAGCGAGATCGTTGACGACCTTGTGGTTCGTTGCTGATAGGCATTTCAGATCGCTGAAGATGCGGATATGTTCTTGAACCGTCAATTCAGGCCAGATGACATTGCTCTGTGGAGCGTAACCCAGTCCGCCTGTTGGATCGATAATGATGTTTCCAGACGTGACCCTCTGTTCGCCCGTGATGCAGTTCAAGGTCGTCGACTTGCCACTTCCATTAGGTCCAAGCAAGCAAAAGATTTGTCCTGGATATGCGTTGAAATCGACACCTTTGACCGCATCGACATTCTTACGACGTCGAAACAGTCGAGCAAAGAAGCCAGGCTTGTATGTTTTGCAGAAGTCTGAGACCCTGACGGTCGGATCGCCTGCGCTTGCTGGACGTTCGAAACGTCTGTGTGGAGATGCTGTTGAGAAGAGAAGATGCTCTACCAGTAAAGCTAGGATAGGAAACACGAATACGTGTAAGACCAATATGAGCCAGTGGATGTACAGCGGAAAACGCCAATGTTCGGACTCGCTCGCCTCATCGGCCCGATGCATCATGCTGACCGGTTTGTCGGCTGCTTCGAATGTTGCCATGCCAGTAATGAAGTACGTCAAGTTTGCTGAAGGGAACAAGACGCTCAGTATGGCGCAAACAGTACTCGTCTGGTTGAAAAGCACTGCTGGAAGGATGGCGGCGACTAGTGTGACGACCACCATGATGGGGCCACTCAACTGGGCTTTCTTGAAGAAAGAGGCCCCGAAGAGAGAGAATCCAGTCACTGCGAGCCCATAAAGTAGAACGAATCCCACGGGTAGATAGTTAGAAGTGACGGGCAAGATGGCGGCGGAGATGACGATGGCCACTGCCAGCCAGCCGGGAAAGTAGACCAGCGCGAACGATGCGTAAGCCGCGATTTGTCGAACGGCTATGCCCCGGAACTTGGACCCTCCCATTATCATGGTGTCGATCAAACTAGACATTCCTGGCTAACGTCAGTCCCTGTTCTGGGAATAAATGCTGTCACGTACCAATTTCGCGCTCGCGAGCAACAAATGAAGTTAGATGATCGACCACACCAATGAGTGTAAGAGTGAAGATGGGTGGAAAGGCCCATGTAACAAGGTTTAGGTACGATGCAGTCCGATCGGCTTCTAGTGCTCCCTGGTCCTGACGAGTGAACGCGATGACATTCAGTTCGGAAGGAATCTGCGATGTGTTGTCTGATTGTGACCGTTCGATAATCTCAAGCTCAAGGGCGCGCTGCAAAGGCGATGTGGCTACTTCGATGGCGTTGCTGGTGCTCGTAATGTCCATGGGACCATACGGCGTGGTCAACCCTTGGATTGTGTAGTTCCAGTATCCGGCTGACGACTCGTTGGTTCCCTCGGTTGGACTGGAGAAGAATACAATGGCGCTGTAGCATGGTGAGTTGCCTTCGTTGTCGGTTCGGCAAACTACAGCAAGGCTTCTGGTATCGTCGTATAGCTCTGGCGTTTTCCCAGCAGCGCTTATCCGTCGTGAGAGTGTATCGATGACAGCTGAGACTTCTCCTCCTTTCATACCGTTGTCGACGAAGCCTACAATGCCGTGACCAGGACTGGCTCGTAGTCCTTCCTCAAGAGAGGGTAGCTATTCGAGTGTTAGTATTGGTTCGATTTCGTATTGGTGCCTCAAAGCTTTGGAGGCCACTAACCTGGCGAGCCGAAGACACACCCCAATGCCCCCCAGAAGCAAACCACGTCTTGCTGAAAGCGATAACAAGAATGACAACAAGCGGGATAGCGAGTGCACGGATGAAAGTAGTGATTGGTCTTCTCGAGCAGACAAGCAAAAGAGTTTTGCGCATGAGCGCCCAAATCTGGCGGAATAGCAAATCCATGGTTGCGATCAGGAAGGAGCGAAGAAAGATTCAAGAAGGCATTCAGCGAAGGCCCGGATGGAAGAAACTCGAGTTGTTGAGGTATACGAAAGGTGTTCAAGTTAGGCCTGGGTGTATGGGGTCGTTGACTGCCAAATTGCCGTAGACCTAGTTTGCACATGCCAAGTGATTCAAGCATTAGCCCAGAGTGAAGGGGCTGTGCAAACGCAAGTGCGGGTAAGCCAATGTGCCTGTGCGTAGACAGCGACCGTTTTGTCGCGCATCTTATGCGAATCAAAGATGCCCGGCGGTCCCTCTCCTACTCGGGTCCACCGATGTCTCCGCTAGCCATCTCGCGCAGACGACAGAGAAATGCACGGACTGGCCAACGCGAAAGGAGACCTGCCTACATACTCAAATATTGAGGTCAGACAGGGCTGGAATAGATGCAGTGGCAGTAGCCGACGCGTTCGCCTGCGGACAGCGTAACACACGCTTTTGCTTGTTGCTCCCTATGCTCGTGAAATCAGCTACTCACTCCCGAGGTCTCCTTAGCTATGTTCTCAGCCATGTAGTTTTGGATTACCTCCCGAGGTCGTGTCGTGCCATGATAAGAGACAAAGCTGATCAAATGTGTGTTTGCGTTTCAGTGCGAAGTGCAGCCGGACGGGACTCCAAGAGCGGCCAATGCGCAAGGCGGAGTTCGTGCTCGGGCCATCTGCGCCGTGATTGGAGCGTTCGGGTTCCCTGTGTGATGATTGGGCGGCTATGCGCTAGGCGAGGCTGAGCGGAGAATCTTGATACCCGAAGCCTGGCACCACACTAACGATCGCAAGGGCAGGCATTCTGTGTCAATGTACCTAGGTATCGTCGTTGATACCTCCAGGGCTCCTTTCCGGCGTGTGGTTGAACAACGGAGCGTTGCGGGACCACGGCCGCCGCGCGCACAAGTGCGTCATGACTACCGTTTTAGTGTTGTTGAACAGTGCCACTCTCCATTCCAACTCAGGCTCGGGAAAGGGGCGTAGTTTGAATTCATCTATTTGGTGTTGCAAGCAACGATATATATATATGGATGAGTATGAGTGCAGGGCCCTCGCAGCCTGCTCGCGATTGGATGGGTTAAATGATTGAGGGACTCGGCGCGCCATCTCGGGAGAGTGGCAGCCTACCGACTTGCAACGAGATAGCGAAAGAGTGAGATGAGGGCGCGTATTGCACCATGCGTTCACCGTGAGGACGATACTGACTCCCTGGGTATCGCTGCGCCAACATGGAATCAAGAGGATGTTGGATTTTCTTTCCACGATCGGTGGGCGACAGGACGCCTTTATATATCCGCCACCATCTTCAGGTCAGTACGGGCTGGAATTGCCGCAGAAGTAGTAGCGATTGTCTTGGTGGCGTATCCGCCCCAGAGTCCTTTACAGAAGACGCAATGTGATCTCTGCGCGCCGCTACACAGGGCGCGCTATCACGAAGCATTGGAACAGACTTGACGCTATTATCGCTTGGCTATAGCGACGATAATGAACAGCCACCTGACTCTTTGAATAGCTGTCCTTCCATAACCGTGGGTGGGCTTCTTCAGAAAACTGCAATCTGTAGATGATGGGCAGTCGCCCCGCGTCCGCTTCAGCCTTGCGCGTTGATTTGGCCCCAACGCTTATTCTACATAGCCTCCACCGTCTTACAAGATGGCGCAGCTAAGGCAGTGGCTATTTAGGTCTTTCAAACATAACGATCTAAAAGACCCCAGCTTCCTATCTTCATTCTCCCAGTTTTTGCACTCTCGTCAATGTTTGTACAATCATGGGCAGGCTAAACCGTTGCTTCCCGAAGCTGCTCCCCACGCTAACCGGATGGAGGAGACTAGCCATCCTGAACATCGGCGCGATGACCCTTCTGACACTATTACTTTGCGGCTTCACCGTGGCTGCGATCCTCCAAACAGACCTCAAACGGATACCAAGACGTCTCCTCAATGGCGAATACGTCTCCAATGACCGAGGAGCCGCCGTGCGCAACGGCTTCCTGTTCCACGAATCGCCCTGCCGCGAACCGACGGCGGGTAACATCAACACGGTCCTCCATCTACTTGTCAACGCCGTGTCCAGCGCGATCTTGGCGTCTTCTAGCTTCTTCTCGCAGGTGCTCAGCTCGCCAACGCGTGCAGAGGTGGACGTTTCGCACGCGCGGGGCAGGTCTGTCGACATCGGAGTGCTCTCATGGCGGAACGCACTGCGATTGTCTCGCTTCAAGACTGTGGCCTGGGTCGCTTTGTTAATCACATCGCTGCCATTGCACTTGCTCTTCAACA
The DNA here is from genome assembly GCA_023758005.1 of Alternaria sp. BMP 0032. Taxonomy (NCBI): domain Eukaryota; kingdom Fungi; phylum Ascomycota; class Dothideomycetes; order Pleosporales; family Pleosporaceae; genus Alternaria; species Alternaria sp. BMP 0032. Next base: position 107,879 of record JAFVMD010000015.1, on the reverse strand, counting down.
GTGTCATACTGCAGTCGGCCGATTCCGACTTCTCTCGCTTGGGGGATGATGCCGCCTGTTATGTAGGTGTCTCAAATCCGCTTCTCTTGACGGTCACATTAGCTTGTTTGGTTAAAGTAATAATCTGCGTAACGGTCGTGTGGGTTCTAGGAAACCAGGAGCCTTTGGTCACACCTGGGGATGCGATAGCTTCGTTCATCTCCATCCCGGACACGTCTACTGCTGGCAGGCTGGATATGTTGACTCCAGCTTCGAAGCACGGGGCTGGCAGCGATAACTCGATACTGTGGCGGTACACTTCTTTGAGAAGATCATCTTGTCTCTCACCCCGGACGTGGAAGTGTACATATACGTTATTCATCGCCTGCATCGCGGCTGGAGTTGGAGTTCTTGGGAAAGAATATCACATGATACAGAAAGAGGGATGGTGAGTCAAGTACTACACGGGAATAATCATTACTTAACCGATAATCTAGGGTTCAAGGGAGCTACCGCGACTCTAGCAGCGCCTACTCGATCTTGCCACCCAGAACCCCTGTCACCTTCATTACCACGGTACTTCTGGCCAACATGCCACAGCTTTTCCTCTCGGTCTGGTATCTTGTGTACAACGCGATACTTACTCGGCTACAACTCAGCCAGGAATGGGCTCTGCTTTCCACATCATTCCGGCCTCTTCGAGTCTCTCACCCCAGGTACTTTCTCCTTCTTTCTCTTCCAACGTCCATAAGTCCATATGGTGCCACCATAATGGTAAAGCAGGCAATAAAATGGTACACTAACGAAAAGTCACATAAGAGGTCGACAAGTTGGAACTTACAGGCTTCAACTGCCGTACAAATATAGCATCCTCCTTATCATTGTTAGTGCTGCCATGCACTTCCTGCTTTCCGAAAGCTCGTTCGTGCTACTATCTACGGACGGTACGTATCCATTCAAAGATAACACACATTCAATGCACACAAACTCAACGGATATAAGCTTATGTTTCGTATCAGACGATTACAAAGTTGGTAGCACCGCCTACGCAGACGTGGAAACCCTACCCCATCATCTTCTAGTCCTCTGGGGTCTATCTCCGACATACTTAGCCGCCCTACTTGCCGTAGCCGTGGCCGCTATCCAGGTTCCCTGGCTTCTGGGTCTGTTGCGACTGCCCGGGCACATGCCGCCCATCGGATCAGATTCGCAGGCCATCGCGGCTGCTTGCCACGTTTCGCCATTAGCCAAAGCCCCACTCAACGAGGAGACGGGCGAAAAAGGAGAAGGCTACGAGCCTGTATCAATGGCCGACGAGGAGGGCAACAGTGCCTTGGTAGCTGTGTCGAGGAGTCTCCTCTCATGGGGCGTAGTGGAGATGCCTCAAGCTTGGTATGATGCTCACGTGGATCAGCGAGATGGTTCAGCAAGCCGCCGGGCGGTGGGGCATTTGAGTTTTGGTACCACACTGGATGTTGTGAAAAGACCTATTAGGGGACGTTTCTACGCATGATGACGCACCTGGTAGCGTTTCGGGGTCGATATGTATCTTTGTATTTATTCGAACATCACCTGTTCTTTCTGCGGCGATGACTTAGAGGCGATCTAGAGACGACGAGCTAACTACACCTACCGCATCACATACGACTCATGCGCGAGAAGGTACTCTACGAAACAGAGAAATATCGCATCTCTAAGAACCTCTACTCCGGTATGCGGCAGACGACTGCAGGAGAAGAGAGATCTGCATATCTAGAGAAAATACGGAAGAGTGAGAAAAGCGGATGACAGGTCATTTGGATGAAGTGTGAGTGAATGCATTACAGTCGAAGTATCGATGCTACATGAAGATGGGTATGAAGGCGTAAGCCTGGAAAGAGAAGAAAGAGTAACGCGTCAAATGACAGCGCAAACTAAGCCTTGAGCTCAGTGGTACCAGCCTCATCGCTGCTGCGGTTCTCCGCCTTGCGCGCGTACTCCGTACCAGTGATGGACTCATCACCCATATCCCAATCTTGCGCAAGGTCTTCGAGCGTCCTGCGCTTGGTCTCCGGGATCAACAGGGTAGTGAAGATACCACAGAACATGAAAGCTGAGAAGATTTGCATGACGTGGTTCAACCATGGGTTCTTGTTCGTCGCTGTAGCGCCCCGAGTTCGAAGAGGAGAGATAGCTCCCTGAGCGATGATGGAGCCGATCTTTCCTGAGCCAGCAGAGATTCCGTGAGATGTGGAACGGTAGCGGGTAGGGAAGCACTCTCCGGGGACAATGAAAGTGGTCGTGTTGGGACCCCAGTTGAAGAAGAGCTGGATAAGGACGTAGATGGCCAACATGGCATGGTGGCTGAGGTGGCTGTAGGCGAATCCCTGAGTAACAGTTAGTATGAGATTTTGACACATCCAATTGGAATGTTTACGTACCCAGACAATGAAGAGGATGGTGAGCATGACAAAACCAGCGAGTTGGAGTGTCTTGCGTCCAACCGTGTCGATAGTGGCTACTGCAAGCCAGTATCCTGGGATGGCTCCAGCGCAAACCAAGATAGCGTTACCGGCAGCAAGGTTGTACAGCTTGAGGTAGAGGTTGTCACCGTTGGCGTAGCCGATAGCTTGCAGCACAGTCGAGGAGTTAAGACCAAGTCCGTAGAATGCAACATCGAGGAGAAGCCATGACATGGCGGTACCGAATAGAATCTTGCCGTTACGGAGCTTGCCGTAGAACCTGAAGAAATCGCCGAAGGAAGCCTTGGGAACTTCTAGCTGAGCAGCGGCCTGGTTCTGGGCAACTTGGGCAATTGCATCAGGGTCGCCATTGCCATGCTTACCCGAGAGGTACTGGTTGGTGTCTGCGTTGGCCTTCTCGACGTCACGGGCGACATCGAAGGTGTATCGAGGAGTCTCGGGAATGGTGAGACGGTAGTAGAGCGCAATGCAAGCCGGGACGATACCAATTCCGATAAGGGCGCGCCACATCTTGTCAACGGCAACAGAGCACTGACCATCGCAGTCTGCGTAGCCTGTGACGCCGGAAAGCGTGTCCTTGAAGCCAGCGACGAGGCAGAGCATGACTAAAGCGCCACCGAGCTGGCCAAAACCTTGCATGGCGAAAACGGCACCCATCATGGCACCACGCCACTTGGTTGTGGCAAACTCAGATGTGATGATCGACGAGAGAGGGTAGTCACCACCAATACCTGATAGTCATTAGCTAGCCGTCGATTCATGACTTGACAATAGACTCACCAATTCCCATCAATACACGCCAGAAGATGATCAGACCGACAACTGATGTTCCGGGACCGGGGCCAGTGAGAGATTGAGCGAGTGTGGCGACGATGATGAGGATCAACTCAAGACCATACATCTTCTTACGTCCAACAATATCGGCCAGTGTACCGAATCCGACTTGTCCAAGAACAGTACCAGCTGATGTTGCAAGCTTGATAGCAGTGTCTTGTTGAGTGAGAAGAACACCCTTGTTGTCGTGCTTGTAAACGATACCCAACATGATCGTCAAGAGAGACACGCAGAAGATGTCGTACGAATCCGTGAAGAAACCGGTACCTGCCACCAAGATGGCGCGCACATGGTACCAGCCAAAGGGCGCTTTGTCGATCTCAGCGAGCGCAAGCCGGCGTCGCTCATTGGGGTCTTCAATATGCTAAGGACAGTCAGTATCGCTGATGCTTGAGTTCTCGACCGTGTTACCATACCGCGAAGTCATTGTTGAAGTTGTGGAACGCGGCGTTGCCGCCAGCTGTCTTGTGGGCCATTGTGAAGCCTTGCCGAGACTTGTCAAGAGATTAGACGAGGCTTGAGTCCGGAAAAGACGGCTGTAGGAGCTGGAGATCAGTGGTAGAGGGTGCAGGGCCAAGCTATATACCTGCACTCAAGCTTACGCCGAGTGCTGAGCATCATGCTTGTATGCCAAACCTACGGTACCCACGGACCAGTAAGATCATTCCATTCTGGCACGCCCGCAGATTTGCAATCTTTCCTTCGGCCTTTCCGCTGTAAGCAGCAGACTCACTCGTGAAGATGCGCCTTTGCGAGCCCAGGCCGCCACAAGGCTTGACGCGTCTTGAGGGTTATCCTTGCCGCGCATCTGGTGTGGTGAAGGGAACGCGAGGAGAGGGCGTTCGGTCCAATCATGTACCCCACGTGCTGCGCCAAGACGCTAAAAGGGGCACGGCCAGAACGCCTTCTCCCAACATCGCCCCGATTGACCTTTGAAGGATTGGAGCTTCTTCGCACTCAAGACTCTCTTGGAAAGCTTGGGTGCATCCTTATGATCTTGTGGCTTGCCTTTAGACGCTTGATCAACACTCACGATGACATCCAACGCGTATGCCGCCGACCTACCTGATCAGTCTTGTCTCGTCTTCTCCGAGGAATGGCTCGAACTGAACCTGGTCCCGTACCCCATGCCTCGACCGACTAGTACCGAGCCCGTCAGATGGGGTTGCATGCATCAAGCAACTGTCTCCGCTAGCCTGTAATGCGAGACCCGTCTTCTGGACTGTCGGTTGGTCCCGATACCAAACTACTTACCAGCACACTGGCGAATTAGCTTGCTCACTAACACCCAACTGGTTATCAGGGAGCAAAATTCTGACACTTTGAGGTGCAGGTCATCGGAGGCAACCCCGTCTAGGGATGCTGCAATGACCGACCCGTGGTTTCATTGGAACCCCCACTGACATCGATGTTCGACTGCCGCATGATTCTTACCCAATCCCATCGTTGCACGTGGGATGGCACTGCAGCGATCGAATTTATTGGTGCTATGAGCGTTTCGGTCGCTGGACCTGAGCGGCAATCGTACCACCAACCCAACAACAGATGGATAAGCCTACATCGCAAGCGATGCCTTGTTCCAGCGTCCCAAACGTTGAGCCTTTTACAAGATGTATGGCCTTTCGTCGCGTTCTCACATGCGATTTTATTCACACCATCGGCCGTGTTCAATTCGGACTCACCCAAGACAGCGGTTCCAGGAGTGGGTCACTGCAAGACATGCAGGGGAGATGCAGGTGGGTGCTGCGGCCAGGTTGTTCAATCCCGCAATGCAGAATTAGAATCCTCTACTGGGCACCTTCGTCGCTGATGACAATGCGTCGCGGCCGCGCCGAGATCGAGAGGCTTTGCTTCCTACCGAATACCTCGCCTCTCACAACATCTTGATGCGAAGTTTGATTCCTACCGGTCGCTTCATCTACCAGCATATAGTCCGCGGATCTCGCACGATCGGCTTTCCACAAGTTGCATCATTCGGCGCCTCGACCACTACATGTTAGATTCACATGATCTGGCCCCACGTGCCATCAACCAGGCCAGACACGCGGCAGGTAGATCCAATTCGACGTAGAGCACTGGATTTGGGAACCAGTCATCGTCATTCTGGACGACGATCTTTCCGCGGATATACCAGATCAGGAGAGGGTCGTTCGCCATTGCACGAATGAACTCAAACGCGATCATCATCAATTGGTCATCTCTAGTCTCATTCCAACTGGTCGTATGGTCTATTCTCTTCCGCTGGTATCCCTTCAATCGGCGCTTGATGCTCTCATCACGATCTTCTCTTTATTCCTCCCGCTCGGCTCCCACAGTCATTGGGGCTGCCTGCTCTTTGGGTGGAGACGGCATCTGTTGTCGCTTGATGATCTACTCCGTCAGATACTGAGATCTTCACAGCGGAAGAAGTCGTCTCGGAACCGTTCTATCGTGCGTCCATACTCGTCTTCCAACACTTCCCTCAACAATCTTCGTTTCGGTGCTGGCTGTCTCACCCAAGGCCACGGTCGCTTGAACGTGTGTGTGGTTCTAGTCGCTTGGTTGCGTTGTCGTGGTTGCCTCGGGTTATCTTTCTCCGCTTTCTTCCTCCTCGGATGGGGCACCGGGTAGCTCAAGCCGCGCATCATACAGTGCGTTTTTCTATGCTTGGAAGCGTCGTCATCCCCTCCTGGATGCTCCTTCCCTGATTGAGGCAGGCCGTGAGCAGTACTTCCTGCTGGCTCGCGATCCCGTGGAACATCTTGAGACGATCGTTCCTCGTTCGGCACACCACACTGTGACTGCATAATCGACGGCGGTGACAGATCTTCATGAGAATGATTCAACTCCGATGTCTTTCTTTGCTTCGTTGCGCAATCCAAAGGCCAAGCTCCCGGCGGCGAAGGCCTCCATCGCGGAAAGAGGAGACCTTCAGGCCATCCCGTCCAGGGTGTCTTCTTCCTGCGCCTCCATCTTTGTCTACTTGTGTTGAAACGCTGAGCACACTGCGTTGGTATGGACTGATAACGATCATCATACGGCGTCCGCAAGATTGGGGTGACCAATACCTCGTACGCGCGATTGATCTCTTCCATGCGCTGTTGTTCGGTCATGCCTCGAGTGGAAGTTGGAAGTGTATATCTCGTCTTCTGCCACGAATACTAGTTGACCGTCCTAGAGAAAAGATCGGAATTCGCTTGGAATGCAGAGGCCGTACCGAGAGATTGAAGAGACCTTCCTGGTCCTCATATTGTGCAGGATGGTCTCAATACTTGGCCTTTGTGCTCGAACAGGAAACTTTTCAACAAAGAATCTTGTATCCCATCCGCCGACGCGACAATCTGCTTTGTCGCATTATCGCTCTTGTGTCAAGCACCAAGTTTCGATAAGCATGGTCACACCATCATGGAGGAATACCGGATCCCAGGCTGTCAAAGTGCTGACAGTGTAGACTTCGCGTGTGAAGGATGGACGCTTACCTCGCCAGCTTCACTTCCTATAAGCTTGCAGCCTGTGGCATCGCAAAACAGCGGTGTCGCACAGTCGTTGTTCGAGACCCCTGGAACAACCTCGGTCTTGCCACAGCGTTAGTACACGATAAGAAAGCCAAGGCGGTTGAAATGCACCGCTCATTCGACAGATGATCTTTTTCTATTGAATGGCGAAACAGCCAATTTGACTTGCCCGTATGTTGTTTTCGCCGATTCACATGCGATGTTTGCCTGGGCGGCAAGGCAACAATTTTGGTGGCTGCAACAAGCGAGTCAAGCGCACGCAGACATTGAAATGCTGAGAGAGTTTTGACAGCTTCGATGGCTCATCTCGCTTCTAGAAACCAGTTTCGAAATACGCTTCGGCAACAGAACGTTAAGATGCAATGAAATAAGCAAGCAGGGAACCGCGGTCCGTACTGGTGGAATTGCGCGCCAAGCCGATTCCCCCGTATTTTCCCCGCCGTCCGAAGAGGCGATCGAGCCTTCCAGCCACGGGAAAATCTGGGGATGCCTCTTTCCACCACTCAACACCACAATCTGCAGCCACCGGTCTAACGTTGCGCAATACCTGCTGCCGTTCCTGGGGCGGAATGCACGTCCGCCAAGATAGGCCAAGACGAAGTACAGCATCACGGTGATGGACGCAGCATGCACTTGCGCGAGTGGGAGTTTTTCGAGCCTGTACGACAATGCGCCATCAGCCATTTTGCCGGAAGAATTGCAATGATGGACGCCTCGAAGCCTGGATGCCGATTACATGGCCATCTACTGGCTCTTTGATTGCCGACGCTCGGAAAGGCAGGTTATAAAATGTAAGTGACATCGCTGGTTGATCGGCATCAGATCACGCAAACCCATCTGCATCTTCTCCCTCAAGATGAAGCTCTCAATTCTATCACTCCTTTCTCTCACGCTATGCGCGACTGCAGCTCCTGCAGGGGCTGACTTCAGCCTCGTCGGTTTCGCCAAGGACAACCCAATTGGTCCAACCACTGGTGGTGCTGGCAAAAATGGCAAGAGCGTCACTGTTCGGACGGTCGCCGAGTTCATCAAAGCTGTGAACGGCAGCGAGCCAACAGTCATCTACGCCAAGGGCAACTTCAACCTCACATCAAGAGTTCAAGTGGGGTCGAACAAGTCTCTCATCGGAATGGGCAAGGGAGCTCAAATCACTGGCTCGGGTCTTAACATCTTCAACAAGACCAATGTCATCATACGCAACATCGGATTCACAGCGATTGACGACGACTGCATGACGATTCGTAACAGCACTCGTGTATGGATCGACCATAACGAGTTCACCACTGGCAACTTCCCTGCTCTGGGCCCTGATGCGTACGACGGCCAAGTAGACATCATCCGCGCCGCGGATTGGATCACAGTCTCATGGAACTACTTCCACGACCACTGGAAGAGCTCTCTTGTTGGCAACAGCGATGCGCTCCGGGATGTCGACCAAGGTCACCTCCACGTCACCTACCACCACAACTACTGGCGCAACGAGGGCACACGTGGCCCTGCCGGTCGTTTCGGCCACCAGCACATCTACAACAACCTCTACGTCGACTTCTTGTACCAAGCCATTCACTCCCGCAGCGACAATCAGGTTCTCGTTGAAGGCAACGTCTTTAAGGGCAAGACACGCGAGGCGCTCAGCACATACGGATTGGTCATCCCGGAGGATAGCCCCAACACCAGTCCCGATGGCGACTTTGAGATTGACGGATTCGCGAACCTTGGTGCGAAGAACGACTTTGGAAAGGCGACTGTCAATATTACCCAAGTTGGCAACTTTACCAAGGCGCCTTACAAGTACAAGCTTACTAAGCTGAAGGATGTCGAGAAGATCGTGAAGAAGGGCGCTGGTCTTGGCAAGATCTGAGCGGCATCGCGATAAGCGAGAGAAATGTATAAAGTAGTCGTGCTAATAGTAATGTCATTGTTTAGTCCCCATCCTCCTCCTCTTCTGCTCATTTTATATGTTACTTCCACTGACTAACCACAACATCCCACCCCTCCGGAAACTTCCCCCTCTCCTCCCCCCGTATCCCCTTCAACTCCAACCGCGGCACCCCACCTCCTCTCTCATTACACCCTCCTCTCCCCAGAAACTCAACAAAGCAATCCCTCAACTCATCCGGCATAGACAGCACAGAAAGCACCTTCTCAGGCTCACACCCAATCATCACCGCCTCAACAACCGACCTCCTTACCCCCGTCAACCCACTTCCCCTCAACACAGCAATCCAGTGCTCAGGCACACTATCATACTCCCCCCACCCCAACTCCCCCGCATCAAACACCACTTCATCCGGCCCCGGATACCGAATCCATATCTCCACACTCTTCACCCGCGCACAATTCTCCGCACCGATCTGCCGTTCGAACAAGGGGAGTTGGCCTGGGTGTGGGAAGTTGAAGGTGTTGGTGCCGTAGAGGGTCGAGCCGGCTTCGGACAAGATTTGTCTGGTGGTGCGGAGGAGGGAGGGGGTTGGTGGTTTTGGGGGGTGACGTGAGGGGGTGTGCCAGTAGCCTGGGGAGGGCGGGATAGAACCGATGTCGATGGGGGTGGGGATGGACAGGGCGTGCGTGTAGATTTTGTCGCGGAGTTCGCGGGGGAGGTGGAGGAATGTTGGAGCGGGGTTGGGGATTGGAGGGGTGGGGGTGTGTGGCATGTTTTGGGAGGTGGGAGTGGTGTTGTGGATGGTTGTTGCTGGGAATGAAGGGATGGTGTTGTGTCAGAAGGAAGGTACCTAGGTAGGTAATTTCTTTGAGCGTGAGGCTGTCCGGTCTCGGTCTGACGTCAGGCACTCTTTCAGGCCAACCGCGGGACCGGCGTACGTCCTGCGCTAATGATCATCAGATGCCATTGGTTGACGCATGTCATTTAGTCCAACACTCATCGAAAGCTTAGCTACGACGTGCTACGGCGCTGTCAGCGCCGACGCATGAGCACGACACCGAGACACCATGTTGCATCGATGAGAGAATGAAAACCATGAAGCGGCCGAAGAGCATTTTCGCAAACACTGCCCAGGTGGGATCGCGACCGCTCGCTCAAAAAGACGTGAAAGTAAGCGATGTCAACCTTGGAATCCGACGGAGCGTTGTCGCGCTTCCATGCACCTCGCGACCCGGGAATGTGGTGCTAGCGTCTGGCCGCGCATATAAAGGCCTATCTTTCCTCAGCGACCTTTCTTCCTTCAATCCACATCTTACCGTACTTTATTTCAAAAGAAATATGTATCGCCCACATGATCTTCTGGCCTGGAGAATTACAAAACAATAGGGATACTTTCCATGTGTCACCGCTTCCAAAGCTTCAACACTATACTTCGATGTGTTCGTGGGAACGCAACTACAAAACGTTCCCTCAATCATGGCATGTGATATCCGCCATGCAATCTGCAGCAGCTATCTACCACGAAGGCCTCGTCGATCGCATATAAAGACCGCTTGTGGTCAGCAACCTTTCTTCCTCAATCTTCACCCTATTCTACTTTATTCAAAAGCTTGGCAAATCAAAAGTATGGCGTCCTTGCTTGAACAATTCAAAAACAGATAGGATACCGACACATGTGTTGCAATCTCAAAACACTCGCGAACGCTGCGTTCATGCATGCTTCTTAGGTTGCCATTCCAAAAAGTCAGGGGAGGGAACGCATGAGCTCCCGCCTTACGACCTTCAACCATGTACTAAGAAGATCTTGATTCGTACCAATACCTCAACAGCGATGCCACTCTTTTCCAAATCACCAAAGTAGTCATTTCATGACAGAAAGCTCTGTGCGTCTTCCTCGGTGTATATAAATCGTTCAACTTATGATTACTTTCTCTCTCCTCATCAAATGTTTCCACGTTGGAATACTCAAAAATGTCAGCCGGGGCTCCCATGTCTGAGTCTCCTCCTCTTTCTAAAAGGTCATACAATACGTGCATGGAAGCTGCCCTTCGCGTGTACCAAACAGTCCAAACTACCAAAACCTTCAACACGGACGACTATGGGAGTCTGGCTGAAGTGAGATCGCCGCTAATCTCCAAAAGCCAACGCGATCGCAACCGATGCTTCTGTGAAAAAGGATGGTCGACAGACACCAGAAGAGTGGCTCTACCATGGACGCGATTTAACGCCTCATTATTGGAATATAAAAGACCTTTCTTGTGGCTTTACTTCTTGTCTTCTACCTACCACCTTGAAAATTTCCCATTCTCGAAAATGACAGCGAATTCTATGATGTGCTGCCTGGCGCCAACTTCGAACACAATCAACAAAAACAACATGTTTGCCTGTGCGGGCGAACAACTCCTACAACTTCTACCCGATTTTGACCCAAAATTCCCGCCATTCTCTCGCATGAGATTGCTGGCTTCTTCGAAACAAAACCGATGCGACGTCTGTGACATGATTGTCCTGGTCTCCAGCAATTTGCGTCAAAACACCGAGTGCCTCGCTACATGAGGTCCAAAAATTGGCAACGGGTGTTGTATGCTGGGTTTGCTGGCATATAAATAACACCAACTCTTCTTCACTTCTCTCTCCTATCAATTCCATCGCCTAGATGAGAATTTCCCAAAACCAGAGCAGCGCATTGTGATGTCTTTTTTCTCCGGGCTTCCGAAAAGTACACACATTAATCTTGGATGGCTGCGAGCTACCAAAAACATTGAGGATATTTTCGAATGTGGAAGAGACCGCCGCGAAAATTCCTACTGAAGAAGATCTGATGTCGAAAAATATACAAACCGGCGATACATGTTCGGACAGTGTAGTTGTAGGACCTAGCGTACCTTTGAGTATGAAGGTCTATGTGTCGGTGTGGAGCACCGAGGAGTCAAAATGATTAAGGGATCTATTCATGTCTTTGAAAATCAGTGGACAAAGTGTCCATGTTCCGCTCCGCCGAGCCTGATCGTAACGGGTATAAATATCACGCAAGTTTGGGCTTTACTCCTTCATTACACACTTCCTTTACAAAAACCAAAACTTTAATACCTATCTTTTCATGGTGTTGTGCGCCTCTTCCTCCAAAACCAGGCTATCAATTGCAAATGTTTGAGCCAAACCAAACATCCTTATCAGCACAAAAGCCATTCTTCCTGGCAAGACCGTCTAAAAAAACATCTCCAATATTCGATGTCTCGTTACGGTCTCGCCTTCGATGTAAACTCTCTAAACGACCGTTCCAGCAAACAATGACAAGCAAGCTGATGGCTGCGCGAACGATGCCCAGTTCGGTGTGTGATATCAAAAACGGACTGGCCGTGTTTGATGTCTGTTCCCGCCCAGAGCTTTGGGGTATAAAACACACTTCCAGCCCCTCAAAGTCCTTCCTTACTATATCCCAATCGACAGAGTACATTTCCAAAAAGACCGTTCTATCCGAATATGTTTGTCTCTTCGGAGTGACCAAAATCCAGCTCGACTTCTTCCATGGCGGTCGCGACCCCTCAAATCCAAGAAAGAGACACGACATGAGATCCGGGCTGGCAGCTGGAAACAATGAGTGCTCAGATAAATGTCTGGTGGCTCGCTTTCGCAGTTGAGACATACAACCTAATCTTCTATGTTGCTTCTTTGTGCTTCAAAAAAGAGAGCGAGTACGGAATGTACAGAAAGCTGTCGTTCGACAGTACATGCTGTTCTGTGGAAGCTTCTCAAAACAGATTACATTACCGAGAATGATTCGTTCCTCCGAAATCTCCGAAGTAGAGTGCGATCTTCTTGATGAGACTCGTGCGCATCGACTGAAGCCAAGGTAGAGGTATGTCATGAAAGAGCTGAGCTTGTCGCTGCTGTAGTCCAGATGGCTGTGGTGTCTTTCAAGGACGTGATGATGATTAGCATCATCGCGATACCCTCGATGTCCTCATGGTATCCATGAACTCCCAATCGCCGGACAGGGCTGTCTTGTAATCGTTGAATTGAACCGATCGTAATCGTAATCTACACAAAATATACAACATCAGTCCACCCCCCAGCACCCTCCCACACATCACCCCTACGCATGCGCCGCCACACCCCCCATAGGCCTCATCCCCTGCGGATTATTCGGCGCACTGGGCTGAATCTCCTGCACCGCCTCATCATACTCCGCGGTACTCATCTCCGCAGCATCACCCAACCCCTCATCCTGCTGCCCACTAAACATCTGCGCGCGCATACTCTGCTCGTCCTCAATCTGCTGGGCAGCCCATGCCTTCCAGTTCTCCCACGTGCGGTCTTCGAGCTCCATTCCGATTTCAAGGGGCCCTTTGCCGAAGTAGGCGCCGACGTGCAGGGCTTCTTCTTTGGCGATGCGGGACCGGATTTCGGAGAGGTGGCGGTGTTGGTAGAATTCGCGGCGGGCGAGGTCGTAGGCGGAGGCTTTGGAGAGGGAGGCGTGCTTCATTAGCCACATTTGGCGTTGGACGACGCTGGGGGGGTGTTAGTCTGGGGGTGTTGTGGTGGATGTGGGTTTGGCTACCTTTCACCGTCTAATTGCTTCCCAGGCTGGACAATCTTGCTCCAGTCGTATTTCTTGGAGTCGTTCCCGCTATCTTCTACGACTAGCCGCGGCCGTGCCAGTTCCCATGGGTGGTCACCGAAGAACTCTGAGCGCAGCTTGTCTTCTGGGTATGCGATTGGTAGGGGTTGGAATAGTTTGCTGGCTTTCCGCGCCTTCCGCATCTTGGGTATGCGTAGGACGGGGCGGGCGAGCGTCTCGCCTGGCGGTATGTTTCCGACGACGTCGTACCATTGCGGGAGGTTGGGTTCTCGTTTCGAGTCGAAGAGGGCTTTCGCGGTCTGGCGCACCCGCATCGGGCGGAAGTCGTAGCGGCCCATGGCGGGCGATGATTTCCTTTATATATACAGATGTGTTATCGCATCGGCGGGGGTTCCAGGGGAAGAGCGAGGGTATAGTTCGAGGTCGGGCGGCGCAATTGGTCGTGTGGTGGATATTCAACGTTGGGGTTCTTGCCCGCAAAGTCCGCAACTCCGCCAAGACTTCGCGACGCCGAAATCTTTGGAGAGTATGACCGCGACACTCGGCACCCGCCACAATATCCTCCCACATATCCTCCCACCCAGGCAGCTCTTCGCTGAGCTCCCCGTAATCAATTGCACCCGACATCCCCCAAATGGACACCGTCTGAACTGGCTCCCTCTGACACAATGCTCGACCTCTCATGTCCCTCTTCCGCACCCTCGACCGGACCTCTGCAGTCTCCAATACCGCCCATGCTCGCCCCTTCCTCACCTTCCTGTACCCGAATCCCGAGAAGAATACATCGAAGAGGAGGTTCAGCAAGAAGGCGGTAGACAATGCTCCGTTACCCGATAGGCCGTCTGCTCGCATGGACACTTTCTTCATCCAGACATTGGTGCGGGCCGGGTCGTGCCCAAAGCATGCGAAACATATACATACCCCGCGCGACGTAGCATCGCCGACATCGAAACACCACACATCACGCAGGAAGAGCACGTGGTCAAAGTCGGAGAAGAAGCTGGGTATTTTCCCCGAGCGCAAAGGGCCGCTCAAGAAAGTCAAAAACTTCGCCGAGAAGGAACTGCAGGCCTTGGTGGATTACTATGGCATGGAAATTGATACCCGGCCTGAGGCGGATGTTCCTGACGAGGGAAAGCTGGTCTGGAATGTTGGCGATGACCATGAGCCCTGGCCCCTCCGCGAGCCAGCAGATGCGTTGCATATCAAGAAGTTGGAGGATCTGCTGAAGGATGATGAGTCGCCGCACGATGAGGTGTTTGATACTTATAAGAAGCTTCAGTCGCCAGGAGTCGTGTATCTTACTACCATGACTATTCGAGCGCTACTGCACCATCTCGCCATTGTCGAACGCCCCACACCCATCGCAGCGCAACGGTTCCTCTCGATCCTAGACGACATGAAGACGGCGCATATACACATAGTACGTTCAGAGTGGACATCCGCCATACATTTGACTGGACGCGCCATGGGAACAGTTTCCGATGATGATCTGCAAAACACGCTTCGCATCTGGCAGGACATGGAGCACCGCGCCGGTCTAAAGGGTGGATATGTCACATTCAACGTGCTCTTCAACATTGCCGTCAAAGCGGGCAAATACACACTCGCCGAGACCTTCATGAAAGAGATGCAAGCCCGAAAGCTGCCCATGCACCGACACTACCGCGTAGCACTCCTCTACTACTACGGCGTTCTCCAAAACGGAGACGCCGTCCGGAAAGCATATCTCGACCTCGTCTCCGCCGGCGACATCGTAGACACCGTTGTCATGAACGCCGTCATAGCATCCCTAATGCGCGCCGGCGAGCCCTCAGCCGCCGAACACGTCTTCGAGCGCATGAAGCGGCTCCACGTCCAACGCAGCGCCACAGCCCGGGGCCACGTCTTCTTCAACCGCACCTGGCGCGACCGCCGCGTACTAGGCATGAAGTTCCGCGACGAAGCGCGGCGCCTGAAGAAAGAAGGCGGAGACGAAGAGCTAAAACAACTCCAAGACCTTGCGCCCATCGGCCCCGATTCAAGGACTTATGGGATATTGATACGCCATCATGCAGCTGTAGCCGGTAACATCGACCGCGTCAACGACCTCCTCCAGGAAATGAAATATAATTCCGTCTCCCTCGACGGCACTATCTTCATCGTCATCTTCCACGGTTTCAACTCCTTCGGCGGCGTTAGATACTCCTCCTGGACGCTCTCCCGTCTCGAGAAGATCTGGACCCAGTATCTCAATGCGCTCAACAGCGATAATATGGAGCGGACCTGGCTGTCTAGTCTGGCTGTCATTGCGGCGCTCCGTGCGTTTGGGAGATGCGCAACCCCCGAACGCATACTCACAGCGTGGAACGAGATTCGCGACTTGTGGCATCCGGATGAGAGGGAGTTGGAGGCTGCGTTGGCGGTACTGAGGAGGCTTGTGCCGAGTCAGCTAGATGGGAGTGTGGATGATGTGCCCAGACCGGGGTTCTTTGATGGGAGGAGGTTGGGTTGAGGGGTGGTTGCTTGTAGGAACAGGTGTGTTGGTCATGTAAGACGCGTTCTGTATCACTATTTCTTGTTGGTCTGTGTGTAAATATATCCGTTGCTATCCATACTACGAGGCACGTGTATGTATATCTGGACGTTGGTGAAGCAAAGCCGCGGGAGAATGTGGCGGTTATAGACCGAGATCACTGTCTAGTGTATCATCATTGTTTTAGTACACCATTCCGTACCCGACGTCCTACACCAACACTACAATTTAACCATCCAGACAAGCTACCCAACCCAATGAAACCCAGCATCACCCCGGTTACCCTACTGCCACCACGATCCACTAATTTCCAGAACTACAAATCTACAAATCTGTAACGTACAAGGATCTTCCTGTTCCGTCAGGCCCATCATCTCCGGTTCTTGAGAGGAAATATCGCGTTACCTACTTCAGGCTATTAGGATCTGCCTTTGGTGTTCCGGTGGGCTTGGGGCTTGGCACGGGTAGATTGGCTAATTTGAGTGCACTGCGTGGGATCATGTGGGAGGGGTTGGGGGTAATTTCGGGAGAAGGGAACGATGGGTATGGGAATTTGGGAACGCGGTTTTCGGAGTATGGAGGATTGGAGATGGGGGTTTTGGTGTTGGTTTCGGTGTACGAGGGTTATTCGGCTGGGTCAAAAAATTATTTAGCTGGGCAACAATAACGCAAGGGATTACAAATTCTAAAAAGACACATTTGTAGAGAAGGCTCTCTTCTATAATTTAGGTTTTTAGGAATTTTAAAAACTTTGCTTTGTTGTTCCACAGAATAGCTTTAGAAAGGTTGAGTTCTACCCAGCTAGATAACTTTTTGACCTAGCCAAATAACCCTCGTCGTTTCGGTGATGGTGGTGGGTCTGCGATTGCGATTGCTGCTGTTTGGAGTGGTCGTTCTGCTCGCGTCGGTGTTGGATAGTGCTTGGTGGTTGATGTGAGGCTGTTCAGGTAGTTGTGTTGCTTCGTCGCGGGGGGCGTAGAGAAGAGTTGGGGTTTGTGAAGTTGCGCTGGCATCGGTGTTGGTTGGTGATTGAACTTTGAGGCTGTATCAATTGTTGTGCTGCTTCGTCTTGAGGGCGTAGATGATATTGCACGATGGAGGAAATACGACGTTGAATCAGACTGGGCCTGCTTAGGTTTTTGTTTGGATTTTGAGGTTGTCCTTTGATCTACGGAAGAGTTGAGGACTGGCAGGTCGTGTTGACCTGCATGTTTGTCGCTGTAGTGCGTCGTTTACGGCCAATCCCGATTTAGTTGATATTGCTCTCGTATTGAAAACTCCTGACGCAGCTCTTCCTCCGTTAATAAGCTCCACCACGAAAAAGAGTAAGAGTAATTCCGACCATAAGAACTTTTCGTTGGGTGCCGCATGCCTAGATCGACCATGCGCTTCTCATCCCATATGGCAAATCCATATTTGCGCCAGCACTTAAACGGGTACACAAGCGTAAGCGGACCCCCATCTTCGTATCCTTCGAGTGAGGACATTCTGCACCAGAACATGTACCCCCATGGCCCTAAGTACTCGCAACTTGGATCCTGATGGAATATGTCCTTCTTACTATCGACGAAGAAGACCGGGTCGGCACAGTAACACCTAGACACTGCTCCTTCTTCCCAACGTATCGTTGGCAAACCAAAAGCGTTGTTCTTGACAGCTTCCACCGAAGCAATGGTCCCAGAAGTGACTGCGTCAAGAAAATCGCTGGCGGTCAAGATCTGCTCCCGGTAGGACTCGTGCACGTCGTAAAAACCATCCGGGCTGCTCTCGAACAACGCATCAATATCCTCTCTCGGCCAAGTGGCGTCCAGGCGGCCCTTACGACCGGCGTCCTGGAGTTCCAGGAGGAATTGCAGTCGCCAGAACGATTCCATCATCCGCTTCTCCTCCACGTACGAAGGCGGGCCAGTATCCTGTGGAATGTAGTCCTTTCGGCTCTCGGCATTTCCGAAACGATCCTGGTTCCTCCAGCCAGCCCCCGTTTTGATGAGCGTGGAAGGCCTTAACTGCATAGATTTTCGTATCATATGTTCAAGGCATGCATGGGACCAGGCATGCACATTCGCGGCGCTGGCGAGGAACGAACGTACTGCCGCAGCGGCTCGGTCTAGTCTTGACGAACGCATGTTTTCGGTGGCGAAAACCCAGTCAGCTTCAGCAATAGTTTGAGCCTCGGGCATGGATGCGAAGAAGTCTGAGAAGCGAGCTTTCAAGACCGCGTCCATCAGGCGGCGCGTCCGCAGGGGAACGGTAGCCTCCATAACCTCCTCCACGATTTCGAGCGGATATCTGTCGAGCACTCTGCCCATAGCGGGCGACGCGTGGGCCAGGTTCCGTAGTGAAAAAGGGTTCGGAGAGAGTTTGATTATCTTGATCCTGAGCTCCTCGGGAAGTTGACCAAATGGGTCTTGTTCGGCGTTCGCTGTCATGGTCGCTTGTGGTACTCTTAGTATTGCTTGCAAGGCGAGGGTCTGAAGAGAAGAAGGAGCAGCGGACTTGACAGAAATTATGTGCGCCTGCTCACTCTACTTCCTTCGCCTCGCGCACTAGCCTCATTCGGTCTCACGTGCACACGACTGTGCCGCTCAACCGCATACCTGAACAACACTTCGAAACATCCGCCTCGACGATGCCCAAGCCCCGCCCATTAGCACTGCCAGGTCGCCGGCATCAGTCGGTTCTCGCGCCGGGGCTTCTTCGCAACCATGCCTCTCTCCACGACTGTTCGTTTCTCCATCTCGAGACCTGCGCCTAGAATTATCAGCTTCCCTACGACGAGCATCGCCACCGGATTGAACGCTCATCGCAGTTTCCATGGGCGATTTGGCGCTACAGAGTTGCAGTCAAATATCTTACGCAGACTTCGGTACGACTGCGATGTAAGATTATACCTTCGACAGCCCAGCCGACGACGAAGTCTCCATGTCTTTGTACCGGCCCCAGCTCCCGTGGTTCGGTCGCTCAACTTCTTTTCGTACTGGTATTACTACTTGCGCCTTCGGTAAGTCAGCCCATAGACCCGAGTTCGCCCACTCGAGCTGATCTTGCAGAGTTCTGCACCTATTATATGTCAGACAGGGCGATTTTCTCACCTCTGAACTACAACTCCATTACCCGAACCCAACACCAGCGGAACAGGAATGTTTGGAGTGTGCTTATACCGCTCTGCAGATACCTAGATCGTTCAGTATCCTGGCTTATTTCAATGGCTTGTCTTACACTATCTCACGTGCAGATATCATCCGAATCTCGGATGCATGTTTTGCCCTGCGACACGTCAAGTCCAGCATGCGGTCGTACCCATCGGATATCCTAACGCGGATCCACCCAACCGTTAGGGTAGTTCTGAGCAGCCTCGAGAGTGTACTGAGAATATTCCAAGACAACCTTGCGGTAAGAGGCGAACTCGCCGATGTTGCGCCTGAGGAGCTTCCCAGTCTGACCAAACAAACCCTGGAGATCGTGGTCGATTTTTCCGAGTTCTATATGGGAAGTAAAACGTGGCTGGCTGCGGAACTACCAGTTCATGATGCTACGAAGATAACTACAGCCCTGCATCGACATCTCAAAACATGCGTTTGTTGGTTCAAATGGATGGAAGACATTGGAGCTCGAAGAGTCGGAATTCCGACACAAGAACGAAGAAGTTCCATATATGGAACCATCCGGGATGCTAGGGGGTGGCAGACGCGCTCTATAAAGGAAGGCCAGCAGGTACTCCGTCTCCTCGATAGATGTTCTTCGACGCCGGGAGTAGAACACGTGCGGTCTGAGGTCACTAAAATCGTGGATATGCACAGAAGACTCTTGGGGAATTGTTGACAACCCGTGCATTCTTGCGCGAGCGCATGGAGACGCGATGTACCTGAAAGATTGTTCGGCTCGCGATATGTAGCCTCTTAGTGGGGTTTCCGCAAAGTCGTCGGGCCGCCGGGGGGGTGGAATAGCGTCTCTGAATACATGCAGCAGTGGTGAAGGGTCAAGTGGGCTGTTATCCTAGTGGGCGGGCGCGTCCTGGGTATATGCTGGTATTGCATCGACAACAATGATGGGAACGATTGAGAGCCGATGCTTGCCGGCCACATCTCATTTCTCATAGACCGAACGAGCCCGATATTGCAATGTGACGACTGTCAGTATAGACTGGTAGCGCCATCAATGGGATGAGCATCATGTCTTTACCTTCACGATATTCTTGAAATGTCTGAAGAAAAGTAGTGTAATGGCACGTGACGCTAAGAAGGGTGGAAAGTCGGCACGAAGTCGGTGCCTCCACATCCCGCGTCTCCGATGCCAATGCCAATTTTGGTCCTTTCCAACTCTCCAGCCTCAATATTTGCATGACAGTCATACATCTGATATGCATGTGAAAGTCATCTCGCCATTCTTCCTCCTTCAAGCGGCCTCGGGATGCAGGATCTCGTCGCGTATCGTGGTGACGCATAGACACACGAGATTCGGCGTTGTTTCCCGCCAATCTCGTCACGGTTGCACCAGAACAACGGAGACGCCGCCTCGGAGGATCCATCGAAGGAACACGATACAAGTGTGTCATGTCGCGAATCCGAGGATCCTGCACCGATACATATACATAGCATTGTTGTTGACCTTGCCGATTAGTCGGGATCCCAGCACAAGAGATGAGACACAATCCTGCGCCGATCGATTGCGATTAGCGCGACACCCAAAGAAGAACGACGAGATGAATCAGCGAGTCATCTGGCGTCGGAGGCTAACGATTGGCCCGGAAATTTCACCCTGGTCGTGTTTGAAGATCTGTGGCGGCCGTCCCTGTGTGCAGGATTAAACTGGTGATGATATCAATGGCCAGTGCTCTTTGCGAAGGATTCAAGGTTCCGCAGGGGACTGCGCAATTCAGCCAATCTTTGCGCTTGCTTCAAAACCTCGGATTGTTGCGGCTGTATACTTGCGAGTACCTCAGCCTCGAACCTGCGTTCGTCGTGCTCGGCAGACGGCAGATATTGACATGTCACTCCTGGTACCCTTGTACATATACTGGAGTCAGGGGCGATGAGGCGTAACAGCCCCGAAAAGTCCACACTGCCACGGGACGCGGGATGGAAGCGTCGAAGCAAAGAAGGACCTCACTTTCTATCCTTTTGGAAGAACAATTACAGCAAGAGGTAACGGGGTGGTGTATGGAAGCCGGGTACCGCACACATGGACGGGTTAAAAGCAACTGCTACGCTCACCGCCGTGGAACCTTCTCTCGCGCGCCGCACGCGCAGCCCGTGGCGCGATCCCTCAGGCCAGAAATCCGGCGTCCAGAAAGCGTTTCTCCCAGCGGTATCCCTGCGTAAAGTTTGGGCGAGGACCTGTCAAATGCAAGCATCCGCTAATCGCAGTTCGCTTATCACCTAGCGTTGAGCCTCCAACACGTCTCCACCTGCGTTAGTCTTGCGTGGACGGCATGAACCCAGCTTGGCAACGGCCCTGAATCGTCAACCGTAGCCTCGTGGGAGAAGGCGGCAGACGGTATCCTGTCAGGTCATTAGGGCTTGCGTTCCCGCCCTGCGGCGTGGGTCGTTCGCCAACCTTATAGTTTCTGCATCTTTCGAAGCAGCGCCGGCGCTGGCGTTCCACTTTACTCAGGTACGACGTTCTTCACGATGTCGACATGGGAGCAGATGTACACCGATATGGTGCTGCATGCACCGGATCCTGATGAGGAGTTGCCTTTGTCGAATCGCAGGGCGACGATGTTCGGCACTACGCTCACTTTTTTGGTACGATGTCGTGATACTTCTCGATGTACCATCTGCTAACCTCACAGATAGATCATAGCATGGTTTGCAGTTTTTTTCCGTCTGTATGTCCGCATCAGAGTCGTCAAAGAATTGGGCTGGGATGATGCGTTTGTGTTCCTTGCTCAGGTACGTTCACCGTTGACAGTTTTTACGTGTTTGACATGAAGTTAACTCAATCCAGTCGTTGAACACGGCAGCTACCGTCGTAATGTGTCTTTGTAGGTGGTCTACCATGCTTGCGGTATGATCTCGACTAACATGAGTAGCTGTCAAGCAAGGACTGGGTGAGCACATGCTGTACATTGGGTACAATCGTCTAGTAGAATATCTGAGGGTATGCTTATTCCTCAACTGGATGATGTCACTTGCTAACCAAGCCAGTTGTACTACTTCGAAATGGCCATATACGTCACCAACTGCGGCGTCATCAAGATTGCACTCTTGCTCCAGTACCTCCGCATCTTCAAGGCTGGACTCATGCGATGGATTTGCATTGGCCTCCTTGTCGCTGTGACTCTTTGGGGTATTGCCTTTTCAATCACCGCATGGTTTCCTTGCTTTCCAGTGCGCGGGTACTGGGACCGCACTGTATCTGCGAATTGCTACGGCTTCGGACTCGGAGACCTTGACAGCTTCATCGCTACGTACAAGGCGCAGGCGGCTACCAACATGTTGTTCGATATCTCCATCTTCATTGCGCCAATGGTGTTGTTCAGAACACCAAATTTGCGATCCAAGAACGTGTTCGCAATGGCTGGCGTGTTCACCTTTGGAGCTGTGTAAGTCGCTCATGCCATCCGGCCCAAGCATTCCATGCTAACATGATCACAGCGTCGTCGGAACATCAGTCTGGCGACTCCACGGTATCGTCGAAACTAAAGGCGCAACCTATCCCTACGTCGACTATACATGGTGGTCACCAACTCTCATCATCCTCACCTGCCTCGAAATCGACCTCGCCATCATCTGCGCCTCCATGCCCATTTTCTGGCCCATCATCGAGAAGTCGCTCAGCGCCATCTTCGTCAGCTACGAAGTCCAGGTTGTTGAGGAGCGCGTCGACGACTACGGTCTTACCTACGAGCTGGAGCACATGAAGGGGGACGACAGGCCATGCAGCATAAAGAGCAGCGGGACGAGCACACAAGAGTTGACGAATGATGACGAGGAGTCACATCCGAGGAGGCCACAGTTTACGGTGGGCTTTGATCCGCTGAGTGAGGAACAAAGAAACAATGGGTTGAGTACGAATGTTCAGTCGACAGCTCCGCAGAAATGGCAGCTCTAGATGGTCATGCATATACATCTCGAAACCAATAAAAACACATGCAAACAACCACACAGTCGCAACACGCACACACTGATCGTAATAGCAATGGAACTGACACCATCTTCTTAGCAAGACCTCACTCTCCTCACACCAACACGCGCAACACAACCCTACGTCATCCCAACACCCCTTCGGCCCGCCATCCACTTCACCTCACCTCCCGCACACCTATGCACTTCCCCCAAGGAACCTCCCTGCCACTGCCACCTCACCCCACAGCCTTGAAACACAAAACCACCGAACCCATCTCTTCGGCCTCATGTGTACGTACAGTATTACCACCCTGTCCACCCCACGCAGCTGTTACTGCCGAACAAAAGGTGACACTACAGTACTACTGTAATTGAATCGCAAAGCGCAAATGTCAATGTCACAAAGTACCACCGGGCACAGCGACACTAGTCGCGCGTCTAGATCCGTCTGTGTCGCACGCTACATCCTGGTGTAACTTATCTGGGCAATGCATCTCCGTGGGGGCGGCGCTGCTGTGATAGCTGGAGCAGGCACAGTGCAGTCAAAAAATTCTCCGGGCCTTTAGTGGAGTGCAGGTTGATTGCGCGCAGTTGTGCATGAGTAGAACGTGGTCATGTGGGTGATGGGATTACGGGGGCTGGGGGCTGGATTGTCGGGGATCGTGATGCGTGTTGCATGTGATGCTGAAGGTCCGAAAAGATGGCCATGGATCAGGATAGACTGGATAGTGCGTTGCGTGAGACGGGAGGGGAAGGGTGGAAGGTGGGAAAGTATGGCGGTAAGCTGGGAATTGCGCTTCGGGGAGGTGAAAGTCGGTCCGATCGGAGGTTTATCGATAATGCGATGGTTGATGGATGGGCGATCTGGTGTGACGCGCAGAGCTTCAGCTGAGATGGAGAGGTGGGTGGGGAGAAGGTGTGGCGAGATTTTTTGGGTGTTGGAGGGAGTGGTGTCGGGGATAGTTAGAGGGTGTATAGGTGGGTAGAGTGATGGTGTGCAAGATTTGCCGATAATTGTACTTCTTTTTATGTTGTTGAACTCGCCATCGTCTACAGGTATTGGCCCTTGGCTACTTGTAGTCTCGATTGTCGCAGCCTTTGTTCCTCAGCATCTCTGAATCTTCGCATCGTGTGTTTCCCTTCTCATTCCCGGGGTGTTCGTCCACGCAGTCGAAAACTTCCCATAGTATGTGCGTGAACTTTGACGATCTCTACGTCTCCATCACCTCAAGAACGTTGCGGCTGAACATTTCCCTCCACCTACGCTGATCTTCACATGAAGAACTCAACCACTCCCCAAGATCACCACCACACATTACCCCGAAACCCAAACGTCGACGTTAGAGCAGGTTGCCTTAGGCGAGCACTTTCTGATGGGATATTCATGTCCAGGACCAGTCAAACGTTAGTGCATCGCGCCGTTGAGAAGCTAGTGGTTAAATGGGTGCGTAGTGGTTTGAAGAGACGATGGTTTTAGCTATCCTTGCTTTTACCACGTGCAGCCCTGAACTTGCTTTTTGCTGATCTTGATGTGCATTACCCGCACTCCCGGCAAATGTAAAATGGCGAAGCTTATTTGCCGTATGGCGCGTTGTGGCGTGCACACCTCCGGTAGCTCTAGCCTCTAGACCAGCTGGCGTGTTCCTATGGAGAGGGATGCGCGCGGGGTTGTTAGGTAGTAGTGGCATGCGTACTGCATCATGAGGCTTCCTGTCGCGTTCTCGCGCTAATGTATTAATGAGTTATTAAAACGACATAGACGTGAGGCGAGTGTGTTAGTATAGTAGTGCTTGCTGTTATGGCCGACGCGTCCACAGAGGCACGTCAGCCTAGGCAAACACAGAACACCCAAGAGCCTACATCAGCTTTAGATCACCTACCTTGCATGTTCTTATCTCAATGTAGTCTGCAGAGCTGTTTGTTGTTTTTGTTGTATGAGATGGCGCTGTTAGATGTTTTGGCGAAACACGTGGAAGACGCGTCTTAGCGCGACCGGAATGGAAGCGGGGATCACCACCGCTCTTCCTTCTACATCGCGACGCGTCGCCAATGTCATGACGCCACCCGCGAACGCGAACGAACGAGTTGTCATAGCCGAATCTGGGGACGTGTTGCTTACCCTACGCAACCCGGGTGCACCCTTCGCTGTTTGGGAAAGTGAAGCCGAAGATGGCGATGCAGCCGATAAGTCTGTCATCAAAGAAGAGGGCAAGGAAGATGAGGATGCAGATCAAGACTTGAAGGTAGAAGGCCCGCCACAGAAGAAGAGAAGGATGGCAAAAATATCGAGGCAGGATACAGGAATTCAAGACGATTTAGGGGACGATGCAGAATGCCCTTGCTTTGTGTATCAGGTCTCGTCCCAACACCTGATCACAGCTTCGCCAAAGTTCAAAAGCGAAGTTATGTCTTGGAGCGAAAACCACAAAGCAGATGATGGGTTTTACCACATGGAAACCGCAGACTGGGACCCAGAAGCATTCGCTATACTTTTGAACATGCTTCATCTCCGCTTCCGCCAAGTACCCAGGTCGCTGAGTCTGGAGTTGCTTGCCAAAGTCGCCATGCTTGTGGACCATTACCGATGCTGGGAACCTTTCGACCTGATTGCTGATGTGTGGGCCAAGAACGCTCAAATGTACCAAATAAAAAGTACATATGATCGCGACCTAATGCTGTGGATGCTCGTCTCTTGGGTATTCAAATTGGACACGGTATTTCACAGTACCACCGGTATAGCGCTACGGTTAAACAACAGGGCGAAGATCCAAGACATGGGATTGACTATTCCACCAGCTGTTCTTCGTACGTCGTGCGTCATAATGATTCGCAGTCCACCAGCTAACTCGAGCAGAAGCTTTAGAGTCTCGACGCACAGAGACGATTTCGCAGATCATAGAAGTTTGTCACAAGTGGATTGACAAATATTGCGATACGGACGTCTGTGCTCAGACATATGAGACTCCTCGTCCCTTCGAGTGTAGCTCCATGCTGCTTGGTGCGCTTATGAAGCAACTGAAGACCATCGGTATTATTTCTCCACGACCGACCGCCCCCTTCGACGGCTTAAGCATTACCAGCTTGCGCGATAAGTTGATTAGGATGGAGTCACCAACTTGGTATACACGCAACACTTGCTCTCACCATAGATGTACATTCGAGGGGGTGGGCGACGAAGTAAGCAGGGTTGCATACAAATTCAGGGGGCTCAAGCGAAAGGACTTCGTGGATCGCGGTGAAACTTGGGCGGAGTAGAGGCTCGATCACAACAACGATCAAAACATCTGGGCTTACTCACTACAATTACAAGCGACCTATTATCGATACCAGTGGTAGCCACGTCCTATGTCACATTTTTTGAAGAAAGATATTTTAGGGTAGGAGCCTACATCATCTTCTGATCTGTGTGTTTCTTAGGTTGTGGTAGTATATATACCGCAGGCTGTGGCACCACCATCAGTCCCAAAACTTGAGCTGTAGTCAACCAAGTCAGTATAGTCAATATAACAATCGATACTTCCACAAGTATACCGCTCCAATCCCCGAGTTTTTCTCGCCCATCGTTGGGCCGCGCACCGTATCGGCTTGAGTGTATCCCGCGAGCATCTCAAAATCGTACATTGTTCTCTCGAGAAGAATATGTTGTAGCGCGCTGTGGGTACTGCATCAGAATGTGGCTGTCGGGATTGCGCTTTGTTCACCTGCGCCCGAAGTTCTTTATGAACCTACCTGGAGAGTCAAGACAAGCATCTGCATCCCATACTTGACTCCTAACGTCCTCGTGGTAGTTGTGATAGTACCTACATTGACACGAGATGCGCGGTTAGCGATTACCTCAGTGTGGGTAGAGACTAACTGACCCTTGGGATCGGTTTCTGAACGATGTCGCTATGATTAGCCTTAGAGACTCTCGCGGGCTGGTATTGTCTTTGAGCTGTGAAGTCGTCAGAGAAGTTCAAGGTCGTGTCTGGAGGCCCAAAACAGCAATCCATGAAAACGACACATCTTCACCTTCACTTTCACTTGCGCGTCGCAACGGAGCTCGGCGTGTCTCGCTCCGCCTAAGCGATAATAAATATTTGTCCTCTCTTCTTGTCCTCTCTCCCAGACACAAGCCACCACCACACACTACCCGAATATGGCGACTGAGGATCCCTCGTCCGCCGATAGGGTGCTTAAGCCCAGGTATGTTTCACATCGTGTATCACAAAACATTACTGATCCTCGCATAGCGTCGCAACGGTCTCGGACACCACAATCGTCAAAGTTGGTGCTGAGGGCAAAAGGTACAACCTACACATCGATCTTCTCAAACATCACTCCGGCTACTTTCGTGGAGCACTTTCGGGCGCATTCAAGGAGACGGACGACGGCATCATTACTCTCATCGATATTGATACCGACGCGTTCGACGTCTTTGTTGACTGGATATACACCGGCGTTGTCGCTCCGATAGAGTTCCCAGCTAAGACCGTCAATCACATTGGTCCCAAGTTTCGGTCGTATATTTTGGCAGATCGACTACTGGCTCCAGGACTCAAATCGGCTATCATGGACCTCTTCGTCTGCTATCAAGGAGCCGGTCCGATAAAAATACCCGGTTGTCACGGTATTATCTACTGCTATGCACATCTTCCCGAGAGCGATCCCTTGATTCGGCTGGTCGTGGACTTGTGGTGTTTCAAAGAAACTATGAGCTCCATGAACGATGAGGTTGTAGCTTTGCTACCCCAGCTGCCCAAGGACTTTCTTGTTCGTTATCTGGTCAGGATGAGAGATTTCAAGGCAGGAGCAGCATCGACCACATCTTTGAAGCGTGAAGATTACAACTAGGGTGCTAGGACTGGGCAGGCCGAAGCTTCATACGTTCAAGTTGTAGCATCATTCACGTGTGTCTAGCTTCAGATACTCAAGCGTTATCTGAATGAACGATATTGCCTCCAATCAACATATTACGTGTAGGTTAGAACTGAAGTTAGTATTTTAGTGCATCTAACCGTACTTTGCGATCTCTGACCAGGTAAGTGACATTGAAGAGTAAAACGAGCGGTGATAGGAAGCATCCTAGGTGAGAGAGCAGAATGGCCCTCACCTTACGCAATCCGCTGGCCATCTTGCTATAAGTAGTAGGAAGCTTTGTAGATCTTCCTCCTATCTCTTCCCACCTACACCACGTTCTCTTCTACCAGTTCTTCTGGACCCCTGCAGAGTGTAGGCAACACCAGCGTCCATCCATATCAGCAACGGACGAAGACACTTCACATCCAAGGCGGGATCATGAAGAAAGTTGAAGCACCTCGCGCAAGGTAAGTAACCGACCGTGGAACTCGCAACGAAGTATGTTAATCGTTATACATAGCACCGCTGCCGTATCAGAGACCGTCGTTGTCATAGTCGGTCCTGAGGAAAAGCGATACACTCTACACAAGCGGCTTTTGACGTACCATTCCGGATATTTTCGTCGCGTATTCGTCAGTGGGGTCAATGAGTGTTGCCTACGCAACGCGACAGCTCAAGGCTTCGATATCTTCGTTGATTGGATATATGAGACAAGACTGCGCCCTTCTGTCGACACGAGTGGCGATGAGACGTTGCGCATGCTCAGGGCCTACCTAGTAGCGGCGGAACTGTCAGTTGGATCGCTGAAGATGGCAGTGATGGACAGGATGTTTGATGTTCTCTCAGAGAACTTTCTCGGGGGTTGGGTTGTCCAATGGATGTTTGAGTCTTTGCCAAACAACGACCCTTTACTCCAGCTAATCGTGGATTCATTCTGCGTCGACGACGGCGTAAAAATGATGAGTGTCGAAGATTTTGCTACGATCGATGACCTACCCAAGGAGTATCTGTGTCGTATTCTCCGGAAGCTACACCAGCTGAGCGAGCTACCAGAGAGGAACCGAGTTCTTGCACGCGAAGACTACAGCATGGTGGTCTGCTTGTAGTACACGGTTACAGGGAAAGCTTGGCATATTCGCAAGCTGGAAAGACCGCTGAAAGGAAGCATGACAACAAGGCAGGCTTGCAATTGATGCCAACCTTCGAAGTCTTTGACGTGAGGAGGGGAAGGCGAGAGCTGGGTGACTTTGGATGGTCCCTTCGGCGGAACAAAAGTTATCACTGTCTAAGAAAGCTTGGTTTTCTCAAGAAGAATGAATTTCATGTTTCAAACTCGTTGTGAAAGGCTGACAATGCGATGACTGAGTGGAACAAAGGTGTTCGTCGTGACTCTGACGCAGCTTTGCAGCTGGCCCGTGCTTACATAAGTGAGGCTCCGCTGCCTTGTTAGCGTCGCGCTACGAGCTTCCCCAGCGCCATTCGTCATTTCGTATGAGCAACATTACCTTCACCTCCGACAGCTGCCTTTCAGCCTACACACCCTCCACCAGTCATTTACACGTCGTCGCGATCTGTGATTGATCTTGTCACCGCAAAAAGGAAATTCAACCGCCCAACGGTCGCAATCTAATTACCATTCACGCCCCCGGAACATTCACGTTAGCCCGGTAAGTCGTGGACGGCCCATTAAATGCTCTCATTTACTGACGTGTCTCCTAGACTTTCAACTACACCCAAATCATCATGTCCGACGCCGAGGTTATCGAACAGAAGCGCGAGGAGGATGAGCGCCTCGATACCGCCGAAGACCCCAACGAAGAGGTACGACACCATCCACCACAACGCGCGCGTTAGACCTGTCGAGGATAGCGGGCTGCTGTCGCGCATACGATTTCCGACATAGAAGAGCATGCTGACAGTGCAATGCAGGAAGAGATCTCAGCAATGAGGCGACGCGTACAAGAGATGGAGGAAGAAGCCCAGAAGCTACGCCAGATGCAGAGCGAGACGGACCTAGAACGCCACGAGATGCGCGAGAGCAAAGAAGATGTCGACGCGCGCAGTGTCTTTGTCGGCAACGTCGACTACGGCGCTTCCCCCGAAGAGATCCAGGCACACTTCCAGAGCATCGGAAGCATTAACCGTGTGACCATATTGCTCGACAAGTTCACAGGTCATCCCAAAGGGTCAGTACTAAGAGGAGGTTTTCCTTGAACGATTTGCGCATTTCCAAGTTTTTTTATTTGCTTTCATGCATCAACCAGTATGCGCGCGTACAGTCGCGTGAATGTTGTTGGGAGTTACAGTTGGGCGAAAGTATCTTTCGCTACCTGGCAAGAGTTTGGCAGAAAGATCGGAACGCTAATGAGCGTATGCAGGTATGCGTATGTGGAGTTCACAGAACCGCATCTGGTCAATGAGGCCTTGGTCCTTGACAACAGCCAGTTCCGCAGCCGGAATCTAAAGGTATGGGATACTAAATATTCTCCATTGAATGCGCGAACACAAACTGACACACATCCAGGTCGTCCCCAAGCGAACGAACCTCCCCGGTATGACACGAGGCGGACGCGGCGGCCGAGGCGGACCTCGAGGCGGATACGGCGGACGCGGCTCACCATACGGCGGCCGTGGTAGCTACGGTGGCGGATACGGCGGCGGCGGCGGCGCTCCACGAGGAGGCGGTTACCGTGGTGGATACCGTGGCGGCAGAGGCGGATCGGCATACCGCCCATACTAAGGCTGTGACACGACGACACCGGCACGCGCTATACCACCAGACCTAGGTCGCCGTTTCTGTATTGCTATATTGGGGTTCTCGAGGCAAGGGTGAAACAAAGGAAACAAAGGAAACAAAGGACACAAAATTGGATTGGGGAGTCGCGGTGACTATCTGTAAGATCCGGGGCTTGTAATATTAGGATGATTGTTGGACACATGTCGTGAGGATGCGGCGAAAGGGCTGCTGGACTTCTTATCTAAACCGGGTTTTATGAGGGACCGGGATGGGTTTAATATATGTTTCTTTGCTTCGTTGCGTGCAGTCCTTCGTCTCGTGTGTTTGTTGCTTCGGCGAGATCACGCATCATACTAAGTATATTCACAGCCATCATGGCTTCGTGTAGCAAATCACGTGAATATCAAACTGGAATAAGACAAAAATGAATCAATCGTGTATATTACTCCATGCGCAATATGCCAGGAGACTGAGAAGAAAGTCAGGTATCATAGCCACATGCGGCTTTTGTCCCACCATCTAAGCACCCATACAATGCTTGGCAACCTCGCCCAAACGCCAGGATCCGTATCTCATCAAAAGGACGTTTCCATACTAAGCGCGCCTCAACCAAGAAGTCAAGGCAGAGAAAGAAAGAAAATGCAAGAGCACATCCACCGCGTCTGAGCCGTATGCGTCACGGAGTGGAAGACAGCTTGACCACTGCATACCAGCTCATCAAGGCCTGACCACACCATCCCATACCCAACCTCCATAACGGCCCTCACGAACCGTTAGTCACATATAACCAAAAGGCACCTTCACCCCACGGTACACCACCTCTCCCCCCCTCTCATCCCCGACAATATGTAGCTCTTCCCCTGGCGCTCTGACAACGTACTACGGCGCCGGGTTCTCCTTGACAATCTGCTTGACCTTGCGCTCATACGCCGCCTTGTCCTTTTTGAACAGGTTGAACGCGTCGGCTTGTGCTGGGCTCTCTGGGTTCGGCTCGTCGAGAAGCGATTGGATGCCCAGCAGGATCTCTTTGATGTTGATGGCGGGCTTCCAGCCTTCTTCTTCGTTGAGGATGCTGAGGCAGACGGTGCCCGAGGGGTAGACGTTGGGGTGGAAGA
Organism: Alternaria sp. BMP 0032; assembly: GCA_023758005.1. Taxonomy (NCBI): domain Eukaryota; kingdom Fungi; phylum Ascomycota; class Dothideomycetes; order Pleosporales; family Pleosporaceae; genus Alternaria; species Alternaria sp. BMP 0032. The sequence continues at coordinate 76,370 of JAFVMD010000015.1, read as the reverse complement.
GGGGTGGGACGAATTTGCCTGTTGAGCGGGTTAGCTGGCTGTTGGGCAGATGGGTTTGGGAGTTTGGCGGAGGAGGAATGGGCATGGGCATGGGCTGAGAGATGTGTGGGGACGTACATTTTGGTGGCTTTGTTGGGTATTCATCTGGGAACGCGACTTCGAGCTTGAATAGACCGCCTTCCCATATCGTCTTTTCTTTTCCTGGTATGCCGCATTCCCATCGCTTTAGGTCCATCATGCCGTTGGAGCCGCGCATGGGCTTTGCGAAGAAGCCGAAGGGGTGGTCTCGTCGCCATGACTTTCTGGCTGCTGCGTTAGCGAAGATCATGTGCGATGAGAGATGTGAGCGCGTACCTCTCCTCAGAGAGCCGGTTGACGCAAAGAGACATAGTGTCGTTGTAGGTACAAGGCTGGCCGTTGCGCCTCTAGCTTGTCTCGTGGATTTCCGTACTGAAGTACCGACAGAGCGTGCGGTAAAGATAGCGAGAAAACTGCAAAGACGGTGTCTTATATATCGCGAGCTTGAGCGTGTGGCGTCGCGCTTGTTAACGTGTCACGATTGCGGTAAAGGTGAGGATTGCAGACGGTAAGAGGACCAGGTGAAGTCGAGTTACGGTTGCACGTGACCTGAACAACAATTATCGGGCGCCGCAGCGTTGGGATTCGGGGCTAGATCCCGTCGCGCGAAGGTGGAAGGTGCGATGCGCGATCTGCCCCGCGCTAGGGCTTGGCGTCGGTGCCTGCCCCGCTTATGTGATCCAATGCGTATGCGCGGGCCGAGGCTGACATGGCATGTGTCTGGTCTAGGTAGCTGCGATCTTCTTTACCTGTTCCTATCTCTGTTTCTTGGACCCTATAGGAGCTTTACTTGTATCTCGCAGTGAGATCACACTAAGATGGCGGACACAGCCGCAAAGAAAGAAGAGCAGCAGCCCGCCAAACCCACACCCACAACCACTGCCCCTCCCCCCGCCGAAGTAGCCTCCGACCCCGAAGAAGACGACCTCTCCGACCTCGACGATGTCCTCGACGAATTCGCAAACACAAAGCTCGACGCCAAAGCCCCCACCGCCTCGTCAATAGAAGCAGCCTACCCCAAGTCCAGCGATGCGCCGTCGTCATCCGGGCCCGGCAGGCCAGCCTCAGATATCTCCCCCGCGGAACTCATGATGGAAGACCAAGATGCGTTCCAGAAGCAGCTGCAGAAGGAGATGGAGCAGCTTCTTGGCCAGGGCGACTTCCAGAAACAGTTTGACGAGATTATGAAGGAGATGAGTGCGGAGATGGGGGGCGCGAATCCGTTGGAAGATCCTGCGCTTGGGCATGAGCATGCGCATGCGCATGCGAGTGAGGGTGCGGGTGCGGGTGAGGCGAAGGAGAAAGTCGCGTCTGGTCCGTCTGAGAAGGCGACTGCCGCAAAGGCAGAGAAGACGTTCCAGGAAACTATCAAGAAGACTATGGAGCGCATGCAGTCCTCCTCCGATACCGCAACTTCCGCCGCTGCATCTTCGTCTCAAGATGATATCCTCGCGCAGATGCTCGCGTCTATGGAATCAGGCGGTTTCGGTGGTGCGGGCGAGGGTGGTGACGAGGACTTCAGCAAAGTCCTCATGGGCATGATGGAGCAGCTTACCAACAAGGACATCCTGTACGAGCCGATGAAGGAGCTAGACGACAAGTTCCCGGCGTGGATGGACAAGAACAAGGGGAAGTGTGAGAAGGATGATTTGAAGAGGTATGAGGAGCAGCAGACGCTGGTCAGGGAAATTGTGGGTAGGTTTGAGAGGAAAGGATACAGTGACGACAACGCGCAGGATAGGGAGTATATTGTGGAGAGGATGCAGAAGGTATGTGATTGTTTTTTGACGCGTGATGCGACAGGTGCTAACATTAATGTAGATGCAAGCCGCTGGCTCTCCACCGCCCGATCTGGTGGGTGATATGAATGCTGCGCAGGAGGCGCTTCAGGATATGGATCAGGGCTGCCCGACTCAGTGATCTCCTTGTGCGATAACTCGTCTGCTTCATTCTTCCCAGATACCCAATGTACATATGATGCCTTCCCCCAAGCAATCTGTTATACTGAGATGCCAAATTCCCGTCTTACAACATGTGTGGAGTCCTTATGATGTCACCACCAAGGCGCCTTATTTGAGCCAATCTCTGGCTAATCTCGAGAGTCTCCGATATTGAAATCGTTCTTTAGCAATCCGTCATGTCCATATCCATCGCGTCCCCTTCGAACGCGTCTTGCGCGCGTTGCGGTTGCTGCTGATCATGCCCCGCCGTCGCGCACTCCATGAATATCGAATCATAGTCATCGTCATCGCTACCATAGTGCTGTGACCGCGCATCCGATTCTTGCTCCATTGACGCGATCAATTGTTGTAGCTCGTACTCTTCTTGTGCGGCGACGTAGTCGGCTTCGGTCATCTCGGGATCAGATTGAGGCGCGTACTGTGGAAGTACAGGTAGTGACGCGTCGTCCATGGTCTCTTCATCGATGTCGTCGTTCTCTTGGGGTGCTTGACGCGCTTTTTCGGCTTCCCAGCGCTTCCGCTCAGATACGAAGTCTAGTTGTTGGATCTACGTCATCAATTAGCATTGCTAGTCGCGTCTGTGTACGTTCGCGTTACATACCTGTTCGCCTCGCGACTCCCACTTCTTGTCGTCCCGGTTGTTCTGCACGCGTTTGAAGAACATGTCCCTCCGTCGCTTTGTCGTGGCGTCGCGCGTCTGCATCACCGGGTTGGCCTTGAACGCGCGTTGTGGCATCGCCGACTTCTCTTTGAGAGGTGACGACATAGTGAAGTCGAATGTTCGTGGGGCTGCATTTGCGGAGCGCTCGGATAGTGGTGATGAGCGCGGTGGCGTGTATGCGGAGTAGTGCGGCATTTGGTGTGAGAAGAAGGATGTCGTGAGCATCATTGTGTGGTGACGTAGTTCAGTGGTGATGGTATGAAGATAGATCGCGTGGTAGTGTGGGGTGGATATCGAGATGTGATGGATTTTGTGTGGATGAAGATGGGAGGGAAGATGATGATGCGGGCGCGAAATGATGGGCAGTCGCGCTCGCGCGATGGTAGGTGCGTATCGATAAGTCACGTGCACCACTTGATTGCAGCCCTCCAGGGCTGCCCAGGCGGAGGGTCTGCCCCTTCTTCCATACCGTCAACCACATTGCAATTTCTTTATTATGACTGAGTGATCATCACCTCCGACTATATTTGTCCTTTTGGCCTTTGTATCTTCCATCCCTTAGCTACTAAACCGGATCGACGCGCTACATGCCGCAGATGTGGAGGCACTGGATTTGGCGGCTGCAAAGTCGCGACACGGACGTTCTTCGAGCTTGAAGCTGCTGCACCGCCTCGATGAGAGTTTCCATACAGAGCTACGAGGATTTTCAGCTCACACCCTGCTTCTGAGCTTCGATCAGCGATAAGCTGAAGATATTCCCGAAGCCGTTCGCTCCAACTCGGGTCATGTCGGTAGGCCTTTTGAAGTGCTTCGGTCTCGATTATCACGAAGGCTGTCGGTAATTTGGAAAAGAGGAGGCATACAAGGTCGACCCATTCGCGCTCCGTATGAGTGGCGTGAACTTTTGAGAGGTTCAATTGCTCGGCACAGCTGTTGAACAGATCACCCGAGTGTTGAAGTACCTGGAAGATAATGCCTCTGAACAGCTCTTCTATGGTCTGTGCATCTGAGGATGAGCAGCCCAAAGGCAGATTCCAGAACACCCTCTGACTCCCAAACTTCATGTTCTGGATCACGTTTGTGGCCAAATCTTTCGCTTGCTTTTGCGCACGAATGCCCACTTGAACGACGAGAAGCGATGATCCCTTCCCAAAAGCCCAGTCTAGAACGGTCTTGCGCACTTTCTGGTCGTTAGGGCTAGGCAAGCTTGCTGTCCTGTCTCGACGCACGAGTGACCGCACTTTGAGCAGGGCCGTCTCGGGCAGTACCTTGGGTTCGAAGAATTGCATCACTCCGCTGAATTCGAGACGAAATACTGTCTGGCTCATGGTGCAGACGTCGACACCAATCCGCTTCATGACACTACTTTGCGAATCTGTCTTGTATAGCAGCTGGATCATACGGGCTTCGAAGTCCTTCTGTCTTTCCAGCATCTCGAGCAGCTTCAAATCAATCTCCCGAGTCTGCTGATTTTGCAGTTCTGCTAGAACGCGGACGTCGCGGATCTCGGCTCGAGACCCAGCACTGGCGAGGTCATCCACCGCTTTCGATGATAGCTGAATCTGCTCCACTAGCTCTTGGTAGTCGAGCTCGAAAGGCGACGTGATAGCAGACCGAAGTCGACCTAGCGAACTCCTGTTGTACCATTGAACGCAGCGGTGGAAGAAGAGTATGAGGTGTGCGTAGAGTCGAGATAGCGCAGCCTCCATGTCTTCGGTGCGATACAAATCTGCACTAAGGTCCATCCGCGGTAAGACGTTTGCGATGGCAACGAGAGCTTGTGACAGCTTCTGGACGAGGTTGGCCCGGTTTATGATGCCCTTGATATGATCTATTAATATCTCGATCTTGAAAGGATTTGCTGTCGCGCAAAGTTACGTACCGTGAGAACAAGCTTCACAGCACCCCAAGCAAGAGCGACGTACTCAGGATGGTGTTGCGCCCACATGTCTAAGACTTTGCTGTAATGCATAATGCGCGAGGATATTTTCTCCAAGGAATGTCGCATGCCGGTATGCTCCTTCGACTTCTCATCGTATTTTCTTTTGGCTTCTTCCACTACACCCAGGAAATCATTCGCAGATGCACCCAACCCATTTGGTACTGTTCCGCCCAGAGAGATTCCGAGTTCCCTCTCGAGATGCTTGATGGCCGTCTGATATGCTTCCGCTACTATGTTTCGGGTCCTACGCCTGTTAGCCTTATCTACGCTTCACATAATTGGTCAATCGTACTCCCGGCCGGCTGCTGGTGTGTAATGCGGCGAGTGCCTACCATACACCATCGTTGTTGACATGTCGAAGCTACAATACTTCTGAATTCCAGTTCAATCGCCGTGAAGATCGCAAATCCGGCAACGTGGGCCTTCATTAGCCTTCTTGTATGCATCATTCTGACAGTGGGCTGTGCAAGAAGGCTGAGGTTGTGCCGAGGCGATGCTGCAGGCTGCAGCACGTCGCTACACATGCCATCGTATCACACCGATCTATCTTCCTACACAGCGGCGCTCCCCTTATACTCCCCACCTCCCGATCACTTACAGTCGTAGATTGCATCTCACATTTGCTTTATTCACCGATCTCTTTGTTACCCGTCCGGGGTCGCCGCGAAACGTTGCGGACCTCGGGAGCAGTCGATCGACGTGCAAGCTGCTGATCTCGACCGTATGTACCCATCCTTTCTCCACTGTTGAAAAGCGACGCCTCGTTCATCGGATGCTAAATATCGAATCATACCAGATCCAACATGGATATCCATGCAGGGAGAAAGCGCCCACATAATGCTCTGGAGGCTCTAGCAGCCTCTTCCTCTGGCTCCATGCAGCAACTGCCTGAGGCTGAGAATGCCAAGCGTGCACGACTGTCAACAAGAAAATCCATATCTCGACAGATCACCATACATTGCGTGGATTGCTCACGTTCCCGAAAATACCACGAAAACCACCCTGAAAGGTCATACTATCTCGATGCCCCAGCGATGATCGCGTCCGACCATCAGGCTAGGGCCTTACATGGTCAGACCCGCCTACGAGATGTTGATAGCTACTTGGACGAATGCCGCGGTTTCAGTATTGCGGTCTTCATTGAGTACGACTGCGAGGCTTACCATGAGAAGATCAAAGACGCCTTCGTACATATGCCCATGCCATCAATGCCTGAGGACGTGAGTATCGATATGAAGCCTTACTTTACAGTCCTTCAAGAGGATGGTCCGATAGCAGATGCGACGGCCGAGCGGCTACGATTATCGGAAAGCCTCGAAGAAGCCTTGCACGCGCTGCAAGGCAAACACGCGGACATGCCCAATGAGTGGAGATTCGATCAGGACCTTGTTCACCCGTATCCGAAACTGTATCACTCTAAACAAATTCTTAGCGGGCCTTCGGCACAGGCACTGGAATCACAACAACAGATAGATCTTGAGGTTTTATTGGTATATGTGACCGATCGCTCAGCTTTCGATCATGAGAAGCTCGAAGAGCTGTCAACTGCTGGGCTGGTGAGCCAAAAGTATTGGCACATGCTGTTCCGGTCAGATGAAACTGTTGTCACGACCCAAGACGGTCAATACCAGGCGTTCACTGTACAATCATGCCTTTTGCGCGATCAAAACACACTGGAAATGAATTGCTCTTCTTGGGAATACGATGGCAACTTCTTTCAAAAGCACATCACGGTACTCATCAGATGGCCATCGAAATCAAAAGAGGTGGCAATCACAGACCTTTCGGTATACCCTATCCGCCACGCAGCAGAAGGTGTTGAGTCTGGACTGCGCGAACGCGGGACAACCTTCTGGAGTTGCCGAAAGCGGAAGTACGTCAGCTACAATCTGCCCTTACAGGGACTCGAGTCGCAGCTTGTAAGATCCGAATCCTAGTGGGAAGAGCTCTGCTAACACAGCCAGGCTAATGTGCGGTATATGATCGACGCGGAAGCTTACAAGCTGATGCATGGCCGCGATGATGACCCGACAACTCAAAGCGAACTCAGCAGTGAGGACTTGGAGAACGCTCAACCTCCAGGTGGCGCATTCACACTAATGCTGCCCGCGACTGTCAAGGGGTACGGCTTTCACAACAAGAAATGGAGTATGTTTCAGACACGAAACGTCCTGGCAATGCGACTGCTGACCATTATTACAGTTGTACTACTCGTGAAACATATACAGGATATCAAATGGAACAGTGGGGTCTTCGAAAATCGACTAGTTCTTCAGGAAAATAAGAAGGAGCTGGTGAAAGCACTAGTCACAGTCCATGTTGAAAAGAGTCGTGACGTTAAAACAGACTTCATGGACGGGAAAGGCGAAGGACTTATCATGTTACTTCATGGCGGACCGGGTACTGGCAAGACTCTTACTGCAGAAAGCATCGCGGAACTCGTTCAACGTCCTCTATTTAGGGTGACTTGCGGCGATATCGGGACGAATGCCGAAAGCGTGGAGAAATACCTCGAATCTGCCCTGTTCGTCGGAAACAATTGGGACTGTGTGGTTCTACTGGATGAAGCAGATGTGTTTCTCGAGGAGAGAACAAAGATGGATCTCCAACGCAACGCGCTGGTCTCCGTGTTCCTACGCGTGCTAGAGTACTACAACGGTATCTTGATCTTGACGACAAATCGCATCGGTACCTTCGATGAAGCGTTCAAGTCACGCATACAGCTCGCGCTCCACTACCCGCTGCTGAACAGAGATGGCCGTTGGGAAGTCTGGAGGAACTTTGTCAAGTCTTTGTCGGAGACCGGTGAGAATATCAACACCGAAGAAATAACCAACAAGCTCGACATCCTCGCCCGGCACAAACTCAATGGCCGCCAGATCAGGAATACGATCAACACAGCTCGCCAGCTCGCGCGATACAGAAAGGAGTCTTTGCGCTACGCGCATGTGGACCAGGCAGTCCGGGTTGTCAACGAGTTTGAGAAGTACGTGACCGACGTACACGGTCATGATGATGAGGAATATGCGCGAGATCAAGGCTTGAGGAACGATGATGCTCTGCAGGTAGACTGATCCATGTTTCCCATTCAATGGTCTTTCTTTTTGGGTAATCTTGGTGTTTCCTATCCCTACCTACGTAGTCACCTCAGTAGCACATTCTTTGTAAGCCGACAAAACGCAAACCCAATGACTTTGTTGATACCGATACCGAAGTACTTATGTCGCAATGTCGTTGGTCTCTCAGGTGCTGCAGTCGCAAGGTCTGCTGGGTAGCGAACGCAAGTTGCAGCCCGCGGCCCTGCGGATGACTTTGCCAAGGCGCTAACATCGAGACGCCGAAATAGCTTCGTCATCTGCTGTTGTCCTGCCCTCCGCCCAGCACTCCTCCATTATCAGCCTTCCCTTCGCCAATTGTTGTCCGAGTGTCGATACATCGCGCACAAGTGCGCGTCTGCATCTGCCAGCCGTTTACATTACAAGTAGCCACAGCTAGCACACTGTAGGTTCGCCAGATTCGCCACATCTGCGGCCGAGTGACATTAGCCCTCGTTAGAGGCCGATCTCGCCTGTCATTGGAGTGCACTTTGAGGGACCGAGATTGCAGATTGTCCATACACACTTCTAGATGCCCTAGGGCAAATCTAGATGCAATGGGAATGCGGCACACGCAGGTGGCCAGTGAGAAGGTACCAGAGTGCATTAGCGCACTCAGGTGCGAAAAGCTACGCTAGCTCCCTGCCGACCCGCAAGTCCTATGGCCGCCTGTGTTGAGTCGGCTCGTCTCGCGTGGCGATATGCAAACTTTCACTTCATACCTCACGATGTCTGATGTTTGTTGAATGCAAGTATTTATTGTTTCTCTCTACTGTTGCAACGGCGAAGCATGGAGCCCGAGAAAGTTAGTGGACGCCTCCGACCTTTCGTGGTTTAGTCGCTGGTATCGCGCATCATGGGTCAACATTTGGACAGCCGCGATGAGACCAAAACGGACCGCTATGGTATGAGGAGAGAACGCGACGTACTTCTCCTTTATGGCGCAGCCTTCCGCAACATCCCCCAGGTTAACAACCTGGAAAACCATGTACCTCGCCTGTCTCTAGACTCGACACTGACAGCCTTGTGTCAACTTGCGGCCATCCGTATGGGAGCACAACGGTCCATGATCTCGCTCATCGACGACGAACGACAACACATACTCGCAGAGGCAACTCGTGACTTACCCTTGCGACCAGAAGCGCCAGGTGATGCTCCAAAAGACCTTTGGCTCGGGAACGTTAGCACTCCGCGGAGCTGGGGAATATGTGAAAAAGTCTTGGAATTGGACCGACATGATCACCCAGTCTTCGTCATCAACGATCTTACCACAGATCAAAGAACATGTCTTCGCACCGACGTCCAAGGGAATTCCGACATGCGCTTCTACGCCAGCGTCGCGTTGATGTCTCCGAACGGCGCAGTAGTTGGAACGCTTTGTGTCTTTGACAACAAGGCTCGAGACGGTTTTTCCAAAGAGGAACTTACTTTGTTCAAGGACCTGGGTTCTACGGTCATCAATTACTTGAACACATACACGATCAGGGACAAGTACAGGCGAGGAGAGAAGTTCACCCGCGGTCTCGTCTCATTTGCTGAAGGCGCCTCTTCTCTTGCTCCGTTTGAGGGTGAATCTCGGCACGATTCGATGGCAGTCTCCCAGACATTATGGGATCCATCATCAACATCATCGCGAGATGAGAAGGACAGAGCACCTACAGATAGAGCCAAGATTGCGCAAGAAAGAGACGAGTCGCACCAGACTGTTCCCATCCAATCACTATCAGCAAGACCGAAGGCGAGTCGTGCCAGGTCTAATCGACATCGGTCGATTCGCTCGCTACGTAAGGAACATCACCTTGGAAGTTTCTGATACAGGCACTGACTTCATTCTAAAAATGTAGAGGACTCCATCTTACCCACCGACTCAAAGTCCATGTTCTCTCGCGCTGCGAACTTATTGATGAGCTCGAGCGACCTGGACGGAGTGCTCATCCTCGATGCGAGCGTTGCGGCAAGCGGGGGACAGCGTCGTAACAACAGTGCCTCAAGGAGCGGAACTGAAGCTCCCTCCGAATCGTATCGATCTAGATCCTCCAGCGATGAAGCGAGCTCAAACAGCACCGAAGGGTATGCCCGCGGCACTTCCTCCTCAACGTCCAAAATGTGTCAGCTACTTGGAGTAGCCACCCCGAGCGACAAAGAGCCGGAATATGGAACGTTGTTAGAACCTGACCTTTCTCGCCTGTTTCACGAATACCCACATGGCAAGATATTTACTTTCAGCGCTGAAGGCGACTCCTTATCCTCGAGTGAGGAAACAGTCTCGAGCCTCAAGGTCGCTGAACATCTGTCACCTACCCCGCTAACGAAGCGCAAGACCAACGATCGAACACAGCGAGGATCGGCTGCTATACAAGCGATGTTTCCGAAAGCACGCAGTATTGCTTTCATTCCCTTTTGGGACTTTGAAAGGTCCAGATGGTTCGCCGGCTGTTTGTGCTGGAGCAACGATCCATACAGATTATTGTCAGCATCTGTGGACATGGCATATTTCAAGATTTTCAGTCACTCAATCATGAGGGAGCTCTCAAGACTAGATGCTGCAGCCTTGGATCAGGTGGGTAAACGGATAAGACACCGATGTTGCGAGAGCTAAACATGTGTCACAGGCCAAGTCGACGTTTATTTCGTCTATCTCACATGAGTTACGTTCGCCCCTGCACGGAATACTGGGTACATTAGAGTTCATCAAAGATACGCCACTCGACTCATTCCAGACGAGTATGATGAACTCTTTGCACGCTTGCGGTACGACGCTCCTTGATACCATCAACCATCTCATGGACTACGCCAAGATCAGCGAGGAAAAGAAGATAGTGTCCTCGAAAAAGCTGAAGAACGAGAACACAATACGGCTATCTTCGAAACCATTGAAAAGCCGACGGCGAAAGATCTCTGCATTCGATCTCGGGATCGCAACCGAAGAAGTAGTGGAAGCAGTACTTTCTGGGTCATCGTATATACCAGCCACGTCCAGGCTCATGGAAGCACCCATATCGCCTACAGATGAACATGCCATGTCGTTTCCGCAACGCCGAGCACGTTTCGTCGTTTTCGATCTGGCTTACGATGATGATTGGGTCTTTTCGTTTCCAATTGGATCTTGGAGAAGAATCGTGATGAACCTGTTTGGCAACGCTGTCAAGTATACTGAAACGGGGTATATTCATGTTTCCCTAAGATCCAGTAATCTAGCAGAAAACGCCGATGCCCCTACAGCGATCACACTCACCATTACGGATACTGGCTCAGGTATGAGTTCTAGTTTCCTCGCAAACCGCCTCTTTCATCCATTCTCCCAGGAGAACCCTCATGCGCCAGGCACAGGCTTGGGTATGAGTATTGTGCGCCAAATAATCGACACAAACGGTGGCAAGGTTGAAGTCAGCAGTGACCGCAACGTGGGCACCAAACTCATTGTCAAACTTGCTCTCGCCAGACCGGAGGTACCTGGTACGATGACAGCGGAGCGAGCGCAGTTTCTGTCTTATCTGCCGAGGCTAGAAGGCCGGAGAATATGCATCCTTCGCAAGACGATAGAGAAACCAGCTGGAGACGACAGTCTCTCAAAGACGGACGAAGGCCTATTACGCTTCACTAACGTACTGGTCTATACCTTGGAGACGCATCTTAAGATGGAAGTCGTGAAAACGAATGAGTGGGAAGGTCATGACGCCGACATGGTCATATGCCCGGAGTTGTCCTTTGACTACCTCGCTACGATCCGGAAACGAAGGCCCAACGGCCAGCGCGCCCCAGTGACTATCTTTGTCGGTATGGATGCACTTGAAGCAGCGACCCTGCGCTCTGACGTCCGCGTCACCAATCGGGAGTCGGTAGTAGAGATTATCACCCAGCCATGCGGACCTTATAAACTCGCTTGGGTTCTCAACCGATGTTTGGATCGTTACGAACACCCAGCTGAAAACTTGCAACCTACTGGTGTGTCCAGCCCACCCCCACAGCCCATGTGGCAAAGTCCGCCACAACAGTCGCGTCCTTCAACCCCAATGAAGTCGATGCAGAGTGCCATTGAGTCTCTCGGTTCAGAATCACCTAGACCGGTTGCTCCTTCTACAGCTGGATCGACAGTTGCGCAGGCTTCCGTTACTTCGCCCACGTCGCCTCAAGAAGACGACCCTGTGATATCGCACACACTCATCGTCGATGATAACCCGTTGAATCGACGACTCCTCGTCGCGTTCATGAAGAAGAATGGTCTTCAATTCGACCAGGCATCAAACGGACAGGAAGCTGTGGACAAGTACCGGGAAGGACCGCGCAAGTACGACGTTATATTAATGGATATGTCGATGCCGGTCATGGACGGCATGAGCGCTACACGAGCCATCCGCGAATACGAGCGAAACAACAAACTGCCAAGGTGTTCCATCGTCGCACTTACTGGGTTAGCATCGTCAAGCGCTAAGCTGGAAGCGTGGAGTTCGGGGATCGATCACTTTATGACGAAGCCCGTCAACTTCAAGGCGCTGGGAGACCTTCTCAAGAGCGACGAGGTGCGAAGGCATGCGAGACCAAGCGAAGGAGGTAATACTGGGGCAGCAGCTGATACGCCTTCTGAGGAGTGTAAGACGTGAGGGGGAGACTAGCATCTCCGCATTCTTCCTTGGTCTTGAGGCAACACTGCGAGATTGATCTTTATTCAGTACATGATCCATGGCCCCGCACCTATGAACGAACACCCCGCGTCCAAGAGAATAATAGCAAGCCAGAGATCTCCTTGACTATAGAAACCATTGCCAGCATCAACCAATCGCAAAGACCAAGTACATAGTGCAAACTGCACATACACCTATATTGAGCCATCTACTTTACTCTTCCTCCACCGTCACAGTGAACTGTGGCTCTTCCAACCCATACAGCACCCTCCCATCCAAAACCCAATTGAACAAACAAGCCCCACAACCAGACAACGCGCCAAAAGGGTTGATTTCCACCAACTGCACGTTCCCATCTTCTTGTAGCGCAACATCATACTGGCTAATCGCACTAACCTCAAACTGCGCCGCGATGGCCTCTCGTCCCGTCTTCGCAGCAGGCGGTGGAACGAAAACGCGAAACTCCTTTGCTGGATCCATACCCTCAGCCCACGGATTCAACACGAGTTTAATCTCCATCTCCCTCTCTTCTCTCTTCGCATCTTCGAACTCGCGCGTCAGACAGCCGTACGCGCGCATACTGGAGCATATCTTCGTGATGACGTCTTCGGCCGTGGAACTAGGTAGTTTTCCTCCCATGGGCGAGTCTTTGGGCGACATCTGATCGAGGCGGATGAACCATTTCCGTTGTCCATCGAGGAGGGCAGCGAGTTTCTTGCCTGATCTAGTGCAGAGAAGTGTCTCGACGACGTCGTTTAGCAGCGACTTATGAATTCTGTTCGTAGCTACCCATACACTGTGGCAACGCAACAAATCCTCGTACAAGAAGCTGGGGAGCAGGATCTCGTGGTATTCGGCCAGGTTTTGGGAGGATGCGATGAGCGGGTGCCAGAGTGTGTAGCCGTAGGGTGTCCAGGGTGGTGTTTCGTGCGTGAAGTTTGGGTTGCATGGGACGACGGGGGCTATTTCTGAGACAAGGTGGTGGGCGGTGCTGAAGCGTTGGGAGCGCGAGGATGGGTTGGAGGAGTCGGTGTTGGCGGCTATGGCGGCGGTGTCGGTTAAGACGAGGGAGTAGGGGATTTTGCGGAGGTGCATTTTGGGAGTTGTTGTGGGTTGGGTTTTGGGAAGCGGAGTGTGGTGTGGAGGGGAGATTGTAGATGATTTGAAAGAATGAGGGAGCTGTATAGACGAGTCTTATATGGCAGGTGTGCATTGTTGATGTTGGGCGTGGAGGTTGCGTACCGTGGTTACGATGGAGTCACGATATCCACATTTGGAATATGAAGGGCGCAACCACGATATGATCATGCCGCATTGTGCATTCTGCCCTTTTTAGGAAGCAACGAAGCTCGATTTGGGTATCCTTCATTATCAATCTATCTTGAAAACACACACTGCAAACTACCAGCCCGAGATATCGTCTACGCAGCTCCCCACTCCCCAGTCCATCCTGAACTGCCCCATCCCATGCCAAATGCCGATTACGCGTTCTGTTCACTGTCAGGGTTCTCACGTTCCAAAGCGACAAAACTCACCTCAACCCGAGCCTTTCCAGGACTCTTTCTAGCCTAGACCAAACACATCGATCTCCTATAACCACCTACCCACCCACTCATCCCCACGTGAGAGGAAAAAAGGGAAAAACCACTCACCTCCTCCACACATCCCGTCTCCCGCACTCCCTAAAGGAAATAGTGTAAAGGATACAGGTGAACACACCCTTACACACGAATACCCCTCTGGCAAATTCCCTTCTCTGGGGGCTAGGTCAGCGTTTCCTTGTGCATACGGGTGCGGTGTCTGTCCCTCATCTAACTGAGATGAGGAACAGACGGTGGAGTCCTTCCGCGCGGAAGCAGGGGTCAGAGGACTCGCTAGATCCCCCTGACCTGAGATGGGGTGTTACTTAATCAGTTTAAAGCCGGTACTGGAAAAGACATTGTGGTGGTGATAGAGTGCATCTGCGTACCGCGTGAACGGGCTGGGAGGGGCAGAGAGGCGTGATAACTTGGAACGCGAAAACAGTGGTGGACGAGGGATGCGGGGGGCGAGCGTGGGGGGAGCAGCGTGCTCGCGAACGGATGGGTGGTGGGATGGACTGGTCGGACCGTGGGCTGCTTGACTGGATGGTTGTTAGCATGGCGGTGGGAATATGGAAAAATGGGAGAAAAAGGGAAGGTGTGAGTGGGTGAGTAGGTAGTTGACTGCTTGGAGGCAGGATGGAGGGAAAATTGAAGAGTTTATATATAGATGGGGGACCGGGTTTGCTGTCAAGCAGTTCGTGTGATCGATCGTGCGTGCTGAGTCCAGATGATCATTGTTCCTGCTCGCAAACTTCAGGTTTTACCCGCGGGATCGATACAGCTGCACCCTAGACGACGACACTAGCACAGCATGCACATGTACCCCACAGTCACAGTCAACGCAAAACCTTTACAGTAACAAGATTACATTTTCCTGCCTATCCTACTCTGGAGCCTCCACAGCCCATGATACTATATCTCTCTATACGCCAGTCCCTTGAACGCTAATGCAGGAAACCAAGAAAAAACAACAAACACCGTGATATCGTTTGATCGAGCACAGAGAGTACGTACGCGTGCGCCGAGCAATGTCGATCTGTAAAGAACCAAGTACGCACGCACCGTTCTTATAGACCTCGTAGTCTCCGACTCGGCCTTCCGGGCGGCAGACTCGCAGCCAACAAAGCTTCGATGCCCGCCGCTTTCGCCTTCTCTCTCGTCTCCGCTGTCGTCTCCGCTCTCATCTCCGCTTCTTCAGACACGACTTGTCAGCAAAAGCGCCAACAAGTCAAACAAGAAAGAAAAAAAGGAAATCCCCGAGTTACTCAGGGATTACCTCTTCTTACTTCCAGGCCTGGGCTTGCACTCATCTCCCAGAATAGGGTGAAGTTTGATCTTGATGGGGTAGTTTTGCGTGTTGCCACCATAGCCCTTGCTCCAGTCGTAGCTGACGGCGTAGGCGAAAATGTTTCCGTCCTTGCTGAAGCCCGTCGCGACGATGCTGCCGCCGACCTCGGGGTAGCCCTTGAGACGGTGCTTGGCGTCCTTGTCCCAGAAGTGGAAGGTGCCGTCGGAGCCGGCGGTGGAGAAGGTGCCGTGTTGAGGGTGGAAGGAGATGGCGTTTACGGAGTGGACCTTTGCGATGTCGCGGTTGGCGGGGTCTTGCTGGCGGTGGCACTTGAAGGAGAAGTTGAGGCTGGGTATGAGTTAGGTGGTGTGGTGAAGTGTGTAGATGTGGGAATGCTTACCTGGTGTCCTTGTCTTCGACGTATTGGATGGCGCATCGTCCTTCGATGGAGCCAACGGCGAAGCCAGTCGCATCTGTGAAGCAGCTCACGGCCCTTGTCTGCCACTTGAGAGGGCTGGTGATGGTCTTGTAGATGGTTGTGGGGTTCGAGAGGTTGACCATGTGGATGTGGCGCTCGGCGGTTGCGATGACGAGCAATTGATCCTTGATGTCCATGCTGTAGACGCGCTCCTGGCACGTCAGAGTACCGACGGGCTCGGCACCCTGGAGATCCCAGAACTTGACGGTCTTATCCCAGGAACCAGTCGCGACATAGTCCTTGCCGCCGGTCTGGAACCAGCGGACGCACTTGATGCCGTTTTCGTGGGCCTTGGCTTGTTGTGCAGGGACGGTGCCGCTGGCGGGGGCAGTGCGGAAGTCGACAATGTTGAGCATGCCTGTTGAGTCGCCGGCTGCTATACGAGTGCCATCCTGATTATGTTAGTATTCGGACATGACTGCCAGACATGTTGCTAAACGTACCTTTGACCATCCGAGACCCAGAACATGACCCTGGCATTCGAATATCCACTTTCCTTGCGCGCCATTGCCGTTGACCTCGTAGATGTAGACCTTCTTGTCCCAGCTGCCCACGGCGAGGAAGTCGTTCGTCGGCGAGAATTGGAGGTCAGATATGCTGTCGCTGGGCAGTTGGCCGGCCGGGACTTCGACGTCTTTGCTGGTGTCGCCGGTGGTGGAGCTAGCAGATGCGGCCGGTGCGGCCTGACCGAAAAGAGCCATCTCTTGTGATTACGTCCCTGTATCTGGGCGCGTTCGAAGTACGGGTGTTGGTTGTTGCGAAGCTTTGCGCGAGGTTGCGGTGTTGATCCCAAGCTTAGACGAGAAAGTAATTCGTACGCGCTCGTATGGAGATTTCCAGTCACGTGGAGGTGTTTCAAGACTGGCAGCAGTGAATAGGGTTGCTATGCGCGCAGCAGACCAGATGACTTTATGTTCTTCACCGACGACGCGCTCAGCAAAGAAACAGGCGCACCAAAGCTCTCCAGGCACCCTTGCAGGCGCCAGTCCGCTTCTGCCTAGTGCGCCTAGCCCGGCCCCCGGCCTCCGCCCCATGTTAAAAAGTTTCCGTCACCCACCTCTTCCTTCTTCCAACGTTCCTCGCTCGAAGAATCGCAACGAAGCTTACGCACAGAGCGCCCGCAAGGGTGTCTCGTCTCGCGCTTTGGGAGAAAGTCCCCGGACAACGATCTTTCGCGATCGCACTTTCAGCAACGAACCGCCATAGAAGCCGCGGCTTCCACTACCGACTACGACTCTTTCCGCGTCTCTTTACCCGTTCGCACTCCCTTTTGGTTGGCTTCCCGAGGCTGTGGGTGGAGGGGCTGACACCTGGATGATGATATGAGTCCGTTGGCTACCTTGCTCACGTGCTGAGGTTCGCCGCAACACTGGGAGGAGGAGGGAGACACCGGGAAGCGCCAGGTATGGGGGGTCTTCTCGTCCAGTTTATGGTTATGCGATTGCCTTCCTGCACTTTGGTCAAACAAGGTGTCACGGATGGTAACTCAATGGGGCTTATTCTTGAGGCGAGGAACGTTCATTCACCCACACACTTTTCGGATCTGAGGGTAGACACTCTCTGACAACGGTCGGAGTTGATGGGCTACTGCGCGCTTGGTCGAACAAGCCAGATTCATCCAGCCATACACGGTTCATATGATGAGACAAATGGAAATAGAGTCAAGCTCTGAGGCTGTGTAATCCCAAAGTGGTATCACGGCCTTTGCTGAATTTTCTACGACGGTATCTGATGAACCTTATGGCTTAGATAGTCATAATTTGAAAAAAAGTATTTATCTCAACACCTTTTGCATCTCTTCGCATTCTTGACTCATTTTTGTGGTATCATCTGTGGAACTTCTTATGCTTCGCTGCCAACAACAAACTCCTTGACCTCCTTGTACGCCTTGTCCAAATCGTCGTTGATCACAATCTTGTCATGCGGCGCCTGTCCACTATGCGCAAACTCCATCTCAACCTTGGCCTGGTTGAGTCTCTTCAAGATAGCCTCCTCTTTATCCGTCGCGCGACTCCTCAATCGCTTCTCCAGAATCTCCATAGACGGCGGCTGCAAGAACAAGAACCTTGGGCGAGGGAACGTAGGGTGGTTTGCGACTTGCTTAACGCCCTACAATCAACACTGTCAGCAAAGATGCGCTTTGTACCAAACAATGGACAAAGACTTACCTCCATCTCAATATCCAGAATACAAATCTGTCCCTTCTCGGCAATGTCGTTCACAGCCTTGACACTCGTACCATAGTGATTTCCACCAAACTGCGCATGCTCCACAAATCCCTTCTTCTCCACAAGATCGAGGAACTCTTCTTTGGTTACGAAGTAGTATTCTTTGCCATCTTGCTCTTCTCCCCTAGGTCCGCGCGTAGTGTGCGATATGCTGAAGCCGAATTTGCCGGGGAACTCGTCGAAGAGGCGCTTTAGGATGGTGGATTTGCCTGCGCCAGAGGGCCCGGAGATGACGATGGGTTGGTTGGCGGAGAGGGCGTCTTTGGAGGCGGGGACGGGGTCGGTGGGCGCCATGGTGGAGGGGTGGAGGGTGAAGGTGCGGATGGGGAGTGTTGCGAAGGTGGGTTTTGTGTGGAGAGATGGCAACGAGGAGTGAGTCAGGCGTAGATGGGAGGGTAGCTTTAGGCTGCCGCTTCGTGACTCTTTCAACAAGATTCTGGGGAATCGCGAGAGAGTCAATGGCATGCCTAGTGGTGGATGGGGAGCTGTCGGACGCAGCGGGGTGTGATTGGCGGTCAAGCTAGGGGTCCTCGTTGGTGTTTGGTGGGGCTCAAGTGGGATGGTCGCGTTTTCGTGTTGCCCGTACTGACGACATCGAGCTGGAAATTAGCTTT
Source organism: Alternaria sp. BMP 0032 (assembly GCA_023758005.1). Taxonomy (NCBI): domain Eukaryota; kingdom Fungi; phylum Ascomycota; class Dothideomycetes; order Pleosporales; family Pleosporaceae; genus Alternaria; species Alternaria sp. BMP 0032. The sequence goes on along the minus strand of JAFVMD010000015.1, from coordinate 57,820 downwards.
CAGCTCCAAACTCCGCGCATGTCACAATAATCGCGCCAGGAAAGCAAGTCTCCAGAGCTGCATATAAGCCAATATGGTATGCACCTTCTGGATAACCCCCAACACCGTTCTAACACCTCATAGTCGAAACAATACCTCACGCTCCACACAGTCGACTCGGCGCATCCCAAAGCAAGCGACATCTTCGCCGTGGCACCAACCAGCACCCAACTCCTCTCCGCCTCGGGCTCAAGCAGCATCGACGTCTACGACACCACACAAGCCGAATTCCCCGTAATACAAACACTCGACAGGGCGCACCCACTAGGCATACACCACCTAGTCACCGCACGGGAAGAGAAGGCACGACGGGCCGCGAGCGCAGGCTTCGAAGGCAAAGTCAAGATATGGAGTCAAGATGAGGAAGGCGTGTGGAGTGAGGATGGGGAGATTGTTGGTGGGTACGCCTCCATGCTTTCTTTGGGATCGCAGGGAGCGGTGTTGTTGAAAGAGGAAGGAGCTGACAACTTTAACAGACCAAAACAAGCCAGGTGAGATATGGGCCATTGCGCTGAGTGCAGATGGCCAGTATCTAGCCAGCACCAGCATCAACGGCAAGATCAACGTCTGGAGCCTCAACAAAGACGAGGGTATGCCACGGATACGCGAGTACGAAACAAAAGGTAGCTTCGGTCTATCTGTGGATTTGGTACGTCTCCCTCCCTTCTCCCTTCTCCCATCCTACCCCGTCAACCCCATACTAATCTACCCACTCACAGTCCCGCAACGGCACATACACAGCCTCCGGCCACGAAAACGGCTCCATCTACGTCTTTAACAATGAAACTGGGCGCCTCGCACATTCCCTCTCCGGCCTCGTCCACCCCGTGCGCGCCGTATCCTTCTCCCCCGCGTCGAAACTACTAGCAGCAGGCGGCGACGCACGCATCATCGCTCTCTACGACGTCACATCAGGCGAGCAAGTCGCGAACTTCACTGGCCACGGCGGGTGGGTGTTGAGTCTGGATTGGAGTGATACGGGCGAGTATCTGCTATCTGGGTGAGTTCACCCCCAATGTCCCAACACCATAATCATCGCCGCGTCATATAGTTAAATGCGTCCTCTTGTTGGTCTGGTCAGGTCCCTTACTAACATTCATGTGTCTGAACAGATCCCACGACTCCCGCGCAAAAGTCTGGCGCATAGAAACGCGATCCTGCGTAGCCACGCAGTCCCACGGCGATAAACCGCTCTGGAGCGCGAAATGGTTGCCGAAAGCGGCGGGCAAGAGTGAGATGTTTGCGTTGGCGGGCGGGAATAACTCGATTAGCTTTTACCGTGAAGCTGCTGGTTGAGTGGAAAAGGCTCGATGCCAACAGGGGATGAAGAAGAGAGGGGATATGAGTGCTCTGCCGCTAAGCTCGAAGCTCGAAGGAGGATGAGATGCAGAGAAAGCGTGGTTTATGGAAGGGCCGTCGAGGAATAGGGTGCAGGATGGCTGGCAGCTGAGTATGGAGAAGTGTGTGTGATGGTAGCATCGAGACTAATGAAGGCAATGACTCTCAAACCATTTCCTTGGATGCGTTGCTTCTACGTAGAGTCAAATCACTTCTATATCGGTGCATTCCGAACGGAGCCCAAGGAGCAGCAACCTTGAACACAATCATGTCTCTGTAACGATTGTTATCAATGTATCAGATTCCTCAACTCTTCTCACGACAGAAACGCTCATTTACACTATCCACTCCCAAGAAATGATAATCCCGAAAGACATATCCCCGCTAAAACAGTACCGTCTCACCACCCTTTTCATAACGCCAAAAACACCCTCGCCTTACCACCAGAATTACGCCCTGCCTACTAACACAGCAGTATGAAAAACAGCCCATGGAAAGCACACTGATACCTCACGTACTAGCAACACCGCCATTCTCCACCCCGGGCGGCGCATCAACCCTCTGTTTCTTAGCATCCGGCCCTTCACTCCCCACACCCCCATTCCCATTAACACCCACATTGCTAACATCCTGCAACGCGGCTCTTTCACGCTTCACACCCCCAGGACCACCACCAGCACCACCAACACCAGGATTGCCATTACCAGGCCCCGCACCGTTGAATGTAGGCGGCTTGTACTGGCCACGATTCGCACTAGGACTCATGGCGTAGTTTGGCGCGCCGGGCATGCCAATGCGGCGATCAGCTTGCATGTGTGGGTTTACGACGTTGGGACGGTTGAAGGAGCCGTTTGATGTGACGCCTGGTCGTTGGGGTGGTGGTTGAGGGGCGGGGGGTGCGCCGACGGCGTCGCGTTTGATAGGTTTGCTGGCCCCGTGGTCGACGCCGGGGGTGCGTTTTTCTTTCGGTATGGGCGAGTCGGCGTTGGGGTTGAAGGAGGGGAGGTTGGTCAGGGAGGCGGAGTCTGAGGCTTGAAGGAGCTCGGCGGCGCGGGAGGTTACGAAGCCTACGGGGGGTCGGTGGTTGGGCGGAGGTGCGTTTTGAGCGGGTGTGGTTGTATCTTGGGCTTGTGGTACTGGTCGTGCTTGGTTCGGTGGTTGTTGTGCTTGGGGTGGGGTTGGTCGGAGAGGTTGGTTGTTAGGAGCGGCTTGTTGGTTCTGGGGCTGCTGTCCCACGGGTCTCGAGGCAGCACCGTTGTCTATTGCTGGTGGGGCCATGCGACCGCCATTCTGCACCGGTCGAGGCTGCTGTTGAACAGGAGTTTGTGGCTGTCTTGCGTTCTGCATGTGAGGGGCAGGTCTACCGGGTGCTTGGTTTGGTTGCTGTTGTTGCACACCAGGTTGGCCACGTCCGGCTTGTGGAGGTCTACCGTTGGGCTGGCGAGGGGGTCCTGTGTTGCGGACAGGTGAGGTGCGACCAGACGATACACCATTTGGTTTCGCTGGCTGTATAGCACGCGGCGCTGCCGTCTCCGGAGCGGACAATGTCTCTGACAAGGAGAACTCGTCGCCATGGCCCTCTGAGACATCAACTCCATCGAACAAATTCTCATCCGCATCGTCGTCAAAATCAGCCCCGAACGACTCGTTGTTCAGGTGATCTGTACGCGTGCGAAGGACCTGGTTGGGTCGAACCGGTGTCTTGTGCGGCTCCTGCTTGACCACAGCTTGCTCCTCAGGTTGGGGTGGCGGTTTGAAATCGTTATGTCGGTAGAGGTTGTCCTCCTGGAATTTGATGGGTTTGACCTTCATAACCTGGACCTTCTTGAGATACTCCTTGTCGTATAAGCAGTTGCCGAGCACATTGCCAAACGTGCGTAATGAGCGCTTCAAGCCATCTGTTGCCGCCTCTTTCTTGGCCTTTTCGAATGATGCTGCTTTGCCTTTGCCGTTCTCTATCGAACCGTAGCCAATGTCCTAACGCGGTATTAGCAAGGGAGGAGATGTGAAGAGCGACCTCATTACCTCGTGATATGTGCCATCCTTCAGCGTGATCCTCACTACTATTGAGAGACCCAGGCTGACCTTGCCGTTTTGAAGCTCGTCGACCTATCTTTGTCAGTATGCATTCCCCTCTCAAATAGACTAAAACATACGTAGTCGATCTGTACCTGCCCCAGCGAGCTTGACCAGCCATTGAAGCCAAATACTTCATTCGCAAGCGCTATCGCCTTGTTCCCCTCCAGGTACGCCACCTTACCACCGCCATTACCCGGCCGTTGCGATATGTATTCCGGACCGAGTTGTTTGTTCAGCCGACTCTGTAATGTCGCGATTTCCTTTGCTGTGAAGCCATTTACGACGCGTTCTTCGAAGGGATTCTTGACGTTGCCGCCGTTGTACTGGTCGCCTGGCCTGCATTGTTGTTAGCGGACTTTGTTGATGTCGGGAAACGGTACGTGGGGAACGCGTAGAAATTCTGTACGTACGCAGGCATTGTTGTTGTTACGATGTGGTGCGCATGGGTCGCCGCTTTGCTGAAGTCGAGGCGTCGTGGCTGAAGATGACGCGCCTTGGGACGGCAGGAACGCGGTCGCGCTAGTCCCGCACTCACGTGCTCTCAAGGCAGCATCGACCAGACCCACACCCGAGTGCAGCACTGGCAAACGTCAACCAGGCTTCAGCCGCCTGAAGTCTTCACATACTCAAGTAAGTGGAGGCCTCCATATACTTAGTATGTGGAGGCCCACGTGAGGAGAGGCAATAGTCAGGTATGCGCGTCACCATGATGGATCCAACCATTGTACACGAAGTATGTTCTGGCAAGGCAAAGTCATGTAATTTCGGCACCCAATACACCTGCAATGCTATAATCCTATCCTTACATATTTGTGAAGCGCCGTTACAAACATCCCATTCTATCACGAAGCTTCCTTTCTCCTGCCCCGGTCGCTCGAGCTAGCCTCCTCATCGTCACTATCAACGCCCAAAGAGAACGTAGAGTCATTGTGCGACTCCCGACCCTTCTCCGTGCCCACGCTCGCATAGCCATTGCCCGGCTTCTTTGGCACATCATCGAGATCATCAAGCTCCCTCTCGTCAAAGTCGGCAGCTTCAAGATCCTGCCTGCGTTCTTTTCTGCGGAAGTTGTCCAGGCCCATACCGGTGAGAAGAGACTCGCGTCCTTCGTCATTGTCGGTGCTCTTGTATGCGCTGGTTGTGCGCCTGCTGCGCCACCATAAGAAGCCGCAGAGGCAGGCGACGATGACGACAACGACGAGCGCGACCTGGCCGGAGCGAGCATAGGCTTTCCACTCTGCGGCCTTGAGCTCCTTGGTCTTGTCTTCTTCGGCTTGTGTTGAGTTGGGGTGGTCGCCAACGCTGGTCAGCGGGCCCTTCTCGCCATCAATGAGGCTGTCGGCAGGAGCACCACCAATCGCCTCAATATTTACGCCCATGAAGCGATCGAGCATGTCCCGAGTGCGCCTGGGGTAGTCGAAAGGAACCATGTGGCTGGAGTTGTAGAACACGACATATGTGAGGTTACGTGCCTCCTGCCATGTTCCAGCGGCTTCGCCTTCAAACATCCAGTCCTGCTTTGCGTTCTGCACACCGGGGGATGCTTCGAAGCCCTTTCCACCGTTCCACTTCATATTGCCAATCATGGCCTCTGTACCAACGTGGTTGCAGATGAAGTCCTTGTCACCAGAGAAAAGGAGAGTTGGAACCTGCTCGATGAGTTCGGGTAGAAACTTGACAGCAGGCTCGCTCTTCCTGGCACGGAAATGGCCAGAAACAGCCCCGTTGCACTCCTGCCAGCCGGTCTTCTTGTCGGGGTTGATGTGGAGAGCCTGAATGACATCTGGGCGGCGGAGGTAGGGAGTGACCTGCGCGAGATCCGGGGGCCAGTTCATTCCACAGGATGAGTCGTCACGGAGACGGATGTCGTACATGTTGAGACACTGGTTCATCGTGTCGGCTTTCTTGTTCTTCGTTTCTTCCAGAATCCTGACCATGATTTGCTCACACTCGCTGGTGTCGACGGTGTTCATGCCACCTTCTTCGAGCTTTTTGACACATATCCTCTGTTGCTCTTCGACGCGTCTTGCCGAGTCGGTGTCGGCCCGCATGAGTCCATTCTGGTAGGCAAAGGGTATATAGGCGAGGTACTGATCGACTGGTGATATCCATCCGTTTCCGATCATGAGACCCTTGAGCGCCCATGGTGTTTTGGAGAGGTTTTCCTTGTTTCTTTTGAGGATAGCGCGAGCGATGTATGGGATGTGTTGTCCAGCGTACGATTCACCGGCAATGTAGAACTACGATATGTCAGTATCCCGCGGGTCCACTTAGTCAAGCCACTCACATCGTCATGCTCGTATTCGGGAAATAGCGCAAACCACTTCTCCAAGAAGATAATCATGTGGTCGGCCATTTGGTCGAGTTCCGTGAGATAGCTGTTGGTGTTGACGTAGCTGAAGCCAGTGCCGACGGGCTGGTCCACGAAGAGCAGGTTTGCGAACTCGTCCCATGAACCGTTGTTGTATTCGAGATTGCCGCCTTCGCGCACTCTGTATGGGCCGACTTCCATCATGGCGCCGTCCATCGAGGAGCAGCCCGGCCCGCCGTTCAGCCATAGTACAGTGCGCTGTTTGTCTGCGATGTGGCGGTTCTCGTAGTGCCAGAAGAAGAGGTTGCCGTTGTTCTCTGCATCGACTTCGATGTGTCTATTTGATGGGGTTAGTACTGCAATCTGTGTGCGCATGCCTCTCTCAGTCTGCTTACCCTGCGTGCATCTTGAGCAACGGCTTTGGCGCACCGGGCAGGTCGTGTATGAAGTAGTCTGCCTGCGTCTTCTCCTGCGCCATTATGCTCGGTAGCCATGATACCGTCGCTAGGAGGCCACCCAGGAGCGCCGTCCGCCATCGCAGCGGAAAATGTGAGGAGGCCATAGTGAGGCCGCGTTTCGGAGTTGAGGCCGCGGAGGTTGCGGTGCGCAGTCGCTATATCATGGGAAGTGAAGGGAAATAGGGCACAGCGAGTGCAGACAGAGTAGTGATAGGTGAATGCGCAGCCTGGCACAGTGTAGGGTATAGGCGCTGAGGTGCGAGAAGATCGGACTCCAGAGTACAGCTTAGGTGGCTACTGCGGCGGCGGCTGACGAGTCCGAGTTGGGATCCAGAACAGGGGCCTGTCAATGTAGATCGTGAGACGCAAGACACGCGAGCGATCCACAAGGGGGATGGCAATTTCAACGAATGGTCTTGTTCATTCAACAGTCGAGAACGAGCGAAGAAAGTTAACTCATATCAATATTATAGCGAGATGCCTGTTGAGGTACATCTTTGGGGTACCGTCCAAGCTTCGTCCCACGGCCAATCACACGCCACAGCGCCCATTCCGGCTACTGCCATCTCCGCGTCTCGAGAACGCGCATCGCGCCCCAGCATCTGACACGATGCAGCGTTCACTCATGCTTCACACATGTGTCAGCTCCGTCCTCAGGCCGCAAATCTTCCGAATGCGAACCCCAAATAAAATGTACACGCGTCCCTAGCCGCCGATGTTCGCATGCAGTTGTCAATCTCACATCCCAAGGTTCGCCGGGCTGACAATAACTCTTTGGACTACGTAGACTACTATCCCTCTAGCACCAGCTCGTTATGCCGTCATTCCGCGCCAACGTGAAAGACGTTCTAGAGCACCACAGCATCCGATTCGGTCCGTCTGGTCGATGCCCCGACAGAGAGCTAGAGTCCCGCCTAGTACTACACCGCGGACCCCTTTCTAATCCTCGAAATGCTTTTTTGGAATTCCCGCAAGCGGTACATGTCAATGATCGTTGATGACTGTGTGCCACAGTGGCGCATGCTCATCTTCCGTGCTGTTGGTACGCGAAGATGCGCGCCCGAGATACAAAGGCAGCCCGTGTTCAGAAGAGATCGTTCAGGCTCTTAGCTGAGTCTTTGACGATCAGCTCACGCATTCCCTGTGCATCCTATTAACATCGCGTACTGAGGCATGGCAACGTCGGATATGCATACCTTGGGCATGATAGGCTCCCCGTTATCGTCCTTGACGTAGCGGAACGGCATTTGCGTGCTCTCGTTCTTGTTGATCTTGAGATCAGGATGGTCGATGTACGGGATCTTGTCGACGGGTACTGCGCCTCGTCAGCAACATGCATCAGCGTCTGGATTGTTTGGCATACCCTTGTCTTGCACGCAAATCCTCGTGACACGTACTGCTGTGTCAGTCGTCATCTGTACTGGTCCCAGGCGACGTCCTTGATATCCTTTCTTGCGCAGCTCCGAAGTACGGTCTATGAGTAAGTCAGTCAATTGTGCATATTTGGAACAATGGTGACAGTATTACACACCTCGTGGTGGGTCGTCTCCTAATCAAGAGTCAGCTCCTCCATCACATTTCTTCTCTGGATGAGCGCGGATGCTTACCAAGTATACCGCCGAACAAAAAGATGTCGAAAGTCTCGCCATCTTCCGGGCTCAAGTCTTTGGCTGCGGCAGGATCCAGCAGGCACACCTTGTCTTTCTTGTCGGCATAGATTTCTTCAATACCTCTTGTCTCGACATTGAGTCCCTTCGCGCCCTGTAGGTTGGCTGGTAGCTTCAACGAAGCCGGCACTGAAGATAGCAAGAACTCTGCGCCGGCTGCGTGTGACTCCGCCGCGATACTGGAGTACTCAAGAGATGACCATTCCTCGAGCTCAGGGTCCAGATGCTCCACCACAAAGGTCTTGCCAGTGCCAGCCATTTTCGGGATCTCTGTGATTGGAGGTGGGATGCGCTCCCGGTCTTGTGTATTTTTTGGCGTGATAGTTTACTGCGGTGGTTAAGCGAATTACTCAACAGGCGGGGCTCTGTAAGATGTGTTCAGGCTCGATGTCGTGTCTTGCTTCCTGTGTTCTGGATCGATGGTGAGAACCTTGAAGCCCTGCAGTAGTATCTCGCTAATCAAAGTAGGTGGTGGTGGGGAGCATGGCTGACCTTCAGGGTTTGATAAAGTCTAGAACTAGCGCATCGAAGCAGCCTATCACGCTCAAGCAAACCGTCTATCGTGGTAAGCGGGGAAGCATCCTTTCGTAGTTGCAAGATAAAAAAAGTGCATCGTGATTCAGTCCAAGCAGTGTTCCATGTGACGTCGCCGCGCCCAAACTCCAATGGCACAAAATACCGACACGGCAAGCTCTTTCAAGTTGGGCCCTGGCGATCATGGTGGGTTCAGAGGCCAATGGTGTGCACGCGTGACGTTGTGAAGGTGCCGCGTTTGGTAAGGTCTACGGCAATCCAGCGTGCAGCGTGCATCCGACCAACGCGCGTAAGGGCCGGTTACACTTTTCGCGGAAACGGCTGCTTTGCCTTGGTGTCTTTGTGCGAGTTGCGTCAATTCATCCGTTAAGTCAGCCACGTTTTGGGGATTGTTCACGTCGGCCCACTCGTCGCCTACATATGTGCTGCATCTGCCCCTCCTTGAGTGACAGCCTTGAGCGAAGCAATTGAAGAGACAGCAACGCCCAAGTCTATTACATCACCAAACTGTTCACATCCTGCCTCTACTGAGCGCACTGGACCTTCTGCAACTCTCAGCATTACCTTCTTTGTTTTTTGCTTTGTTGCTGAATTGATCTCGTGCAGCATTCCGAGCAGCTGGAACCTCGGGCGATCCAGGCTTATCGCATAGTCGAGCTGGATAGAGGGGCACTCCTCCCACTCCCACCAAACATCGTCGCTTCAACAGCACCAGAACCACAAGCCAAGCGAGTCATAACACGTCGACGTTGTTGTGTTGTCAGGCAGCAGCAAAGACACACGCCCGAGCTTTGTCGGCACCCAATCGTCAGCGCTGGAAGCCGGATCAATCACATCTATTCACCCTGTCCCTGTCACATAACGGGTAACGGTACTCGCCCAAAGTGGTCAGCGCGAGCCAACAACAGCAACTTTTAAACAAATTGCGACCCTTGACCCTTTTCTGTGTCGACCGTCCAACAAAGAATCCACTCGACAGACACTCTGCGCCTTTCGCGAGCAGCTGCCCCTCTGACGAACGTCACTTGCGATCCGCAACACCACAATCACCACCACCGCAACCATGAACCCGCACCAGCAGAACAAGGTCGATGTCAGCGTACGTCATAGCCGCACAGAAGCCATGCGCGCCCTCTAGGAATATGTCTGGCTAACAGCGATTTAGAAAATGTCGGAGCAGGAGGCCAAGCTCTTCCGTCTCTATGGCAAGCTGCCCAACAAGAAGGACTTGCTCCAGAACAAGCTGAAGGTACGAGACCCTGCGAAACATTCGCATTCGCATCCCTGCTAACCATGGCCGCAGGAGCGCAAGTACTTCGACAGCGGCGACTACGCCCTCTCCAAGGCCGGCAAAGCTGGTGACGTCGGCGTCACCCAAGTCGGCCGCGAGCACCCCAACCCCGAAAAGATCCCACACATCGCCCCGCCCACGCCCACCGGCCAGAACGGCAACGGCAATGGCAACGGCCACAGGGACAGCGTCACCGCCAACGGTCAAGGCGAGTTGGCAGGCAGCCCCGTCAAGGAACACACCTTCCTGCACCGCGAGACGAGCCTGAACCGCGAGACCTCCGCGTCAGACTTTGAGAACAACGAGAACGTCGAGGAGGGCGGCGCAGTCAAGGCATAGACGGCATACACCCGTTTGTCGCTAGCACTTCTGCGCGCTCCCCCTTTGCCTTCCTTTTGCTGCACTCATTTGGCGCAACCTTGGATGACGGGTGCCCAAAATGTATACATACGCACCCACCCTTTTTCGAACGGCCTGAACCCGGTTCTCATCGTCATTTACGGAGTCGGATGCGGCGTTCCCGGATGAAGCGAGCTTTTCCCATCACATGGCCGGCCGAGCCTTTTTTGTATCGGCGCCCACAAACGCCTGTCGGCAAACAATTGTTTCCTTTGCATATGAAGTTGGGGAGCACAGGCACGTTCTTCACTTCTTTGTGTAGTATGTTTGATAGGGGATGAGTGGGCTTTGCAGAGACCGGAGCATGTTCCGGGTGCTCTTGTAAGGTTGCCAGACTCGGATCTTTCACGGCCGCGAGCGTGTATGCTTGTTTGAGTAGAAGATTATCGTAGCAATATGATTACTGGAAAACTCAGTTTTGGCTGTTTAATTGCATGGTGATGACTTGCGCGTATCTCATAGGAGGATGCGCTAGTGGATATTGGAGCACGTGACTCGCTGACGCCTGCCCAGGTGCCCCATCAAGATCCATGGATATCTCAGTAAGCGCACCCACAACGAAAGCTTCTCAGCACCTCACAAGCTTCTTCTCCAAAGCTCCGACGTACTGTTTCTACTTAACCTCCTCGCTTCCAAGATTAATCACAAGCCGCTGTCCCACAGCAGCCGCAGCCCTCAGTAACACTACTACTACCAGGCCGCGCCTATCCTGGCCCGAATTGAGGGTAATTCCTGAGGATGCTAAACAAAACTATAAACACGGAACTACATACTGCCCACAGCTCTCCAAACACCTCACCAACACTATGTCTCTTCTTCAACCTGCCCGCCGAACTACGAAACTTTATCTACACCTTCTCATATAACTCACTCACAATCGAAGCCTCACTCACAAGCGCTCCTCGCATTCAGTCCTTCTACGCGATCCCCAAGACAATCGTGCACAAAGGAAACGCCATTTCACAACCCCGAAAAAAGGGCCTGCCGATCTGGTTGATGACATGCACACAAATTTTGAGAGAAGGCATGAACGTACTGTCAAGAGAGTACGCATTCACCTCATACCACCCCGCCCTCGGCCTCGCCCGGAGTTTACGTCTCAGGGAACTATCCGTGGATGACGTGTTGAACAGGCTCGTCTTTGCGGCTGTCAAGACAGTAGTGTTCAATGTAAGGACGAGAAGCTATATCAAAGACGTGCACCCGGACGAGCTAGCACAGGATTCAGAGACCGAAGTCACGACTGAATTAGGGCTTGCGCGGTGGCTTGTAGACCCTACACTGGGCGGACAGATGGCTACATCGGGAGCGCGCAGGGGGCAACGGCAGAGGACGGTGGTGGTTAAACTTGGGCCTTGCGATGAGAACATGTTGAACGTCCTGCACCAGGCTGGAGCAGCTGTTAAGGAGCTGCGCATGTACTGGACTTACAACGTTTTCGGCGTGTTGCCGGGTGATGAAGTGGTTCTTATCAATGAGGCGTTGGAGCGCTGGGTGGGCAAATTGGAACGTGTGCGGATTAGAGTGGATAGTAGGGGGCATGAGTCTATGGCGAAAGAGATAGTGGCGGGATTGGGGGAACGGGCGGCGAAGAGACTAGTTGCTAGGGGAGGCGGGGGGTGTGATGGAGACGGAGAGACGGTGGGGGATGCGCCGAGCGTGAGATGGACGGAAGAGGCGAAGAATCGTTGCGAGAGACCGTTTGGTCATGGTCGCATCAAGAGGTATGTCACGGTTGAAAGGTCAGCTGGATGAGGGAAATTGTTCACGAGTTATACATATTTCGGGAGAAGCTTCTCGTGCCGGCCACCAATGCCCCCGACTACACATCTTACGCGGTCAAGCCGAGATCTCAAACCTTCCGCTCGATCACCAACGTCGACTCCCAATCGCTGAGGTGCATAGGAGTAACCGCCGGCGCCACCTCCTTCCTGGTCCAACGCACGCCTACGTCCTCTCTTGCAGTGATACCCACGAGTCGCCGTGAGCATCTCCTAGCAGTCTTCATCATCTTTTGCGCGAAGACCCACTCCGCTCCTCCATACCTAACATGAACGCAAACCTTACGGAACCGCCCACTCCACCTCTCATCAAAACAATCCATCATCTCTTCTTCGCCCTCCAGCCACTCCCCACCGTAAAAGTGGCTTCGACACCACATACGATCCCAGTATAAGTCCAAACACGCGTTCTCTCCAAGTCCATGATAGATACAATCGAGAAACTCGGTGTCATCCTCTTTCGCTTTCTCGAGAAAACGTGCGATTTCGCGGCGCGTGTATTTGGGACGAACAGGCCAGTGCAGTTTAAACGGCACAGTACGACCAGGCTGAAACACAACGCTAGAAACATTGCCACTGCCGCCGTAAGTCACACTGTTGAAAGCAGGTAGTGCCCGCTGTTCGTCCAACAAAGTTAAATCTTCCATCACAGGTATCGGGTCATCGAACACGAACGTACGCCATCGGCGAAACACAGCCATCGCTTCGGCGTGGATCTGTTTGTTGGCTAGCAACCATTTGGGTAGACCGATGATTGCATATCCGGGATAGTAGCGGGAAGGATTCTCGAAATCGCGAACTACAGCCTGGACGCAGGTCTCTTTGCTGGCGGTAGATGCGCGGGGGGAAGCACCGAAGGCGTAGCCGTATATCTTCTCTCGAAGCTCGGCTGGGAGGTCGAGAAGGAGGTTATGGGATGAGGTGGGAGCTGATGTAGCCGACGCAGTGGACTTGGATGTTTCGAGGTGGTCGAGGTTTGAGGTGTCCTCGATGCTGGCGCGGTTTGGGCATGTTGAGTTCATCGCGGCTTCCGAGTTGGCAATGAGTTGATCTGAGGAAGTCAGGGGAATTGGTAAGATGAGCGGTGTTCTCGACTCCTTAATCGGGTCACGAAGAGGGTAGCCCAGGCAGCATTCGTCGCGCCTTCCTTCATTACCAGACAAGGACCGTGCCCGCGATCACGAGAATTTCTAGCGCTGGAATGCGGATGCGTTCGCATATTTAATCCGGTACCTCTGGATCTTCTGACCTACGCAGGACAGACAGTCAACGATCGACGCTCGCCCATCATCCAACTCGACCTCATAGCTCGGCCTGGCTGCTACAATTGCTCCTCACCACTCGAACCCACTGTCCACCTACGCTCAGGCGACGACATGGCCTCCGATAAGAAGACGCCGTCCAAGAAACGCGCTTTGTCGCCGGCAAAAGGCACCCGCTCCTCGAAGCGTCTGATGACCAAAGCCCGGAAAGCTCGTCCTAATATCTCGGAAATCTCTTGTCAGGAAGGAAGCGCACTCTTGAACCTGCCCCGCGAAATTCGAAACCAGATTTACTTGGAGTTACTTGATGGTCTGGATCTCACATTCCGCGTGGATAAGCTCATCATTGTTGCAACACGGGACACCGAAGGTTACCCGGGCGCCCGGCGCTTGAAACCGACCAAGCGAGGTCTCCCACTATGGTCGCTATCTAGCCAGCAGATCTGTTGCGAGCTCCTAGACATGATCGCTCGCACCTATGTCTTCCAACCCTTTGGTCGACCAGCATCCCCCGAGAATGAGTTGCCTGGACTACCGAACTCACTTGTCTTCACTCCTGGTGGCGTAAGAACTGTCAAGCTGGTCCCCGGATATCACGCTCCGGAATTTTGGATCGAGAACAACGATGTCTTTTGTGATTTGACTGCTCGTTTCCTCGAGCTAATGGACAACCTACTTCTGGAGGATGCGCGTTTGGAGATGATTTGGTACCACGTCGAAACCGAGTACTACTATAGGAACTACAAATCTCACAACCTCGCTCGTCAGTGGGAAGAAGACTGGAGAGAGAGATTTCGTAAAGTCAAGATTACCGTCGTGGTTAGGTCAGATCCTGAGAAGGGTGGCACGCCATGGACGATTATGGATGATGCGGAGAAGTGTGCAACAAGGCTTGTCGGTATGGGTGGGGCTTCATCTTGGAAAGATCTGGGTCGTGTCGATGTATGGAAGCCTTGGACGCCTCATCAGCCGGACTTGGTGTGGGTGCGACATGTGACCGTTGAGCGGAAGGTGGAGGAAAACGCATCGAGGAAGATCACATAACTGTGTCTGGTACCTAGACCAGATAAAAAGGAGCCACTGAGGCAGTATCAAAAGTCGGAAGATGTGGGCTGCAGTTCCAGCCAATATAGTCGTCCATATCGAGGCCTCGCTCTTCGTTGGAGATGCGACGCTAGCCACAACCAGTTAGCTCTATACCAATACGACGGCTACTTAAACTTCGATCCCACTTGTGAAGCCATGTTCTCTTCTCTCTACAACAATCCCCCATCGCGGCGTACGGTTGCGAGGTCGTCTCGCCCCTTCCTGTCAGGTTCTTGCCGGATAGCAACACCTCTTAACATGCATCTCCGCAACGCAAAACGCTACTCACCCGACGACGGACCCTACGTGCCCCGTAAGCGCCGCCAACGCAGCACAAAAGAAGACCTTGACCGAGCAAGACTCATCACCACTCAGAATGAGCAGTCACCACTCTTCACCCGCCTGCCTCGCGAATTGCGCGACATGATCTGGGAGCACGCCTTCGGCTCCGATGAAACTACCTTTCATTACCGTAACCTCGCCATCGATGCCAAAAACCGAAAGTACCCCTCGAGCTATCTCGATGACCACTACATGGGCCTTCCCGAGTGGCTACTTTCGTGCAAAACGATTCTTGGGGAAGCGCTTGAACTGTTCTACAGGACGCAGACATATGTCCCAACCACAGAATATGGAAGAACAAAACGAAGAGTAAGCCTAACACCAAGAGTTCGCCGCAGAGTTTTCAGTGCGAAATCATGTTATCGTGCACCGCCAAACCCGGTGGACCGCAGCGAGTATAAGAACCCACTGCTCTTCAACAACAGCATCAAGAACGTCGAAATGACATGGAAAGTCACGTTGAATTGGCAAGGGGCTACAGGCGCCGCGAAAGATCTGTGGTTTGCGCCGGACGAGGTCGACACCATGTTTGTGCAATACCTGCAGCGACTCCGACCAGATCTCAAAGACGTTAAATTCGTCTGTGAAGTGGCATTCTTCTGCCAGGTGTGCAGTTATGTGCGTACGGAAGCGGACCCACACGACAAGAAGAGAAGGGAAAAGCGAAGAAATAGCCTAGATGGCAGGATAGAAGGACTTCGTGGGTGTTGCAGAGGCCTGACTGTTGAACTTCAGAGCAACGTGTGCGAGCACTGCGAATTGGACAGTTCGGATCAACTTTTCGAGGAAAAGGCGACGGTGGAAGTGTGGGCGAAGGGTATCGTTGGTAGTGATGCGGAGTTGCACGAATGCGATGATACGAGAGACACGTCCTACTATGAAAAGGGAACAGTCTTGAGGACTATCAGGGTTTCCACGCAGAGATCATGAATGCGCGGTAGTACAACGTATAGACCCGGGAGCCGAACACAGCGAAAGAAGCCAGGTAATCCACTGCCAATACTAGATATCAGCAAACACATCATCATACCCGTCCCGCCATCCCCCCTTTACTCCCCTCATCCGCCCCATCCCCCACCCCCTGCTGTTCAGGCGCCCACGTCCCATCCTCCACACTCCTAACCAACTCATGCACCTCAAGCCTCAAATCCACAATCTCCCTCCCATTAACAAGATCATTCTCATCCGCCCTCTTCCCCGCCTCCTCCTCGTCCCTCGCAATCCCCGCCTTAACATGCCGATGCACCAACCTCTTCCTCGCAACATCAAAGTCCACATCCACGAACCAAAGCTCATCCATGAGCTGCGCAGCTTCATTCCAAGGCGCCTTGTTCAGAGAACAGTAGTTACCCTCGAAGATGACGATGCGGACGGATGGCGCGATGGCGATGTCGTTTTCAACGGGGTCTTTGAGCGCGTGGTCGAAACTTGGGGCGTAGAGTGTGGAGCTCTCGGGACATATGGGGTCTCGCAGTTTCTTTACTAGGCTGTAGAAGGAGTTGCCGTCGAATGTAAATGCCGCGCCTCTTCGAGCGTGGGCGCTGTCGGGATCGGGCATTGCGTCGAGTTGTTGGCGCGAGAGGTGGAAGCCGTCCATTGGTATGAAGGCTGAGAGGGGGTTGCTGTTGGCGGTACCAGGGGATTGCTGTGCATGTTTCTCGTTGAGTTTGGTTGAGACGATGGCTGCTAGTGTTGTTTTGCCTGGTTGTTGGTCAGCGGGTTGGAGGGTTGGGGTTCGTGCGTGTACTGTACCGGACCCTGGGATACCGGATACGGCGATTAGCAAGCGCTTTGATGCAGGGACATCTTGATATTGGTCTGCGGCCTCGTCAACACGTGTCTCTTATTTCCAACTCGTAATATCACATACCCCAGACCTTGTTTACGAGGCGCTCTACTTGTTCTTCCATGTTGATGTACCTAGGTAATCTTGAAATGGATCCAAAAAACTGTCCTGTGTCAAAAATCGCGTAAAAGTCTTTATATCTTGCTATCCTGGAGTCGATCGGGATCGCCAGCATCCAAGGCGGGATGGCTGGCTTTTAGTTCGCTCATCCGCATTTGCAGATTGTGGGGGCTCGGCGGCGTGAGTGGACCGCTGACGTCGCGCGGGAGGTTGGCGGGTTGGAACTGCCAGTATCCTTGTTATGCTTTCAGCCCTGTGGCATGTTTTGGCGTCAAGAGTTGGTGTTATTCTGTGTAATGTGTACTACCCAGGTATGCTTCATGATGCATCCTGGAAATGTTGAAGATTCTGTGGCATGACAGGTCCACGGGTACCTAGGTAACGAATGAATGCATTCGTAGTAACATGCGGACGACCAGTCGCTGTTACCGACCCGAAATCCATCGCAGGCGAATATAGCTCTAGATCTTTCAAACGATGAGTAAAGCGAATTGTGATTCTTATCGCGTGCGACTGATTGAAGATGGAAGTAGAGTTCTTTTGGCCATGGCGTAGCGCGTCATCCAATCACAACGCAGCAGGAACCAAGGCCGCTCTGCCTGGGCAAATATGTCCGATATAGCCGGCGCATTGCTGTCGCTGTCAGCTAAGAGCTAAGTCAACGTAGCAGAGATATGCCCCGAAGCCTCGCGCCACCGCAGTCGTCCCGAAGAGCTTGAGAGCAATTGGTCAACGCGTCGTGAAACGCGTCGCACCCGTTCGACGTCATCATGCTCCCGCCAGCCCTCCTCGCGCTCCTGTTCACGCTTCTCCCACACGCGTCCGCCGCCGACCACAAGGTGCCGACTAGCAACGAATCGCTGCTATGGGGCCCTTATCGTCCCAATCTGTATCTGGGCCTGCGCGCCCGCATGCCCAAAAGTCTCATTGCGGGCGTCATGTGGGGGAAGCTGGAAGATGTAGAGACGAGTAAGTAGCACTATGACGATATACGTACAGCGCTGACTATTGTTATAGCACTCCGACATGACGTGAACCAGAGCGACGGCATGGCCAAGTACGGTTGGATCTCATACGATACACGAGAAGGCGGTCGACAAATGATAGAAGACGTCGGAAACAAGATAAACCTCATAGCCGAGTTCATAAAGCACTCTGAAGGCCAGAGCCAGGGGAATTGGGGTCTGCGCATCAAGGGCATGCCCAGGCCTGATGCGCCGAAAGATCTCAAGACTACCGTGGTCTTCTACATTGGCATGGAGGCCATGGAAGCCTGTGCCGACTGCAAGCTCGAGGCGCGTCAACAGTTTGAGGCCGACGAGAAGACGGTCCAAGCTGTGAATATGAATATTGCGCATCCGAAGTTGGGGAATGCGGGTATTCATATCCCTGTACCCATCAATGCAGATGAGAAGCGTGAGATCGCGTATATCAAGACGCTGAACGTTACGGAAGATAGGCTGTGGCAGGGCAAATGTAAGTACGATGAATGCCATATCTGTTTTCGTTCCAGCCACATGTGATAAGCTCCTTCGTCCTCATGAACAACCAGCTGATGAGCATGTGCAAGAAGCCACCTTCTGGGAGTCGCTGAAAGACCAAACGAAAGACCGCACCGAGCCAGGACCAAATGATATCGTACTGCGCAACGCTCCGGGCAACGGCAATTTGCAGCTAGTGCAGATGGTGTGCCATGGGGAATTCGAGGTCAGCACCACGATCATGTATTTATACTGAGACTGACCTCAAGCAGTTCGACATCCTGTACTCGAGTGATACTGCGAAGCGAGCCATGACCTGTGAGTACTCACCTCCGCCGATTCATACGAAGAAGTGCGTCCGTGAACCAGATATGCTGATGCCGTCCAGCCGCCGGTCTTACCACCAGTCTAGAGGAAACCCTCGCATCCTTCGCCAAGAACTTCGACGCAGTGTTCACCCCGAAAACCCCCTTCACCACCGTCATGCACCGCGCCTTCTGTCGGAATACTTTCTCCAATCTGCTAGGTGGACTAGGCTACTTTACCGGCACTGCCAAGGTCGACACGTCGAAGAAGGCCATATACGCTGAGACCACTGCAAACTTCTGGCAAAAGTCAGTCGACGCAAAGAAGCATACAACACCGGAGACGAAAGGCCCGTATGAGCTTCTCACTCACACACCATCTCGTGCAGCCTTTCCAAGGGGCTTCCTATGGGATGAAGGGTTTCATCTCCTTCTTGTCATCGAGTGGGATGCTGATCTCGCTCTCGAGGTGATACGCGACTGGCTCTTGAACCTCATGGATGATGATGGCTGGATAGCAAGAGAGCAGATTCTAGGCGCGGAAGCCGAGGGTGCTACGCCTGCTGAATTCATCACCCAGTTTCCACACATTGCGAACCCGCCAACGATGTTTATGGTAATCTCAAAGTTCATTGATATGCTGAAAGGGACGACAAAATATCATGGCCACGACTCCTTGTACCTCGCCAAAGCAGAGACGGGGAAAGCTTTGGTGACGAAGATGTATCCGTACCTCAAGAAGCACTACGACTGGTTCCGGAAGTCGCAATCTGGAGATGTGGAGGCCCATTCCATTCCATCGGCCAACTTAAATGAGGGCTACCGATGGCGGGGCCGGACGCCAGGCACGAACTTTGCCAGCGGATTGGATGATTACCCCCGAGCGGAGCCTCCCGACATCACCGAGTTACATTTGGACGCCTTGTGCTGGGTGGGCGTAATGGCACGAACACTAGAACGCATCGCGTTCTTCACCGAAAACGCCCACGACGCGCTCACATACCAAAACCACATCCGCGGCGTCAAAACCAACATCGACACCATACACTGGTCCAAAGAACCAAACACATACTGCGACGCCGTCGTACGCAACGACCTACACACCCACGCCTGCCACAAAGGCTACATCTCCATCTTCCCTCTCCTCACCGGCTTCACCGACCCCTCCCACCCACATCTCCCCGCGATGCTAACCCTCCTCCGCGACCCCAACCACCTCTGGACCGACTTCGGCGTCCGCAGCCTAAGCCCCGAAGACGCCGCCTACGGCAAAGACGACAACTACTGGCGCTCGCCCATCTGGATAAACATAAACTACCTCCTCCTCACCAACCTGCTCGACCTCGCCCAAATCCCCGGGCCCTCACAACAACGCTGCCGCGAAATCTACATCGAACTCCGCAGCAACATCGTCCACACCGTGTTCAACTCGTACCTCCAAACAGGCTATATCTGGGAGCAATACGACCCTGTCAAAGGCGCTGGACAGCGTACCCAGCACTTCACGGGCTGGTCGGCGTTGGTGGTCAAGATCATGGCTATGCCTGATTTGGAGAGGGAGGATGGCGTTACGGAGAAGGTGAAGGGGTATTATGAGGAGGCGAAGAAGCAGGCGGGGATGAATCAGAGGACGGGGGCGGGGAGTGTGGTGTTTGCGGTGGTGTTTATGGGGTTTGTGTATGTGACTAGGAGGAGGTTTGCGGGGACTTTGAGGGGGTTGCGGAGGGGGAAGTGAGGGGTTGGTGTAGGAGGTGGGCTGTTATTACGCTTTCTGTGGACGCTGATGGTGGTAGAGGGGGGTCACAGGACTCGCCTGCTCGTATTATACCTATACATTCTTAGCTCTACGGTGCTTTCAAGGAGACCAGCGGTGAGAACTACGCAGTGTATGTAGGTTGTTCAATCCGGAGCCAGGGCTTCAATCTTTCCATGGTAGAAATATATGGTAAGAGACATCACATGAGAGATGCGGCCGTACGTTACTATGTTTGCAATGGACTAAGTGGGCCAAGCCGAGATTATTAATAGGAGCTTCAATTTGCCGCACTGGTGTTGATGAGTATTGCAAGGCTGCAGTCCGAATCCCCAACATCCTCAGTGCTTCTACGCGGCATGTCTTAGCTATGTCTCTGCGCCACGCATATGGCCATGCAGTATTTTTCCTCGACATATACACGCTCGCTATTGTCATACCTTTTAGATATGCGCACCCCACCCCCTTCATTCTCGTTTTTCAATGAAAAGTGCGTGCTTCCGCCAACCAATTTCCTTGCCCATGCCTCGATCGACTGACATAGAACAGCGAAATGTTGTTTCCTGTGCTCAAGGCTAG
Organism: Alternaria sp. BMP 0032; assembly: GCA_023758005.1. Lineage (NCBI taxonomy): Eukaryota > Fungi > Ascomycota > Dothideomycetes > Pleosporales > Pleosporaceae > Alternaria > Alternaria sp. BMP 0032. Next base: position 37,209 of record JAFVMD010000015.1, on the reverse strand, counting down.
GTTCAGCCCAAGCATTTGCGCTACAAAGAAGCTTATCATAGTCGTAATGATCGTGAGGGACTTTGATTTCCACGGTCATGCTTCGGCACCGTCCACGAAGCTGTTTGAAGTGACCCCGAGTATTAGGATTTCGCACAGGGGCCTTCTCGTGCCATTCTGGTACTTTGCTTGGATCCATGCGAGGTCCTTGCGGATGATAGGAGATTACCTCACAGCGTACGTCCAGTTCCCGAGGTTTCCATACCGCAAGGCACTTTAGAAATGTATCGTTGTATCCGGGATGCCAGGAGGTCGGTGATGGAAAGGAATCTCCGACCACTTCGAGTGACTCTCTGAGTTTTACGTGACGTATGTTTTGGTTGAATACCAGGGGGTTCGTTCGGGTGGGCGAAAGTCCCTCTTGGTATTCTGGCGCAACGTCGATATGCTCAAAGCTCTGTATTCGGTGGAAGACTTCCAGTGCTTCAGACAGCATCATCTTGCTGGATAGCATCCACGTCGGAAGACCGACTTCCCACACACAGTCCGCACGATCCCGTACGTAGATTGGCAGCATTACTATATTCGTCCCGGCGAAACTCAAATTGCGCACCACGTGGGTACCCAGGGCATACTCGTAGATCTGGTCGCGTAATTCTCGTGGTAGACGAGCGAGCGGAGAGGGGTCGCCGGAATACTGCTTGGTACATGCCGTAGCCGATAGACTCTGAAGCGGGTCGGATATGCCGTTGTAGGACTTGTCATTGCGGAGAAGCATGGGAAAAGTCTCGAAAATAGGAGAAGATGAGGAATGGGTACGTATGATCTCCAGCGGATGCTGTGTCTGTCTATCTGATTTATACCGTCACAGGTATAAGGGCGGGTCAGGTGCTTCCACCGTTGTCTCAGCAGCGATGCCAAGCTTTGACGCAGGACCTCGGGAGACTTCATTTTGCGATAGCACCGAGCAACGCGTAGCAAAAGGGCAATGATCGACAAAGGACCATGGCCGAGAAGGGACCGTGCGTCCTCGTCAGGTGCTTCCGAAACCACAAGAAATGCGAGAATGTTCGATGATGGGGGTGCGTTCTGGAGAGGCCATGGCTCTCGGTAGGACCCACCCCACGCGGCCCCTCGATGGCACGTGCGGGAGAATGTACACACACACGCCGTTCTCTATCCGACTCATCATGAGTGGTTGCTCATCGCTGGCAGATGCACATGTGATACCAGCGTAGGTATCGCATCTTCGTTTGATCAAGTGAGAGGCGTATGTGCTACGCAGCTTTTACGACCCCCGGGGCCTGCACGAGTCATCGTGAAAACTGATGTACGTTGCCCAGGTGGTTGTGTTCATCGCTGCTCACATGGCCCCGGGGGTATGCTGTATTAGACAATGTCGCTGTTTCGGCTAAAGTTGACTGAGAATCTCAGAATTTGCTGGCCCGCGACTGTGCCTTGGTAGTACCGGGCGATTCTGAGGTTGGTATTACCCTGAACCAAAGTCAGGTCGTGCACGTGACCCGCTCATGCCTGGCGATCCATGGATGTCCAGAACGCACTTAAACCATCGATTCCCATCAATTCTCCATCATCACATTTTTCCATATCCTCCATCATTCTACTATCATCGTACCACTCCTACCCGGAAATAACGCGATCATACTTCTCACAATGTTAGACCAACTGCAGTCACCTCTATTCCGCCTCCCCAGGGAATTGCGCGATAATATTTACGAACACTATGCGCACGACGAAAATGGCGTTTTCTACGATTATGCCTCGGACAAGCTTCGGTACGAGACCCAAGAAAAACATCAGGAGATGACTACGCTGACACGCTGCTGCAAGCAAGCAGCTGAGGAGATGAAGGATGCCGCCATGCGAGCCAACACCCTAACTTTCTTCCCTGTGCGTTCTGATCAAGACTGCATCAGCGTAAAGAATCTTGACTCCAAAGCTGGACGATTTGAGCGACTGATACAAAGCGCGAGGCGCATGAAGATGCATATGCTGCACTTCGTGGCCAAGGGCGAATGCGTCACCCCGGAGATGGTTGATCAGGTGGCCACCCGCTTTCCCAATATCGCCTGCTACTATCGAAAAGCCTACGGTGCCATCAAGGCAGGAGATGAGCTATATGAGGGGAATGGGATCAACCCATTCGACTACAACTGGCGGTGGCAAACGTCAGCATCCTTTTGCGACGCCTTACATTACACGTTAGAGCTCGCATCCTCGCATCCCAAATTCGACCAACTCATAGCCGAGTCCATCGTGAGCCCACTCAGCATTCACGGCATGATGCCTCCATTTGTGCCTGGATGCCAGAACGCCCTCCTCGCGTGGAAGCCGGACCTGGCGCTGATACCAACCGAGACTGATCTTGCTCTGGAGTCCTTTTTAGCCGACCCCCTCCCCCGAGATACTAATCCTCATTTGGCATGGACCGAGCCTGTAGCACCTTTAGCTTGGTACTTCTCTGCCACAACTGTTGCAGTCGATTACCTCAAAAGGTTGCCCCAGAGTACTCGATTGCGCATACGACTTCCTTTCATCATCCGGGAGAACAAATTGGCCGTAGCTTACCCCGAGTCACACGTAAGATCTCTTGAATCTTATCTCTGCGAGAACCAAAACCTCCGGATCGACTTGCACGTGGGGTGTTGGACAAACCTCACACACCCATTCTGGCTGCATTTCCCCTTCGACACCCAACGTGTGAACGAAGGTTCCATAATGAAGCTGAATTTAATTCGCCCGTTTGCGGACTTCTTAGACGAGGTCCTTTGTACCTTCGGTCGTATCCCGCACCCCGAGGCTCTCAACATCCATATCGAAGGTCATCAGGACGAAAGCCTTGCCGCGTGGGAGACGTTCAAGCATGCAGCTAGCCTTCAAGAGGCCATGCTCAAGTCTGACTATATGCAAAGACACGGCGATGTTCAGCTCACTGAGCTGTACGATCCGCTGTATTGGGGCGTACCTTTGAGCGAAGCGGCACTGAAGCATAGATTCCAAATGCCTTGCCATCTACCGGACTCATTCTACGCGGTAGTCCGACAGATCACCGAAGGTTTCGGCTCCATCCACTTCGAGGGAGACACTGGTGCTCTTTGGGATGCCAGAAGTATGATAGAAGCCCGGAAGCACTGGACACCGCAGCAATTCCTCGACGAGTGGGACGAAGAAATTTTCAGCGGATTCGTGTCACAACCGCCAGGAGGCGTAGCAGCTTTCAAGCAAATATATAGGCTGTAAGATTATGGACATCTTGCTTTATCCTGAAAATGGCACTCTCCACATCAGATGCCACCCCTTCTTTTCTTTCCACCAATACTAACACACAAGTATATCTCCTAAGCACGCAAGATTCGTTGCGTAGGCTGTCAATAGTCATCACACGTAGTCGTATCTGATCAATACAAATTACCAATAACTCCATGGTGTTCTAAACTTGACGTACCGCTTGCTCATACTCGATACATCACAGATCAAACGCCAGGGTCAGACAGTGACAGTTCAACCAAGCAATGTGATATCGGGCTGGGTAAATTGATGCTGGCGAAAGAGTAGCGAGAATGTAACGCCGCTGACTACCGTATTGCGTGATGCAAACATGGTTTCCATTAATCGTTGCGACGACCACACTCAATATATCCATGAATATACACGCTCCACCACCCTATGATCGGTCTAGATCATCGCCCATCACACAAGCGAACTACCACCTACTTGCAAGCACCCTTATACCCATCCGCTTGAGCAGCAGCAAGATAACGGCACACATTGTACGTATCAGTCTCCTTGTAGTAAACCACCGCCAGCGCACCACCGTTACCAGCGGGCCACTTACTTCCCTGCCCCCACTGCGGGATCGACACCTACACCACAGAAGAAGACTAGTCAGCAACAGTTTCACCTAACCAAGCTACATAATCATAGTACTCACCCATTTGTACGTATCATCCGAGTTCGAAGGGCAGAGCTTCCTGTCATCAGGCGCAGTGAAGGAGCGCGATGCTTCGGGGATTTCTTGCGTAGTCGCCCAGTTCTTGACGACAATGTCTTGGAGTTGGGTTGCTGTCATGGGGATGTAGGTGCCGTCGTATTGTTGGCAGGCGATGTCGGAGAAGCCGTTGAATTTTGCGGCTATGGTTGAGGCGGCGAAGAACGCGGCGGGGAGGAGGTACTGGAGCTGCATCTTGGGGTGCTTGTTGGGGTTGGACAATGCGGTTTGGAGTGGTGATGTGCGATTGTGGATCTGGAGTGGTGGAGAGCGAAACAGAGGATGTGAAGATCTTTATGTATTCACCATTGTACCTGCGTAGTGTAGGGCCGAGATATGTGATATTTGCTCATGCGCTGCATTGCTAAGAGATGCGCATACGTCAGATGCACTGTGCTATGCTGCCCAGGTGCGCTGCGTTGGAAATGCGGTCAGTCATTTTACGAGGTAAGCCTAGATGCGAGAAACACCGAGTACGCAGATATCGCATCAATCATCGTAAGATTTGGCAGATGCGACAGCTCAAACAACCACTCGATTAGCGCACGAGGCAATGACACGGAGAAATTTAAAGCGATGTTGCGGTGGACTTGGCTGACAGAACGCTTACAGAAGAATGAGTTGTGTGCGTATTCACATGATACCCAGCCGGAGGTTTGGCGTCGGACCGAAGATATAGTGTTGTTCATTCATTGTGCTTCATAAATATCCGTAGTACGTTGCAAAGGAGATGTCCAGACCGCTAGAAAGGTGGCTGAGCCGGCTAATCAGGCGTGGCTGGAAAGACAGAAATGCGCCGAATTGAGCCGATCGCGAGCCAGACGTTCACATCCACGCCTTCAACATCTGACGCATATACTCATCGACTGGAAGGCCCTTTGATGAGCCGATGTAAGAAAAGTCCGCTACAAAGTTTCGTTGAAGCAAAAGAAACATCGAGGCGGCAGGTGACATGGATAGCCTCCAACGTTGGCGTGGTTGCCCAGCTGGTGTGACGTCAGGAACGGCCGCACCCGAAATCCAAAGAAGCACATCACCGACCCCCGGGACCTGTCTCAGACGAGACAGATACGGTGCATACCCGTCTTTGGGTTATACTCTACATCCTTCACCATATTCACGTCGCTGTCGTACGGCTTCAGTATCTCGTTGTCGTCCAGAGCCCTATGGTCCCCGTATGGACTCAATTTCGTCAAGCCGATCCTGTGGAATACCGGCCCCGCTGGGCGCGTTTTGTCGAGCCGTAGGATGAGGCAAGTCAGATATTTGGACTTTGGCGAAGCCTTGCGGTCGGTGTGGGCAGCGGGAACCACAAACACTCCCGCGTCACGGCCGAGAATCCCCTTGTTGTCCAGTCCGGTACAATCTCTGGCAGGGCAATCCAGATACACATCGGTGTGCTCATCTTCGTCGAGCTTTTCACGACCGACCAAACACCACCCAAAACGATCCTTACCCTTCCTGAAGAGAGTCGCTTTGCGCAGCTTCGCATGAAGTATGATGTAGGCACCCTCCAGCATCCCATATTCGTCGGATGGCAACCGCGGGGTTACTGATGCCTTTGCAACGGTTATGAGGATTTCTTTGTCAGTGACCTCGCCGTACGTGATGCCGTTTCCATCGTGAGCATCTATGGCGGCCCAAGAGAAGGATGGTGCACGGTAATCTGATGGTGCCGTCGTAAGATGTTCCAGTTTGCCACCGTCAACGCGCCGAAATGTTGGCTCAACATACCATAGAAGCTGGCTCGCTAGATACAGTACCCACAGGCCGGCCACATACTGAGTACATTTTGGAAGCTCGCGTTGACTGATTTCACCCCCGGCGGGACCAACATTCCTCACGTCAGCGGCTTCGGGGGCCTTCTCGATTTGTTGGGACATGAACCGGGCCATACCAGATAACGCGATGAGTTTGTCCCCTGGATTCGTGACGGCTGTCTTGGAGTATTCCTCAACAATACGGCGCCAAAGTTCAAACGCATATATGCCCGGGAGTTCAGGATCAGGATCTTTGTATCCCTGCAAGCGCAAGTTCCGTAGCCAGCGCCCATCTTTTTGCGGGTTGAGACCTTTCAGCCTGCTTCCTGCTCTTATGCCACCCATCGTGAGCTGATAGTTCGGCATGCCTACTGGCTGGCCTTCAGCAGCCTCGAACTCACGACACTCCCAAGCCACCTGATCTCGGCAGAAATGCAATACCCTAGGAGCCATGAGACGTTCCTGAAGCACCCATCCCCTCTTGTTCACGGGCGCCTTGTCGACTCGATACTCCCAAAAAGAGAGATCTAAGATTGTGCATCTTCGTAAATCTTTCCCCTTGGTATCCTCGCTGATTCCGGCATCTAGCCAATTATGTGGCGTCTGACGGGAAGATTGTATCGTCAGCAAGCCTTTCGAACCCAGTCTTGCGCTTGTTGATTGGTTCTTCACAATAGGTAATGTCATGGCCTGCATGTACATGCGTCTCGGGAGGTATCTCATAAGCCATCGTATGGGCCAGAATGCGCCGAGTATCTGTAAAACAGACTTTTTGGCGTTTTGAGATGGTCGCCATGGGCTGGAAGGAACGCTCGTGGCTCCAGGAAGACCAGCGATATTGAGAATGACTTCGTCCTCGATCAGTGTTTCGGGTGCGCGCTCAGCGAAAAGACCCTGCTCGCTGTTGATTGCAGCAGTAGCGGAGAGGTTCAAGTAAGCATTCTTGTATATCTCGCCCATGCTTGCCGACTGTTCTAGCCAGTCCGTTACATCACCTTGATTGATGCAAAGACTATCGATCCAGATGTAACCGACTTCCGGAAGCCGTGCTGCAAACAACATGGCATGGCGAAACGATGTGGGCAGGCTGTCCAGCCTGATGCCTCTCTTGAATTCTTCAACATTCTCAGAGCTCAGCTTCACTCGCTCTGCCGGTGGAAGATCACCCCAACAGTGGGAGAGAGTAACATAGCGAACATACTCAGCTGGCCTCTCATCCTCCCAGTCGCACTTTTCTTCCAGCTGCACTTCGACTCCTGTGTCTCTGACGCTCGCCTCCAGAGACGTGCCGTAAAGAAAACGTGGTTGTTTCAACTGCCGGAGATTTATCAGTCGTGCTGGATAGGAAGGAGGTCCGTCTCTTTCAACACATCGACATTTAGCCATCCACTGGATGGTGCGCTGGAGCACCTCATCGGAATCGGTCGTGCTGGAAGTTGGAGTTCGGAAAGGCGGTGGGTCGATGGAGCCTTTTACATTCGTAAGCTACGTATTTTGAATATGTTCAACAACTTACCGGTCTCTCTCAAAACGAAGGCTCGCTGACATTGGGTTTGGCCATAGCAAAACTTGAAAGTGAGGCAGTATAAAGGGTCCTCTCTAGGATTAGGGATGAACAGGAACGCTCGTATGTTAATGATACGTGTGTCATCCATTTCAACGTCGTCGAGTCTTGAGCCGTGCTTGTTCTCCAGCTCTTCGAATAAAACACGGCAAATCCCGCAGTTCATCTCCTTGGAACAGAACAGATCTCTTAACAGTTTGTGGTGATCGAAATGCAGGTCGTAAGTCCCCCTCCACTGTTTTCCATTTTGCATGCGGAGCATGCCGCTACAGGTATGACAAAGCATCCTGCCGTGGAAGTGAAAGTAGGGAAAGGATAAGGTGTGCTATCGCGACGTGGGAAAAATAAACGCAGGAGATTCAGCTCACTTATATCCGGTAGCACGTCCACGCGCAGCTGCGCCTTTCGACAAAAGCGGTGCTTGAACATCAACCTTTACACCAGCAGAACCGAGTGTGATGTGCATGCGAAATTCGTATCTCCGGAAAACGTAGATCTCCGTTGTTGTGGAGCCAGTCAGAGCACGACCCGAATCAGCCTTTGACGGCGGCCCGGGGAGCGACTGGCTTGGCATTATGGTCGGGATAGATCCACCGCGACAGCGGAATTAGAATAGTAATGACACGGGTCGAGCGATATCTGCAGGGTCAGAATTTGTTTTTGGGTATTCAGCTCCGCTGACAATGCATTTGTGGAGCCAATGAAGGCGCAGTTGGCTGCAAGCCCACATGAGAAATGGCCAACGACCGAAGCTCTCCAGGTCTGCCTTACAGCAGGCAATAGATTAACCTGACGCATCTGGAAAATGGTTCTGACTGAAAAGCCGTCTTTAGGTCATGATCTACACCAGCTGAAACCTTCGTTGCCGAAACGCGTGCCTTCGATAGTCTCGATGCCCGCATTCGTGATGCTACTACCGATGTCTCCGAGATGATTCCACCGACGATAACTGCATGCGCAGGCATTGGACCATTGAATGAGCTGACTTTCACCGGAAGAAGGCAAGTCCTGATTCAACCACGGGAACCCCGCACCCGGCCCAAGGACATTGTCACTGCATGAATTTCTTTTCAGCTGATGGTCTGGGAGGCGTGTCTCAGATTTGCCATTAATATATGTCATGTACTACACGTAAAGCTTGCTGTCAAGTCCTCTACAAGATCAACTTAGTACATTGTACTTGGGCGTTCTCGTCGTACATTGACAACACAAGTATATATTTTGGCGCATAACGGGAGATTGTAAGAAACCGGAAGTCAAAGTCCTCTCCAGCCCTTTCGGTGGCACGAGACCCGAGCACTCAGTCCCTTGACATCATCGGCCTACGGAGCATGACAACAAACATGACGGATGAGTTCATTTTAAATGGATTTCCAGAGCCTGTTACAGTGGATCTGGCCAAGAAGATCACCCAGGAGAAGCTGTTGCAGTTCGCCGCATTCCGCAACTGGAAAGACACACTTCGGAAGAACCTGGCACTTCAATCTGACGATAAGGACCACGCCTTCTCGAAAGACCCATATGTTCTCAGGAGCATCGAAATCCAATCCGTGGACTACTTCACGCCCACCAAAATCGGTTTCATAAAGCTCAAGGCTGATATACGAAACTCAGAGAACAAAGCGCTTCCTGGAATCGCTTTCCTCCGGGGAGGAAGCGTGGCTATGCTGATGGTGCTGCGGCCAGTAGATTCGAGAGACGAAAGATGGGTGGTCATGACAGAGCAGCCACGAGTCCCAGCAGGTAGTCTCAAGTTCGTCGAGATCCCAGCGGGCATGCTCGATGATGCGGGCGATTTCCGCGGGCAAGCCGCGAAAGAGATTGAGGAAGAAACCGGCTTCAAGCTACCGAAACACGAGCTTATCGACCTCACTAAGCTGGCGCTGAGCCAGTCGAAACCCGAAGGCGAATCGCTCATGGACGAAGCCCTACAGGATGCCATGTACCCCAGTCCTGGAGGGTCAGATGAATACATCCATATCTTTTTATGGGAGAAGGTGCTTCTATCTACATGTCCGCTTGGTACGAAATAGTCTGACTGTGTCATCAGGAACTGAATCGTCAGGAGATTATGGATCTGCGAGGAAGGCTGACGGGGACTAGGAAGCAAGGAGAGATGATTACATTGCGCGTGTGTGACTACGAGGAGTTGTGGAAGCTTTGTCCACGCGATGCAAAGACGTTGGCAGCCTGGGCACTATATGAAGGTCTCAATAGGGAAGGTAAGATCGAGCCCGAACTGGTGAAATGCAGGGGGTTAAAAGAATGATGAGCTCAGTGGGCAGGGGCGAGCATGGCCAAACTGATCGGAATTGTAGCAGTGGTCAACTTTTTCTTGTCGGCTGAAACACGACGTTCATCGCAATTGTTTATTTCCTTGACCCCTTTTTAAAAAAATCAAAAATACAATTTCTAGATTTAGGAAGTGTTGTTGCTATTGCAATCATGATATGGAGCTCTAGACAGGTGCACGCCCTCGCTGCCTGCGCGCGGATTGTTGTGTCATGAAAGTGGGGCTCGGGCGGCAAAACCTAAGCAACAACACCAACCCTGTCAACATCAGGCGCGTACGCACTCCCAACGCCAGAGATGGCGATGGTGTTGGTACCTGTGGTGCTGAAGCCCGACAACTCGACGCCGTAGTTCTTGTATACGTCTTTGTCCCAGTTGTACCCGCTCAGAGGGAAGCTGACGGTCTTTGCTGCACCCCCGTTCACGCTGATCGATGCGACGCGCTCGTTGCTGCCGCCCATGTAGTCGACCTGGCCGTTGATGTAGTCAAAGTACACTGTTTGTGTCGCTTTGGACGTGCGGATGTTGGAGAGCGTTACGCGACCGTTCGACGAGCCGCCCAAGTTGCCGACTTTGTTGGAAGAGGTGCAGCCGGAGCAGGACTGGGTGGATGCGCCCGAGGAAAGGGAGCCAGTCGATGCGGAAACGTACCTGTAAGTGGGCTTTGCAGCTGTTGAGCGGCGGATGTTGGACAGGCGGATGGCGAGCGATCCGTGCGCTTTGACTTGCTTGGAGAGGGAAGCTTCGCTAACAGTCTTACCCGTCCAGAGATCTTTGATCGATGCCGATGCGATGTCGAGTTCGGAGAGCTGCAGGCTCAGCGTACGCGCAGTGTTGCTGAGGTCTACGACTAAGACGGCCATGTCTCCATTGGCGAGGTCACCAGCCCAAAGGTCGCGGTCCCCGCTCCAACGCTGACGGAGTGTGACCGGCTTGACAGCGGAGTCCTGGTTGATCGCAATCAGGTCCTTGTTTTGCAGAACAGCGACGAGTTCATTTGACAGAGCCGCTACGTCGGTTGAGACCATGAGCGCCGACTTCAGCATAGCCCACGCGGCAAAGTGCGTAGCTTGCTCGTCAAAGGTCATACCAGAGTTGCCGACCATGAGAAGATCAGCATCGGCGATGTGCCCGGGGGCGACTAGACCTGATTTGGCGATATGCACAGCTTGGTTGTAGATGCGGAACATGGAGGCCCAACCCTGAGTAATGTCGTCTGATAGTCGGAAGGAAGTCGAGATGGACTTCGTCCACTGAGCAGGTCCCTGGAGACCAGTAGAGGTTGTGAAAGGAACGCCCCATTGACAGATCAACATTCCTGGGATGCCAACTCGTTGCAGTTCCTTCCACATGACACCGAAGCGGGTGACGAAATCGTTTCTGGCGTTCTTGGGAGCATTCTGGCTAGCTGCAGGCCCGTCGGCATAGCAGTTGTCATCTGGAGGGCTGTCAGCTTCATGATTACAGTGCGCGACCATGTTTATTCGGACATACACTTGACATATTCAGTGTTCAGCGTCTTGAAGAAATCAGCGTCCGCAGCTTCATGACCTAATGAGCCCAAGACGGGGCTTGGCGCCTCTGGGTCGCACATTCTCACACCAGCATCCGAGTACATTGTCCATTTCATGCCCTTTGACCTTGCAAGGTCGCTCAAAGGCTTCAAACCACCCGGGAAAGCCTTCAGATCCACCTTCAGTGCGCCGCTAGTAGCGTTTCGTTGTCCATCTCTTGACGCCCATCCGCAATCGATCTGGAAGAACTTGTAGCCAGCGTCGACGAACCCACGACTCGCGAGCGAGTTAATGGTCGTGGTGATCTTTTGGGTGTTGGGGCTACATGACATCTGATTGTAGGAGTTCCAACCCATGACAGGCGTCAGTTGAAACGACTGTGACGCGACCTGGGTCGCTCCAGCGAGGGTCAGAAGAACAGAGTTGGTTAAGATCATGGTGCGTATTTCCTGGTCGATGTGCTTCCTACCCATCCATACGAATATCCCGTCTCTTTATACTTCCGCATTTTGCGTTCATCATCAACACGAAGAAGCCGCGAGCGACCTTTTACCGGTGGAAGGAATGAGTTCGTGCGTATACCTCTCGTATGCCGGAAGTACTCCTCGAAGTGGTAGACCTTGCGCTCGACATGTTTGGATATTGTGCGCAGATCAGGGGACTATGATGCGCGACTTCGAGTTTAGTCTATTTCTTCCGTGGAATATATTGGAGGAGAGGAGTACTGCGGGGAGTTCCCGAGGCTACCTCCCTCATTCGGCACTCGCGTGGTTGAATGCCCGGGAAGAGCTTGGGCATGATATACCGGCTGTATTGCCAACTCTGTTTCAGAAGGTTCGTACAAGAATGTCAAGGTTCTTGTGGCTTTCGTGTTGTGGCGTTGGACCTCAGCATCGATTTTCCCCACACTCGGCACACCTTCCTCGCTACCCCGCGCTCGCTTCACCTTCCGTGTTCATCAGCCGACGCACCTTTCCGCCTTCCCTGAATTAGTATTCCGCGATGCATCATCTCCCTACTTGCAACCTCAACATCGCTGCATTCGCCTGTCTACCCTTGCGCTTTGATCACTTATTGCCTCCTCGCTCGGCTAAAACGCCGCTATCACCAGTAATAGAGCTCCAGTGTGGACCGTGTGGACCCTTGGCCTATGGGGTATCGGGTATGTGATCAGAGTCTGGGGAAGTTCAGTGGATCTGGAGACGACCAGAGGCTTGTGAGGCTTGACAAGCTTCGCATGACGAGGATAATGATAAGCGGAGAAAATCCCGAGCCAGGGCTCATGCCCAGTATAAAGAGCTGATCGTCGCTGCGACCCCGTTGCAGATGACAAAGTTTGGTACAGGCCCAGTACATTGGACCGGCTATTGACATCTCTTGATTTGGGGGACTTCCTTCTTCCACGACATCTCTTACTCTGCATACACCATCACAGACTTCGTGACATTGCTAGCTGCACCGGGAGTACGCGACCATGGCACGCAAATATCTTGGAGGCTCTGGTGAGCGGCTGACAGTATGGATTTCCATCGCTGCCAGTACGGTACTCGTGTAAGCTACGATCAAGACATCTTGCAACGCGGCTGTCTAACACTCATTAGCTTCTACGGTTACGATCAAGGTGTCTTCGGCAATGTCATCATCTCAGAGAACTTCCTCCACACCTTTGGCTACCCGTCTGCCAACATGCAAGGTGTGATGACGTCCATCTACAATATCGGCTGCTTCATCGGAGCAATGAGTACCATATGGACTGGCGACATTCTCGGACGCCCAAGGCAAGTTCTCCTCGGTTCGACCATCATCGGCATCGGCGCAATCATCCAGACATGTAGTTGGACTGTAGCGAGCATGATGGTTGGGCGCATCGTGGCGGGGCTTGGTACTGGCATGAACACAGCAACGGCTGGAGTTTGGCAGGCTGAGACCAGTAAGATGAATAGTCGAGGAAAGCTCGTTATCATCCAGATGGGTACGGTATCCGCAACATATAGTACATTGTGGCTAATCCGTCAACAGCGAACTGCATCACCGGCTTCAGCATCTCGAACTGGCTTACTCTCGGCTTTTCGTTCGCACCGCGCGATATCGCATGGCGTTTCCCGCTCGCGTTTCAGCTCTTCTTCACCCTGTGCATCTACGCCATGTGCCCGTTCCTACCAGACTCGCCTCGGTTGCTGATCCGCAAAGGCAAGATCGACGAAGCTTTGGAAGTTCTTGCTGCGCTCGAAGGCCATGGAGCGACCCCAGAATCACCCTCGGTTATCACGCAGTACAACATCATCAAGGATATTCTCGACCGCGAACAAATGAACACATACACATGGACGCAGCTTCTTACCGGTAAAGGACCAAGCGGTGTACTGCGACGCATGCTTCTGGGCGCATGGATGCAGGCCATGAACCAGATCTCCGGAATCAACGTTACGAGCTACTACATGTCTTACATCTTTATCAACGCCTTGGGAATATCCGAGCTACTATCGCGCATCCTCGCTGCTGCCGGGTCTGTCGACTATCTCATCTTTGCCTGCCTGGCATACTTCGTCATTGAGCGATACGGGCGTCGCAAGGTCATGATGGTCTCGGCTGCAGCATGCTCCATTTGCTGGATCGTCATTGCAGCATCACAGGGTCAGACCGAGAAAGGTGGCGATTCGTACAAGCTGGGCATCGTCGCTGTTGCGTTCTTTTTCGTATTCTTCGCCAGCTTTGGCATGGGCGTGCTAGGCGTGCCTTGGCTGTACCCGACCGAGATCAACGCGCTTGAGATGAGAACCAAAGGCGCTTCCCTCGCGATGGCGACCAACTGGATCTGCAACTATGGTGTTGTGCAAGCAACCCTCCCCGGTATCCAGAACCTAGGCTACAAGTTCTGGATCATCTGGGCAGTCATCTGCTTCTCCTTCATCCCGATCACGTACTTCCTCTACCCAGAGACGGCGAACCGGACGCTTGAAGATATCGATCGCTTCTTTGAAACACAACCCGGTATCTTGATCCATCGGAACAAGCTCGCTATACAACTACATCGCCCAGCCGAATTCATCGAAGCTGATGCCAGGATTGCGGCGCATGAAGAGGAGAAGTTTGAGAAGGGGCTCAGCACGGAGCATGTTGAGACGAAAGAGGCAGTCTAATCAGGAGCAGAGATGCCATCTAGGTGCGTTCGGTGACGCCCACTTGGCATATACGGTGTACCTGTAAACATTCAACTAATAACGCTCTGATAAACATTGATCCATTGTTCCCGGTGAATCGCCCATTTCATCACTCAATCCCGAAACTTCGCCGCGATTGATACGCGGCCTCATGTCTTGAAAACCGCTTGATCTTTCATCCGCGCGAAAACTTCGCTGCAAGCCTTGCACAGCAAAAGACTTCGAAGCGTATGCAGCGAGGCTTGTCTGGAAGAAGGCTCTTCCAAGCTTGGGCCATGTCCACGCTAACCGAGAACGCGTCTTCAGCTCACGTCTACGACCAGCAAGCAGCCTGCGAGTGACGCGGCGCAACGATTGATACAGCCGGCGCACTATGTTTCTTCACTCTTTGCATCACTAAACACGTATTGCAATGCCACGCAAGGCGGAAGTTGCCGTCATTACAGTGCCAGACATCGCCGGCCAGACCTCTGACAGGGCACGCATGGACAAGAATGGTTCCACAGATCTTGTGACAGTCAACTAAGAGATTACCGGGGGATATTGTGAGCATGAAAAGAGACTACGGCCAGGAATTGGATTCCCTTACCGCGACTGCGATGGCGGAGTCAAAAGCCCGAGTCAGGACTGGTAAGGAGTATATAATGCTGGAGATACCGCGACAGATATCTCGAACACCACCCCGCTAATACAGCTTCTCTGTCTTCTACATTCGCTTTATTCCTACGTTCTTCTCGGTTACACATCCATCATGCGACACTCGTCCTGCGCAACGGCTGCCGCCATGGCAGTGGCCGCCAATGCAGCCTCGTTGGCTGAACTGTGCACAGTATCGAACGTGCAAGCCTCTCTTCCATCTAACGGCACTCTGCTCGGAATCGAATTGCTGCCTGGCACCGTGACTGCCAGTGCGCTCTACAATGCTACCCTTGAAAGCAGCGGCATGGGAGCGTCGACAACTGATGGTGCTACCTACTCCTACTGCAACGTCACTGTCAGCTACACCCATACTGGAAAGGGAGACGCGATTCCCCTCAGACTCGCCTTCCCGGATCCTACGAACTTCGCGCACCGTTTCTACCTTGCTGGTGGTGGAGGTTTCTCTCTCCAGAGCGTTGCCACCGGAGGTTTGCCATACGACGCAGCATCTGGAGCCACATCGGCAGGCTACGACGCTTTCGATCAGAGCTACGACGAAGCAGTGCTGTATGGCAACGGAACCATCAACTGGGATGCTACCTACGCCTTCGCCTACACCGCGCTCGGGGAGTTGACGAAGATTGGCAAGCCGCTCACACAGGCTTTCTACGGTCTGAACGACACCAAGGTATACACCTATTTCGAGGGCTGCTCTGATGGTGGACGCGAGGCTATGAGCCAGGTCCAGCGCTGGGGCGAGGAGTACGACGGCGTCGTAGCTGGTGCGCCTGCTTTCCGCTTTGCGCAGCAGCAGGTGCTTCATGTCTACCCTGCCACCATCAACGTTATCAACGACTACTATCCTCCACCATGCGCTTTGGCTAAGATAGTCAACGCCACTATCGCTGCCTGCGATCCTCTGGATGGACGTACTGATGGTAAGTACAATCTCTCCGGCCATGTGGTAATGCACTAACATAAGTCACTCTAGGTGTCATTTCTCGCACCGACCTTTGCAAACTCAACTTCAACCTCAGCTCCTTGATCGGCGAAAGCTACTACTGCGCAGCGCAGACCAGCACCTCTCTCGGCTTCGGCTTCAGCAAGCGTAGTCTCAACAAGCGCCAGATGCCAGGCGGTCAAACTAGCGCTCAGCCCGAACAGAACGGCACCATCACTGCCGACGACATCGCGGTAGCCCAGGGCGTCTACGACGGTCTACATAACTCCAAGGGCGAGCGCGCATACCTCTCCTGGCAGATCGGCTCCGAGCTCAGCGATGCCGATCCGACATACAATAACGCGACCGGAAAGTGGGAGCTCAGCATCCCTTCGACCGGTGGCGAGTACGTTACCAAATTCGTCCAGCTGCTCGACCTGGACAACCTCGCCAACCTCGATAACGTCACCTACGACACCCTCGTAGAATGGATGAACATCGGCATGGTCCGCTACCTCGACAGCCTGCAAACCACTCTACCCGATCTCACTCCCTTCCAATCTTCCGGCGCAAAGATGATTCATTACCACGGCGAATCCGATCCTTCCATCCCCGCTGCATCTTCCGTCCACTACTGGCAGTCCGTCCGCTCGATCATGTACCCCAACATGACCGATACCGAGGCCCAGGACGCCATGGCTGACTGGTACCAATTCTACCTCGTACCCGGCGCGGCGCACTGTGGTGCCAATAAGCTCCAGCCTGGTCCTTACCCGCAGGATAACATGGCTACGATTATTGATTGGGTTGAGAATGGGGTCAAGCCCAGTCGCCTCAATGCGACTGTGTCGGCGGGTGATAACGTTGGTGAGGTGCAACAGCTTTGCCAGTGGCCTGCAAGACCGCTCTGGTCTGGGAATAGCTCTGACTTCGAGTGTGTGGAGGATAAGGCGTCCATTGAGAGCTGGACGTACACTTTCGACGCTTTTAAGATGCCTGTTTACTAGGTGTTTCCCACCAGTGATCTTGGGTTTTGGCACCTAGATGTCGCGAAAAGAGAAGAGCGATCTAGGAGGACGATTTGAGTGGAGGGGAGGAAAGGTGGCGGATTGTATATGGAATTTGTTCTGTTCTTGAGTATTTGTCTTTTATCTTGTAATATGCCGACTCTTCACCCCCTAGAATATACATTGGCTTTCTGTGCCAACCATTACGGCTCATTGCAGTATCCATCGATGAAATTGACAGTCAGCCTATTCCGGTTCTCCTTCAGCAGTGTTTCTCGTCCGATGTCCAAGAGCTTCGTCACGTCTTGCCGGCAATCTGTGTGTTGTCAGCTATGAGGTTTCGATTTCTGGGGCCCGCTTTCTTCACCTAGGAACAGTCCTCTCAACTCCTTCCCTTTTCCACTAGCCAGCCACGCGCACGTCTGACCACACAGCGACGGTCCGTCCTTGAAAAGGTCTTTGAAGAACTCTTCGTCCGTAAGGTCACCGTACTTCTGCTTCACATCGTCTGGCGCGCCAGCTACATTACGTTAGCATGCTTTTCGGTGTGGTATATCGATGGAAAGTATCTACCTCCGCCCATGTTACCTCTCACTCCACCTGGATGCAGCGCGTACATATGAATGGCTGGATCCAGTCCATCGAGTTCCATCTCCAATTGCAGTGTATGTGTAGCCCGCATCAGCGCTGCTTTTGACGTCACGTATCCCAGAGTCATGGGTACGTCTACGGTGCCGGATCGAGAGGCGATGTTGATGATGCAGCCGTGGCCGCGGTCGCGCATTTGTGGAAGGACGGCGTGGATGAGCATTAGAGGCTGGGTATGTTTAGTTAAGGAATCTCGATACACTGAGAAATGATCTTACAGCCTTGAAGTTGACTTCGATTTGTTTCCAAAACGTGTCGAAGCTACCCATAATGAAAGGTCGCTGAGTAAATATGCCCGCGTTGTTCACCAGTATATCAATCGGTCCCAAGTCTTTCTCCACTTGCGCGAAAACCTCCTTCACGCGCTCCATATCCGTGACATCGCAGCCATATGCCTCGACCTTTACTCCAGACGCTGAACATGTCTTCTTGGTTTGTGTGAGGTTGTCGGTGTTTAGGTCGAGGATGGCTAGGTGAGCTCCAGATTTTGCTAGCGATTCTGCGATGGCGGCACCGATGCCTTGTCCGGCTCCCGTTATGAGGGCTACTTTTCCGGCATTGGATCCTTCTAGAGCAGATGGAACGATTGGGCCGTATGGCGCGTGGTTGAGAGGGATAGTACTGTAGCCGAATTGTGCTGGATCCATGGTCGCGGTGTGTTGATAGTAAATCTTGGGGCATCAATGGCTCCTTCTCTCAGACTAGAGATTGTCGCAAAGATACGAAGTCTGTCATGCCATACATGCGGGCGGCATAGTTCCGACCGGTACGTGTCCGATGCGGGGCGGTCTTGGGGTAGCTGTTGCCCCACACGAGGTATGTGGGGTAAATTCAAGAGCCGACTCGGTATTTCACCGTAGGCTTGGTGGGAAAGACGGACGTGTCTACGGACTCGAGGGTGTGATCGCTGACGAAAGTTGAGAACGGTTTGTGATACTTCGCGAAACTGACGCGTGGTGACGTCTTCGGGTGTTCCTAAATAGGTATAGTGCTGCCGCCGCCAGCCCTGGAGACCTTGCGTCGCTGGTCGCACAATTACCCATGCTCCATCAACCGCGATACGCGACGACCATACGAAGACAGTATCCGATGCTCGCGGCCTGAAGCCACACGAACTCGGTTCATGGGACCTGTGACACGGACAGCGGTGTGCCGCGCTCAAAGAGTACAGAGACCTCGACCATCAACGGTCGTCATCCACTACCACTTCATCTACGGGTCTTAACAAAAACAACATCTGGAGCAAGAAGAGATGATCCAAAGCGGCACAGCATATTGAACAATGCAAGACATCGCGTTAACAAAATGGCCTCAAAACCACTCAAACCGCCACAACAGGGGTTTAAATTAAACGCCCTTTGTTTCAAAAGCTTGAGGCGCGGCTCAAGTCATGAATACATGACTCAGCCATTGTCCACCAATTTGCATACTTCAATCGAGAGACACGCTAGAATCGATCATTGTCACGATTGGATGGCATTAGAGCGCCTGATGGCAGCTGATACTCCTTTCATATTGGCATGGCCTCAGCCTTTGTCGCAAACTGACCAACGTAGGTATCCCTATGGGTATTCAGTTGAATCCTTCGGTTCAGGATGAATATGCAAATCACTCCAATATGCGCTTGCTATAAGTAATGGAAGCAATGTATGCAGTGTAAGTAACTCTTGAAGAGTAGCTTTCTCAGTCTTTGCTGCTATTATGATGCAGCACACAACTCCATGGAAGAGACGAAGTCTCATTTCCCTCATTTCTATATTGGCTTTCCTGATATGCCCAGCCTTCGGAGAACCAGTCTGCGAAGCTTCTTCCTTCCAGAATCTGCAGCTGCCAGGCGGCGAAATTCTCGACATTGCTACAAAAACACACACGAACTTATCATTCCAAGCCCCCGCGGAGCAAAACCACTACGCCACCGCCGTGACCGACCTGAACGCTTGTGAAGTGATCATCACGTACACGCATCCCGGCTCCAATGACACTATCCACACGGTCGTTTGGCTACCCTCGCCTGAGAAGTGGACAGGAAGACTCTTGGGCGCCGGTGGCGGAGGATGGGCTGCGGGACCCGAAACTAACACCACTCTCCCATGGGCGGCGAGCGAGGGTTTCGTTACCGTCGCGACAGACGGAGGTCACATCGGGCAGGATATCAGCTGGTCACTCACTAATTCTGGCAAAGTCGACTGGGTGTTGTTAGAAGACCTTGCCTCGATCTCTTTAGATGATGCCGCGACGCTGGGAAAGGCGGTCACTCATTCTTACTATGGCAAAGCACCGAGCTACAGCTATTGGAATGGATGTTCGCAGGGCGGAAGACAAGGTTACATGATGGCGCAGAGGTACCCAGATCAGTATGATGGTATCTTGGCGGCTGCGCCAGCTATCTACTGGAACGAGTTGATGATGCAACTCTTCTGGCCGCAGGTGGTCATGAATGAGAATGGTCAGTACTCAAACGACGGCTAGATATGTATGACTAACACACAACAGGGTTTCCGACTCCGCAGGAATTCGAGGCTATCAACGTTGCTGTTGCCGAAGCCTGCGATGGTCTTGATGGTTTGGAGGACGGCGTCATATTGGCACCTCAAGACTGCACCTTTGACCCAATGACCGTCGTTGGCAAACAATACCTCTGTCCCTCTACCAACCAGAGCATGACCATCACGAATACCCTAGCCAAGGTAGCAAAGTTGATATGGCAAGGCGCAACAACTCCCGAAGGCGAATTCCTGTGGTACCCCGGCAACATCGGGGCTTCATTCGCTGGCCTCGCATCAACAACATGCAGCAAGAACAATACATGCGTCGGCGTACCGTTTGCCGTACCTCAAACTTGGATCACCGACTTCGTCATCCGCGACCGCGAATACGACACCGCACAAATGAACACCACGTATTTCGAGCAGCTTTTCCACGATGCTGTAGCCCGCTACGACTCTATTATCGGTACCGCAAACACAGATCTCGACGGGTTTCGGGAAGCGGGTGGCAAGCTCCTTTCGTGGCATGGGCTGGCGGATCAGGCTATCGCGCCTGATGCGACTGCGCACTATGCGCAGCAGGTGCATGAGCGTGATCCAAATTCCAGTGATTACTATCGCTACTTTGAGGCACCTGGCGTGGATCACTGCGGCGGTGGCCTGGGCTGGTATCCTGGCGATGGTCTTAAAAGCCTCATCGATTGGGTAGAGAAGGGTGTGGCACCTGAGATGCTGGAAGCGGAGAGTACGCAGGGTAGGAAGGCGCAGCTTTGCTTATGGCCCAAGCACATGGTATATGTTGGAGGAAATGCTAATGAGGCTGCCTCATTCGAGTGTCGATAAGCTACATTCGTGGTCGCTACCAATGCTAGACCATCATTCGCATGTTCGTACATATTCTTGTCTGATCGCTTTCAATACAAATCCAATTTACCCAGAGTAATGTAAGCTTGAGCTGACGGTGGGTGGACCAATCGGGCTTCGTCTCACTGACTTCAGTGGGCGTAGCGTGGGGGCTGGATTTGGAACTGGTGTTCTGCGCCTCGAACTATCTAAAGCCTCGTCGAAACTTTTTCACTTGACAACTCGATGGTATCTCCATTCTCGATTGATTTTCTCTTGTTTCTGCAATCTATACAACCGCAGGTAATCCTCCCATTCGGCATTGACAACACTTGGCTAACAAGAAAGCGTTCAGACATGCCACGAGTTTGAGATAAGCTACAAAGATGGCAGAAGTCTGCGCAATCCTCGGCGGAGTGGGTTCAATATTCAGTATCGTGAATGGTATCAGTAAAGTCGTCGGTACCATCGGTGACCTCCAGACGAAGTGGGGCGAGGCTGATCTTACTTTGTTGAGTCTGGCGTCCCAGCTCATTGCTCTACGGGCTGCTTCGACAAAGATACAAGAGTGGATAGATCAAGATCTCCAAGACACCCACCACCAACTAGTCATGGACCTGGACGTATCAGTTTCTTGCTGCAAGTTATTGATGACCGAGATCGAGAGCTTCTTTTCCGACCTTGCGCAACTGACGGAGAAACCACTCGATCTTCGCGACAAGTTCAAAGTTGTTTTCGGAAGTTACGGGCCGGAAAGTGTACAGAAGCTTATCGAGCACCAGACGAGCTCACTGACTCTTTTGTTGACAGCTTGTAACTGGTGAGTATTACGCCGAATAGTAGCGTGGCAATGTTAACTTATATGTTTAGCAAAACTCTCGCTGAGCAGCAACGTATTCTCGGTACAAACAAGACTAGAAAGGTCTTGGATCGAGCAAAAGCAGACTCGATCTCTCTCTACGTTCATCGTGACACTGCATCTCTCACCAGTAAGATGACCGACAACATGTCAAAGATATCGCGTGTCTTCGAATTTGACTCAAACATCTTCTCTACGGGAGTCTACGAGCGGGCATTCCGGGGGTCAGTCAGAGATCTGCTAAGGCGACGGCAGCAAACCCTCAGATCTCACCCAATAGCTTCGTCGGCAGTAGAACCAACACCAACGCCCGGAAGCTTGCAGAGTATATGCTTCCTAGGACCTGACCAGATCGGCATGGATTTGTTGATTGACACCATTCAAACTGATCAACATCACCTTCACGACGAGTGGGCCTTACACCAGTGGGAGCTACGAAAGCTCTTCCTGAGCCTTGTAATCACTATCGTCAGGACTCGTTCAGATCACTGCGATGAAGAGGATGCCGGAATTGTCATGCGGTTCATGAGAACCGAAGAGTACCTAGAGCGATACTCCGAGTTGCATTCGGTATCTCATAAGGCGCTTGGAGCTTGTACGAGGATTTGGAATGATGCAGTGCAATTGGCTCAAGATCCGCACATCCGTAACGCTTCTAGAGAGAGGGTTGAGTTCGGCAAGATGGTCTTTTGGGTCCAGATCATACCTGATCGTGGCTTGAGCGTTACCAGTGGCAACTATGCAGCTAGGTCGTATGTGATATTGTACGCGCATGTGCGAGCCCTCGGCTGATTACTCTTTAGCTTCGTTCACCGCATAGAAAGTGTTTTGCCCGTAAGCTCTTCTAATCCGTTTCAGGGCACGGCCCGGCTTGCGGATCTTCTGAGAGGGGCAAGAATGGCATTCGAGGACGTTGCTTTTCAGCTTCCGATTGGCTATTCTAGTTCAGTAAGAATCGTTGATCCAAATACACTCCGCCCGGGAGATGGAACTGCATACGTCTTCTTCGTGGACCTCCAAGACTACAACCTCGGCTTCGAGCTTGAGAAAAGAACCGCAGAACGTGTGCTCGCGTCAGCAAGCTTGCTCGCAGCTTATCAGCAGCCGGTGATTGGTCTTGTGTTAAGACATTCTGGCAGGGCTATACAACAAATGGTAACTTCAGACTCTTTGGCTCAAGTCGGGAGAACGACAAACGCTGCTGCTAAAGCGATATCGCATATCACAATGGTCTTCAAAAGTCATCTCAGAATGGAAGATTGGGACTTTTCGTTCATCTTCAACGAAACTGAAGATGTGCATTCGGCCGAGACACTTGCTCGTCTGGAGAGTATCATAAGCGGTATCACAGTGCGTACAAGACCCTTTCACGCATAGTGAACTGGTTATTCACATAGAGCCATCGGATAAATGTGTTAAGCAAATCTGCTATTTCCAATCCTTGACTGTATAGACATGATCACGCAGGGCAGAAATGCCTTGTCGTCAATGGTTCTGAGGTGCCATCGATCTATTCCAGGTGATGTGTTGTGATGGTACAATACACCTGCGCATGTTCCGCGATACGGCCCGAGTCAGTCGTAGCATACAACTGTCTAGGTATTGAGTTTAGCTGCATCATCAGCCTTGTCTTGTACAGGGCAATCATTGTCAACCTCTGTTTGCACCTTTGCGTCTTCTTCCTCCACCGGTCTTAGTCCCGCAACAAAGTCACCAAATGAGTCTGGTAATACGATCCATTGAAGACTCTCGGATGTGTTGTTCATGTCGGAGACCAATCTGCTCGCTTTTCCCTCTTCAACAATCGCCCATACAATGGAAGTTGACATGTCGGCTGCACTGTGTAGCAAAGGATTTGGTAGACGAAGTTCTCTGCACAAGAGGTATTAGCTTTAGTGAAAGAGTCGGCACTTTGCTGAGGTTGGGCTTACTTGACAATTTCGTTGAAGATATCTGTACAGCCTTTAGTGCCATCAAACACTGCATCACCACGTCCGCGTGTTACGCATTTGTCCAGATAATTCGTCATTATCTCTGCAGCCTCTTGAATAGAAAGGCCATGAACTGCGACTATATTCTGGTCGATGAAGACAGCAGCTGTCTTCTTGTGGTGGGTCCTTTCATGAAACAAAAGGTTCATAGGTATGGCTCCGTTGTCGTCCCAATCCAACCATAATGTTGATTGCATGTTTGGGTTAGTCATTGTGAAATACAAGGCGGTAAATATTTGCGTATTGATCGCGCTGCAGTGGCGTTGCAGCTTTTCTTGTGGGAAAAGAAATGCTGGTAACTCAGACTGAAGAAGTACACGGAACACGACAAGTGGTCCAGCTGACCAAATCTTCTTGAAGGCTTCTGGGTCCGATGTTTTCTGAGTATGCACCTTCAACTCCTTCATCAGAAAATCCAAGATGGCTTGGTTTGTAATATTGAGGAAGGTTGTGCTGCTGGGCCCGCCGTTGGAGAAAAGCAGGTCAATAAGCGGGGTATTGTTGGGGCTTATCTGGCCACCTACGTGAACGGTATGTGCCTTCTTGAACCGACCATTGGTACGCGCAAGATCACTCGCTTTCATCCCGTGTGCGCGAAGCAGGCGTTGAATACACAAGTCGAGTGTGGCCGGTCTGCTACCCCTGAAGACGCTTGACTCGCCGAGCAGTGCGATTACGGTCTCCATGTCCTCCCACGTGTTTGCAAGTAACTTGTCTGCTGACTCAGCCCGGTTCGCACTGTGTGCTTGACGAAGAAAGTTGTAAAGATGCGCATATCCCAGTGTAAGTCCATCAGCGTTCTGTACAAGAAGCACCACCTCTCTCACGGCATGTAGTGCCACAAACAAGATTGTTCCAGCGAGGAATGGATTCATCCTGATCCAGTCGCCCTTATAGCGATCATAGATTTCGTCTGGCTGGTAGTTTTCATCGAGACCTTTCGCTTTCCGCTCATGCTTCACGCGTGTTACCCAGATTGGATGATTACTCATCCAGACGAGGCTATCCCCCATTGTCAGGGGATCGCGGAAGAAGGATTTTAACTTTGATCGTTCCTTGTTGTCCAGAAAAAGCGCCGAACCCTTCACCACTTCGTGTATATACCCATGGCCAGAAGCGTGTGCCCATGTCTCAACATAATCAGCAAAGACTGACGCAACCTTTTTACGGTTGTCTTTACGATCATGTGATGGCTCGCTGGAGTCCCGGCAATCGTCTGTAATCTGTGGATCCCGATTATGGTCGCCTTCGCTACCATCTAATGGCTTGTCAGACCTCTGTTGATCATCCACGACCTGTGGATTCCGTTCATGATCGCCTCCGCCATCTGATGGCTTGTCAGATTCCTGGTTATCATCTACAACTTGTAGTGTCCGTCCATAGTCATTGCGACCATCTGAGCGCTTGTTGAGTGGAACGAGAGGAACC
The DNA here is from genome assembly GCA_023758005.1 of Alternaria sp. BMP 0032. NCBI lineage: Eukaryota > Fungi > Ascomycota > Dothideomycetes > Pleosporales > Pleosporaceae > Alternaria > Alternaria sp. BMP 0032. Next base: position 12,089 of record JAFVMD010000015.1, on the reverse strand, counting down.
AGACAATCCTGAACTCCTATGTACAGATCGGTGTACAACATCATTTCGATGGAGATGTTTGTTCCATACTGGTAGTCCTCCTTAGGTTCGAGATCGTCGTCGAAGCCTCGTTTCAAGTATCCATACCATTCCTGCGTAAAGTTATCCATGACAGGAGGTCGTTCCCGCACGTCTTTGACCATATAAAGAATGTCATCCATAGCGTACAAAAGAGATTGGTTCCTTAATGGAACATCTCTGCGACCATCAGAGCCACGTCGCTCCAAAAGAGACATGGCGGTAGGATACGCTTCAAGAAATTCCCAAACGCAGTTGTATGTGTGCAGACATCCATAGGTGAGCAGGCTATCCGAGGGTTTTACTACGCAGGACTGCGATCCTCCCATCATTGCACGAACTTTCGCTCGCACCTCGTCTGTTTGCCTCCTGAGCAATTTGCTGATCTCGGGACGATCAAGTAGCTTATGCCAGAAGCCCTCAGCGTCCTCTATCTCCGGGAACGAGGCCAAGAATTCGTGCACTAAGCTCTTTATCATCTGCATCGCTGCTTGTGTCGTTGCGGCTGCTGAGACAAAATCCACACCATCCTTAAAATGGTAAAGAAGCCAGATTCCTTTGACGGCACCCTTGATCTCATTGTAATCTTGTAACAACATGTTCATGGCAATCATGCGATCATCCTCTCTGTTGTCGACAGTATAATTCGTCTTTGAGGTTGTTGCTGGTCGAGCAACAAATGTCGACTGGCCACCACTTCCCGGCTCCTGGTCTGCCAGCTCTCCAATATCAAGCTTGCTGAATCTAGTGTTTAGGCCATCGATCGGGGTCTGCGTAGCGTGGTCGCTGGGCTTAGGCGTCGCTTTGCCAGTAGTGATGAACGGCTTTAGCAAATTAAGTGTGTACTCCAGAGTTCCCGTGAAAGTAGCATGTGCTTCGTTGCTCGCAGTGAATGTATGCTGTAAATTTGGATCTACATGTTCCGTCTGATTTTCGTGCCATTTCGTCGACTTGGTGCGCTGACGGATTGCTCGAGCTGCTGCTCTGCTGGCGTAGAGTGGCACCACGAACTTCTTGGGAGGTTTCTTTGCTATGGCATCGGCGCACGTTCTTAAATCATTGATGGTGACCTTGCGCGCTTGCGGGGATTTGGGTTCAGCCGTTCGCGCTTTCCCCTTGAGTCGGCCACCAGTAACAGAAGTTGGCGCAGTGGCAGAAGGGACGAAGCCACAACGACTAGCCGTCTCGACAAGCCATGTAACAAAGATCTCGGTGTCGGCTTTATACTCTCGGTAGCTGTTGGCGATGTTATCCGGAAGCATTTTCCGCGTGCCTGTCGGTGTGTTGACGCAGTGCGATATCGCGACTCGCACAGGTGTCTTATCGTTATCGTCACGTGCGCTAACGCCGTGCTACCCGAGAACCCCCCTGCAAACATCGTCATAACTCCCCTCATGATCTTCGATTCGCCATTCAGCCACATCACACAACCGCTATGACAAGCTTGCTGTTACTCCCCAACGAGCTCACACAGCATATCGCAGCTTTCTTGCCCTGCTCCTCGGCCCTCAGCCTTTCAACAGTCAACCGACAACTGCGGACCATCTGCAATGACAAAATAGTATTCCGCAACATTGCAAAGTACAACTTAGGACAGCCCCTGTTCTCCGAAAATGGCATAGAACTATCGGAAACCCATTGGGCGGAAGCCGACTCCGTCTTAGCCAAAACGTCTCTCCAGGAAACGATCCGCATAGCATACGCAGCCGAGAGATGCATCTGGGCTCTGCTCGAGAGCGGCGACACATGGACCTTGCGCAAAGCCAAAGGAATCAATTCATATGAACTCAGTAGATGGCTACCGCATATCATGGCTTTGCACCACCCTGTAGCTTCCCAGCTCAAGCCCGAAACCTTCCTGGAGCTTCAAGGCCGCGTACAGGTCCACTTCCAATCAGATGACTTCTCACCCAATCTCCTCGATGTCAACTTCATCCTCAGCTACACTATCTTGACTCAACTGCAAATGACGGGAAACGGGAAGCAAGTCAAAGCACCTTTCGACCGCTTCTTTTCCGTGAACCACATAAGAGATCCACCAATAGTGGCGAGTAACGGCGTGAGACTGGATGGAGATGCGATCAAGAGCCTTCGGCAGCGAGTGCGAGGATATGGTGCCTTCCGCAAGAGACATTGCGAGGGATTCGGATTGGATCAAGCTACGACTCTGCTCCCCACTTTAATACTGGAACTGGCTGTACATGGATCAAGTTCATTGCACAAGACCGCACTCCCGTCACCTACCAAAATACCCTTTAACTCTTTCATGGACTTCTTGCCAACTATCTTCGCCAAGAATCCAGCACCCGCTTACGAAGATGAGGATGACAACGTACCGTTCGGCGAATGCCACGCTCAAATGCTCTCACCCGAATTCCTTACCTCCGGGCGGTGGACGGGTTACTACTCGGACCAGCGAAGGGCCTTGGGAAGAAGACGCTTCGACCCGCGCATGCACAGTATTCAACTTGTTGCACGGGACACCACTGAACCAAAGTGGGATGTTGGCGGCTACACCACATATACGATTATCGATTTGCAGAGTCGAGGGACTGACTCTCTCGGAGACTTCTCCCTGGAAGGCCGCGTGCGACACAACGATGGAGATATCTCCTTGACGAAACGATATCTTTCAAAAGACGTGTCGTGTGAGTGGGAAGCTCGAATGACACCGTTTGGTATGGTGGGTGCGTGGGGCACTGGAAGAGGTCTTGATACGAGATTCGGGGGGTATTTTTGGATCTGGAAGGAAGAATGGCAAGAATTGTAATAAACATGTTAGCTCCACACCAGATACAGTAACTTCGCGGCCGAACACACTGTGGTGCCTTGATAACCAATACCACTACTGCTGCGTCTCTTCCGGCTGGAACTTACCTTAACAGCCTACACTAGAGCCTATATACTCACTCATGCATTGCTCAAATAACCCAGCTAAATCCCCGGCAATGTGTCTCGCATCTACGTGACGTACTCCCCACAATTACCGCTACAAGAACGACCTCAGTTTCACGAGAACGGCGCTCGTACACGTTATGGCATTGGAACAACCCAATTGAACTCATCGCAAGAAACAACATGGGACACGTCCGACCACTGCCACCCCCCACGGCAAAGAGTCCCATCATCAGCACTTCTCGAACACGCTAGACACTACCCGACGAGCCGCTCACGACTCCAACATGCATACTACACTGGTACAATAAAAGTTTAGTGATATTACTGTGCAGCACCAGTTCATCACGTCTCATGCTGATCACAGACAGACAGCTCATACCCCAAGTTCTCGCATATCACTCTAGGCCTCAAAGCAATGCTCTAGACACACCAATCTACAAAAAGGCTGAATGAAGCAAGACTCCTCCGCCGCAAAAGTCAATCACGAAGACCAGACCAGCACACCACCCGAAACAACACAAACAGCCCAAACATTAGCATCACGCAAACCCACACCACAAGCCAGAGAAGCAAACAAGCTTTGACGATATCCATTCCATTGACCAGGAGAAAATGCATAATCTCCCAGAACGCTACGACACGCACACGTGTCTATCAGACCCCCATAATAAGGCATGACACTATACCGCATCGATCTCAGTATACCTCGTGAACATCATCGTCAACTCTACCCTAGACATCCATACCCATGCATACCCTCCCTCCCCATGATTCCTTGAAACACTCGACCAAAAACGCCAATGTCACCCTCACAATACCACCTCACCACCCCACAACGCTCTACGACATATCCATAGCCTCGCCCGCCCCCGCCGCAGCCGCAGCCGCGGCCTTACTCCGCTCCGCCATCTTCTCCGCCAACAGATTAGCCTTCCAACTCTGAATCTCCTCCCTGAGCTCATCATTCGGAAGCACATCCTCAATCTTAAGCGGCGTGCGATTAAACGGGTCATGCGGGTCACTCAGCAGATGCGCCTGGATAGTACCTCTATCAACAATCTGTTTGCTGACAGGAAGCGTAACGGGGTCTTCCATGAGCGACGCCAGGATAGGATCGAGGTACTGATCAGGAATCTCTCCGAGATCAGCTTCCACCATATCCGCTTGCTCTTTAGCGGTTTTGATACGCTCGGACATGTTTTCCCATTGTGTCATTTGCTCGGGGGTTTTAAGCTTGAAGCGTTGAAGGATCTTGTAGGCTTCGTCCATGTATTCGGGGCGGTAGGAGCGGCCGTCTGTGGCGACGGCGTCGATGAAGAATTGTTTGGATTCGAGGTTGAGGTAGACGTCTGTGACTTCTGCGAGCATGTTGCGTGGGTTCCAGCCGTATTCCTCTGGGTTTTCGACTTTGAGTTGGGATTTCTTGGGGCCGACGAGGGCTTCGAGGTTGTAGTCTAGCATGTGGGCGAGGCGCACGACGACTTCCTTTTTGGTGAAGGAGTCGGCGAGGGCTTCGGTGAAGAGCTTCAACATGGCGACGGTTTCGTTGGTGAGTTGCATGTAGCTCTTGGCCTTGCCCTGAGCTGATGACAGCTTTTCTTCCCTCTCTTGACGCTCGGTCTGCTCCATGTTTGCTGGGGCATTCTTGAGCTCTCGTGATAGATCGTGGATCTCCTTGAAAGCGGTGAATGACTCATCCAGGACGAATGTTACATCGTTGAGGAGCAGGTTGACGAATTGAACGAAGAAATCCAAGTTGACGCGCGCTTCAGTTGCAAGGTGCTCGCGATACACTGGGTTCGGCCAGATGCACTTGATGACCTGGAAGATCTCGTATCGAATGTTGAACTTGTCAAAGAACTGCGTATGTGTTCCGGTGCTCTCACATTCGATGTAGAACTTCATCAGAGCGTGGAGCAAGTGCTTCATGGCAAAGTCGTGTGCAAATAGCGTGTCGCCAAGCACGCCCTTTGGCTTACCGTGGATCTCCCACACTCCGTGGAACAGAATGGTGACAAGACCAGACTTTAAGTATGGGTTCTTGATGTACTCTGAGCTTCTCAGGAAGGTAATGCAGATCTTGACAATTTCCTCGCACTGAGTGGTTGTGATAATATGCGGCATGTAGCGAGTGATGAACTTGAAGTTTCCAACAATGTCTTCAACGAAATACTCAGGTAGACACCTGAACTGCAGTGGTTGCTCTTCGGGCAGAGGCAGCTGAAGCTCTGATTTAGGAAAGTTGGTACCGGGCGAAGCAAGCCGTAGAAGCCACACGATGACGTATCGCATCAGTTGCATGGACCGAGCTTGTGTAGTCTCATCAAGCAACACACCTTGAATGGCCAGGATGCTACACTTGGCCTTCTCGATCTGGTCTTTCATCTTCTTGATGTGGTTGTCAAAGACGGCCAACTGCGCCTGACTAGTCATGTACTTGGGTCGCTCGGGCTCGAGCTTAGCAAGCTCCTTCTCAAGGTACTTTACGTCCTTTTGAAGGGTACCCAGCTTGGTATTGGCTGCCTCCAGACCATAGTGATGAGCGGCCACCGTCAAGAAGAATACCTCGCTGATGAAGTTGTTGGTACCTGAGGCTTTGGTACTGTAGAACTCATCCGATGCATTCTGGTCGGCATTGATCTTTGTCTCATCTTGGATATCAACGCGGGGTGATCGGCGAAGGTAGTCAATGTCGATGCGATCGATCTTGGAAAAGGTAGCGTCCATGAAAGGCTCACAGAGACGATCTAAAATCACAGTGACATTGACCATGAAGCCGTCTGATGATACTGTTTTCCTGTCCACTTGTATCGCACGCCTCTTGTGGTTCTTATTGACTGTAAGCGCTAACCAGTCCAGCATCTTCTCGCGAGATTCCTTGTTCTTGATGAAAGTATTCGTAATGTCCAGCAGTTCTTCTTGGTGGGTTTGAAGTGTCATGCGGACAGCTCGTTGCGCGTTGACGATGAGTCCCTTGTCGACAGCCGCGGAGCCAGAGAAGTAGTTCATGGCTACGTCGGCCTGCATGGGAGATAACCGGAAGAAGGGCCCTAAGAAGCTATGCGTTTCGATATGCTGAGCCTCGATGTAAGCAGGCAGAAACGTCTCAGACTGCGCCAGGGCAGCTACGAGCGGCGGAAATCGGACGAATACCCGCAGGATCAACATGTGTGCCTTGTAGTCTCCATTCATAGAAACCTTGGAGAGGCGTCGGCTGACATCCACCATAGCTTCCACAAGTGTGTCCTTGATGATATCGTCTTCGCCTATCCGCTGGCTCGCTTCAGTGAGGAACTCGTAGCAGATGCCGCGCTCGTCGTCAGGTCCGAGAAGTAAGCGATCAGCCAGTGCGTTCTCCGCGGGCGGTTCTTCCTGGAACATTTCTGGCATGCTAGCTGCAAACATGCAATAGCTGAAGCACACTCGCCGGGCCTCTTTGACGATTTCAAACCGTGGACCAGTCTTATTGGCGAGGTTCTTGAGCGCTTTGGAAACGCGTTTCCAGCAACTCATCGTGTATTCCAACGCATAGCCCTGGTGCTTTTCTGACGCTGCTTCCATTATGACGGAATCCAGTTGATCTGTAGTCAAGCGGATTGGCCTGCCCTGTTCCTCAAGATCGCGTCTGGCGCTTTCGGCAAAGTGTAGCTTATGTCCGTGTGCATCGTGCGTATGGCTCTCGTCCAGAGTGACCCTAAAGATGCTGCTGATTGTCCGATCCTCCCACGCTTCTATGCTCAATTCCGGCGCCTTCTGAGCGGGCTGCGGTGTGGGGCCATTGCTCGACGACTGTGCGGGTTTGATAGTGATGCGCTTCTTGGGCGGCTCGTCGGTCTTGACGCCTAATTGGGAGAAGGGATTCGCGGTCGGAGTGGGCTTCTGTGGTGGCGCCGGTGATTCAGCGGGCTTTGGGGATGAAGTGCCCGATGATGCGGCTTCGGGTGCGGTCGAGGGCGACCGTGAAGGACCATTTGGAGTCGCAGGGCCGCCCAGCTTTGCAAGGCGCTTTGCACGGATCTGGAAGATATCCTCGTCAGCGTGTCTCTTTGACAGGCGGTCGGAAGGTGAGCTCACCTTGTCGGCGTCAGACATGGCGTCCGGCGCAGCAGCGGGTGCAGGTGCAGGTGCAGCATCAGGCATTGCGCTGTCTTGCTGCTCGGATGTCGCGTTGTCTGGTTGGTCGGACATGGCCTTGTCTTGGTGCTCTGGTTGCTCGGGCGGTTGGTCGGCCATGATGGCGATGTAATGGCTTCAGGCTGCAGCGAGCTTCGGTGATGGGCAGCTGAGAGAGAAGTGCGAGTGGTAGAGAGGCGGTGGGGTAGATTAACGTATAAAGAGAAAGAAAGAAATAGGCCGTGGCCGTTTTGGTACAAGGACGTGGAATGAAAGAGGCGCGAACCGTGGAGCAGTACTGCGTCAGTGCCTGTGGTTAGGTACGGGTCCCGGAGCTTCTAGTCTGCCCCGCCACTCTAGCCTGCACCCTCGCTCGCCAACTCACGTGTACCAAAGAAGCTCGACGAAGCGCGACGAAATAGTGCATAGTCATGGACTGTATTTCCGCCCTTATCTCCGGCTTATCTAGAGCTGACAGATAGCTCCAGATGTGATCGCTGCCTTGCGCCCTGCTCAACGCGGTAGCGACCATTATCACCAATTTGGTTCATATCACCATCACTTTTCACAGCTTCCTGCCTTCATGAACCGCAGTTTCATAATTCCCAATGCACGACATTGGATCTTGCTAAGTATCCATTTTCTAAGATCATGTATGCCTACCTTGGAATACTCTTTGTAGAATGCGACCCGGAACATGGCCACCCTTGGTGTTATATCCAAAAGGAAATCCAGAAACTATGACTTACCAGTTGGCCTGCGTTGTACTGGTACCTCTCTATGATCACTCCTGGCCGAGCCGAACGTTGGCATGATGGTGTTGGGAGGCCTCGTGATGGACAATTGGTCTGTAGTCGACATACTTACCTTTGACAGCTCACGTGAATAGGATTCACACTGCTCGCCCCAGTTTACCGTGAGCTCTCTATCCCACAATATTCGAGATACCCTGTGCAACGGGAAAAGCTGGGTACCTACCTCCTAGAAGTCTACAAGACTTCGAAATCTTATCAAATCTAGTCGTTCGTGCTGATATAGGCGGTAGCGCCCCGTTCAGTTTGTTCAAAAGCAACTCCAATCTGTCATGTAATCCTCGGCCTTGTCTTCCGTATCCGCTTGTTTCCATACATCTTCTTCACCTGCGACGCCGTTTTCATCAACGTGCCAATTCCCCTTCTCAACCAGGTCACACCAGTTGACTAGGACAGCGGCCAACGGTGTGCCATGTGCGGGTAGAAAGGGGGTACACGCCCCATGCCGATACAAAGCATCTTGACCTTGGTCGCTCGGCTTCACGATGGTTCCATTGTTCTTGCGCACGTGGCCATTAGCTCCGATGGGGAAAGGCAGGAGTAGAGAAATTGAGTGTGTGTGCGTGCCATCGGGGGTCAGATACAGACCGGCGCGGTTGTCAAGGGTGTGGGCATGTCCCCGTCTATCCTTCCACCGGTCACGATCAGACTCGAGAACGAGTTGGAGGCCTTGTGTCCGCCACGGGAACAAGAGAAATTTGGGTATATAGCTCATTTCATAGTCCGGAGTGGTGATGGAAGCGTCGGGGTGTAGCTCCTGTAATTTGGCACCTACACGGTGAACGAAGGCTTCGGTCGGAATGTCCAGTTGCGGAGCGATGGAAGTAAAGGTCGGCTTCTTCGCCCGAGAAAGGAATGCGCGTGCGAAAGACGGGATAGCCGGATATTTCTCCAAGATCTCAGACGATACCAAAACAGCGTCCACTTCTTCTTGCTTCTCCTCCTGGTGTGCTCCCGGGTCGTCATCTTTCCCTTGTCCCGGTAGGCGTTTAGTGATCGCGTCCACCAAACTATGCCACGCCTCCAGCGCGCCCTCCAGCTCAAGGCCAGTCCACTCGAGTATCCTCCATCCCTGCGTAGTAAGTTCATCTCCCAGGTATTCTGCATCGATGACGAATTTCCCCGACTCAACGCAGTCCCAGTAAATTTCCAGCGCATTCTGAAGATCGTCCCAATAGAGGTCTTCAGGTTCGGAATACGGAGAGGCCATGTAGCCCACTTGCTGCGTCGATAGGCTGTACAAAAGACCCCCTGCATCATATGCAGGTCCTGTGTAAAGCAGGATGTAATCCTCGCGTTCCTCGATGATGCCAAGCCACATATCGGGGATCATATGGTTAGGCGAAGGGACACCGACGAGCAAGGGATTAAAGGCCAGATGTTGATGTTGTTCGGGCACGACGATGTCGATGCCTGATAGGAAGGCTGTGAGGTCATCGTCGAATTCTTCCTCGATATCTAGGGGCAAGGGAACGGGTGAGGAAGGATCTAGTGAGTGCGCGCTGAACCAGCTGCGTTGAATCTGGGGTTGGCGGTCGGGTGGAAGGTGCGAGCAAGCGTGGGCGACGATGCGGTTGTGTAGATCTATGCACTTGTCAACCTCAAAGCCCATGGTGAACGTCGAGTCGCAAAGGTGTGTTGTGGGCGGGGTTTGTTGGTGTACACGTGTTGGTGAGTTAAGGTAGCCGGAAGGCACGGTTAGGAAGCGCCCCATTCAAGAGAAGATCTGACTCGGCAACACCCACCTAAAGCTGTTGATCTAGAGGTCTACATTGCGTTCGGGTCTTGGAAACATCCTGTTCTTCACCAATGTAGTCTGCAGCGGGCCTGTCTAGTCTCCTCCGTGTGTGAGTTGGAGGCGTCTTGGACATAGTGAGGAACACAGAAAACAGCAGGAGCAGGAACAGGAACAAGAAGATGGCCTAGAACGCAGACGAAGAAGGCGTATGGATCCACGCACTAGGTCGGCCCTGCCGTTCGACAGTGGTTCCTGCCTGTGGGAGACTGGTCGCGCTTGCCAGAGCACGCGCACGCATAACAAGCTGGGGAAAGGGCAGGCGAGCTGTCAGGTCCAATCTGAAACCCTTGTCACAACCAAGACCTTGCCGGGGCAACCAGCAACACACGAGCGTAACAACTGGTGCAAGGCGATTGCAGTCAAAGAACAGTCGTCTTGTGCATGAGAACAGGGCTTCCGTGTTATTGGCCGTGCTGGACATGTCAAACCGCACCGGGGGACAAGCTGCTGCCATGTGACGGCTCCGGGGCGTGTGCATGGGTAGTTTACCTTGTCGGTTAGGGCAAGGCGCTTGATGCAGATAGCTAATCGCCTTCTCCTCTTCTCTCGGCCAACCTACAGTACACGCCATCGCGACGACGCTTCACAAACCTTGTACGTGATAATCAACTGAGCAGCTGTCCAGGTACGTCACGCTCGCTCTCATTTCGCTCCCGCTAGGCCGCAATCGCCGAAGCGCTGCGTGGCGCAAGCAGCACTCAGCCGCAGTTGTTGCAGCACGACCCCCGTTGCGGCCATGGTGCCTAGAGCCATAACACCCTGAAGCCGCTGTTCTCCAACTTCAATCACCGCCAGTCCAGCTCTCCATCCACACACTCACCACCTCCCTCACAGATCTTGCTGCCCCCACCGCCGCCTCAATAACCCATCCCCCACGACACCATGGCCGAGATTCGACGAAAGCTCGTTATTGTCGGTGACGGCGCCTGTGGAAAGACCTGTCTGCTCATGTACGTCCTCGCCCTCGCCATCTATGGCACACGCCCCATACTACCACACAACGAAAGCTAACGGTGCCGTCTGCAGCGTCTTCTCCAAGGGCACCTTCCCCGAGGTCAGTACTCGCCGCCCGCCTCGCCTGCATCCCTGAGCCGCGTCAGCCTAGCTGTTCCGCCTGCACTCGCAGCCATCGCTGCCTGCACTCCCTCCCAACGCACCCACTAACGTGCCCGCCTGCAGGTCTACGTCCCCACCGTTTTCGAGAACTACGTCGCCGATGTCGAGGTCGACGGCAAGCACGTCGAGCTCGCCCTCTGGGATACCGCCGGCCAGGAAGATTACGACCGTCTGCGCCCTCTCTCCTACCCCGACTCGCACGTTATCCTGATTTGCTTCGCCATCGATTCGCCCGATTCGCTTGACAACGTCCAGGAGAAGGTACCGCAAATGCCTCACACGCGTACAAGCAGCCGCTGACACACAACAGTGGATCTCCGAGGTTCTGCACTTCTGCCAGGGCCTTCCCATCATCCTCGTTGGATGTAAGAAGGATCTGCGCTTCGACCAGAAGACGATTGAGGAGCTACACAAGACCTCGCAGAAGCCCGTGACACCCGAGCAGGTTAGTAGCCACCCTCCACCCACCAGTCACCCACTAACACACCCAGGCCGAGGATGTGCGCAAGAAGATCGGTGCCCAGAAGTACCTCGAGTGCTCAGCCAAGACGAACGAGGGCGTCCGAGAAGTATTCGAGCACGCCACCCGGGCTGCCCTGTTGACCCGGAAAGAGAAGAAGACCAAGAAGTGCTTGATCTTGTAAGCCTGGACAAGACTTTGCGACGATATAGGTCGAGAGCCGCCGCAACCGCGCGATGTTGAGCCTGGACAAGAGCAACACGGTGGCGGCTATCGGGTGTCTAATTAGTGGTCTGTTTGAGAAGGAGGGCAACATGTCATGGGCCGGTAGGGGTAGCAGACAAGCCGACTCCTTCCAGTCTGCTTGCAGTCTCATCTCTGACGGCACCTATACGAGGCGTTACTGTGCTGGATCTTTTGTGTGTTTGGACCGTACATCATCTTGGGGTAGTTCATGATGGGGTTATCTTCTCAGAAAGCGTGTGGATCGAGATTGAGCAAATGGTAGGATCTTTCTAATAACCGGGTGCTTTGTTTTGCTCTTATCGTGTCTACCCATATCAATCGTTGAAGCCTGTGAACTATATAACATGACTATCTTTGGTGACTTGTACATTGTGATCTCAACTTTCCATCAAGCAAAAGCTACTGAAGTGATAGCTCAACAACATCGACATACATGAATGATGCGCCAATCTGAAACACGCCTCCCCATCATCCATCCCATCGTGCATCCACCCTTATCTCGCACCAAACACCGCATATCTCTCGCATTCTCGGGGGGGGGGGGGGGGGGGGGGGGGGGGGGGGGGGGGGGGGGGGGGGGGGGGGGGGG